>JBBMOL010000053.1:2445000-3645000 GCA_037954665.1 Laguncularia racemosa
AAGACAACATAATTTAATCCAAGGACCATTAGTGACTTAAGTACAATTTGGGGGGGGGGGGGGGGGGGGGGGGGGGGGGGGGGTGGGTTAGGGCCTAAATGTGACCTAAATCTGTTGGAAGTGAACAATTACCATATATAGGAAGTGATTTATTCCCAAACCTTCCTTTAACCATTAAACAAACAATTAACCAACACACCTTATTAAATATTAACCAATGTATCAAAGTGAGGCATTAAGTGAGCAAATTACCATTATTTTTCCCCATTTTCACACATAGTTTCTGCCCTCTTAGCTTTTTGATTTTTCTATCAAAACATACAACAAAGCACTTTAAAAGAAGTGAAGGAAAATTACCTATTCAGCTACCATTCCACTACGCTTCATGTTACCACCCACAGAGCACAAACACCACCAAAACAACCACAATATTATTCCCCAACCACAGCAGCTTCCACACCATTTAGGAGGGTATCTAAGGGGTTCAATGTTAGAATGAATTTAAGGAATCAACACCAAGCAAGAGGGGAAGCAAGGGGGTGGAGTAGGAAGCACACCTAAAAGACTATTAAGAGTTAGATACTAACTAGTACTTGTTTCTTTCTTTTTCTTATAATGCAACCATGTAAATTAGATTAGAATAGCTAGGAATCTTCTATTTTTGTAACTTTTAGTGATGTATTTTAGTTGTACTAAACGAGAAATTCAAGAATATAATGTAAATTTAAGCTATGTTAGAAGACAATGCAATGTAACTTTCTTGAGTCAAGTTACAAGTGTAAGATTTGGAAGTGAATGAACTCAAGACTTTCTTTTCCTCCTTTGGTTTCCATGTTTAAGAAGCTTAGGAATCATTTATCTTTAGTGTATTAAGTAACTTCAACATTTAAGAGACTTAAGTAGTGATTAACATATATTAGAGATAGAAAAAATTGGAAATGTAGGATGTTCACTTCCAAACCACTAGAGCCAGCACCTAAAGGGAATTTTTACAATATTTTCCAAAACTTCTATAGTGTAAACATGACATAATATCATTAGAAAAGAAATGAAAATGAGAACATTTGGTTAACCATGACAAACAAGACATATAAGTGGAAAATAGGCAACATTGGAATCAATAACAATTAACCTTGAATATTTGACTAAAAACCAAAAACTGACAGCAGATAAATGACCCCCACACATCTAATAAAAGCCCAAATAATTCCCCAAGTTTACTAGAAATGATTTTCATTAAGTATTTGGCCAAATTAGGAGAAAAATGCCTTAAAATGGACCCTAACATAATGCCTAGAACAATTGTATCAGATAGGGATGCTAAGTTCTTAAGCTACTTTTGGAAGACTTTGTGGGCTAAGTTAGGAACTAAGTTATTGTTTTCTACTACTTGTCATCCACAGACTGATGGTCAAACTGAGGTAGTGAATCGAACTTTATCTACTTTGTTGAGGGTTGTAATTAAAAAGAATATTAAAAGTTGGGAGGATTGTTTGCTGCAGGTTGAATTTGCTTATAACCGTACAGTGCATTCTGCTACTAAATTTTCTCCTTTTGAAATTGTGTATGGTTTTAATCCACTAACTCCTTTAGATTTATCACCTTTGCCTATTTCTGAGTATGTTAATTTAGATGGCAAGAAGAAGGCTGAATTTGTTCAACAGATCCATGAAAAGGCAAGGCTGAACATTGAGCGACGAACAGAGCAGTATGTGAAACAAGCCAACAAGGGTCGTCGACAAGCTGTTTTTGAACCTGGCGATTGGGTTTGGGTGCACATGCGCAAAGAGCGGTTTCCCATGCAGCGTCGATCTAAACTACTTCCTAGAGGCGATGGACCATTTCAAGTTCTTGAGCGCATCAACGACAATGCATACAAGATAGATTTGCCTGGTGAGTATCAAGTAAGTGTCACATTTAATGTTACTGATCTGAGTCCTTTTGATGTAGGTGACGATTTGAGGACAAATCCTTTTCAAGAGGAGGGGAATGATGAGATCCATGATAAGAGTCAAGCCGGAAGAAGGAATGTAGATCCTCTTGAAGTGCCGCCTGGACCGATCACAAGAAGTCGAGCGAAACGACTCAAGGAAGCACTTAACGGGTTGATAAAGGATGTCCATGAAGCCGGGAAGGATTGGGGCAATCATGAAGTTGGAATGGATTGGAACAACCATAGGAAGACCCTTGCTCTTATACAAGTCACACCGGACACGGGTTGAAGAGGGCGTGTACTTTCAAGGCACGACCGTGTAGGACTCTCAAGATTGCCTAGAATCATACACGGCTAGATACACGGTTAAAAGGCACGGCCGTGTATGGAGTCAAGCAAATCCACAGAAAGATACACGGCTAAAGTACACGGGCGTGTATGTTGCCAGAAGTTGCACAGACAGATACACGGTCAAAGTACACGGGCGTGTATGTTGCCAGAAGTTGCACAGACAAGTACACGGGTGTGTACACAGGCCGTGTATCCCTTGTCGGCCAGCTTGTTCTGTTTCGCGTTTTTATGTCACTTAACTAAACTACGTCGTTTTGGACTTGTTTTTTACACGAATTGTAACCCTAGTATAAAAGCTCCTAGGGTTTAGAACATTAGAGATTAGACATCATTGAACATTAAACACTTTTGAGAGGCACCTCTCTTGGTTCTTCAAGAACTTAATTCGAACTTATCGGATTGATTTCCGTGGCGTTCATCCCGACTTATCAATCGGTTTTTTTCCATCCCGATTGTGGCGTCTTCACTTTTATACCAAGGTTCTTGTCTCGCTTATAGACAACGGGTCGCGGTTTTCCACTTTAGGTGTTTGGGCGTCTTAGGCAACGAATTTCCGAACGTATTGGTATTGGGTTTCGTTACGAGTTGGCGTGGTTCGTATCAGAATGTAACTTAATTTTCCATGACTCAAGTGACCAAAATGACTCTAGAAAATGAAAAGTACATTGGAAAAGATTCAAAATGACTAAGAACATGAAAATTGGACTTAAAATAAGAAAGTTATGGCTAAAATATGAAACTACAAAAATCTTGAAATTATAACGAATTTAGATGATATTTAGGATACTTTATTATACCTAAGATTAAAAAATATTATTTTAATTATTAGGTGATTTCAACATTAAACTCGAGTACCCGATGACCTCTATGATTGATAGGCATCATGGTCTAGTGAGTATTCCTATAATTATTGCACTTGTTATGTGTTTGTAGTTTAGTTGCACTAAACTATATATATGATGAATTGATTTGTGTGGGGTATAGGAGTTGTATGTGTTTGATTGTTATGTTATTGATTGCCAAAACATCATAACATATTGAAAATATATGGGTGTATTGACTGTGAATTAAAATAGCAAACTTGTGAGCGTTTGTAATTTTTTGGTGGTTACCTTATAAATAAACTTATGTATATCTGACCTAAATAAAAATTGGGCATGTACGCCATGTTTTGTATGAAGAAGGTTGTTGGCATCATGTGGTGGTACGGAGAGACCATATGGAGGTGTGCTTCATACATAATCTTGCCTTAACCTTTAGAAATTTCTTAGAATTGGGAAATGTTGCTCTTTAATTGGGGCCAAGTCTAGGGATTCACTGTTGAGTGATGATTATGACTAAGTGTGCTTCTCACATCCACAGTCTAGGGAATATTATGTATTATCACAACCACTATTTTTAAAAGAAAAGAAAATGTATATATATTATAATAAATGATTTGCTTGAGCCTAGCTTGCGACTAAATGTTTTAATGATAAATTACATTTGAGCTTTCGGCTTGCGATAAAATAATGAATCCTTATGCCATAAGGGCCATTACTCTGAGTGATTAGAAGTTGGCACTGACATATAGTTTGTGATTTCCTAACCCTAAGTAATGGGGGGCATTAAATTCATGCTATATATAGCTTTTTGATGCCTGCATAGGTTATTGCATTTCATATACATGTCATGCATTTATATGCTTGTATAATTAACTTGTTTGAACTTACTTAATGGTATAGTATGGGGGATATCTCACTAAGCTGGATGTAGCTTACACCATGACAACTTCTCTTTTGGAGGTTAAGTCAAAAGCCAATAATGGGCTAAGAATCAAGTGATGATAGCTTCAAACTCATCTATTGATGAACAAGTGTAGGATTAGGTTATTACTAGTCTAGACTTAGATAAAGTGATAAGAAATTTTGAGACTTATACCTTCCTTCTTTTAAGAATCTATTTTCCTTTGAACTTCTCTGAACATAGACTTCTATAGAGTTGTGACTATTTGATTTTACAATTTGGTAGGGGATATTGATATTGATTCTTTATGGTTTTAGTAAACTGTGAATTACTAGTTTCCTTAATTATTTTTATATGATGATTAGTTATATATATTATGATTAAATGAGATTTAATTAGAGTCTTGCAACTTCTAACTAATAAGACGATTTTCATATTATGGGTATACGTGATATAATGACTTTTAGATCTTTCTACTAAGCCCCTTTTAGGGTTGTTACAGATTATGCAACCTACATACTAACAAGTATTATAATAGATTGGTGGTACCTAGGTTAATTGGAGGATATATTGGTTAGTAGAGGCTTTAAGACTTGTTTTATAAGAAGTACTTTCTAAGCAGCATACGGGATAGAATAGAGGCAGCATACTATAACTATTAACAAGGAAACAAGTCGATGGCTAAGTATGATGCAAAGTTAAATTGCCTTGTCGCCTTTTGAAATTTCTACTAAAGGTGGTACGAGTTGATGACTGATTAAGGGCCCATAGGTTTGTTAGAGGCTTAGAACTTAACCTATAGCATGAGGTTAGTTCTTTCTAGTTGACCACCCATATTGAGTGGTCAATAAGGAAAAATTCCTAGAATAGAGCAAGAAAGAAATGAGGAATAGTTGGCTCACAAAACAAGGGTTATGTTGGGTAAGAGGCTAACCTCAGGTGTTGTTATCTATGAGAAAGGAAAGCGGCTTATGGTCCATTAAGCTAGACTTATGGCCTTTGTAGCCTATCCTATTTAGGTTAGGCCAGCACTTTTAGCCTTGCCCTCTCCTCTAGTTATAGGGATAGGTTATAGGAACCTTAGTTGCTTAAGACCACATGAGTAGAGCTAATGTAGATGGCTAGAGGGAGGTTGCTTCTCTTGTGGAAAAATTGAACACACTAGTAGGACATGCATTAAGAAGGCTATTCCTTAAATTTTTTGTTATAACTATAAACAATGGGATCATTGGGCTTTCGAGTGTGGTACTATTAGGAACTAAATAGCTATAGTGCTGTAGCCTGTTTAAATATAGTAGATAGAGAGACCCAAGGGATGAGTTTAAGTGGGAAAACATTAGATTGTAGGGTTAAGGTAAAGAGCCCCAACTCATGTTTTCTCTTTTAGTTGCAACAACATTAGGACACATAGGATCGTGACATTATTGGAGGTATGCTTCTCATACATTTTGCTAGTGCTTACATGCTTTTTGATATTGGTGCTAGGCATTCTTGCATATCTTATGTTTTTATGTGTATACATGGTTTGAGACATAAGTTGTTGAATGGTCCATTGAATGAATGTGAGAACTTTATTGGGAGTTGGAAAAATGTTAGGCCACTTATGTAAAGATGTCAAGATAGATATCTAAGGGCAAGTCTTGCTAGTTGCCCCTTTTGTTTAGGAAATGGTGGACTTTAATGCCATTTTTAGAGCAAATTGGTTGTCTAAATTTTATGCTACCATTGATTGACATAATTTGGTGGTCTACTTTAACCCTTTAGATGAAGAACCAATCATTTTTAAACTTGAAACATAGAGACCTATAAGTTTGCTAACATATGAGTTATGGGGTGAAAGTAGATTGGCTGCTTAACAGTAAAGTCAAGTCATGCTATGAAGCTTAAAGAGGTAACCATAGTAAATGAGTATGTTATACATTCTTCAATGAATTACTAAGGTTACTACTAAGTAGAGATTGAATTTTGCATAGACTTAGTACTAGGTGTAGCTCTTATTTCTAAAGCACCCTATAAAATGATGCCTGTAGAGTTAATAAAACTAAAAGTCTGAATACAAGAGCTACCGAATAAGAAATTCATTAGACCAAGTGTGTAACTATAGGGTGCACTAGTTTTGTTTGTAAAGAAGAAGGATGGTGGCTTGAGGTGGTGTATAAACTATAAGGAGTTAAATAGAGTGACCATCAAGAGTAAGTATTCCCTCCCTAAGATCGATGATTTGTTTGATCAGTTGCAAGGAGCTCAAGTTTTCTCTAAAATTGACATGAGTTCAAGATATCACTAGTTGAGGATTAAGAAGGAGGATATTTAGAAGACAATATTTAAACTTGGTATAAGCATTATGAATTCCTAGTAATGCCATTTGGTTTGACAAACTCTCTAGTGACATTCATGAATTAGATAAATAGGTGTTCATAAACCTTTTAGATTAGTTTATGGAGATGTTCATTAATGATATTATGATTTATTCCAATTAGAAACATTTTAGATTGATTTATGATGGTGCTCATCAATGATATTCTGATTTATTCCAAAAGTAAAAGAGGGGCATGAAGAGTATCTAAGGGCTGTGTTGGGTAGACTACAAGTTGAGAAGATATATGCAAAGTTCAAGAAATGTGAGTTTTGGATAGAGCAGGTATTCTTCTTAGGACATGTGGTGAATAGGATGGTATCACAATAGACCTTCAAAAAATTAAGGCTGTAGTTGATTGGTTAAGATCGAGGATAGTAATTAAAATCAAGAGCATTTTAGGATTAGTAGGCTATTGTAGACCTTTTGTTGAAGGGTTTTCTAAGTTTGTATCTCCTTTAACTAGACTAACATAGAAGAGAGTAATTTTTTAATAGGATAGCAAATATGAAGATAGCTTTACACAGTTGAAGGAAAAGTGTTTGCATTACCAATAAGTGAGAAGGAGTTCACTATATTTAGTGATGTGTTGAATTAAGGATTGGGGTATGCTCTCATGTGAGATGGGTGAATCATTGCCTATGCCTCTCACTAGTGGAATTAATATGAGAAAAACTACCTTACTCATGATTTAGAGTTAGTAGTTGTAGTTATGGTGCTTAAGCTTTGGAGGCACTACTTGTATGAGGAGAAATGTAAAATCTTCATAGATCACAAAAGTATAAAATATCTCTTTGCTCTAAAAGAGTTGAGCATGAGACAATGTAAATGGTTGGAGTTAATCAAAGACTATGATGTAGAAATCTAGTATCATCCTAAGCAGGAAAATGTTGTGGTAGACACTTTAATCTAAAAGAAATAAGGTAATCTAGCTAATTTGATCACATCTTGGCAGAACTTACTGGAGGACATGCACATGTTAGAGTTGGAAATTGTAATGTATGAGGTTAAAGCAAGATTGGCTAGCTTGCATATGTAGCTAACTTTACTAGATAGAATTAAAGTTGCTCAAGTTGAAGATATGGATAATCAAGAGATTAAGAGTAGATTGGAATAGGGTAGAGCACCTAAGTTCAGTATTGATACTGAGGGAGTTTTGAGGCATGGAACTAGGTTGTGTGTGTTAGATATTGTAGAGCTAAAGAATGAAATTATAAAAGAAGCACACTACTCTAGGTACTCAATTTATCATAAGAGTATCAGAATGCATAGAGATTTAAAACCACACTACTGGTGGAATAATATGAAGCAAGGAATAGCTGAGTGTGCTTTCAGGTGCTTGACTTGTCAATAGGTCAAAATAGAAGATCAAATATGAGTAGGTAAGTTGTAGCCTTTGAATATAGTAGAGTGGAAGTGGGAATAGGAGACCATGGACTTTGTCACATCCTTCTTTAAAGCTAAAGAAAAACATGATGTAGTATAGGTAATATTTGACCGGTCAACTAAGTTGGATCACTTTATACCCATTAATATTAGTTATACCTTAAGTAATTTTTCATAGTTGTACATCATGGAAATTATGAGAATACATAGAGTCCCCATGACAATAGTCTCCAATCGAGATAACAATTTTGTAGGAAGATTTTAGAGGAGTCTACATAGAGCTTTGGGGACTAAGTTGCTATTTAGTATAACTTTCCATCTTTAGACTAGTGGACAGTAAAAAAGGACTATATTGGTTTTGGATGACATGTTATGAGCTTATGTACTGGACTTTAGAGGAAGTTAGGATGAATACTTACCTTTAGAGGAGTTCACTTATAATAACAGTTATTAAGCAACGAAACTAATGGCACCTTATGAGGCCTTGTATGAAAGAAAATGTAGGTTACCCTTACATTGGGATGACACTGGCAAAAAGCAAATATTGGGACTTGACTTAGTCTAAGAAGTAGTTAATAAAGTGAAGCTAATTAAACAAAGGATGCAATTAAGCCAGAGTTGCTACAAAATTTATGCCAACAAAATGACCCTTAGAGTTTCAAGTTAGAGAACATGTGTTGTTGAAGATATCTCCTTTTAAAGGCATAGTTAGGTTTGGCTTTAGATGAAAGCTAAATCTAAGGTCTATTTGATCGTTTGAGGTGATGGAGAGGGTAAGTAATGCAACTTATAGGTTTACCTAGCTTAGCAAGAGTACATAATGTGTTTCATGTGTCCATATTGTGGAAGCTTATGCTAAACTTGAATCAAGTTACAATGCTCAAACCTCTAGATATATAACCAATCTTTCTATAGTAGAGTGGCCTATCCGAATAGTGGACACTTAAGAACAAATGTTGAGAAGATTGGTAATCCATTATGTTAAGTTATAATGGATAAATCAAATTAAGTGAGAAGTGAATTGGGAGCTTGAGGAAGAGATGTAAAAGAGGTATCCAAACCCTTTTGGGGAGCGCATGCGAGGGGGAGTTGGGGCCATTGGTGGGTGGGATAAGATGTAATACCTTAACAAAATAAAAGGACAATTTAATCATAAAAGCAATGGCAATGAAATTATTAAGGTTTAGGGATAGGAGTATTTTGGACTTTTTCCAAGGAGGTTATATAACCTTGTAGTTAAACCTTTCTATTTGTTTCTCTCTTTTTGCTCACTCTATCAATTTTATATTAAAAAAAAAAACCTATCTTTCTAATAGATCTCGCCTACCAGATTGTGCAAATCGACCTATGTTTTCAAGGTAAGTGCATGAAACCACTCTCCTCACTCCTTGAGTCTTCTTGGTTATGGTGGTTGTAGCTCTTATAAGGTTTATAAGTTTGCAAAATACATAAGATCTTTAAGGGTTTTAGCGTTATCACTATATCCCAAATGTTTTAAGTGGATAAGTGGTAGTGATCCTTCTAGAATGAGAAAGTTTTAGGAAAATTAGGGTTCTTCTCATGAATAAGCGTAGTAAGGGAGTATATGGGTAGAACATGGTCGTGTTCATACCCATATACCCCTAATACATGTCTAATCTAAAAGAATGTGGACGTGTAGCTTAGATTGAGTCATGTCTTTGATCAAAGAGATATACAGGTAGGGACATAACTAAGTTTTCACTTATGTGCCTCTATTCACCCTAAAGCACACCCAAAAACACATTCCTTATGTTTTGTACACAAAGAGATGCATGGGGAGAAACACACCTATTTCTTACTCGTATACCTCACTTTATTAAAACAATGTCTTCCTTCATTTTTTATTTTTGACATTTTCCCCTACTTTCAAATGATTAAAAAAAGTTAGATTAGTGTTAGTTAAGGTTTCTAAGATAGTTGTTTATATAACTCTTGATCTAGATTAGAGTTAAGTAGAATTGAAGTTTGTACAAATAATGTGACGTTAGGTACATGTTTACCATGTTTGCTAATTATGTGTTTTAGAGAGAGTAATGGAATGAGTGTAATGATTATATGACTAATTGTTCATTTGTTATTTATGCATGACTCAGCTTGGGGGGTTAGAGGTAGTAGATCCTTAGGGGACACCCATTGATTGTTATGTGGAATTGTCTTCTATGGAATTGTATACTAACAAGATTTGAGTAGATTTTAGGGCATTGGAGCCAAAGATGGCAGTTCTCGACGTCAGTTAGAAATTTAAGGTTAGAGGTGGTTGTTCTTAACTTAGATTATATACATACATACATATACATATATAGACTATTGTGGAATGCAATTGTTTATGTGGCACTCTTATTGCTTATCTTTTTTAGTTGTAGGTATTTATGATGAATATGTAGATTATGATAAACCAAATGAGGTGTACTATTACTACCAGAATGGGGAAAGTAGAGACTATTACTATTACCATAATAAAACCAAGTAGGAAAAAAATGGAGGTTAGTAAAAAAACTTATTGGTAGCTATAATTGGAGACTGAATTTATTCACATGTTTTTAGTTGGTACATTCCAATATGCTATAGAGATGAAGATCTATAAATGTTGTGGAGAATTCTTATTATTTCTAACTACTGTAGTTGAGATTACATTTCCTATTTATTTATTAATCATATATGTGGTTAGAATGACTCACTTGTAACTCATTCATTTTTGTATTTGGAGATGTTATTGTATGTTTAAGGATTTCGGTTAAAACAAGTTTTGGAGATTGTAGAGGTATAGTTGAGCCTTCGTGTATCATTAGCTAGTGATGACATGTGGTGAGTTATAGCGTTGTAGGTTCTGAAGTGTTATAAAAAGATAGTGAAATATTGATGACATTCCCTTGAGTATGTTGATAGTATATATTTAGATTCATGGGCCTAAGCTTTATAGTTTAACATATATGATTGCATCTATTATTAAAGAAAAGATTGGCTAAGTTCTTGGCATGGATCTAATCGAATATGTTGACAATATGGATTTAGATTCATGGACTTAAGCTTTATAATTTAACATACGTAAGTGCATCTATTGTTATGGAAAAGATGGACTAAGTTCTTGCCTTAGATCCTATAAAATTTGATGGGGGATTAAGAAGAGTGTTTTTGAGGGTTAAGGTTAAAATGCCTATTTCTAATCCCATGAAAATATGTTGATGGGTAAATGGTAGGGATGGATTGAGATACAAAATATGAAAAGTTGATTAACTGGCATTTTTGATGTGGTCAACTTAGACATTTTAGTAAGGTGTGCGATTTGACAATTCGAATGATGATTTGATGGGTCATAGGCTTGAAGTAATTTAATCTCAATCATTTGGGAGAAAAGATTTATTGGTACTAATGTGCCACATGTTTGAATGAGCGATGGATAAATACTAATAATATTTAGATATGTAATAGTTAGAAAGTATTTTTTGAAAAATAAATATTATTCATATTTTTACATGTTTGAATTATATTTGTATTTGTTTACCACTCATTCATCTACATAGCGTGTTAGTACCATTGAGGCTTTTTTCCATCGTTTGGGGAGGAAAGAGGTGTGTTGTTTGGAGAAGGAGGAGAAAGGGGGTGAAAATATTGAGAATGGTAACCCTAACATTGCAACTACTATCTAAACCCTCCATTAATTATCCACCACAATAGTACATACAACACATAGAACCTTTCTCTTATAATTAAAACTCTAAATTCTTAAAATCACAAAACTTAAATGACCATAACAACACCAACCATCTCTTAAAATTAGAGTTCCACATTCATAGAAATAAAATACATAGATCCTTTCACTTATTGTGATGGATTATAATTAAATAAAATAATAAAGGTTATAAATAGGGTTGCGGTCCCTAGTATAAGTACTTTGACGTTCTCATTGTTTGCCTTTTTCATATCCCATCAAGTGGAAAAATCAAATGTAGTCACTTTTTTAGGTAGGAAGACCAAACCTTTAAAAAATTTCTGTTTCAATGGAGTTAGGTTTGCTTCCACATAAGCTTTAATCATATTTATAGTGCCCTCATTCCATATATGAGACCTTAAGATATTTGCATATAAAAATCTAAAATTATATTTCCACCACAGCAAGCAAGATAGGAAAAGGGGTTCTGTTTTAATTGTGATGAGCAATTTCATGAGGATCATAAATGCAAAACCCCATTTTTTGTATCGTGTGATGGGGGATGACCTACATGATAGTGACACCACTCTGGAATTTAGTGAATAGGTTGAGCACACAGATTGAATAGGACAGTTCACAACATTGATAAAGATGAGATAACTAATTTGATGCAACTGCAAAAGACAGCAGTAATAGCTATTTTGAGTGAGTTTACTCCAACACAAGAACAAATAGTGATACATCTTATAGGATTGGCTCAGAAATTTATTTTTTGGAGTGATGATTGTGTGACCACCGGCACACTTTAGGTTGTAGGCAGATTATACTATCAACAAGTCCATTTTCATCATTACCATTTCAATTGTATTTTCCGGAGTACTAGAAAGTTCTACATTGCTAGCACTTTGATTAAGCATAGCAGAGATGAGACTTGGCATCATCAAACTCCAGATCATGATCGTTTTCAGGCGCATAACAGGGACAAACAGTCACATTATATAGGACTTTTCGTTTGGAATAGGAATGATAGAGTTTTTACAAATTGTGACTTGACGTTAGCAAATACTTTGCCTAATAATACTAACTCTATAGAGTTACAATTGATGGAACCTACACATGGGTGGACATACACTTGTTTCATGGCTTAGGAAGTTGTTTTACAATCATCGGAGCCTACTACCAACGTATCTAAGGATAGGGATACCTGACATCTTCTTTAACTTTCTTAGACATCATTGCCATATCAATAGTACCTTCCAAAGGCTATTGACACAGTTTTACGTTTCACGAAGTCTCCTGTCATTGCTGGGACATGGACTTATAGTCCCATATCGACTACGAGTTTTATATTTAGGGTAGCTTCTCCTTCGACCTTGAGGACAAGTAGTGATTGTAATTCTGGTGTAGAAGGAAAGGAAAAAATAGATCCTCAAATAACAGACAATTATGCATAAACAGCTATAAAAGAAAGAAAATAGAAAAGGAGATCGTCACTTTACTTAGAAAACTTGGTTGTTTTGGAGTTGGAGGCTCACCCGAAGGAGCCTCTTCTATTTTCCTTCCATCATCTCCTTGCAAACACCAACATGATGTAGTGATAACTTAGACTAGGCCTAAAATTATTTGCAATTATCTGTAAAAATACGTACCCTTCTCAGTACTAGTGATAGTATATATCTTTTCTCCTTCGAGCGGCATGCACTTCATCTAGTGATAGTATGATGGCTAATAATGTAATATTTGTAGCAGTTGAATATGAAGGATGTAATCAACAAAAAAAATATTCGGCAAACTTAACCTCCATATTCTCTATATTTGCTATTTATTTGGAGACTATTAGCTATATAACCTAGCTATTAATTGACACAAAGTTCGATATGTGACGAATATATAGTCGATGCTTTAAATGCAATTTGATTGTTCAGATTTTGACCTTACTGAATCGCTCCAATTTCAATTATATCGAAGTGGTAATCTCCATAAAAGCATCTTGGAAAATCTGTTGACAGACGTACATGGATTACAGCTAAAAGCTACTCAGCCTTTTTTGTGGTTTTCTCTCTTAAGCATCAGATTCAAGAGTATGATACTTTCAGAGACAGATATTCTCTCTTGAAAATCCAGATTTCTTGTTGTGAATTGTAGAATAGAAATCCATCAGCTAAACTGATCAACGCCAGAACAACATACATCTAGTTTCACCAAATAGACAACCTGAAGCTACGATGCAAATATCATACGGGGAAAAGAATTTTACGTGGGAAATATCAAATAGGGAAGAAATCAAAGGAGACGGAAAAAACGTACTAGCTAGATTGAAAGGGGGCACAAGTGAGTGTGTGTGTTTTCATAGCGACGGCTATTTTTTTCTATCTAGCGACAACTGATCAATGAAGGACGTGAATCAAAGGGCATAGCGTGATAAGAACGACGTATGTCATCCTACAATACGTGAACTTCTCACACCGGACTTTCATACAAAGTAGCATAGAAGATAAAATGCAAAAAATAGCCAAGTGCATTGATATTTAGATAGGCGTAACACAGCAATTCACCATTACTAGTGTACTTCGGCAATACAACAATACTAGTATACCCGAGTTTTCACTCTACAACACTTGTTATCGACGGGTGCTTTTTTGTTAAGCCATACAGTAGATCCTTGCTTAAGAACGGTGTGTGACATTAACAGAATTCCAAATTACGCATCTAATTTTGAAATCTGAATTAGACAAAATAAAACACCAAAAAATCTTTTGATTTATGACTTAAAAGAGCGTAAAAATAGATTGTCTTATCTGATTTAAGGTCTTATAATTACCCGTTTGTCATCATATTAGACACCAATACCTGGTGTTCTAATGTATTTTTCTGATCGTACGCAATAATATAAACGTAAATTTACATGCAAATAAAGTATGTCGGTCACGTTCTTGTATCGAGGAGTTGCCTAAGCAAAGGGTTGATTCCATCGGAAATGGCATCGGTATGAGGCTAACAATAATAAAATCGTGGCTGTGAGTCGGAAGTTATAATGAATGCGGTGCCCATAAATGTGGGCATTAATTTGCATCCATGATTTGTTAAGATAATTACCTCGTGTCTTTTTCTTTAAATTAACTTACTCATCCTTTCTTGCAATGCACACGTGAATGCTGATTAGGGTGGACAATGGGGCAATCAATTCAGTTTATTTAATTTTCTGACTTTTATGAATTTCCACCGCCAAGTCCATACGTACATTTAATAAGAGTTTGAAGTAAAATGAATAATGGCTTCCTAAATCTTAATTCCGATAGATATACTTATCTGCTCAATCATATTGCCATTATTAGGCCTCAATAAAATACCGATTGTCTTGTTTCGATAAGGCCAATACCATGTGTTTGTGCAACTACGTACAATGTTTGGTCATAAGGAAAAATCTACACGTGTAATGGCTTTTTCTGTTTTGTAAATAACAAGAGGTGAAGGGTCTAAATTTAAAGTTCGTTTCAATTACTGAATCTAAGACCCATACCATAATGGAAAACAGATTCTCCGTATCAAGGGATCGGCATGAATACATACATACACTGGAGATTATTGTAAAATCCCTAATCAAGTCTAAATTCCAAGTAATAAGCAAGTTGGAGTATGTCCTACATGACCTGGGCTTAGGCCATTAGTCAACAATGGGGTATTACAGAACAAGTGTCTTTCAACAGGCCAATTGGCAAGCAGATTCGAGGAAGCCGGTAGTCGACGGGAGACGTCCAGATTGGACGATTATGTTTCCTAATTTAGAAGCCGTAGGTTTTTTTTGGGCCTATATATATAGATTTTCAGTAGGATTTAAATATAATAGAGAGTTCATTCATGTATCAAAATATTACCATTCATGATATAGAGATCCGCCGCTCTACTCTCTTCATTTTTCATCTTACGTTTATCTGAAATTTTCCATCTAAATCCTTTCATTGTCTACTTCTTTTTGCCCATCTCTCTCTCTCTTTTTACTATTGTTAGACTGCAACTTGACCTCATAAATTTTAAGAATGTATATTGGTTCCTTGTTTAACTATAGAGCAATAGAAGTTTTGGAACTATGGATATTATGAATTGGTGCCTAAAGTTTAAAAATTAGCAAATTAGTGTCTAAACTTTCAGGTTTGTGTGATTTAGTGTATCCATTGGCTAGCAGATGTTACTTTTTTTCTAATGCGATTCTCATAATTCTTTTTCCATATGTTCCTCTGTTCAAACCTCAACTATAACAAATAAAAAACAAAATGTATTTTCCCATTCTCATTCATGTCCCTCAAAGAGAAAACTAACAGAATGGCTTTTGAGTTTCGTATGAAGTTAATCAAAAGCCATAATCATCAATGAGGCCGTTTAATTTATTATTTGACTATTTAAATGATTATAAAAATTTTAATAAATTAATTAAATGGTACACTGATGGAACCGTAACCGAAAGATAATTAAAAGGGTTAAAAGTTTTAACGAAAAAGCAAAAGTAAGAGTGATTGGAAAGACAATAATTCAACAGAGCATTATGGCGATGGTGTTTGACAGGCAACCGGAATAACTACTCTTTTTCTTTTTTTACCCTGGTCAAGAATGAAACGAATGGATTTACATATTTATAACAACTTTAATTGCGAGAATTTTTTTTTTTTTGAATTTCTAAACATTAAATATTGTTATTAACGTTTTATTAATCGCTGCTGCGTAGTATATATATTAATTACGAGATTTTTTGTTTAGTTTCTAAATATTAAGTAGGATTTTCCTGTCGATGAACTGAATGAGAGGCTATGGAAGTAACGCTGGCTTTGTGGGATTTTTTTTTTTTTTAATCGATAATGGTAGAGAAAATATGAGGAAATTTAATTGAGTAGTCATAGGTTATATAGTAGGAATAAGTAGGATGATTTTTTCTGGTGAGCTCTAAAACTGTTGATAAGATAGGAGACGACAGAAGACCGAAGTCGCCATAGTGTGCTGTTTAGGTATTTATATAATCACTATTGATAATTTTTGGATGTTCTTTTTTTTTTTTTTTATCTACATTGCATTTAGATATTTCTGACAGAGAAGTGATATCATTACAATCTTGCTTTCAGGATACGAGTTCAACGATGGTTTACTTAAAATAGAAATCACAAATCTAAATATGTACACTGAAAGAAATATGCTTACTATAAAACGTAAAATAAATATCTTTTCAAATGCCAAGCCTTTCCAATATAGTACGTACATCGCCTTCAATTAGCACTTGGCCTTATTAGCTACTAGCCGCCCACTAGTAGGAGTGCTATATTGGGAGTCCATTAGTTATTAAGGCAATGAAGTCACTAAATTACAGAAATACGGAAGTTTAGATACTAATTCTTTAGTTTTGGAACTTTTTTAGGCATCAATTCCAAAACCACCCCCACCCTTTAGTTTGAAAATTATATTTTTTTTTGTAAGGAGCAAGGGTACATTTGCAAGCTTACCTTGAGGGGTTTAAAATATTTTGGTTCGGTACGTCAACTAATTGTACTCTAAATAGCCTTGGGGCTGATTAAGATAAGGATGTATCTAAATAATAGAGATATAGGGTAAAAACTTCTAAATGTTTAGTTAACAAATTACATAAATGGTAAAGTATAGCGTGTAGCTTAAAGATCTCTAATATCAATTATGTCTATTATTCCATTTTCGGTCGTGCTTTTAGTTAGGATTAGTGAACTGACATACAATACTTGTTACTTGGGTAACTTAAGCATACCGAAAAAGGTTAACTATGTTGGAGAGAACATGGACTTTTGAAGCCTTGGTCAACTGAAGAAACTTAAAATGCAGACCTAAAGATAAAATATACAGGGAAGGAAGGAATTAGGTGGAATGATACGGGCAAAGAATTCCCAATGGTCCTATCAGCATCACACCTTTCGTTTACTTCTATTATTGTAGACCCTACGAACTTAGATATCGAAATCATGTGCTAGTGAGGCCACTAGTTTTGGGAGGTCCAGCACACAATAATTTAATGACCGGCTTTTGATGCACATACGTTGCTTTGCTGGAAAGGGAGAAACCCTTAGGCGTATAGCCTTCACCTTCGCCCTTCGCCTTCGCCCACTGATTATGCCAACAAGAAGTCGGTTTGCCAACCGCTATTTACTCCTGGACTTTTCATCCATGCTAACAAAAAGGAAATAAGAAAACCATACGCAGAGCGTAAAAGTTTTGAACGGGCATTTGACTTTATAGTAGGATATATTTTTTAACTTATAAAGTGTATTTTGATATTAATAAACTTTGATAAATTGGTTATATTAAAAAGTATTTTTTTTCAATTGAAAAAAAGAAAGAAAAAATGCAATGAATTTAAAGTATATTTTAATAAGTTAGAAGAAGAGTTTTTATATTAAAGTTAAAGTTTATGATATATAAAGATCATTTGGATCAGTTAGTCTTGGATTTAGAAAGCTTGAGGATTATTTAGATCAAGCAGTTTTGGAACCGGAGTCAAATCCAAATAGTATTACAGTGGGAGTTCTAAGAATCATTTGATGTTGTTTAAGTTAAAATTTTGTTAAATGATCCACTGATGTATTTTAATCAAATTCCAACATGTAAGTAAGGAGAAGTATTACAATATAAAATATAAAATTTATAAAATAGGAAAGTAATCTTCAAAGCAACCCTCAAATACTATTGTAAATAGATGTCTTCCCCTCCCTTACCAATCACTCTGATAAGACTTATCTAGTTATGATATGGAAAATAGGGAAGGAAATCGTAATCATTAGGTAAGTAGCAACTCAAATTTCTATTGCACAAGTTCTAGGTCACGAATTTAGTAGGCTTCCAAGTTTAATACGTAGAACCTAACCCATTGAATTTAATGAATTAAACCTTAATTTCAAATTTAATAGAAAAACATACTACTTTGATTAGGAATATTTAGCAACAACAATAGAACCTAACCCATTGAAATTAATGAATGGAGCCTTAATTTCAAACTTGGATTAGAAATATTTAGCAACAACAAATCAAAATCTTAGAACATGAACACAAATCAATCTCTTGAATTAAGTTATAGAATTTGAAATTGATTCAATGATTGCAAAACAATTGAATTGGGGTTTCAAATAATCGACAACATAACTATGAAATAGTTGTACATATATTGACAGTTGAGTTAGGGTTCTAGATAAATTATGATTTGATGAATTGTAGAACAATTGTATTAAGGCTAGACAAATCATAATCCCTTGAGCCACATAAAATAGACAATAGGGTTCCTATTAATACCTGAAATGGAATTTGGATTAAAACAAATAGGAACTTATGGAGATTTAATACATAGTTGGGTAACACTTTAGTAGATGTGTGTTTGTTAGTTGCATTAACATATTACATATGCATGTGGTATGGTGCAGATATGTGTTTGTATGTCGGTTGTCACTCACTGGGCTTTATTCACCCCTTTATGATGAAAATGTTTCAAGCTAACTACTCATTTAGACTTGAAGAAAATTGAAGAGCATAGGATCAAGTTTTGCACATCTTGTTTACAGCAACTATGGGTTTGGGATGTTGCAGATCTATAAATTAAAACCATTAAATTAGGTGGTTATTAAAATAAATTTAACATGACAATAGTTAGACCATCAATGTATAAACAATAGTTATTTTTAGAAAGTTGTTGTTGTTGTTTCTTAAATATGCAATAAGAATAGGAAGATGTTTCAATTTGCAACATGCTTGTCTAAGAGTCCTACCTAGAGGTAATCAAAGTGTTGGTCATCCATCTAGTCTAATGGATAATTCTGTAAAAGGTAAGCTTTTATTATAAGCCCACTCACCAATCTAGGCCTAAATAATTTTTCACTTAGGGATAGAATGAGAAGCAAAAGCCTAACAATTGCCCAATCTTATCCTCTAAACTTATATAGAAAAACATCTAATAAAGTGTAGAATATATATATATGTATGTATGTTTGTATTTATGTATCCACTCAAGAATAGTATAATTTTGGATACACACACCGATATACATACATATGTACATACGTACATACATACATATATATATATATAATTTGTTTATGTTAATAATTATCAAAACTAATTACACCATGTGTAAGCCCCATAAAAATCCCTCTTGGAATCTAGATTAGGAATTGTCCATTTGTCATTAGATTACTATCCTTTAGCTAAATAATATAGAAGATTAGCTGATATGAAACCAAAATCCATTTAAACTATGTAACTCTAAGAATATAATTCATAATTTACATCAATTAGTAATAATGGAAATGATTATTATATTAAGGGATACCAAATTAGACCATTATTTTGACAATTGAAAATTAAAATACACCTAGGATCAAATTACATGCTACACAGCCTTAATACCTAAATTATATAACTTGAATTTATTTGGTTTAAAATAATAATACAAGTAATCATCCATCTCGTCAAAGGGAAGTGAACAATAGGAACTCATGCATGCACAAATAGGCTTTTCCCATGCATGTAAATTTCACTGCCTTTTTTCATTCAAATGCCTCATCAATAAGGTATCTTCCCATACTTGATTCCTTCCGTTTCCCCTTAAACCAAGCTAAATAAACAAGAGAATATATATATATATGTATGTATGTATGTATTTCCTTCCCCAAATGCTAGTTTCTTCATCCCCTTCCTCCCTCAATTGTATCACCTCACCATCATCATCTTCTTCTCCATTTTCTTGTTCGTCCCTCTCTTTGTTACTCTCGTTTCTCACTTTAGAAACTCTTATTTCCTCCATTTTTCCTGATACGCAAAGCTTAATTTTCGTAGAATAGAACATAGTAATCTTCATTAAATTATTAGGAGGAGGATTCAAGTCAAATCGAAGAGGAATTATGGTAAATCTCTACTTTAGGTTCTATTGTTTTAGTTTTTCGAACTTAGGATACTTACTGCTGTTTATCTCCAAATTTGCAGCTTGATTCTCTTACTTGTACACTCCTTAAGGTAAGGTCTTTCCCATTCTCATTCATGTAAGTTCATTCCCTACGTGTGTATGTATATAGGCTTGAAATTATACATGCAACATTATAACGTGACTATCTAGATAATGTAGTTTTAAGTGATGAAAAATAATAGGATGTGGCTGTTCAATCACCCTAAAATTGTGACCCCTATTCCCTTGTAGAGTGTGGTTTTTCGAATGGAATAAGGTAAAAATAGAATTGTGATTCTTAAGGAATAAAATAGAGAAGAAATGCCTATTCATTATTTGTCTTTTGAGATCTCATGAATAGATTTGAAAGTATGTTGAGGAAAATCAAAGAATAGCTATTTTCTTGATCCCTTAAAGGAGTTCCAAATCCTCATTTTGCAGCAGTAGCAATTCTATGGAATAGCTATTTCACCAACTAAACATAAGAATATATCTATAAGGAAAGAATTATTATTCTATTTCACCATTATGGAGTGAACCAAGCATGCATAAGTTGATATACACAATAACATTGAATTAGGATTTAACCTTGATAAAAGTTGATATTCATTCAAACCTCATTTAGTGTCATTGCTATTGAGATAAATGGACATAGATTTAGCCGTCTAAAGAGTGTATAATATGATGCAAATAAGGGAAACTAAAAGTAAAAAGGGCTAAGGGCTGCTTAAAATGCAAAAATAAACCCATAGATACTATATAACTATCTAGGCACATCCAAAATGACTTGAATGAAACAATTGGCTTAATGACTTCAAAACTAGAAATAGATGACACTAAATGTTGTATATTTGTGCAAAACCGATAAGAAATGACCAAGATATGATCGAAACAATGTAGACATACGAAATGAACCTACAGTCATGACCTTAAGTATAGATAGCTTAGCTAATTGACTCAAAACCCTTAGGATAACCTTTCATTTCTAATTGAAGCTTTCTTAAGAGGTATCTTGTCTCACCTATTTATATAGCATTCATAGGTGATCTGCTTGAGTCAAAGGGGAGCTATCCTGATGACTACTTTAACTAGCCGTACCATATCTGAGTGAGTGGCACTTAATGAATGCCATACTCATTTTTTATTATTAGAGTAGAAGCTTGAAATTGATTCAGTGCCTATTCATATATGTCAATGTGTGAGGGATTAAAGATGTGTGCAATTTATGTGTTTGATGATTGATGGTATTGAAACACTAGAAAACTAAGAGAAGATAAATCAAATTGCTTGGTTGATTGTTTAAATATGCTATGCTGTTATCGATTGTTTGATATATATATATATATATATATATGTGGTTGGCCACTTGTAACCAAATTAATAAAGGATCGACTTCTAATATAAATGGTCTTGCATAGTATATAATTGCATTTCTCAAAGGTTGTTAGCATTACCCAACATATTGAAAGGGCCATATGGAGGTGATTCTTCATATATAAACTCTACTCTAACCTTTAGAAACTATCGCCACACCAAGAGACATTGTCCTCTGATTGGAATTGATTTTGTCCTATGAACTCTAAGGTTGATGTGTAAGAAATTGTCTCTCAACCCCTAATTTTGAAGGGTGCAAATTCGATTCCTACAAGATATCTAGGTCTTGTAAGTTATTGCATTACATATAGATGATGAATGTTGCGCTACATCCTAAAATTGTTTGATAACTTGTTTGATGTTGTTTATGTGGTGTGATATGAGAGTTAAACTCATTTAGCTGTTGAATGCTCTTACCATTATAGATTTTCTATGCTACAGGCTTTAGCTTGGTATGATCTACTTCATCCATATCCGAGTTTAAGTTTTAACTAACTTTTAAGCATTGGGATTGGGAGGGGGCAAGGACTAGGAAGATTTGTTACTTGATGTAAAGCATCCTTTATATTTTGTGAAAGTCATTTTGGATGTATAGTAAATAGTGTTAAGTTAGTGTTTGTTAGGGGTTTTTAAATTTAAATTGACTTTAAAGGCTTTAATGTTGGGATTGTAACAATATAAAAGTGATGATTGAGGGCTAAAGCTAATGGACTATGGCATATGATAGGTTTTAGGTGTTACAAGGAAGGAAAGAACCCTAAGAGAATGTATGTATGTATGTATATATGTCTATGTATGAGTAAGTGTAGGCAATGAAGGAATTGAAATGATCAAGGATAATTAAAATAACAGGTTAGGTTTGGATTTTATTGGTCTTATACAGGTTACCTTATGATGTATAGATTAAATTGGTTAGAGTAGACTTGATGTCATTATTTCAAGTTCTAAATTCTATAATGACTTAGACCATATAGTTCCACTATGTCGAAGCTATACAAACTCTTGGATTTTTTTGTGTGAGAACTTTGCCTTACATACATTATTAGAGTGTCAATTGAGAGGAGATCACACTCTCATGTGCTCTACAACGCATGTGGCAAGGGTTGTTATGCTAAGGGCATCCGTTAAGTTATGACATAATGTAATTTTATTTTTTAAATTAATTTTATGAAATTTTCATGCAATAATTGATGATGGTAATATTTATTTGGTTGTTACGCCAATGGGATCTATTAAGGTGTGACATAATGTGATTTTATTTTTTAAATTAATTTTTTGAAATTTTCATGTAATAATTGATGACGGAAATATTTATTTAAGTTATTTGGCTTTAATAGTAGTAATAAAAATTGATATTTTTTATCACTAATATTTGTAATGCCTTAACTCTTAAGTATCAACTTATCTTATTTTAAAACTTGAGTTATTCAAACTCGATACTTAGAAGATGGTTTGTCATTCCATCCTTAAAGTAAGAAGAAGGCTTGTAGGTCTTAGATGTGCAACCAAGTGGGAGGGAGGTAGGCAGGTGAATTGGTTTCTTTAAGATAAAAATAAGCCTTTATGATTGAATTATGTACATAATAGTATAGACCCCCATTAAATTAGATTTGGGAAGAGCACTATAGTAAAGATCAAAGTTAGCAAGTGAAGGCTTTTGTAACACTTGGATGTACAAGTAAAGTACAAATAATCAATAAACTATATAAAACATCAAATAAAAAAAAGAAAGAGATAAGGGTGAGAGAATGAAAGCCTAGATGTGCAGAGGTTCAACCTTCTACTCACATCCTCTCTATCAGCACTACTAGCTCAACTACTTGAAATCCCCTATAATATCTATGAGATCAAGTATAGTGAGTTTGTAAATGAGACAAAAAAACACCAAGGAGATGCTTCTATCTCTATGTCCTTATAGATCTCCTAGGTGCTCCTATCTCTTCCTAACCTTTTTAGCTCTCTCTAACCTAACCCCAATGTTCTCCTGGGCTCTCCTTAGCCTAACCTAGTAAACCCTTCTCATAGAACTCCTTCACTTCTTGAACTTATGCAAGAGTCTAAATCTTTGTTTACACTTAAAACCTCACTATAACAAATCTCTCTTTCTTTAGAGACACTTGATTCTAAAAAATATAACACAGTAAAAAATTTCTTAATGCTCTTTGGCTAATATACAATCTCAAAAGCTTTTTCTCTCACATCATAATTGAGTAATATTGAATTGTTAATTCCTTATCTTGCCATCTCTTGAATGTTCTTTATCTCTTCGTCTTTCAAAAGATCTTTAATATATAGAGTGAACGATTAAGCTTGTCTAAGAACATCTTCACGTTATGATTGGTAGGAATCAATTTTCAAATGTTTTTATCAAAAATATTTTAATTACAATGCCACAAAAAGCATTTTGGAAAATGAACTTTCTTTAACTAAAATATTTTTCTTAGAGAATGACATGAATTTTAAAAAAATTGAGTAAATGAGTGGCTTTGTAAAAGTATACCTGAATAAATTTCACATTTATTTTCAAGACCAATAAAACATGCTTATTTTTAATATTGAAAACTTAGTTACTGGAAATACCTTTTCATATTCTTAGAAAACTAACCAACATATTTAATACCTTTAAGATATTTTATATTTAACTTTGAAAAAGATATTTTTAACTTTTAAAAACACCAATTGTTGTTTTTTTTTTTAAGAATTATTTAAATAATTTATAAAAAATTGGAGAATTGATATTTTTAACTTTTAAAAACACCAATTGTTGGTTTTTTTTAAGAATTATTTAAATAATTTATAAAAAAATTAGAGAATTAATTCAATAGCAATATCAAATATAATCTCTTTCCGCTCATTACTTAAATATGCTTGGTTGCTAAGTACTAGATCTTTTAATCTAATCTTACTGAATTCTTCTTACATACTTCTACCATATTAAGTTTTGTTGGTTCTTTTTGCTTTTGTTAAATCAAACTTGGTTCTCCTTTATCAAATTCAACAAGATGCCTTTAGATCTATTTTTGCTTCTATAATGCTCCTCTAATCCGCTTCTTTCTATTAACACTTAATACACATTTGTAGAACTGTCACTATTCCAAAACTAATTTCCTTTCTATTTACAACACCATAAAATTGTATTATATTTACTCTATAAAGTATAAAGATATTTCACAAACATAATTATATGAATATTTCATATAGAAAAGCTATTATGAGATATAGATTTTGTTATCATCAAAACTTCCTAAAAGATTAACATTCTTACTCTTTTTGATGATGACAAAACCAATAGTGATAGCTCAATAGCTCTTCTCCCCCTTTTTGTTTCATCGAAAAGATCATATAAATGAGTCACTTTATTTTCAAAACTCCTCTTGAAATATCATAAATATGCTTCTCTTAAACTCATGACAAGTTTATCATCAAAACATCATTGTGATTAAAAAGGAAAACAAACGCTTAGTTTGTGTCATAATTCACAAATTCCATCTTTTTCTATTGGCTTCATAAAGATGTCAACATTTTGCATTTTAGATGGAATAAATTAAACATCAATTTTTCCACAATTTACATGATCATGGATAAAATGATGATGTATCTCTATATGTTTTGTTCATGAAGTATGACTAAGATTTTTAGAGATATTGACTACACTTTGGTTATCATAAAATATTGGGATACCCTTTGTTTCAAAATTATAATCTTTAAGTTGTTGACATATCCATAATATTTATGTCATGTAATTTCTTTATGAAACATACATAGCTTCTGTTGTGGATAGAGCAATCATGTTTTGTTTCTTGGATGACTATGAAATCAACATATCACCAAGAAATTGACATGTGCTAGATGTTAAGCCTGATTTTTGGTTTCATTTTCCTTAGTCCAATTAGTGTCAAACCTTAACACATTTAATACTAACTCTTGACTAGAGATTAAGGAAAACTTGATTTTTCTATTAATTTTTAAAATATTGGAGTCACCACTTGGTGAGAGTCAGGAAAGGGTTAGGTTAGAATCAAATCGATTGGGTGGATTGATTTTAATATAGCCACTAATCTACAAGAAAATCTTTTTGTTTCCTTTCTTTCTTTCTTTTTCTTTTTTGAAAAACTAGAGATTTTGAGTACAGAGCTAACTTATTAAAATCTAAGTAGTTACCATGTAAACCTTATGAATTTAGTTTATTTATTTACAAGAAAAATTAGTTCATTTATTGAGGTCACCTTGTAGGTGCTTACATACACGCTAATCAAGATTAAACCTGCTAGAGTTCACTTTATTAGATTTCTAAGTGATTGTTAGTTTATTTTATCTTCCTTTTGTCATTTTTTATATTATTTATTTATTTCTATATATATATATATTTAAATTTTTTTATTTTCTTTATTTTTTATTATTTTAAAAATGGTTGAGATAACTAGAAACAAGAAAAAGAATGACTAACATTTAAGAAAAGGTACAATTGTTTTTTTCTTCTTTTGTATTTTCATATTAAAAAAATACATTTAAATGCTTAAAGAAAGGTCTTTCCTTTTTGGTGATTAAATAAAGTTTCTTTTTTATGTTTGGGAAAAATTTTCTCTAATTATTAAGCCTCTTTATCATCATTTTATTATTATATATACTTCTTTTATTTACATTTTCTAATAAAATGAAATAAAATTCTAATTATTTTTTTTCCTTTTAGTCAATTGAGAAACTTTTTTTTGTTTTCCTTTTTTTCATACTTCTTTTATTATTTTTTATTTATTTTCATGTAAAATAATAAATAAAATAGAAAAGAATTTTTACCAACCTTGTCGAGAATGGAAGATGGAAAAGGAATGAGGATTGCACACTTTTGGCTCTAGTGTGGTTGGAATGCATCTACAAGGGTCTTCTAGAGTCAACAATCTAAGTGGTACTAGGGGTGTTATAGTAGCTCATTAGTGGGGAGGGTGGTTAAGGTTAGCTAGCGACAACTAGATAAAGGAGATGGTGGATGACAATGTTAGAGGTGATTTAAAGAGTGGAGATGGTCGTTTTTCAAAAGTATTGGTCGTGGGGAAGCTATTGGAAGTATTTTCAAGCTTTGAAAATGGTGGAAGAACTAGAAAACTTAGAGAGAGAAAGTGGATAATACTTGTGGAGAGAGAATTGAGAGCTTATGATGCCAAGGTGAGGAATGGAGGGTCCTATTTATACTTGTCAAGCTTGAAACGAGCTTGATAAGCTCAATAATAGCACAGATATGGTGGATGCGGGTATGGAGAAGGTGCTTGAAATATTCCACATTCTTAAGGAAACAATCTTGATTTGAGTGTTTAGAATATAAGAGAGGAGGTGTACTTGCCCAATGAATCAAATAGAAGCTTTGATTCTTACTAATGAAACTTAGATTTGAAATAAAATGAAAAGGATGAATCTTAGATTTGTGATTTTTTTCTAGACTTCGGAGTCTGATTTAATCTATTAAGCGGAACAATTGAGCTTTGTTTTTAGATGGAATGCAAACTACAATATGCCAACTACACAACTCTAAAATCAATTTGCATGAAATCATGTGCTGAAGCAAGGAAAAAATGAGTTAAAGTAATCTCCTTAAAAAGGAAAAGGCTAGAAATTAGGAGGTCTAAAGGTTGAAAACAATGTTGTTGCCATGTGGCAACATGTGCTAACACATGGCTCAATTAGAGACTAACATTGCTCAATGGGGTCAAGGGGTATGCCATTTTGGCTTAAATGTGTTGACTATGTGGCTATCTTGTGTTCATCATGTGGTCTAATTTTGGAATGCCATGTGTCAACATGTGGACCAATGAATGGTCGATATGTGGCCTTATGAAAGGTAAAGGAAAATTAAGGTGCATTTATACCTAGGTTATCTTGAACCAAAACCTTCTTTGGACATGTGCACACCTTTTGCTAGTTGAGTTGACTTTTGCTCTTATCTAGTATTACATTGATACTACTTTAAACTTATTGGATAGCTTGAACCAGTTTTAAATGCTACAATTGTTTCAAGCCAAATTCAATATTCAATTGATTGGTTTTCAGAAAATTGATAATGCAATGTTATTCATGAATAACTCTAGTACACATATGTTAAAATAATTTATAAATTGAGTCCAATTTAACAGTTTTATGAGCTTTTAATTATTGCTTTTTTTATCGATTCAATTATTGATTTTCTCATAAATTGGCTATCTTAAGTTCAATCGAGGAACCATTTGAAGCCATGATTAGCTTAAATTTACTTTATTTTTATGGTATAAAGATAATTAGCTAGGATTGAGGTAAAAAATATTAAATATAAAAAAAAACATAATATTTGCACTTAAAGCTCGAAAATTGTTAAATTGTTTAATTTTTCTATTTTTTGCATTTTTTGAATTAAGACCTTTCCTTTAATAAAAATAGATAAATAAATAAATAAAACACCCTAAAACTAAAGTGAGGCAAAAATGGGATGTCTACACTAAAAGTACTCTTTCGGTTAATGTAACATTCTACAAAATCAGCATTTATGAAAAATTTTAATTCAAAATTTATGATCTTTGGATACTATAAACCAAGGTTTTTCCTTTGTGCTAAATATTTGAAAATATGTTTTATAGCACTTAAATACAATTCTTTAGGATTTGATTAATATTGTGCACATATGCACACACTATAAAGTAAATTTGGATGTGAAGCGATTAGATATGTCTTCTCACATATAGGATTACTTGATTCATCATGATCCAATTTCATGCCAACTTCCATTGGTGTAGCCGAGAATTAGCATTCTTTGTATTGTAATTTTTAGGATTTGTAAGGTATACTTCCCTTGATGAATGAAGATTCCTTCTATTGTTTGCTTTAGTTGCAGACCTAGGAAGAACGTCAGTCCTCCCATTAAGCTTATCCCAAACTCAATCTACATTATTTATAAAAATTTCTTGCATTAAAAGATTTGTTAGTAGATCTGAACACAATTTCATTAACATATATCTAAACAATCAAATTTGTAGAATGATTACTTTTTGTAATAAGAGTTGTATTTGTTGTTCCTCTTGTAAAACCATTTTCAATTAAAAATTTGCTTATTCTTTCATACCATGCTCTAGGAGATTGTTTTAAACCATATAGAGCATTATTTAACTTATAGACATATTATGGATTGGTTTCATCTTCAAAACCAAGGGTTTGCTTTACAAAATCCTCTTCTTTTATGAAACCATTAAGAAATGCAATTTTTACATCAATTCGATAGAGAGTAAAGTCTTTATAACATGTGTAAACTAGTAAAAGTTGAATAGCATCTAACTTAGCCATAAGAGCATAAGTTTCTTCATAGCTTATTCCTTCTTCTTGTGTATAACCTTGAGCTACTAGCTTAACTTTATTTTGACACACTTCTCCTTTTTAATTCAATTTATTCTTAAAAACCCACTTAATTCCAATTATAGGTTTAGCTTTAGGAGCAAGAACTAAGTTCTAAACCTTATTAATCTTGAATTTTCTAGGTTCATCTTGCATGGCTTCTATCTAGCTTGTTTCTTTCAAAGCCTTATCAATAGGCTTTGGTTTTACATTAGATGGAAAAGCAAATTGAGCCTCTATTTCTTTGATATTAGAATGTATTTTGATGGAGTCATCAAGTTTTCCAATTATTTGACAAGAAGGAAGATTAATAAATCTATATTCAAAAGATCATAAGTTAGAAATACTCCCTTTAGAAGAGGGATTAGAAGGAGAATGATCATTGTTATACTACAAACTACTAGAGTATCCGATGTCACCTTGCATCTATTTAGATGTTTTAGAAAATCACTAGGTTCTTGATTCTCCCACTGTCTTATAGAATCATTTGGATATGGAAGTCTCTTTCAATTGGATTCTCTTTGCTTCTGTCAGATCCTTGCTTATCTTTTGGTCTAAGTAAATCCAACATCTTCTTTAATTCCTTTTCTTCTTCTTCTATAGTTCTCTTCCTTCAACCAAAAGCTTATTTTTCATATTTTGGCTTAACCATTTCTTCTAACTTCCTTAAATCTTTGTTTTTTAAGTTTTCTAGAATTTCACTTCACTTCCTTGATAATTAGAAGCATCGGGGCATCTTAACTTAAGCTCCACCATTATCCCATCTCATGTTCTTGCATAACAAGATAGAAAAGAGTCTAGTTTTTGCAACCTAAATCTACTTAGGTTCTTTTTGAGAAGAATTCATTCTATATTTTTTATTTCTTGAATAAAAATTGAATTCTTCATTGAACCAATATATAGAAACAACATGCCCATAAATTCCACAATAATAACATTGCTTATTTCTAAAAGGATTGTTATTATTGTTTTTTCTATTTTAACTATAAGCTTTTACTCAATTCTCCTATATATATTTTTTGTTTATAATTTTGCAAGTTTCTACTAGATCCTATTTCTTGCTTTGATTTGCAATTCTAGGTGCTTCTATGAGACTAACTTTTTCCTTACTTTTATTGTCATGCCCCACTCCGAGGGCTCCTTGTGACAACCACCACCCCTACCCCCCCTTGGTTAGGCAACTACGAAGCATCTCATCTTCAGTATTATGCCTGTTATTCATAATAATAACATTCCCTACTCACAAAGAAATCAATTACAATATTACCGTTGGGGCTCAAATGAGTCCCACTACACCACCATAGGTACACCCAAGATTCTGTCGGATCATTTAAATACATTTACATCAATTAAAAAATCCATTCTAATAATGTTTACCTTAATCTAGACCTCACATTCTTCCCGCAACCGTACCCCTAGTTAGGCGATGAGTACTACTTTAGTTCGTCAGTTCATCAAGAAGTTTAGGTAGTCTCGACTTGCAAGGTAAAATCTATAAGAGGGTAAGCCAAAGCTTAGTGAGATAGGGTGAAGTCTCTTAGTGTTGTAACAACATAAACAATTTCAAGCAAGTTATGAAACAAATGCTATACATGAACTATCACATGAATGGAGCATCACACATGGTCTTCCGATAATTGGCGTGAAGTTTAGGGTTTATACCCCCCCTTGACCTTGAGTTAGGGATTCCGAATCCACCATCAGTGTCCGGGTCTTACACATAATTTAATTATTCTTATCACTTATTATAATTGTATCTTAGCTTTTGTGATCTAGGCTTAGGTGCCTTTTATACACCAAGCATTTAAACCCTCAAGTGACAGGCCGGAGTCGGAACCGTCAAGGCGCAATAATCCCCTAATCACTTAGTTCACACTTGGCAGAACAGTGATCCTTTGATCACTTTCAGTGCGTCTTGTAGCTATGATGGTTTTGAACAATGCAATGTTCGTGCAGTGCATGCCAGGTTTTTAGTTAGATCTCATAATTGGTTAGAGTTTTTGGGTGATCATCTAAGATCAAGCACATATGCAATTAGCAATCATGTCAACAATCTATTCACAACACATTTAATCATTTCAAGGAACGAGGCACAAACGTCATATCAAAGAAACAACATTCATAATTTTATAGGAGCTTGTCAAACAATGGACTTCTTATTCGTGATTATGATTATGCCTTGTTCTTAGTTACATATGAATACATACCTAGTGTTTACGGCTTATACCCATTTCAACTTCCTATTTATTCCATCTCGCTTACACCTAGTGTATGGAACCGTAATGATAAGGACTTAGACTATTGGCATCTTAAACCTTCTATTATACCTCTTGATGCATGCCTTACTTATGGTTTAGGTCTACTTCTTAGACTCCCCTCTTCCTTGCTTCCACCACTAATGACCTCCATGTCAACATATGTCTACAATCTTCTCATCAATCTCAACAATCATCAACAATGATCATGCCATGATGTCTCCCTTTACTCCTACTACTAATACTACACACACTCGTTAAGGAGGAGATCCAATACCTATAAGCCCATACATGTTTCTTGCACCCTTGTTCATGGATTTCTACCCTCTTTCAAAGTTCCCAACACACAAGCTCACAAGATAACTAACACATTATAATCCCAACTCCTACTTCCATTTCATCTTATATATCACATTTTTAAGTTGAACATCTATTCCTATTCTCATCATACCACCTATAGGCATGTACATATATATACGTTTACAAACCAAACATTCATAATTGAGAACAAGCCTAGTACATGCACTTACATTTATACATATACATACCTATATACGGTGTATACTATATCACCATCCCACTTCCCATTTCATCTAATTTTCCCCGTCTCGCAATCCCCTGTCCCACGTACACACAAACTGTATTTGGAGGCACTCCCACGTCCAGCAATACATCTAAGAGCATAGATACATATATGTACAAATAATAACTAGTAGAAGCTTCACAAGATCAAGCAAAACAAACAATGTTGCAAATCAATTACGCCACTGCAAGGAAGGAAGGACGTGAGAACCAAATATATATATACATATTCATACATATCATCTAGCAAGACGCCATTTCACAAGGAATCCACCCCGGTGCACTCCTCCACGGATGAATCTCACTCACCCAGCTCAATCACGCCATTTCACACATATATATTTATATATATATGTACATGTTAGTCACTTGCTGTAGGCAGCTTAGGGAACGTTTTCATTCACACACGCAGCAGAGGGAAATCTCCACTCGTCAATTCTGTCGTACGTCAAGGCATATACATATATATATGATTCCCTCCCAGCGAGAATTGGATATTGGCTTCTTCCACTTAGCATTCCATGCACATATATGTACGTATATACATACAATCACAGCAACCATGATGTATAGAGCACACAATCACGAACTAAATTTAAAACCCTCACCACATTTAAAACATAGGAAATAAGCATATATTCGTATCAACACACGTACAACAATAATAATATACACAATACAATACGTCATGGAGTCCTACTCACCTTGGTTTCATTTTCCTGAGGTTTAATCAAAATAATCTTCGGGTATCTCCAATCCGAAATTTTCTTCACCTAAAAAATTTAGAAAAAGTACATTATTACATGATACACATGGTCTAGATCACTCTACCTAGTGTTTCTATAGCTATTACAACTAGTTTTAGGTAAAATACTAATTTTTATACCTATTTTGGTTCTTTATACACAACTTTTAGAAATTAACTCTGTTTCGCAAAAAATTGGTTTAGTTGAGTTGCACTCACCTCGAGGAACACATTGGTGGTCTCAGATCGTCAATCGGAAATTGTATGCGTGGGATATAATTTTTTTTTGTTTAACTTTCCCTTTTTCCCTTTTTTTTCCTCCTCGCTTTCTAACTGTTTTGTTTTCGTCTGTCTCCTCTCAGACTCTCTCTTTTTCTTTTCTTTGCTTTTGCTTTATGTGGCCATGGGTCCTCCATGGCTCGGTCCACTTATATATATATATTATTAATTTAGGGTTTAGAATTTTCTTTATAGATTTCGCACATGACGATACCGATAAAATCTAAGATTTTAGCATTTTAGTATAAAATTTTATGCTTAAACTAATTTGAATATTTTGAGTATAAATATTTACTCAGAATTCCTATTTGACAATCTTAAGTCTATAATTTTAATTTTTTTATCATTTGGTCAATAATTTCTCATGGTTTGCTCTTTGTATGATTATTTCTTTTATTATAGTTTTATATGGAGTATGTTTAAAACTTTTAATACAATCTTTTAATTATTTCAATATTATACGCGACTAAAATTTTGTGGATTTTACTTTTATTCTTTTCAAATTCAGTTGCTTCTTCCTCAAGAGCTTTGTTCTCATTTTTCAAGTGGTTATTTTTCTTTTGTTACTCAACTACAAGATCTAAGAGTTCTCCATAATTATCTTGAATTTCCTTTATAGTGCTTTGAGAACATACCTTAGCTTCTACCATAAGGTAGAAGTTGGTAGTTTCTTCATTTTTAGCTTCCAACTCAAAATCTTCCAATTCACTCCATGTTGCCATCATTGCTTTCTTCTTTTTACTCTTAAAAGATTTCTTATATCTTGGATATTCATATTTGTAATGTCTAGTTTTGCAACATTCATGACAAACTAGTTCCTTTTCCTCATCTTTTGATTCTACCTTGCTCATTGAAGATTTTCCATCAATTTTGAAATCCCTTTTAGGGCTTATTTTGGCATTACGATTCTTTTTATAAAATTTTTGAAACTTTCTTGTAAGCTAAGCAAGCTCATCATCATTTTCATTAAAAGAGTCTGATTTTGCTAAATTAAAGGCTATATTCTTTTTATTTTGTGCTTTTGATACTCTTATCTCAATTTTGTAAGACATTAAAGAGATAACAAGTTTTTCGAAGGCAAGAGTGTTCAAATCTTTTGCCTCTTCTATTGCTATCCTCTTAGCATCCTACAAATGAGTAAGAGATCTTAGAATTTTTCTTACGCTTTCAACATCACTTATTTCTGTTCCTAAGGATTTTAATTCATTCATAGTATCATTTAGTCTAATGTATACATGCTGAATTTTTTTACCTAGATTCACCTTGAATAGTTTATAATCTTAAACAAGGACATTCTTCTTGCTTTCTTTGATTCATGAGTTGCCTTCATGTGTAGTAGCAAGTTTGTCCTAATTTTCCTTTTTGCTTATGCAGGTAGTAACATGATTGTAGAGTTTAAATTTGGGTTTCTCTTTTTCTTAATTAGTCTTACATTAAGCCTAGACTACTCAATGCAAGACTCTCGACTAGATATGGAAAAGTTTTATTATGTTCGTTTGAAAAAAAAGAAAACTAAAAAGAGAGTTAGCACTCAACTTAAGCATGGAAAAGTGTGAAATTAGGGTCTGTGGGTGGATAAACCTTAATTTTAGCCACTAGGCTACGACTTTTTTAAAAAGAGAAATTTTTTAGAAAAATGGAAACTAGAGATTTTATGAGTTTAGAGGTTGCCTAATTAAGACTGTTTTGGTTTCCATATGGAATTCTCCCCCCCCCCCCCCCCCCCCCCCCCCCCCCCCCCCCCAAAAAAAAAAAAAAGCCTTTATAATTCCATTTTTCTAAAATTTTTCCATTGAGTTTTTTCTTCTATTAAGCTTATATTTCAATTTCCCTTTTTCTTAAGTAGGTTTACATTAAGCCTAGTCCACTCAATATAAAACTTTTAACCAAATAAGGAAAAGTTTTATTTATTTATTTTTAAAATGGAGTTACCACTCAACTTATGTCGAGACAAGTATACAAATAAGAATAAAGAAGTAACATGAATACAAAAAAAATTATTAATTTTGGATTTTTATTTTTTCATATTGCAAACATCATGAAAAGGACATTGTTATCATCTAAAAATTACATAAAGAATAATTATATTCAAACACATTAAACAAATATAAAACAAGCCAAAAGTCTTAAAAGTCCTATAAATACATATGTATATATATATTTTTTTTTTCTTTTCTTTTTGGAATTTTTTAATTTTTATAATTTTTGGATTTTTTTTATTTTTATATGTTAAACAACAACAAAAAGGCATTATTAATGTCTAAAAGTTGCTTAAAGGTCAATATTATGAAAAATAGATTCAATTGAACCTCAAGTAAGCTAACAATCATCAAAAGCTTATTTTTATTTTTTGTCAAAAGTTTTTTTAGTTTTAATGTAATTTCAGATTTTTTAATCTTTTTTTTTAGGTTTTCATACATCAAAACTTGAGAAAATTGAATTATTCATCACTTGAAAACCACTCCTATTGACAATATAAACCTAAAATTCCTTAAGACACAAAATAAAGGAATTAAATCTTTTTTCTTTATTTTTTTTAAATCATATTATATTTTTTTTACAATGAGCCATCACAAGACATATAATTAAAAAAATAAAAATCATGTGAAAATCCCACAAGTAAGTAAAAAACTCACATGTTACAACAAGTGAACAATTTTTTTTTTAATTTTCTATTATTAATTAAAAAATGAAAGGATTTTTTTTAAAAAAAAAAAAGTGAGAAAAGGGAATAAAAGACCTACCTTGTGTGTGGGTGATTTAGGTTGGTTCACGGGCTTTCAATTGTTGGTGGTGGTGGCTCAAGGGTTGGATGGACACCAAATGTTGTGGATAAGCAAATCCCTCAACCTATTTTAGGATCTAAAGCTTGTATCTTGGTCAATTTCACTTGAACCCTTTGTTTAGGCTTGTAAATCCTAACCTTGAATTTTAACAAAATTGAAGTAACTTGTGAATGATTGAATGCAATTGATGGTTGGGCTTTACTCTACTAACGAGGGAGAACAATCCTATGGCTTTGATTTTGCTTCAAATTTCTTTCAAATGAGAGAAATGGAAGATAGACAATGGGTGGTCATGGGTTTATGCCTATAGAGAGAAAGCAAGTGATTCTTCACTTCTAGCACCTATTAATTTGTATTTTCTTAGGATGAGTTTTAGGAAGCCCTATTTATACTAATAAGTAATGACTACTATCTAAGAAACCCTAGATTTCAAGAAATATTCAATCTTTGTTATTAATGAGTTTTTCCAATTTCTTCTTATTTTAGGCCAAATGTAATCATTAATTTGTGGAATTTTTTTAAATTGAAGATAAAAATATGTTCTAGAGGCTATATTGTACTATTCTATATGTTTAGCTCATGATTTGCAAGTCAATTTAATCTTTAGTTGCTAATTTAAAACTAGATATAAATAATGTATATTTATTCTTTCCAATTTTTGAGTTTATTTTTAGGACACATTCCTTTATAATAAAATTTGAATTTAGAGTGCAATGGATAGTATCTTAAGTGTACCTTCAATTTGTTCTTTTTTTTAATTTAATTTGATCAAAAAATGAGAGGAGTTAGGTAAAAAATATATGAGCTTAGCTAGATTTTTAGTTTCCTAATCCATGTAATATTCTATGCTCTAGGAGGAAGAAGACACATGGATTTTTACTTTCTTGATTTTCACATTAGAAAAGAGGCACAAAATGCACCCTAGCCCTGCACCTTTGGTTTTCTAAGCATGTGCTAAACCAATTGAGATGTCGCTTGCTTGTGATTTGTGTTGCACCAAAGTATATTTAATCTAAATTTAGGCCAATTTTTAATAAAAAGACTTAATTCATTTTGGATCTTAATAGTCAGACTAGATCCCATGGATAAAAGAAAAGAAAAGAAAAGAAAAATGAGTGCAATTAATAAGTCTAGTATGTATGCGTAAAAATGTTTTCCATAAATGGCTCGATTTGATAGGATTACAACTCGGGTTTCACTTAGTGCTTGACCTAACTTGACACTTTAATTGCTCATGAAATGAATAATTTAAGTCTATATAAGGTACGGTTTGAAGCTAAGATAAACTTAAGTTGTCTTCTTTTTTTTTTATGACTATACAAATGAGTAAGTCGAGTTAGGGATAGAAAAATTGATTTTTAATAAAATGGTCATAAAGAATCGAATTATATCAAATCACATATGCATATTTTGATTGAAAAGACTATTTTTTGACATTGAAAAATTAAAATGAGCCAATGAACCATTGTATGACCAATTTTATGATTTTTCAATTTTCAATTTTTCAATTTTTCCATTTTTTAATCTTTTCCCATTTTTCTATTGTTTGTTTTTTGGCATTTTGGACCTCTTTCTTAAAATTATGATTTTATTAAAAGGGACAAAACATTAAGGGTAAACAATGGGGTGTTTATAGTTGTCCCTCTTTGTGGTGAAGTTTGATAAAAACTTTACCACAAAGATAGAAAGATATTGCCTATTTTTGCTCCATGTGAAAATGGATTTTAGCATGTTAGTAGCTTATGAGACTAGGCTTTAAGGGAAGCTAACAATCTAGCGATGCCAACTACTAATGATTCTAGGCTTATAAGGGTCAAAAACCTAAGCTAACCTAAATGTTTAAAGGTGCAAACTATTTATAAGATTGCGCTTAAAAGGGGCCAGGACCCTAAATGGACTTAAAGATCAAAGGGTGCTAATTATTAATAAGATTGGGCTTAAAGGGGGCTAGGAAACCTAAACATTTCTAAATATTGAAGGGTGCTAACTTTTAATGAGACAAGGCTTAAAGTAGGGCTAAACAACCTATATGCTCGAGCACTAAAGCGTGTGGGCTACTACTGAGACTAGGCTTAAGGGGGGCTAAGTGACTTAAGGGTTAGGAAATCAAAACACTTTAACTATTAATGAGATTAGGCTTAAAAAGGGGGGTAGGTAACGTAAATAAATTTAAGATATCAAAGGGTGCTAGCTACTATAGAGATTGGGTTTAATAGGGGAGCTAGATAACTTGAATAGTTTTGAATATTTAAGAGTGTTAGTTACTACTAAGACTGGGCATGAAAAGGGGACCTACACAATTTGAATAGCTTTGGATATCTAAGGGTGCCAACTACTATTGAGACTAGACTTATAAAGTGGGGGGGGGGGGTGGGGTGGTTAGATAACTTAAATGAGTTTGGGCATCTAAAGGCACCTTAGTAAAGAGTGACTTAAGGAGCTTACCTGTTGTTCAAAGATTGTAACCAAATAGTCATTTGAATTGTCTACCTTTTTTCTTACTCACTCGCATTCCTCAATTGGCTGAGATGTAGGCTATAGTAAAAGAGTTGCAATCTTTTCTTCTTAGTAGTAGTGTTTTTGTTAATTCACTACTTGTGTTGTCTTTGAATCTTTGTTCAGTGAGTCTTTTATTCAAAATATTTTTCCTTCATTTTTAGGTCAATTTTTCCTTAATAGTAATAGCTTCCCCTTTGAGATGGCTTTAACTATAATGGAGCATTACTTGTTGAGATTTTTATGTTTAGGTATTTGGGATCCTTATATGGGTACTCATTGGTGAAGGAGAACGGTCAATGACCAATACAATGTTTGATGACCACCAAGGGTATCAACTTTTCTTACAAGATGATGAGAGTAAAGCTTACAAGATTTCCAAAAGTTCCAACAATTTGTTTGAACAAAAGATCAAATATTCCTTTAATGTTTAAGGAAAGTACAACTTGATAGTATTTAAGTTAACTGGATTCTTAATCTCAAGAGCATCCATATTTAACAAAATTAAAGACCTTCCTGACAACACTTTCTTCACTACATATGCATCTTTATAGTTCGATGTGAACTTTCCTCAAGGATCTTGAACATTTGTTAATATCTTCTTAGGCACCAAATCAATAACTTTAAAGGTTCTAAGGCATACCTTCTTGTTGAAGGATTGCATTAACCTTTTTTAATAACATTGATTATATGATAAAGTAGCAAGCCTCTTTTCATTGAGTAAATTTAGTTGCTTATATCTTTTCTTAACCTATTTGGCCTCATCTGGTTAGGTTTCCACTAGTTCTCACAAAGAAGGGATTTTGATTTCCATTGAGAAGATAACTTCTATGCCATATACCAATGAGTAGGGTGTTGCCTTAGTGGATGTTCTGATTGAGGTTTTGTAGGTTGTTCAAGTGAGAGGGAGCATCTCATGTTAGTTTATGTACATTGTCGTTATCTTCTCAATGATTCTTTTGATGTTTTGTTTACTTCTATTGCTTCATTCATTTGAGGGTGATATGGTGTCAAGTTATGGTGTTTGATATTACATTGCTCACATAACTCATTCACAATTTTTCTTGTCAAATTGGTACCATTATCTATGATTATTGACTTAGGTGCTCCATATTAAGTTGTTATGTCTTTCTTGAGGAAGTTTTCCACTATTCCTTTGGTTATGCTAGCACATAAAGAAGCTTCTACCCATTTGGTGAAGTAATCAATGGCTATAAGGATGAATCTATGTCAATTCAAAGCTTTTGGTACAATTGGGATAATGTCTATTCCCTACATGGAAAAGGGGTAGGGTGTTGCTAATACATACAACCCTTATAAAGAGGCATTGATCCTATTGGCATAAACTTAGCATAAGTGGTAGTGTCTCACGTACTTGATGTAATCAACTTCCATTATTAACTAGAAATAATCCATTCACATGATCTTTCAGGCTAACATGTCCTCATTCATGTGTGGGCTACATACTCTTTAGACTTCATTCATCAATTTATTTACCTCAATCTCATGTACATATCTAATTAGGGTAATATCAAATAATTTTTTCTATAATGTATCTCCACTAATGACGAAGTGGGCTACTAATCTTCAAAGGGCTTTTCAATCTTTCTTATTTTACACCACTTGAATGAAAGCCTTTTTGTCTATGTACCAAGGTTCTTTTTTTTGGCCTTTTGATTTAGGGCTTAACCTTCGTAGGCTTCCTTAGTGGTTAAATAAGATGCAAGCTTCTTTTCTTCCTTTATCTTAAATGGTTGAATCTCAACTCCATCTAATATTTAGACCATCGAAGCCAATGTTGCTAATGCATCAGCAAATTAACTTGGGGTTGTTGCCATATAGATGAAAGTTACCTCTTAGAATTACTTGATTAACTCTTTTAGGTGTCGATGATATGGGAGAATCTTATGATCCTTAGTATTGTATTCATCTAAGGTTTGAAAGATGATCAAGGATGAATTGCCATACACTTCAAGGTCTATAATTCCCTTATCAAGAGCAATCTTGAGGCCCAATATGCATGCCTCATACTTTGCAATGTTGCTTGTATACGGGAACATTAATCTTGTAGGCACTAGGAAATGATTGCCTTTAGGAGACACCAATATTGCTCTTACTCAACATCCAAATATATTGGTGACCCCATCAAATTACATCTTCCATCTTTCAAGCTTATTGCTTTCATCTTCTTCTATGTTTATGATTGTGTCATCTAGAAAATTAGCCTCTTCACTTTGTATAGGCGCTTATATTAGAGATTAAGCTAGCTAATTTGCTAAGGCTTTCCCCTTGATAGAACTCTAGTGGAAGTAAGTGATATCAAACTTTGATAGCAGTATTTACCATTTAGATATCCTTCCCATCAATGTTAGTTTGTTGGCTAAGTATTTCAAGGGAATATGTTTGGTCAACAATTTAATTGAGTAATATAAAGTATATTGCTTGAGCCAACGCATCAGCCATACTAGTGCATAGTATGTTCTTTCTATTTACTTCTCTTTGTAATATAGAGTATACTGCATGAGCCAATGCATCATCCATACTAGTGTGCAACATGTTCTTTCTATTTCAAGGTACTTCTCTTTTCCTTTCTTGAATTTCTTGCTTAAGTAATAGATTACTTGCTCTTTTCTACCTATTTCATCCTTCCTCCCTAACACGTAACCCATTGACCTTAGGAGGATTGTTAGGTATAAAATCAAAGGTCTCCCTAAGGTAATAACTACCAATATTTGGTGGGTTTATTAAATATTCCTTTATTTTATTGAAGGAATGTGTACACTTGTCATTCTACATGACTATTGCATTATTCCCAAGGGTTTTGAAGAATGGGTAGCATTTTCCTTTCAACTAAGAGATGGACCTAGTTATGTATTTGAATCTTCCTAAGAGGCTTCCGGCTTCTTTAAGGATTGATGGTGTTGGCATCTCTAAGATGGTCTTTACTTTATCAGGGCTAACTTCAATCCCTTTTCTGCTAACCATAAATCTATGTAGCTTCCCTGATGTAACTTTAAAGGAACAATTCTTGAGATTGAGTTTTAATTGAAACTTCCTTAATCTATCAAATAGTTCTTTGAGGACTTCCACATGACTTTCTTCTTTTTGAGACTTCACCATCATATCATCAACATAAACCTCTATCTCCTTATGCATCATGTCATGACAAAGTATGACCATGGCCTTATGGTAGGTTACCTTGACATTCTTATGTTTAAATGGCATCACCTTATAGTAGAATGTACCGTAAGTTGTGATGCAAGTTGTTTTGCTTTTTTCCTCTTTGGCCATCGTAATTTCCTAAGAATTCATCTATAAAGAAGAAGAGGTGATCCCTAGCGGTATTATCAACCAATACGTCAATATGTGGTAATAGGAAGTTGTCTTTAGGTGTAGCTTGATTCAAATCTTGGAGGTCTATGTAAACCTTAACCTTTTCGTTCCTTTTGAGAACTGGAACTATGTTGGTGACCCATTTTGGATAATCCAACACTTCTATAAAGCCCACTTCTAATAGTTTTTAATTTCTCCCTAATCTTGAGTAGGATTTTGGGTCGATACCTTTAGAGCTGTTTAGGCTTTATTTCATCTTTTATGGGTAATTTATGGACCAATATAGAAGGATCTAAACTAGGCATGTCCTTATAAGTCCATGTGAACACATCTAGGTATTCTTTCATGAATTGGGTCAATTCTCTTTATTGTGCTTCATTTAGGTGGTTGCCAATTTTAAGATTCTTCGGTTTTTCTTCACTCCTCAAATTAATTGTTATTAATGGAATTCTATCTTGTTTAAATTGTTGTTGGTTTTCTTGAATCACTTGTAGGTAATCAACATCATTTCTAATGATTAATATAGTAGTGCCAAGGGTGATATTGATACTCTCATAACTCATTAGTGTGAGATACCCTTGATTTTCCTTAGATGCACTTGATCTAAAAGCAATTGGACGTAAAGGAAATAAATAGAAAATAATGATAAAAAAAAGAGGAAATCTTATCACTAATAGATGTAAATGGGTACATCCTGATTGAAAAATAGAAATGACTTAAGGGTTAAATTTATTGGAAATTGAAAATGACTCATAGACTAAACTTATTGAAAGTAGGAAATGACTCATAAACTTAATGTAACATAGAGAGAATATAGAAAAGGGAAAAACATGCTCCATTAATATTTAAATCCTTACTCTAAGAGGGACTTATAAATACAAAAAGAAACTAAAAGCTAATTGTTGAGAGCTATAGGTGGGTTACTTGGCACCTCTCCTTGAATTGAGCATTGCTGGTTAAATATAACTACTATTATGTTGGGCTTGGGCTCTTGAACCTTAGTTGATATTGGGAAACTTTGGCTAATGTATGGGATTTGGATATTGGTTCCTACCAACTTCTCTCCTCTTTTACCACTAGCCTTGTGCTTCATCTTAGTGATTTCCATGGGTTTAGGCTCATTACCTAAGCTAAACATTCCAATCTGCTCCTTAACCTTTATTTGTTGGGTGTAAATCTCTTTCTTGATCTCATTGTTGGCTTCCTATAGGCCAGGTAACATGCAAAACTCTTTAAATATTTGTAGAATAGGCTCATCATTGTCATCACTTCTGACTTAAGGGATAGTTGTCTCTTTGTAGATAGGAAAATCATGTTTACCTAACATTGTAATTAATTGGCCATCAGCAATAAGCTTCACCAATTGGTGTAAACTCATAGCTGTGTTAATCCATGGTCAACCTAGAAGTAGATTGAAGGACTTAAGAATATCCATAACTTGTAGTCTTATGTTGAACACTTATGGGTTAATTTCCACATCCAAGTACACTTCTCCTTCAATTCCTCTTTTAAAGCTATCTAATAGTCTGAGTATTAGGATTGATTTTCAACCTTAGAAACTCACATAAGTCTAATATTGATAATGGGCATACATTTAGATATGATCCATTATCTATAAGGACATAAGCTACAATCATCCCCCTGCATTTGACCACTATGAATAGGGCTTTGGTGTGATCAACTCCTTTTTCAATTGGCACTTTTAGTGAAAAAGCAATGTGATCTATAGTAAACACTGAGTTAACTAAATGCCCCAACTTATCAATGGGGATGTTCTCAAGTACCTTGACATCCAAGAGGATCACAATTGGGGCTTCGTAATGAACATTAGATGTGACAAGGAGCCCCATGAGGGATATTTAGGATTATACTTTAGCTAATTGGTCTAGAACTTTGTATTTATTAGCTTCGATGATTCGGCAATGTGAAGCTTAGTCTACATCATTCTCTTTTTACTTTAGCTTCATAACTTTCTTGGATGATTCACCAATAAGGGTTTTTTCTCTTAGCCTCTTCCAATGGGTCATATCCTTTTTTAGACCTTATAAGCCCACCTACTAGGGGGCATTAAGGTCTTTTAAACTTAGTTAATGGCCTAATAGTCTAGTGGTGCATCTTTGTAGTTCTTGGCAGCCGATGGGATATTTAAAGTCAACTTCTTAGGCTAGTCTTTCCTACTTTGCCTTCCTTATAACAATTGAACACCATTGGTTTTGGGTTTTTCCTAATCATGTAAACACTCAGCTCTTTTGGTTTATGTTCTTCCTCAAACTCGAGGCTCTAACCATGTACCTTCTATACACATTCATGATTTGACATAGGTAAGTATACAGGTGTGTACCTGGCCATGTACTCCATTATTCCATTGTGAATCCCTTTCCTCTTCTCAAATTTGCTCCCCAACCTAATTTCTATGAATCTAAGTCGAATTGGTGCAATTAACTTGTTAATTATAATACATTATACTAATTTTTTGTACTTACTTTTGGAATCTCCAAATTGCTTGATCCCAAGCTTGTTATATCTCACTCCTTGTTCTGAACTCTAATAACGCCTCACTAAACTCACTTAGCCTTATGAATCTTTAATTAGAAATATTTATCTTAATGATCAAAACCCTTATCTAGTGAAAGTGGGTTGATTTAGTGGATTTCCACTATGTTGCCTTGTTTGTGTCTAACTGTATCTCTTTTGTGTTCACTATGCAAATGAGGGAAAGGAGAGATAATAGGTCAAGTGAAGCTTAAATACCGTGACCCTAAAAGACCAAATTGCCCTCTACCTTTTAAACTATTTACTTTATTGAACCTTAGGTCTAAATTATAATAAATACATATAGAATGTATATTTTTCATTCTCTCCGCCTTACAGAAACTTCCATCCTTGAAAGTTACTTGTGTTTGGAAGATTTCTGGATGCTTCCTTTGCATAACTTCTTCTAGGTTCCACGTTGCTTCACATTCGATCTGATTTGTCCATTGTATTTTGACGTAGGGAATCACTCTTCTCCTTAACACTTGTTCCTTAGTTTCTACAATCTTTATAGGTTTTTCATTGGAGGATAAATTTGACTGTACATGTAAAGGTTCCAAAGCCACTATTTGGTCTAGATTTAGCACAAACTTAATATAGATATATGAAATACATCATATACCCTAGCCAAATTTAGTTGTAGAGCTAACCTGTAAGCAACATTGCCAATTCTTTCTTAAATCTTAAATGGACCTACATATTTTGGATTTAACTTTCCTCTCTAACCAAATTTGATTACCCCTATAGTTCGAAAAACCTTCAAAAGAACCTTATCTCCCACTGGAAATTTCAAGGGCATCGCCTTCTATTAGTATAACTTTTCTAGCCACTTTGAGTTAGAAGAATTCACTATCTTATTACCTTCACTTTATCTACAACTTCTTACACTATCCTCAATCCTATTATCTATCTTTCATCAACTTCACCCTAGTGTAAGGGAGATTTGCAATTCTTGGCATATAGTGTTTCATATGGAGCCATTCAAATAGTAGCCTAATAGTTGTTATTATATACAAATTCCACCAATAGTAGGTGATCACTCTAATTACCCCCATAATTTAAAGCACATGCTTTAATAGGTCCTCTAGAATTTGAATGGTCCTTTCAGACTACCCATCTATATGAGGATGGAAAGCAGTATTAAACTATAATTTAGTACCTAAAGCCTAATGTAGACTTTTTTAGAACTTACTCACAAACTGAGTATCCCTATTAGAAGTTATAGTGGCTAACATACCATGTAATCTAATAATCTCCTTAATATATAGCTAAGTAAGTTTCCTTAATCTGTAGTTCACCTTAATTGGTAAGAAATGGGTGGATTTGGTCAATCTATTAACAATCACCCAAATTGCATTATGTTTCTCCTTGGCTCTTGAGAGAGCTATAACAAAGTCTATAATTACATGTTCCCAGTTCTATTTAAGTATACAAAGTGGTTGTAACTCACCAGGTGATCTTTGATGTTCAATTATGATTTGCTAGCATGTCATGCATCTCGATACGAATTCTACTATCTCCCGTTTCATATTGCTTTACCAATAATGATTCTTTAAATCCTTATACAACTTAGTGCTTCTCAGATGTACTGGGTACCCTACGTAATGAGCCTCTTTCATAATTTCCTTCTTTAATTCGATGTTATCATCTGGTACACACCATCTTGTACCATATTTTATTACACCTCCAGCATCCTCATTAAACTCAATCATTTCTCCCTGTTCTATTTTTGCTCCTAATCTTTTGAATTCTAGGTTCCCTCATTTGTGTTGCTTTAATTCGATCAAAGAGGGCTGGTTGAATACAAAGAGTAGCCAATCTGGTTCCCACTTTATATGTCACCATCTTTAACTCTAACTTACACATGTCCTCCAATATTTGTTTCTAGGAGGTAAATAGAGTTGCTATATTAATATACTTCTTTTGATTAAAGGCATCGGCTACAACATTTGCCTTCTTAAGTTGGTAATGGATCTCTGCATCATAGTAATTGATCAATTCTAGCTACCTCTACCTCATATTCAGATTCTTTTATGTGAATAAGTATTTTAGGCTCTTATGGTCTGTAAAAATTTTTCACTTCTCACCATATAAGAAATGTCTCTACAGTTTCAGTGTTAAGATTACAATCGCTAACTCTATTTTCACAATTGTCACTCCATATAAATTTGACCTTTTTCTTTATTAGTTGAGTCAAAAGAGTCGCTAGATTAGAGAACCCTTCCATAAAGCATCTATAATAGCTAATTAGTCTTATAAAGCTTTTGACCTCTATCACAATCATTGGTCTTAGCCAATCTATCACCGCTTTTATCATCCTAGCATCTATTGAAATGCCATCTTAATTTGCCATATGTCCTAAGAAGGATACCTGTTCTAGCCAAAACTCGCATTTGTTAAACTTTGCATATAGCCTCTTCTCCTATAGTCTTTCCATAATTACTCTCATATGTGTTTCGTGTTCCTTATTGTTTCTGGTGTAGATGAGACTATCATCTATGAACACCACTATCAACTGGTCCAACAAATCCTTGAGAATTTTGTTCATAAGGTCCATGAAAGTAGCTGAAGCATTTGTTAACCCAAAAGGCATTATTCGAAATTCATTTTGCATGTACCAAGTCCTAAAACGGTCTTTTGAATGTCTTCTTCCTTGATCCTTAGTTGATGATACCTCGATCTTAACTCAATTTTGGAGAAGACTTAAGCTCCCTGTAATTGGTCAAATAGGTCATCTATTCTAGGAAGGGAGTATTTATTCTTGATTTTAACATAGTTTAATTCCTTATAACAATGCATAATCTTATGCTCCCATCTATCTGCTTAATGAAGAGCACTAGAGCACCCCATGGTGAGATGCTTGGCTTGATAGACCCATTATCTTATAACTCTTGAAGTTAGGTTTTCAACTTTAACAATTTAGTGGGTGCTATTCTATATGGTGCCTTAGATATTGGTGCCGTGCTAGGTACCAAGTTAATCTAGAATTCCTGTCCTTACCTAGCGGTAAGCTTGGTTGATTTTTTTTGGAAAAAAATTTGCATATTCCTTCACCACATGTATGTTTTCTAGTTTCTCGACTTTTCTAGCCTTTATAGACAATGCTGATATCCTACTCTTACCCCATAACACATAAGTAGGAAGAGTTGTAGGCTTTTGTTGATCTAACTTGAATACAATTGGATCTTCATTGGGAAAATTAAAATAAGCCACTAAATTGCAACAATCAATAGTGGCATAATACTTAGACAACTAGTTTACCCCTAAAATTACATCAAAGTTCATCATTTCCAATACAAATAATTTTTTTGGCTTTTCTTTTCCTTGTATTTTGATCCTAACATCCCTACACATTTGATCTAATCTTCCTACCGCTCTAAGAGGAGCATTCATTACCATAGCATCATTCAGTAGCATAGGTTTCAAACCTTACATATGCATAAAGATAAGTGATATACATGAATGTGTTACACCCGTGTCAAATAACACATAAGCAGTAATTAAGTTTACGAGTAGTGTACCTACAACAGTGTCTTGGTCTAAAGCATCCTATTGCTATTATTGTTGTAAAGGAAATACATAACCGGGTGCCCTCTATCTTGGTTTAGTGTGTTGAGGTCTACCCATTGGTACTCTAGGGGTAGGCCTTATTGGCTGTCGTGCTGGAATTTGTTAAGGTACTATAGCTATCTAGTTAAAGGTAGCACTATATTTAAAGGATTTGTGACCCCTTTGTTTACAAGTGTAGTAGAAGGTTTTGGGAATAGATTTCTCTATACAATTTTTATTGAAACATAGGAAAGCATTCCCCTTCAAGTTAACTACATTATGCACTTAGGACATCTTCTATATGGCGTTGCTTATGGTGATGGAGGTAATGCTAAAGGCATTAGCCTAGTTTAAATAGGTCTAAGCATGAAAGCCACAATTCTAGCTTGATACTCTATTGGCCTCTTTTCTTTATTAGCATATGACATACTTAAGGTAAGTCTTCTCCCTAAGGCAATTCCTAACCCACAGGATAACTACTCCTTACTTCTCTTCTTGCTCTGTTTTAGGAATTTTTCCTTATCAACAACCTCTGCATAGGTGGGTAATTGAAAGGACCCTACCTCATGCTGGAGGTTAAGCTCTAAGCCTCTCATAAACCTTCTTGCACTAGAGTTGTAATTAGTATGGATTACTTTAGGTATGAATTTTATCAAGCGATTCAACTTTGCTTCATAGTCCTCCATGGTCTAGTTGCCCTATTAGTAGTTATAATAGTCTGTCTTCATTCTATCTCTGATGCATCTAGGAAAACAAATTTCATAGAATAGTTCCCTAAACCTTTGCCAATGGATAGGAGCTCCAATTAATTTGGATACACTAGCCCACTAGTCCGTAGTTGACTCTTTTAATATGAATGCTAAGAAATTCACCTTTTTTGTCCTTTGGCACCATAAATGCAATGAATGTCTTTTCAATCTCAATGATCTAATGTTCGACTTTTGTTGAATTATCAACTCATAGGTTTAATTCCGTTGCTAGTCGGATAAACTTATCAAATCCATACTAGTCCTCTATAGGCTTAGCATCTCTCATGGCCTACTGCTATAACCGTACTATTATCTCAACTAAGGTATTCATAGTTTTCAACAATTGAGCAATCCTAATGTTGGCTTGAGTTGGAGCTCCATGTTGAGGCTATCATAGAGGATACCTTTGCTTTAGGGCATCCTTACCTTGTCTAGCAATAGATGAGCCTTATCTTGTGATTCTTTTAAGAGGCGTTCTATTTGAGAGGAGGCAACTAAATAGATCCAAGAGTTAGAGTCAATATGAGGTGTTAATGATGGTATACATCTATGTATACCTATGCTTACACCTATATACATATATATATATGTGAGTAAGTAAAAGAAAAATTTAAAAGAACAACTAGAGATAGTAATTGGAATAAAATAAGTTATTAAATACAAATGCACACACATACACACACACACACACATATATATATAAGTAAAAAAGCAATCGACCTACAATTTACCCACTCTTTTCATCTCTTACCATTCTATAGAAACCAGGATAAATATCCATCAACAAATAATGAAATAGCATATTTAAAAGTCTATAAACTATTAACAAGTTTTCTAATCAACATCCTCAAGTTCTATTAAGGAATCTTTCATCATCTCCTACTTCACTTATCACCATAGTAGTATTGATACTCTCTACCATTCTCATCCTAATAATGATACACCACATTTCCATTTTCATCATAGTCGACATATTCGTTGTATTCACTTGCAACTGAAAAATAATTGGAATGAGCTTAAGCCTAATATTTGAGTACTACATAAGCATACACATGCTACATTAACAACATATCAACACACATAGATGCATTAGACATACATATCAAATCAGTAGATTATTTATCTTCACTTAACTAATATATAACATAGGGGTTCCCAGTACCCCATCACACTATATAATATATATATATATATTCCTAAGTTGAGAATTGCCAATGTAGGCCCTATTTAACCATAATCTACCCTAGCTCATCTCGATACATGGCTCTACTAGGGATAACACAGCATATTGATCATTGAGGCGCCCCTTAAGCATCTACCACTTTTTGCTCCTAAGTCAAGCCAAGCACAACTAGCATTTATAATTAAATCTAATATTCTGTAAAAGTCATTTAAATACTATGCTAACAATCACAAACAATAAACATCGTAAACACATACTTGGAGAAGTGATCTCACAATTGTTCCAACATCACTATCAAAAGGATATTAACTTGTAAAGTTCCAAAGACTAAACTTCAAATCCCCTTCCCCATTGTCTTATTGTACGTAAATCTTAATTTAAGATTGTAGAATAATAAAAAGTGAAATATTAGTGTTCCAAAACAACATGACCATATGAGTGGCTGCATAGAGAAATATGAGAGGGAACTTGACCGTGCTAATGGCCGTGTATATTTCTTTGTATAATGGTTTTCTAGCATGCCCAAGTACATAGTCATGTATTTGGTCACATACTTCAACATGGTAGGGGACATGATCGTATATTTTGGCCATGTACCTTTTTATACTCTCACAATTTAATATGCCCAAGTACATGAGCATGTCCTATGATCGTGCACCTTTTTGTACACATTGATGATTCAACACAGGTAGGTACATGGGCATGTACCTAGCCGTGTACTCTACTGTTCCATTGCGAATGTGTAATGCCCTGAATCCTTAGGCCGTATTACTGCTTGCTACGTGTCCTTATCTCACAAGAACACATTAAGGCTCTAAATCAACTCTGATACATTTTAACTTGTAACTCATATATAAAAACATTCCATACATCCCCAAAATTCAAATAATCTCAAAAACCATATCAAACATTTAACGCAGCGGAAGTCTTTAAACACCAAAATAACATTTTCAAAAGATACTTCTATTACAATTAAATAACATAATCTCTGAAAATTTAGTCACCATAATAATAATGTAAATCTTTGTCTTCCTCTCTCTGTTGCTTACCTAAACCAAAGTCATCTTCTAGGTTCTCATCTCCCTTAACACCTGTATCTAAAAATGTTCCTCGAAGGGTGAGTTAATGCTTAGTACGTATAGCATAAACACACATGCATGAACAAATTTGAACAAGTGTCACCCACATCATGCAATACTTAAACATAAAAAACCATTTTATATGAAAATTTATGTCTACAAGTAGTAGTAGGGTACTCATGACCCCCTTAACACACTTAACACATCGGAACATGATTTGGTGATGAGAACTATCACTACGAGCCCCATACCCATGATCCCTTAATCCTTAATCTTGGTGATGGAAACTACCGCTACGGGCTTCACACCCATGTACACTTAAACCTGGTGATGGGAACTAACACTATGAGCCCTACACCCATGTGCACTTACAAATTACCCAAAATCTATTTGTGAAACTCTCTCCTTTTACTCTTCCTTTTATTTTCAATTTCAAACACACCAAATACTCTCCAAGGAAGAAGATGAAGCCCATTTAGCGACAACACACACCACCACACTAATGCCACCCACACTTCTAAAACCACCACTAACTTCCCCTAACTGAAACTAACCTGCCACACTACTAGGAAGGCACCTAAGGAGCTTGAGGATAGAAGAGTTTAGGAGTAAACACCAAGTTAAGGAAAGGGATGAGTGGGTGAATCAAGGGGACACCATTTAGAAGACCTCCACCAAGAGTAGAGAACATCTTTGTAAACATTGCCTCTTTCCCTTATAATTTCCTATCTAACTTAGGCTAGATTATCATGTAATTTTTGTTTTTGTAACATGTAATTTCTGTTATTATAACATGTAATTATGTATCTAGGATGTAATAAGAAAAGAAAATCTTAAACATGATGTAAATGCAAGTTTCAATAGTGAACAATGCAAGCATTATCTTTTTTCTCAAAGTATTAAAAGTAGAAGAGAAAAGTTGAAAAACATGCCCCCTGGGTAGCCCTTCCCCTCTTTCCCTTCTTTGGTCATGACTTTTAAAATAGCATAGGACCACATTTCTTTGATTCATCAAGTGGGTTATAATGATTAGTAGCCCTTGGTATTGATTAGGGAGGATTAGAGGTGAGAAAGTTAGAAAATGTGGAAGCTCCACTTTCCAAACCCTAAACTAATGCCCATGAAGGAATTTTAATGGTATTTTTTGAAAATTCCAAGTTAATAATGTAAAGAAATGTCATTAAAAAACGTTGAAAATAAAAATATACAATCAAATACAAGCAACAAAACCTTTAGGTGGAATATATGCAAAATCAGAAAAAAGAATGATTAACTTTAGATGTTAGGCTGAAACTAATCCACAGAATGTATAATGATCTTCATATACCTAATATAGGCCCAAATATTTGTACAAATTAATTAAGAGTGACCCTCTTTAAGCATTATACTCAATTAGAAGTAAAAGGTTTTAAAATGAGCACAAATGAGTGACCACCATAACTGATTAGGTGGATACCTAAATTTCCATTATATAAATGACCAAACTGACCACAAAAAAGGAAGAGTACACTTAAAAACCTTCAAGATGACTACATGAACGCGAAAAGTAGACTTAAAATAAGGAAGTTATGGCCAAAACACTAAATTACCCAAAAACCAATAAGTTTATTAGATTTGATTAAGGCACTTATATAAGTTAGCATAAGATCCACGCAAAAAGAGATATAAAATGAGCGTGAATAAATACCGGCAAGTGTACCGGATCGGATCAAGTAATATAGTGAGAGAAGAGTGTCGAACCACGAAGATTGATTAAGTAATAGACCTTTATCAATTTCTACTATTATTTAGGCAATGATATTTGATGAGAATTGAATGAATTATACTAAATGCTTAAAAAGAGAATTGTGTTTGAAAAATGATGAATTGATGATGGGAAATAGAATCCACCCTAATTCTACTAATCATATTGCCTTCATGTTATAATAACTCATAGCTATATGGATTTTCACAAGAAATTAACAAAACCTTAATCCTTTATCAAGTGTTAAAGTAATGTTACCTCAATTTAATTTAATAACTCCCGCTAATTCAAATCAAATGAGGATTCTAATTCACAATGATAAATTTCCCCATTATATGATTGCCTAATATCTTTAAAATAATTTCTCCTAATCCCTTAGTGAAAAATTTAATAAAAATATTGCATGAAACACTTAGGTCAATTTCTAATAAAATTCAATAACGCTGCTTCCACATGAATTATTAAATCTTACTTAGGAATTCCTGATAAAACCTAAATTTCTCTTTCGAATCATTTACATTTCTATGCATTGATTTCAATTACAAAATACAATTCATAGCAGGACTTCTTATATGAAAATTCCGCATATCTACATTTCCTATAACATGAATACAATGATCATTTTAGTTTGAATTATGGCTTCATCATGTTTACCACAAGGATGATTTAGAACATTATAGTATGAATATAAAAACAATTGAAATAAATAGATGTAATGGAATTCATATTGAACAACAAGAATAAACTAATAAATGGCATAAAAGAAAATAAAGTAAATGAAACAATAGCTATAATCTTCAAGAACTTCAATCTTCCAAAATGATTTCTCGAATTCTTCAATTGAAAGCAAACTTCAGCAAAATAACTTTCTTTCTTCAAACTAAAAATTGGAATAACATGAAATGTAAAGGAATTAAAGAAAATATAAAATCCTAAAGTTTCTAAGGGAATTCTAATAATTTCAAAGAAAGACAAATGATGCTAAACAAAGAATCAAAACAAAAGAATTCTAAAACAAAAGGGGATGATGCTAAACAAAGAATCAAAACAAAAGAATTCTAAAACAAAAGGGGATTCTAAACAAAAGGGGATGCTCTCAAGGTTCACACAAGGGGCCTATTTATAGATCCAAAGAGGAGGGGGATAAGGTTGATCTGATGAGGATTTGAGTCAGCAAATTAAATAAGATACGATTTTGGAGAGATTTTCGCAATGGATATCCGGGGAGTAATGTATGCCGGTTCAAGGCCGGCTCAAGGCCGGCCCAAGGCCGGCGGCCTTTATTGCTATCCTCTGCTGGCTTCTTCAATTTTGTGAAAAACTCCTCCAATTAAATTGTAATTTACTTTTGGGTCCTCGAAACCTGTATTTTCACAATAAACACCATTAAGTATCATTTCTTTATATTTTCTTATAATATTGAAATAAATTTAATATAAGTCCAAAAGAAAATATAAGTATAATGTGATCTTATCAACATCCCCACACTTGAACTTTTGCTTGTCCTCAAGCAAAATAATTGATTTAAACAAGAGAAATCCATCATTGAACTTCTGGTGCCCATTGTTCTAACCATACTGAAGTTTGTAACTAGTATATCTAGTTGAAATTTAGTAGTTAATCTAAATACAACAGATTTTTAATCCCTGTGTTTAACAAAAGAAAACAATACTTAGTCCATAAGGAAAAACATTCATTTAAACTTCATTGGTTATTAGCAAGTATCATCTCCCTCAATTTTACTTCTCTAAACAAGATAACAAGGAGTGAAAGCATATGGTATCCATTTTTTCCCTAGAATTTCTCCCCCTTTTTTTTTTTTGCCTTAATTGACAGCGGAGTGAGACTTCACTCTTCTGAGGGACCAAAGCTCGCCCATGTCAACCTGGTTTTCATTAATGTACTAAATTTTTGCCTTTCCGCCCTTCTCATTATTGTGAGTTCATTGAGTCGGCACATCCTAGGCTCATCGCCTAAGTGACCAGGTTTTAAAGGGACCCCTACGAACTCTTCCTCACACTAACATTTAAGATTGGATACTCTTAACTCACTTTCCTGAGTTATTGGAGTAAAAGGCTCTTTTTTTTTTTTTTTAAGGGATCACTAAGTAAAATATTTCATTTACCTCTTTCACTAGGTGTTAAGGTATTCTCAAAGAAATTTCAAGAGAGATTTATCCTAACCAATTTTTCCTTGAAGTAAACTTGCTTGTTTTTTTTTTTTTCAACTTAAGGACTCAATCTCAAGTTCAAAGGCTAAACATAGGGTAAACCCCGTTCTCTAGAGATTATACTATTAAATTTTAACTATGTAAACTAGTCACAATAGTTGGCGAGTAGGGCACCAATCTAAGTCAATTTCAGGATTTCAATTTAAGGACATAAATAAAGCATGGGATTTGTAAGCTCATGATGTGTGCAATCATTATACTTCTACATTTATAATCCCTTCCCCACACTTAAATTGGACAATGTCCTCATTGTTCCTAATATATCACAAAATTAAGGAAAAGAATGTCAATGCAGAAATTGAAATACTGGTACTTCCCTGGTGTAAAATTGTTCATCAGGAAGAAAATTCCTCCCAAAATGTCTGTCATCCTTGGAGTGTCTTGAATGCACCGGCGACTCTTATCCAGCCTTGAATTAGTTTCTTTTTTTTTCTTTTTTTTTGTAACGAAATTAAAACACTAGTGTATATACTTATTGAGCATAGGCTGCCTCCCATGAAGCTCTTAGTTTATAGTCGCTAGCCCGACTTTTCCAGTTCAAGTTCTTGAATCTCCTAAATCCACAGTTGTGGCATTTCTATCAACATGTTCCCCTTCATAGTAATGTTTGAGAAGATAACCGTTTACCTTGAAAGTACGGTTGTCTTCTGCCTTCAACTCAACTGCACCATAAGGAAACACATTAACAATTTCAAATGGTCCAGACCATTGTGATTTCAACTTACCTAGGAATAGCTTCAATCGAGAGTTGTACAATAAGACTCTTTGACCAGGCAAGAACTCTCGCTGTAAGATGTTCTTATCATGCCATCGCTTTGCTCTCTCCTTGTAAATTCTCGCATTTTCATATGCTTCCTCTCTCATCTCGGCCATTTGATTCAATTGGAGCAACCTCTTTTCACCTGCAGCTTGCAACTCAAAGTTAAGGTATTTTATGGCCCAGTATGCCTTGTGCTCAAGCTCTACGGGTAGGTGACATGATTTACCAAAAACAATCTTGTAGGGGGACATTCCAATAGGTGTTTTAAAAGCTGTTCTATAAGCCCACAATGCATCATCAAGTTTTAAAGACCAATCCTTTCGGGATGCATTGACAGTTTTCTCTAAGATTCGCTTAATTTCCCTATTGGATACCTCAACCTGTCCACACATTTGTGAATGATAAGGGGTGGCAATTTTGTGAGTAACTCCATATTTTAATAATAATTTCTCAAATTGCCTGTTACAAAAATGTGTTCCCCCATCACTTATTATAGCTCTAGGTACCCCAAATCTTGAAAATATATTCTTTTTCAAAAATTTAATGACAACCCTGCTGTCATTAGTTTGTAGAGCAACTGCCTCTACCCATTTCGAAACATAATCAACAGCTAAAAGAATATATTTGTTTGAAAAAGATGAGGGAAAAGGACCCATAAAGTCGATTCCCCAAACGTCAAAAAGTTCAATTACAAGTATATTATTTTGTGGTAATTCATGTCTTCTTGAAATATTTCCAGTCCTTTGGCATTGAGCACAAGTCATAATGAAGTTCCTGCAATCATGAAACAAACTGGGCCAATAAAATCCGCAAGATAAAATTTTTGCTGCCGTTTTTTCCATACCAAAGTGACCTCCTACCTCTCTAGAATGACAATGCTGTATAATGCTAAGCTGTTCACTTTCAGGTACGCATCGTCTAATTATTTGGTCAGCACAATTTTTAAAGAGATATGGTTCATCCCGAAAATAAAACTTCACATCATGTAAAAATTTCTTTTTCTGTTGGTAGGATAAACCATATGGAGTGATTTTGCTAACCAAATAATTAACGATATCAGCATACCAAGGTAATCCTTGAACTTCTACTACATGCAATTGTTCATCAGGGAACTTTTCATTAATAGGTGAATAAAAAAAATTAGATTCCAGACGAGATAAATGATCAGCCACCACATTTTCAGTTCCCTTCTTATCTTTAATTTCCAGGTTAAATTCTTGCAGTAGTAGAATCCATCGAATTAACCTAGGTTTAGCATCAGCTTTAGCAAATAAATACTTAAGGGCAGCATGGTCAGTATATACTATGATTTTAGAACCTATTAGGTAAGGCCGGAATTTATCGCATGCAAATATAACTGCTAAAAGTTCTTTTTCAATTGTGGCATAATTCCTTTGGGCCTCATTTAAGGTTCTACTCGCATAGTATATTACATGAAATGACTTATCTTTTCTTTGCCCAAGTACCGCTCCAACAGCATAGTCACTGGCATCGCACATCAACTCGAAGGGAAGCTCCCAATCAGGTGCAACAATCACTGGTGCAGTAGTGAGCTTCTCCTTCAATAGATTAAATGCCTGCAAACAATTATCATAAAAAATAAAGGCAGAATCTTTTTCTAGTAAATTACAAAGAGGTCTTGAGATTTTAGAGAAGTCCCTGATAAATCTCCTATAGAAGCCAGCATGTCCCAAGAAGCTTCTGATTCCTTTCACTGTAGTAGGTGGTGGTAGCTTCTCTATCACCTCTACTTTTGCCTTGTCAACCTCAATTCCCTGCTTAGATACTTTGTGCCCTAAGACTATTCCCTCTCTTACCATGAAATGGCATTTTTCCCAATTAAGAAGCAGATTAGTTTCCTTGCATCTCTTAAGCACACATCCTAAATTTGTTAGACATGTTTCGAATGACTTCCCAAAAACAGAAAAATCATCCATGAATATTTCAATGAAATTTTCTATCATGTCAGAAAATATGGACATCATGCATCTTTGAAATGTAGCGGGTGCATTACAAAGACCAAAGGGCATTCTCCTAAAAGCAAATGTGCCATAGGGACAAGTAAAGGTGGTTTTCTCCTGGTCCTCGGGTGCTATATGGATTTGATTGTAACCAGAATAACCATCTAAAAAGCAGTAATAATCATGCCCTGCAAGTTTTTCTAACATCTGATCTATAAAAGGGAGGGGGAAATGATCTTTGCGGGTAGCATCATTCAGTTTTCTATAGTCTATACAGACTCTCCAACCAGCTACTCTTGCGCATAAAAAGAACCTCAAAGAGAACAGGAAACGATCACACAATGAAAAAAATAAAATTAAATAAAATTAAATAACAAAATAATTGCGCCTAAATTAACAATAGAATCTGAAGATGGTCTAATATTAATCAATCCCCAGCAATGGCGCCAAAAACTTGATCCACGTAAAAAGAGATATAAAATGAGCGTGAATAAATACCGGCAAGTGTACCGGATCGGATCAAGTAATATAGTGAGAGAAGAGTGTCGAGCCATGAAGATTGATTAAGTAATAGACCTTTATCAATTTCTACTATTATTTAGGCAATGATATTTGATGAGAATTGAATGAATTATACTAAATGCTTAAAAAGAGAATTGTGTTTGAAAAATGATGAATTGATGATGGGAAATAGAATCCACCCTAATTCTACTAATCATATTGCCTTCATGTTATAATAACTCATAGCTATATGGATTTTCACAAGAAATTAACAAAACCTTAATCCTTTATCAAGTGTTAAAGTAATGTTACCTCAATTTAATTTAATAGCTCCCGCTAATTCAAATCAAATGAGGATTCTAATTCACAATGATAAATTTCCCAATTATATGATTTCCTAATATCTTTAAAATAATTTCTTCTAATCCCTTAGTGAAATATTTAATAAAAATATTGCATGAAACACTTAGGTCAATTTCTAATAAAATTCAATAACGCTGCTTCCACATGAATTATTAAATCTTACTTAGGAATTCCTGATAAAACCTAAATTTCTCTTTCGAGTCATTTACATTTCTATGCATTGATTTCAATTACAAAATACAATTCATAGCAGGACTTCTTATATGAAAATTTTGCATATCTACATTTCCTATAACATGAATACAATGATCATTTTAGTTTGAATTATGGATTCATCATGTTTCCCACAAGGATGATTTAGAACATTATAGTATGAATATAAAAACAATTGAAATAAATAGATGTAATGGAATTCATATTGAACAACAAGAATAAACTAATAAATGGCATAAAAGAAAATAAAGTAAATGAAACAATAGCTATAATCTTCAAGAACTTCAATCTTCCAAAATGATTTCTCGAATTCTTCAATTGAAAGAAAACTTCAGCAAAATAACTTTCTTTCTTCAAACTAAAATTTGGAATAACATGAAATGTAAAGGAATTAAAGAAAATATAAAATCCTAAAGTTTCTAAGGGAATTCTAATAATTTCAAAGAAAGACAAATGATGCTAAACAAAGAATCAAAACAAAAGAATTCTAAAACAAAAGGGGATTCTAAACAAAAGGGGATGCTCTCAAGGTTCACACAAGGGGGCTATTTATAGATCCAAAGAGGAGGGGGATAAGGTTGATCTGATGAGGATTTGAGTCAGCAAATTAAATAAGATACGATTTTGGAGAGATTTTCGCAATGGATATCCGGGGAGTAATGAAGGCCGGCGGCCTTTATTGCTATCCTCCGCTGGCTTCTTCAATTTTGTGAAAAACTCCTCCAATTAATTTGTAATATACTTTTGGGTCCTCAAAACCTGTATTTTCACAATAAACACCATTAAGTATCATTTCTTTATATTTTCTTATAATATTGAAATAAATTTAATATAAGTCCAAAAGAAAATATAAGTATAATGTGATCTTATCAGAATACGCAAATTTACAAATCCTTATTTCTCTTATTAAGTGACATCGACTTTGAGACTAAACTACCCTCAAACTGCTATAATCAATAGTAGATGGCCAAGTAATTATTCCTGTGAGTATTGTTCTTGTTATATGCAAGTAAAGTTTAGTTGCACTTGAATGATTAATCAATATATAATAAGTTGATTCATGTGTGGGGTTTGGGGGAATTGTTTGTGGTTGGTTGCCATGCTAATGAATGCCAAAACATCATAAATATATTGAAAATTCCTAGGTGAATTGATTTTCTTCACATTAGAGTAGTAACTTGTGAGTGTTTGTGAATTAAAGTGGTCACCATATGAATGGGCTTAACTTTATTTGACGTATATAGAAACAAACAATAAATTGCATACTTTTGCATTATAAGGTCATTGGCATCACATGATGGTATAGAAGATTGTATAGAGGTTTATTTCTAAAGATAACCTTGCCTCAACCTTTGGGAACTACTTTAAACTAGGAAAAGCTAACCTTTGATTGAGATCAAGTTCGAGGATTCACCGCTTAGGGGTCAATGATACTAAGTGTGCCATTTGCATCCAAACCACTCATAGGCATATATATATATATATATAAAGTTCAAACTTATTTCATTATTATTATAGACAATAAAAGAAAACTTTTGTGCCATCTTAAGAAAATTAATCTAAGGTGATTAGAACATAAGGTAGATGTGTAGTTCATGATTTCCTAACCTATGTATTGAAGGGCATTAAATCCATATTATATATGGTTGCTAAATAACTATATATATTGTTGTATTCATGTGTGTGTCCATGTATTCATATGCTTGTTTAACTAACTTGATTGGTAAATGCTTGTTGATGCAATATGAAGAATATCTTATCAAGTTAGATACACCTTATGCCTTCATAGTATGTCTTTGTTGCTGGAACTAATATAGTTAAAGGCTGATAGACACAAGCTAGAGGTTAGCATTAGAAAGCTAGGGATAAGCGACGGATGATGGAGTGCATGAGTGAATATTTATGTTTTAGTAAGACTCTTTATCTACATTTTGTAGATGTAATATGAATAGATACCATAGACTACCCCGGTGTTTTATTTTGCATAGTAGCTACTAAAACTTGATAGATATTAGGCGGGACTTAGTGCTTGCTTTATGTTATAATGATATGTGAACTTTTATAATTAATATTGTTCTTGCTATTTGGAAACGTAGTCCAAACCCAATATAGTTGTTAAAATCGAAAATCAATTGTCCGATTCTATGAGTTTATAATTTTATAAGGTTTTTCAAAGTTAAAATTGATGCAAAAATCATTTAGGTTAAACTTTTTATAGAATTATGAGTTTAGGTGTATGATTCTATAAGTTTTTTATTTCATTGGTTTTATATGATTTTGTACGATTTTACTTATTTTATAAGTTCAAATTCTAGATAGAATCGCGAATTTGACAACCATGATACCCGAAGTATCTAGATGTGAATACACCTTGTACACCGTATAGCAAATCTCTAAGTAACAAGAGTGTTATTCTTGAATTTCTATATTATGTATGGTAGACTGTTATATCTAGGGTACCGCTAGGGGCATAACAAACTTCAAGTGGCTTAAGAACCAAACAATAAGGATGGTTGGGTTAGCTCTCAATATTCCATGACCTAGCACTTTTATTAAAGTCAAGTCTTGAACTGCTTAGCTAATAAGGCTGGTATACAGGATCTTCTAGCCATAAATTGTGATACCAACTCAACTGTCCTAAAATGAATGTTACCATGCCCATGTGGGAAAAGTACTATTTCAAATACGGCTTGGATGTAAACATTGACCCGATTATGTAGCCATTCTTCAAATCCTAAAAAAAAAAGAAAAAAACATCCTTGTGAATATTGAACCTCATGGGGCTCACAAACCAGTCCATCAATTTTGAAAGCTTAAGATATTTCCCACCAGATTCTATTAAAAGTGGAGCCACTACTAATCTCTTGACTCCTAGCAAGTTCATAAATGCATTTTGAGGCCGAAGCCTAAGATTTGGAATATCTATTCCTGCTTCAGCTGGCAAGGCATGGAGAAACTGGACATATTCCTCCATAGTAGGGGTTAGCAAATGCGGACCAATGTGGAAAGCTGAGGTTTACATGTCCTAAAAATGGATCGAAGCTCGTATGAGGGTGTCATGGAGTTGGACCTTCATAGGTGAAATGACTGGGCCCATTTTCTAAGTGATGTATTCTTGCTTGGTAGGAGTAACCTCAAGAACCACTTCTCCAAGAAGTCGTGACAGAATGAATAACGATAGAGCTTGACCAAATTGATAAAAGCGGCTTGATTGCTAGCTTGGTTCTCCATATCTTAATCGAAATACAAAAGATACATCATTACAAAATTGAATGCAAGAAAATGATGGGATATTAATAATATTGTAGCTTTCTAGAGAAATTTAACTTTGCACGACTTTTATTCGTAAACAATTACAAAAGGAAGAAAAAAAGACAATGTTGTACATGCGCATGATAAAAAGAGGTCCGTAGTTGAAAAATAATGGGATATATAAAAATATTATCATATTATTAGTGGTTGATAATAGAGCTTTATATATATATATTTTACTTGAAAAATTTTATCAATATCAACTACTAATTTGATAATATTTATCAATTTGCCATACTTTTCAATTACTAACCTACGATGATGATGTAATAAGGTAGGCTCTAAAGGTTTTGAAGCTTTATGGCCTTACATATTTTCAAATAAATGGGTCATGAGCCACATTGAAGCTTGAGTAGGCTAGCTTGTCACCACCACGCAAGGGTAAAGATGCCAACAAGCTAAGGGCTATACAATGGCTACCCACCCTTGAGTCCTAGCTAGCCTAGATTTAGCTATATCTAGTATGTATTTTCAAATAAAAGAAACCCTACCCTCCCATCCCCTCCTTAAAGTTAATCCAATGGGTTTCTCTTTTTCTCTTTCTTTTCTTTTTTCCTACACATGGACACTTGGTTAGAAATGATTTATAAAAAATATTCATAATAAAAAATCGAGCTTTGATTTCATTTTCTCTTTTCCTTAATTAGGTGTACAATATGCCTAGCCCACTTGATGTAAGTCTCTCAACCAAGTAAGGATAAAGTTTTTTTTTTTTTTTGAAAAAAATATTTATTTGAAAATAGAGTCGCCACCCAACTTAAGTCGGGAAAAGCATGAAATTAGAGTTTGTGGGTGGATACATAAATCCTAATTTTAGCGACTTATTTCTAGTTTTTCTAAGAAGAGAAATTTTTTAGAAAAATGAAAACCAGAGATTTCATGAGTTCAAAAGCTACCTTGTTAAAATCATTGCAATTTCATATGGAATTTCCAAAAAATCTAAAAAGAGAAAAAAAGAAAAGGCCTTCATAATTCCCTTTTTCCTCTTTTGCATAAAATTCTATAATGATTTTTTCTTTTTTATGAAAAGAACTAAAAGAATTTTTTTTTTCATTTTTCTTAAGGTTGCTCGAAGTGCCTATATACCAGCTAGTCGAGATTAGGCCCTCGTAGTTTCTTCCTTTTTTATATATAAAAAATTTATTGTGCTAGATTATTTTGTTAAAAGAAAATGTTGAATTTATGTTTTTAGCCATTTTACTTTCCTTATGAAAAATTTCTAAAACCCTAAGTTTTTGGTGTGTCTAATTTTGAAAAACCTAAAGAAATCTAATTTTTTTTTAAAAGTCCAATTAAAGGTTTTTATTTAAAAAAAAACTAATTGTGAGATTTTTTTAAAAAAGAAATATTTAATGGAAACTCTTTACTGAAAATTTTCTTAAATGGAAAAAAGGAACATTTATTGATAAGAAATTAAAAAAAAAATACATCTTGGAATCAATATGTTAGTAACACAAATAAGAATGGAGAAGTAATACAAACATTAAAAAAATTATTAATTTTAGATTTTTATTTTTCAATTTTTTTTTATATTGCAAACATCATGAAAAAGACAATATTATCATCTAAAAATTGCCTAGGAACTAATAATCTACAAAAACAGATTGAACAAACATAAAATGGGCCAAAAGTCTTAAAAGACATTTTTTTTGTTTTTTTTTGGAATTTTCATATTTTTCTAATTTTTGGATTTTTTTTATTTTTATCTTTTTTATGTCAAACAACAATAAAAAGGAACTATTTATATATGAAATTTACCTAAAGGTCAATATTATGATTAAATTGATTAAATTGAATCTAAAGCAAGCTAACAATCATAGAAAAATCATTTTTATTTTTCTAAAATTTTTATAAATTTTTATGATTTTTTTTTTATTTTTTGATTTGATTTTATTTGATTTTATTGTCTTTATACTTTAAAACTCAAGAAAATTGAATTATTCATCACATGAAGCTACTCCTATGAAATCTCAAAAATGATAAAAAGGGTCAATGGTAATAAAAAGGAAATATTTGTATTTAGTTACGAAGGATTTACAAAGTTAGAAAAATTAATTTTTCTGAAAATGACCTTTTCACCCTTGGAATGGATTTTATTGAATTTATAAACGAGTACTCTTAGAGGCCCGAAATGTAGCTCAAAGACCTTTACTAGATAAATTAAATCAATTGCAAGATATTTCAAAATAGTTGGAAAAGAAAAATTTAGTTCAGAGGTCAATTGGGTAAATCATCTAAAATGCCCCTAAGCTTAATTTCATTGAAGAGTGGATAAGTACTTGAGTACTTTAGGGAAATTTAGGGAAAGAATCATTTTTATGCTAGAATAAAGTGGGGAAGATGAGGAAAAATAAAGTGCTAATTATGTTAAAAAGAAAGACACATGTCACCCTTAAGTTAAAACCTTTAAACCTCTATGGTCCCCCTTTGCTTTACTCCTTGAACTTTAGAAAAACTCTCATATTTAAGCCCCCCTTGACCAAAAATTCAGCAGCACCCTCATCTTTTCATTTTCAAAAATTGCAAGGTAAAAACCCCCTAGATTCTAACTTAAAGCCAAAACCCTAAACTTAGCTTTAAACCAATCTCAATTAGTTGCTAATTCTAGTTCTTTTTTTTTTTTTTTGTGAGCATTAGGTAGAAAAGCAAGTGAAGAACTTAGCTAGGGGGCTCTTCTAATCATGATTTAGGAACGGAAAGGTAAGTAACTTTTTAGTAAGATTTAAGATTATTTAAGGTAAGTCCTTAGTTTTGATGTTAAGAAAGATAATTTATGTGGAAGATTGAAGTGGAAGTAGAAGAATCCTCTAGATTAGAGCTTTGGGTGTGGCATCCTACCATTAACCAAGAAGGATTTGTGATTCTCCATTAAGGTAAGCTCAAAACCAAGATTAAATGAGTGATTTAAGATGTTTAACAGCAAGTAGACATGGTGATTAGATGATTAATTGATTGTCTACGAGAATGAATGTAGAACCCATATGATTGCCACAAATGACATTTGATGATTTAGATGCCGATCTATGATTTAATATGTTAAATGTAGTATTAGGTGTTGGATTTGATAGTAGAAATCAAGGTAAATGCACGGAAATTTGAGATATGTAAATGGGTATATGTGATTGCTACATTAAAGGATAAATTAGAACTTAAATTTCATTTGAAATCTAGTTTTAATTTTAAATAATGATGATTTGATGATTGGAGTACGAGTATGTGGATTTAGGAGTGGTTTAGGTGATTAATTTGATGAATATGGCATGTTAAAGGTTGGAATTAATGATATAAATAAGTTAATGGATGAATAAGTTGATTTAGTTGATAATTTATGATTTTCCAGCATGTTCAATGTTCCTACAGTGATAAATTTGATTGAAGTTATATGATAAACATTATGTTTGGCAAAATTTAAGAGTGATTTAAATTGGTAGATGATTGATCTTGAGAATTAGATTTTCTTTCATGATCGAATATTATGTTATATTTTGGAAACTTTATGAACCATTATGTTTAATTTGTGTTAATTTGGTGAAGATATGTTTATTTGATGAATAGGAGTTTGATTGGTTGCAAAACAAGGCCTATAAGTGGAATTATTTTGAAATTGGGCTGGTAAGAAAAAAATTGGATGTTCTAGCATGTTTTGGAATAATTAGACTATTTTGGAAATTTTTTAGGCTTGAAATTGAAAAATAAGTGATGTTTTGGACTCTAAAAAGGAATGGGAACAAATGGGATTGGGTTTAGAGTGAATTGAATCTAAATTGGATGATTTATCGGCAATTAAAGTTGACAATTGATAATTATATGCAGTTTGAAAATTCAAGTCCCTAAAATAAATGAAATGAGGCTTTTTTTGTTAAAATGAATAGTGGAAGTAATAAAGGTTCAAATAGCTTTGATTTTACTTAATTTAGGCTTAAAATGTATAAGATATGACCCTTTAAAATTAAGACATTTAAAACGACAAATTAAAATTGGACAATAGCTGGCTTCATTAACTCTTGCCAAGGCAAACTTAATGCTAAGTTAGCCTATCCATATAAGCCCACGGACCACTCATTCACCCTCCTAATAGGTGGCCCATATAATTAAACATAATTGGATTAAAAGAGCTTAATTAGCTTGACTATCCTAAATGATCCGATGTAATAATTAACTTAATGAAATGAACTCAAATGACCAAGAGGCCTAAAACCCTAAACCTAATTAGGCCTATTCTCCTCATAAGGCTCATATCTTAAATGGGCCTTATCAAAATAAAGACAAAAATCAAGCATGAAACCATATTAAAGCCCAAATCTAATTAAATGTCTAAAATGAACTAGCATAGGCCTAATAGAGTAAAATGGGTTTATATGACTATAATAGAACCTAAATGGGCTCAAGACTTAAAACTTACTTAGACACATTAATCTTTAGAGCCCATACCTTAATTGGGCTCCAACAAATCAATCTAGACCTAAATGGGCCTTAAACTCAATAAGGCCCTAAATAAACTAAAAGCCTAAAATATAATTAAAACTGGATATAATAATTAACCGGGTCTATAACATAACAAATAGGACTAAGTTAACCTAATAGGCTAAGGTTAATTTAAATAAAGTTAAGTAACCTAATTAGATTTAAAATGGACTCAATACTAATAATTGGACCTAGGTAATTCAAACCCTAAATAGATTTGGCCAAATTAGCTGAAACACTAATCGGTCTTATGTAACCCTTAATAGGCCTGTAACTAGTATAGGCCTTAAGTAGTCTAAACCAACCTTTGGAATTTATCACTCGTGAAATATATAAGTGAAAAAAATAGTAAAAAATAAATAAATAAATAAAATAAAAAACTTGATCACTCGTGAAATATATAAGTGAAACTGCTAGCAACTATACTAGGTCGCAATCAAGTAATATATGATGAGTAGAGTATCATTCCCTCGAGGACTAAAAAGATTACCAAACCTATAATAACTTATATTGATATTTAGGTAATTCAAACATGAATCTTTTTTATATCTAACTAAAGAGATTAAATTAAGTTCTATACTAATGAGAATTATAAGATTCTTATAAATACTTCCAATTGAATAGTGGGAATTTAGAATTCACCCTACTCATGCTAATTAAACTACCGTTAAGTTATTGAAATCAACTTATATGTGGTTATTCACGTGAGTTCAACATTTTAAACCTCAAATCAATTAATCCACTTTCGTATCTCTAATTAACAAAGGATTCTAATATACTCTCATACATTTTTTCAATGCTATGATCGCCTTATGCCCTAATACAATTATCCCTAATCTCTTAGTGAATAATTAATTAGAACATAGCTTTAATCTCTCTATGAACTCTAATTAAACCAATTAACGCCGCTTTCGCATTGAATCATTAGTCTAATTAAGAATTCCTAACAAATCCTATCTCCACTTTCATATTGGTTGGATTTCTAACAATCTAATCTTATCACAATTAAATTGAAATTATAGGAATTCACAACATGAATACTCCACATATATGTCAATCTCATAACTAAACTACACTGATCATTTTAGCAAACTAGGGCTTCATCCACTATTCCCACAAACGAAGTTAGCCAGCCATACAATAGATAACAACAAGACAAAATTCAATGAAAAATGTTAAAGAATCCATTAAAGACACAAAAACCAATTCACATAAATGCAAAATATGATTAGGATAAGAAGTCACCGATATGTAGCAAATCTGGAAATAAGATCCTAAAACCACTCTTCAGAGATTTCTGACTTGATCTCAATTGATGGAAGTACAATTCAATTCAATCTTCAATTCCCTTGTAAAAAAAAAATAAAATTTCTCAAAGCAAAGTTCTAAAATCTACCAAATTGTTCAAAGCCTCCTCTCCTCCCTCCGGTCGTTCCCTCTTTATTTTCTCACCCCTGCTTTTATGCTCTATAGAAACGTACAAATTGCACAAGAATATGAAAAGTCGGCAGTCCACCACATGAGGCACGGCCGTGTGTAATGTGGTGGTTAATGCCACCACATAAACCACGGCCGTGGGATAACTCCATAAGCGTCTCGGCATTTTCTTCTTTCCTTCTTCTTTTAGGCACGACCGTGTCTTAGGGGGTAAACACAGCCACCACATGAAGCCCGGCCGTGGGCTATCCCCTTAAGCCTCTTGTCCTTTATTTTTCTTTAATAATTGTGGAAAGGAAAAACACTACATAAGGCACGGCCGTGTCTCATCTCTTGCTTGTGATTTCTTCATGTTTTGCATCATGTACATCTTCAAGTCCATTAATCCCTAAGATATTAACATAAATGCAATTTAAGTGTCTTTTTATTGGAAATTTCTAATAATTGACAATAATATATGTACCAATCACAAGATACAACATGATAAAATATGCCTTTATCAACTCTCCCATACTTGAACTTCTGCTTGTCCTCAAGCAATTAATAAACTGTCAAATGAAAATACAAAATTTTCTTTCCTCATAATTGATTTGAAAAGATGGTGCCTACCACTCTAACTAACTGAAAACATGTAACTGGTGTACTTAGAAAAAATTGAGTAGTTAATCTGGAAAGACTAACTTTTATTCCTAATGTTTAACCACCGAATTCTTATTTCAAAAGATAAATTCTCAATCTAATAAAGCAAAACACTCATTTAAACTTCAAAAGCAACTAGCAAGTGTAAAATCTCTTTAATTACGTATCTGAATAAGATAACACAAAGTTAAAGCATATGGTATCCACTCTTCCCCTAGATTTTTTCCTTTTTATAATAGTCCTATTTCATTCATTCATTTTTTTTTTTTCAGATTGACAGTGGAGTCTGACTTCACTCTTCTGAGGGACTAAAGCTTGCCCATATCAACTGGCTTTTATTAATATATTAAAATTTTGTCTTTCCGCCCTTCACGTTATTGTGAGTTCATTGACTCGGCACATCCCGGGCTCATCACCCAAGTGACCAGGTTTTACAAGGACCCCTACGAACTCTTCCTCACACTAACATTTAAGTTAGGATACTCTTAACTCACTTACCTGAGTCATTGGAGTAAAGGCTCTAAATATTTTATTTTATTTATTAATATTTTTTTAGGACTATTTTTATAAGGAATCACTAAGTAAAAAGTTTCCTCTACCACTTTTTGTAAGAGTTAAAATATTCTCAAAGCCCTTCAAAAGAAAAAAAACAAGCTTAATTCACTTAGAAGTAAACTTGCTTGTTTTGCACTAAAGGACTCGACCTACTTCCGAACTTTAAATTCAAGAGTCTAAACAAAAAGTCAAATTTTTCCTTAAAGATTCCACTACTAAATTTAAACTAAGTAAACCAATTACAACAGCTAATGAGTAAGGCACCAAATCAAATCAATTAGATAAAAGAAAATTTATACCACATTTCTCGATCATATTAAACTTTTCCAATACAACAGTTCAAGATAATGGTGAAGTTCCACACAAATTAACATCAACAGACATCAAAATTATCATAAATAATGGCCTATTTTATTTTTCCTTCCCCCACACTTAATTCAAACAATGTCCCTATTGTCTTTCCTAATTGCAAAAAAAAATTGATTAAACCATAAAAGTACTTTGGGAATAACGAAAGTTCCCTAAGATGAAAGTGGAGTAAAGTCTTTGGAATATTTCATCATGAAAGTGCCATCACTTTTCCATATGAATTGCACATTTTTCCTTTAGTTCCTGAAGTTAGAACAAAGAAACACAAAGAGACAATAGATCAAGAATATTCACAGTCTAACATCACCTATAGTGTTTAAGGAATTATTACAGTTCCAACGGAAAATAAAATAAAAGTAATCGACAAGTTTTTTTTTTTTAACACACGGCCGTGGTGTAAGGGGTGTGTCAATCTGTAATTTGCACATTACCATGGCACGACCGCATGTGGTGGATTTAGAGCCACCACACGAACCACAGCCTTTTTTTTTTTTTTTGAAAAATAGAATTAATTTACAAAAATCTTTAATCATAGGCTGCCTCCCAGGAAGCGCTTGTTTTATAGTCATCAGCCTGACTATCAGGGTTAGCTTACATCAAGGAGTTTAAACAACTTCTCCAACACCATCATTTTTAGATTAGGATTCCAAGCTTCCTTCCATGGTATGGTGCCCTTCTTTTCAGCTTCCACCAATGTTTTGTAGGTGGATATCAATAAACTTACCTGCTGGATGTCTGCCCTTGACCATCCCAAGATTTCCCTATGTTCATCTAACTGGCCTTGAATCTGCTGCTGCAATTCTCTTGTCATAGGCGCTAGATTAATATGAGGCCATGGATTTCCTAAATTCAGACACTCATAATCAAACGATTAGAAAAGACATTAGGTTCAAGTGTCTGCATGGGCATTAGTGTCGACACTGGTGGCTTCTCATAGTGGTCTGTCTTCTTAAAAGCAACAACATTTTTAGTCTGGGGTACTTGCTCACAGCCTTTGTTTTCTTGCTCATCCTCATCCCCCCAATCATCTATCTCATTCAAGACAGCTTCAAGAGTGGTTTGCCCTACATCTTCCTCCACATCATTATTAGTAATTTCACCCTCAGCAGATATGTCGAAATACCTTGCTTTCTCATTAGACAAAACACAGGATCATACATATCAAATGTTACCTGGTCATTTAGTGCTCTAAGGGTGAGCTTGCCTTGTCCTACATCAATTAGAGCTCGACCTGTAGCTAGGAATGGTCTACCCAGAATGAGTGGAATGTCGTCATCTTCTTCCACATCCAGTATGACAAAGTCCACTAGAAATATGAATTTATCGACCTTGACTAAGATATCCTCCACTGTACCTTTGGAAAACCTTAAGCTCTTATCAGCTAGTTGCATAGTGATTGGTCTCCTTTTGCACTTTTGTGGCTCTATTCCGAGCTTCCTAAAAACTGAAAGTGGCATTAAATTAATACTTGCACCATAATCAATAAAAACATTCTCAAAATCAATATTACCAATGGTGCAAGGGATACTAAAACTTCCCTGATCTTTCAGCTTTCTAGGTAGCTGAGCAGATTTCTTCTCTATGATAGCTGAACTTTTGCCAAGAAGCATTACTTTCTCAACACTCTCCATGGATCTTTTGTTAGAGAGTAGCTCTTTCATGAATTTAACATAGGATGGAATTTGCTTCAAGGCCTCTAAGAGAGGTATATTAATTTGAAACCCTTAAATATGTCACAAAACCTGGCAAACTGGGCTTCCAACTCCCTCTGCTTGAGTCTTCCTGGGAAAGGGATAGGTGGAACATAAGGTTGCAACACTGGTGCTTTGGATGTAAGTTCCTCCTCCTTCTGCTTACCTTTCTCTGGATCTTTCTTTGAATTTTTACTTGCCTTTCAGCTTTCTTCACTTCCTTACCACTCCTTAGCATGATGGCATTGATATGATGGGTGTTCTCCTTAGTTTTGCTAGGCAAAGATCTTGAGGGTCTAGTACTTAGCTGCTGTGCAATTTGACCGAGCTGACCCTCCAAGTTTTTGATAGAAGCTTGTTGGTTTTGCAGGAGGGTGTCAGTCTTTTACATGTAGCTCCTCATGAGCTCTTCCATTTGAGTGGGTTTCTGTTGAGAATTAGCATTCTGAGCAAAGGTTTGTCTGGGAAATCCAGGGGGCGGGTTAAGTGCTTGATTCTCATTCCTCCATGAGAAGTTTGGATGATTTCGCCAGCCTAGATTGTAAGTGTTGGAATAAGGCCCTTGATTAGCTCTTTGAAAATTGTTGGCATAGTTGACTTGCTCTCTATTGGATGATGCTGGAAAGTTTCCCAATGGACATTCCAAAGAGGGGTGTGGTCCTGAACACAAGTCACAACTAGCAAGAAAGTTAGCATTAACTGATTGAGAAGAAGAAAGTTTGCTTACCTAAGTAGTGAGAGCTGCCAACTGAGCTGAAATAGAATCGATATCACTAATTGATGCAGCTCTTGATTTCCCTCTCTCATGTTGCCAATTATGTGCACTGGATGCCATTTCTTCAATTAAAGCACTGGCTTCAGTGTATGTTTTACCCATCAATGCACCTCCAGTTGCAGCATCTACCAATGACCTCATAGTGTCATCTAAACTAAGATAAAATACCTCAATCAGGAGATTATCAGGTAGGCCATGGTGTGGACACTTCCGGATTGTTTCCTTAAATCGTTCCCATGCCTCATATAATGATTCACCACTAAACTTGGAAAAGTTGGTGATATCATTTCTTAATTTAGCAGTACGTAATGGTGGGAAAAATCTTCTAAGAAACATTGATTGAAGTTCAACCCATGTGGTAACAAAATCTTGAGGTAAGGAATTATACCAAGCTCTTGCCTTATCCTTCAATGAGAAGGGAAAAAGTTGCAGTCTTATGGCATCATCAAAAACACCATTCATCTTTATTAAGTTAGAATACTGAAGGAATCCTGCTATGTGCTCATCAGGGCTCTCATGTGAATATCCACCAAACTGATTGGATTGTACCATCTATATAAGTGCCGGCTTCAGCTCAAAAGTGTTGGCCTGAACAGCTGGCCTTCTAATTGCTGGTCCTTGAACAGTTGGGACTGAAAAATCGCGAAGTGCTCACGGTGCAGCCTGAATAGGAAGATTATTATTGTCATCTGCCATGATTTCCTCTTAATTCTCTCCTCTCTGTCTATTCTCTCTTCTCAAATGATGTATAGTACGCTCTATCTCAGGATCTAGGGGCAGAAGTTCAAGACTCCTACTCCTTTGCATGCACACCCGCAGAAAATACAGAAAAGTAAAAACAAACCATCAACAAAATAAAATGCACCTAAATTACCAACAAAGCTACAAAGTCTAATATCTTATAGTCCCCGCCAGCGGCGCCAAAAACTTGATCACTCGTGAAATATATAAAGTGAAACCGCTAGCAAGTATACTAGGTCGCAATCAAGTAATATATGATGAGTAGAGTATCGTTCCCTTGAGGACTAAAAACATTACCAAACCTATAACAACTTATACTGATATTTAGGTAATTCAAACTGGAATCTTTTTTATATCTAACTAAAGAGATTAAATTAAGTTCTATGCTAATGAGAATTATAAGATTCTTATAATTACTTCCAATTGAACAGTGGGAATTTAGAATTCACCCTAGTCATGCTAATCAAACTACCGTTAAGTTATTGAAATCAACTTATATGTGGTTATTCACGTGAGTTCAACATTTTAAACCTCAAATCAATTAATCCACTTTCGTATCTCTAATTAACGAAGGATTCTAATATACTCTCATACATTTTTTCAATGCTATAATCGCCTTATGCCCTAATACAATTATCCCTAATCTCTTAGTGAATAATTAATTAGAACATATCTTTAATCTCTCTATGAACTCTAATTAAACCAATTAACGCCGCTTTCACATTGACTCATTAGTCTAATTAAGAATTCCTAACAAATCCTATCTCCACTTTCATGTTGATTGGATTTCTAACAGTCTAATCTTATCACAATTAAATTGAAATTATAGGAATTCACAACATGAATACTCCACATATATGTCAATCTCATAACCAAACTATACTGATCATTTTAGCAAACTAGGGCTTCATCCACTATTCCTACAAACGAAATTAGCCAGCCATGTAATAGATAACAACAAGACAAAATTCAATGAAAAATGTTAAAGAATCCATTAAAGACGTAAAAACCAATTCACAGAAATGCAAAATATGATTAGGATAAGAAGTCACCGATATGTAGCAAATCTGGAAATAAGATCCTAAAACCACTCTTCAGAGATTTCTGACTTGATCTCAATTGATGGAAGTACAATTCAATTCAATCTTCAATTCCCTTGTAAAAAAAAACTAAAATTTCTCAAAGAAAAGTTCTAAAATCTACCAAATTGTTCAAAGTCTCCTCTCCTCCCTCCGGTCGTTCCCTCTTTATTTTCTCACTCCTGCTTTTATGCTCTGCAGAAATGTACAAATTGCACAAGAATATGAAAAGTCGGTAGTCCACCACATGAGGCACGGCCGTGTGTAATGTGGTGGTTAATGCCACCACAGAAACCATGGCCGTGGGATAACTCCATAAGCGTCTCGGCATTTTCTTCTTTCCTTCTTCTTTTAGGCACGACCGTGTCTTAGGGGGTAAATACAACCACCACATCAAGCACGGCCGTAGGCTATCCCCTTAAGCCTCTTGTCCTTTATTTTTCTTTAATAATTGTGGAAAGGAAAAACACTAGATAAGGCACGGCCGTGTCTCATCTCTTGCTTGTGATTTCTTCATGTTTTGCATCATGTACATCTTCAAGTCCATTAATCCCTAAGATATTAACATAAATGCAATTTAAGTATCTTTTTATTGGAAATTTCTAATAATTGACAATAATATATATACCAATCACATGATAAAATATGCCTTTATCAGTCTTATGTAACCCTTAATAGGCCCGTAACTAAACCAACCTTTGGAATTTAATCACATGAAATAACTAACTAACTTAAATTTTTTTCTTTAAATACATAAAACAAATCCTTATAACCTGATATAACATTTGATGAGCCTTAGGTTGACAAATGCTAGTTTACAACCAATCTAATGAATCACAATCAATCATGAGCAAAATATGATCTATTTATGCATTTTAGAAAGGTTATAATTGAAGTAATATTGGTATGTACAACCTCTTGTTTTATTTTATACACTAATAAGATTTACACTATATTTACCACACTTAAAATTATGCATGAACAAGATGGATGATTTGTTCGCCACAATTTAATAGTATGGATTGATAAGAATAGAAATCAAGAGATGAAACTCTCAGGAAGTGTAATAGCATCCGAATAATCATGTTACTAGGGTTTTAAAATGGTATTTAAACATGATGTCAAATAAGGAAACTCATAATAATCAAAGAAATATAGAAATAGAGAAAATAAATTGCGTTAATTATTTCTAGAAGGTTCATGATTAGGATCATGGCTATGTTTATAGTCGTGAACCTTATTGTCACTTGATTTCCTTCAACTCATGGTTATGCATATGTTCTTGGAAGTACACGGTCGTATTCTTGCTCATGTACCTCACTATTTTCCACTTGAAATGATAATATTTACCTAGTGAAGAACATAGTTAAGATGACACCCATGATCATGGTCATATTCCTTCTTAAGATGTCCAATTCTTGTGATCTTATGCTTCCAAATGACGGTCCCCTTTACTTTGAGTTTCTTTAACCATTCTGCTATACTTCCTAAAGCTTGAGGAAAGTGTATTCCTGTGTAAGGCACCGTAGATCACATAATTTCCCCTTGGTAGAAAGGATTTACCCTCAAATTTGAAATTTTGTTGAATATCTAATGGATTCTTTTTCTTGCAAACAAACTCTTCTATAATACCATTAAATTACCCTTTAGATTCCAAACCCTCTTTTCTATACTTAGACTTATAGCCTTGAATGTAATCTTCTTGCCACCCTTTGTAAAGGCATATGAATTATTTTAGCCATAAAAAATGACCTAACAATTTGATTGCCATGACCTTCCTAATAGAACATTAGCTACATCCATGGGTACCATATCGCACATGATCTTATCACTATACTCCCCTATAGTCAGCGGCACCCTAACCCACTTTCTAACCTGCAACATTTCCTTTGCCCTAAACTAATGTAAAGTATATGGTCTTGGAAGTATCTCAACCCTTAACCTTACACCATGAACAAAGGATGTAGAAACCACATTAGCACAACTCCCTCACCAACTATAAAAGAACTTAGGTTACCCTTTACTATTCCTTGAATATAAAATAGATTCTCTCTCTGTTCTACTCACTTGGATTTATTAGTATTCACACCTTGTCGATCCGCTAGCATAATAGTTAAATAATTATCCATTTGATTCCCCACTAAGTTCAACTATCTCACAATCTAGCTAATTTAATTTTTCATTAATGTCCTTTACACCTCGTTCATTACCTTGATAAACCACTTTTTTCTTCTCTAACAACTACAACTTGGCAATTAGGACATTGAGATATAAGATGTCCATATCCCTAGAATTCGAAACATTTCACCTGCTTAGGTTTCCATTGAGAAGTCTCTCTAGTCTGACCGCCCATGACCTGAGCCTTACCCTTCTCTAAAGATCAATTAATACACCTATCATCAAGCCTCTCACCTGCTTTATCATTTCCCCTATTCTCAACTTTAAGTTCTCTATTAGAAGTAGTGGATTTAGAGGATACTTGTGATTGGTTAAGAGTCATTTGCATTGCTTCTTCTAATGTATTAAATCTTTGCAATTCGAACATGCTAAACATCTTAAATTTCAACCTAGTGATAAATCTTGCTATCATTCACTTTAGGGGTTAAGTCACAACACACCCATTACTCATCATCTAAAATTCTTGAAATTACTCCTCAACACTAAGGATACTTTATCCTATGCTAAAACCCAATTCCAATTAACAATTATATTTGAAGATTTAATTAAGTAATTGTGCAACCAAAATTGGCGTGAACCCTAATTACAGTGAAACAAGAATAAAATGAAGCTCCCAATTCCTTACCATATATAACACACTAGTTGAAATTAGGAATGACTTTCAATTGTTGATGTAACTCACAATAATTCAAGTCCACTCGCCACAATCCCTTGATAGAAATCAATAAGAGTCCTTTTCCACGCAAAAATAGCAGCTGTAAAATGATTGTTCAAAAGTCCCTTTGTGTTGTCTTTTTACAAGTATTTATACTTGTTTTAAATATGGAAAATAACAAAAGGAAAATAGCTACATAAGGGTCGATTCTTAAAGCTCTCCTTCAGTCAATTGAGCACAATGCAAAGCCAGTTTTTGTTGATTCATTTAGGTCCATGAATCATCCATAAACCAAGCACTAGTGTGCTTACTTGTCGTCCTATAATACCAAAAAATGTGCCTGATTAAATGCAAAACAATTATATAAAGAAAATGAAGACACTATGTGAATGTCATTGGGTTCGAATTGTTCAAAAAATATTCTCAACACTAAGTTCTGTAGTCTTTTGGCTCTTGCTCTTGTTATAGGTCTTGTAGATACATTGGTTTGATTCCCATAATCTCCTTAGGCCTATGGAAGATTTGCCCTCAAATCTGATAGGTCTTCATGAATATCATTTGGTATATAAGGCGATAGATCTACAACATTAAATATAGCAGAGACGTCGTATCCTCCTAGCAATTCTAACCTGTATGCATTGTTGTTGATGCGCTTTATAACTTTGAAAGGTCTATCTGCTCTAGGTGAAAGCTTTTGTGACTTCTTGTGAGGAAACTTATCTTTGCTGAGATTAATCTAGACTATATCACCTAGATTATAGATTTTGGTTTTTCCATTTTTTTTACCCTAAAGTATCTGCTGTTCCTGAGTTTTCTAAAGGTGTTTAGATGCCCTTTAATGAAGTTTCTAAATCTCTTTGTCTTATTCTACTCCACTTAGGATTTCTTCCTTTGTTGCCGGATTAGCTATTAAATCCAATGGAAGAGTAGGATTATAGCCATACACGATGATCGTTGCCAACCGTAGTTTTAATATTTATAATTCCTGTTCCTAATTCTAACTACATTGCAATAGGCAAGTGTACCTACCGTGGATGTAATATAGTGTTAAGGACAGAGTCGTCCCATAGAGATACACCAACTACTAGTACTAACTCCGTTCCTATTATCTAACCGACGCTTAAATATGTTGGTTGAAACTTAATTACTCTAATCTTAAAACTAATAACTCACTAACAACAATGGTTTTGAAGATTTATTAATTAACAAAAGCAACCTAGATCTTATTCTACTCCTTCTCCATCATGTAATTCATTAGATTTATGAAGATTGGCGTAGTTGACTTCTTATACTGTCGAATTCTCTAGTCAAGTTAACTACTTTCTCAAGTATATTAACCTATCTAATCCTCGGTTTATCAAATAGGATCTCTCCTTAGTTAATAGCAACCTAGAATTGCATAAAGCACATGAATTCGCATCAAAATAATCGATGTAAACAGAAGACTCTTGTTTCCTATCTCTAGAAGAACAATCAAATCTCATTAATTGCATTAAATCTAATCATAAGAGCAATTTCTTAATTAACTAATATGATATCATGCATAAATTCATATTCCGGATCTATGAATCTAAGAAACAATTGAAGGACATGCAATTAATCATAAGAAAGTCAACAACTTCGCATTAAAAACCGGATCTTCATCACATGACAGAGAAGTTTCGAATAAAATCTAGATTTAGAGTCTACTCCTCCATAAATTGGACAAAAGAAATACAATTACGGGAAGAATAAATAAAATTCATAGTCACAACCCTTAACGATAGAATCTTCTTCTTCGTGGGTCTTCAATCTCCTTTGGAATTGACAGGATCTTCTTTCCCCTACTGTTATGAGAGTCCGAGCAAGTACAAAATTCGTAAATGTTTTTTTTCTAGGGCAACTAACAGTCTATTTATACATGTACCCGGGTTGGATACATACACGAGCGGATACACGAGTAGTGTATCTCGTTCGTGTATCTCATGCTTTCTTCCAAGTGTCCTTATGTGAATATACACGAGCAAGTACATGGGAGTGTACATTGGTCGTGTATTTGAAACATCGTTGAACAGCAACAAAACTTAGATACACAAGCAAAGTGCATGGGCGTGTACTTTGCTCGTGTACTTTCCAGACATCCACTTCAGTATACACAAGCAAAGTACATGGGCGTGTATCTCGCTCGTGTACTTTCCAGACATCCACTTCAGTATACACAAGCAAAGTACATGGGCGTGTATCTCGCTTGTGTACTTTCCAGAATTCTTTTCTTCACATGTATTGTATCCAATTCCTTCCAAACTTGATCCGACTCTTCAAAACTTCTTCCCTTAGCTCCAAAATACTCTAGAAAATCCTGAAATTAACATTCATTCCATTAAGCATCCTTTTCTTCAACAAATCATCTAAAAATTCAACAATAAAGCACAATTTCATTACTCTAGATAAGGGTATTTTGCGACTTATCAAACTTCCCAACACTTAAGTCTTTGCTTGTCCTCAAGAAAAATAAAACATTAATCAAACTTCTCATTAATCATGATTGTCGTTACCAAATAATACTACTCACACATTAACATTTATGAATTTTAATCTTTAAAGCTCAATGCGATCCCTCAATCTAATGAGTGTGCTTCTCACCTTGTCGTGAAAGTATTGTAACAAAGATACTTTAGTCAAATTTCTAGGATTAATCAAAGTAGACCAATCTTTACCCTTATCATTTTAACAATGGCTTTCATGATCAAAATTTGACACAAGATCAATCAAAGCAAAGGAAAACGTGGTACATTTCAACCACCATTAAAAAGTCTAATATCTTCTCAATTATCTCTCTTAGTGAAGCAATCAATAATGAAAATACATTGCATCTATGTTTCCCCTAGATTCCTCCTCCTTTTTGGTTGATCTCTTCAAAGATTTTATTCTTTGTAATAGTTCACTAGTTTCATCGTTTTTTTTTTCTTTGGAATCTTGCAACCCATGTAACGAGTTTTCAGCTGATAATCCTAGGCTCGTAAACCAAGTTAACGAACGTTATCCCCTCAATTGAGGGCTTTCCTATGGGCTTAATTACTCAAGTTACAAGACCCTCTCAACTTTTGCCTTTATAGTATTTCATTTTATTATGGTAATTTCCTCGGTCGGCCGATCCCAGGCCAGACGACCTTAGGTGACTAGGTTTTAAAAGAATCCCATCGAACCTCTATTACCTTAACTTATTATTTTGACTAGTTAGTAGTAGAGTCAAACTTCGCTCTTTTGAGAGACCAAAGCCTGCCCATACTAACCAATCCTTTATTTTTCAAGTATAACATGCTTTCATTCAATTATTACTTTAAAGAGATCTTCTAAGAAGGATCACCAAGAGAATTATTTCATTTGCCCTTTCATGAAATATTAAATGGCTCTCAAGATCTTTGAGTTTCACAACGATTTTATCCCATAACTTTGACTAAGTATCAATGTTCCAAAGAAGACAAAGGTGACATGCACACCACTCTTTTAGAGGAATTCATTCACTAAATGCTAAAATACTCTGTAATTTGCAATCATGATTTCAAAATTCGATTATCAAGTAAAAAGAGAAAAACAAAAATTAGGGGAAATTTTTGAATGACTTATACAATTCGGCACAACCCTTATCAAATTTCTCTAGTATCCCCTTCCCCACACTTAGATTGAGACATTGTCCCCAATGTCTTTATCATTCAAGGACGTAATGAGAAATAAAGAGATAAAAAGAAAAGGAATTGAGACTTCCCGGGATTAAACAGGTGATGGACCAATTGCATAGCTAGCAAAATGTCGATCATCTATATCGATGAAGTTCACCAAGGAGAGTTATGAGACCAGTTGCATTTGCAGTATAGCACCTAGATCAGCAAAGTTCAACACAACAAAAACGAAAGGTAAAAGAGTAAATAGAGATCAGTCATTATTACAGTCATCCAAGAAGAAAGAGTTTAGCTCAATAGAAAGAGCTCCTCGAATATGCAGAATAAAATAGGTAACTTAAAGTCATTCTTTATTCCGAACTAGTCTCCTCATCTTCATCATCTATTTCATCCTCTTCATCATCATTTTCCTCACCCTTGGCAATGGTTAGTTCCACTTCCTCAGTGGTTTCCTCAGTATCCTCTTCACTTTCTCCCTCATTTTCCTTGTCTTTATCGCTGCTGGCCTCAACTTCCTCTTCAGCTTCAGAGGAAGAGGCATAAGTGGGTAAACTGGCTTGCCCCGCTGGGAAGCACTTAGCCAGCGACTGGAAAGCGTGAACTACAAATTTCTTAAATTTTTTTTCTTTCTTTTTCATCCCTTGTAGTTGAACTTTCATCTCACCTTGGGTCTTCTCAATGGATGCCAAGCGGTCAAGCACCCGCTCCGATGTGGGAATAGAAGACTCACTAGGTGAAGACAAGGAAGGAGCAGCTTTGGAGGATTGTGCAGAAGGAGGTGGCCTGCTAGAAGTGCGGGAAGTTCTTGTGATTTTTTTCACTCCCCACTTGGCAAACGGCCCATCAGAGATTCTTTCCTGATTGCACTTGGCATCCTCTGGCCCAGGGTCTTGGAAAATGTCCATGCTCTTCAGCAAATGAGTAATGAATTTGCCACAGTAAATCCCCTTAGAACGAGAGTCATGTGCCTGTCTCCATATATAAAAGGCCAACTCCAACTCGATATTAATTTGATATCCGTGGGAGATGCTGTAAAGATAGAAGATTTCAAAGTTATTGACAACTCCCTTACTGCTTTTTCGGGCTCCAATTGTGTTTGTCAAGAGCTAATGACAAACTTTAAGGCGATCATCCTTAATTAGAGAGGCCTTGGAGCTGGATGGAAAGTAGTCTTGATTCGGGTTTCCGGTTAACTCCGCCCAACATACTTGATTGTTAATGTGGGGAGGCCAACAGCAATGTAAACCCTAAAACTCAGGTGTCCGGGTAAAAGCTTCAGTGTAAAATCCCATTAGAGAACAGAACTGGCGGATAGTACAGTTGTGCTGTTGCCTGTATACTTCAAAACTGAAAGAGTTGTCCCAAGCTTTTCCAATTTCCGTCTTCTATATCTGCATAGTGGATAGGAACTCAAGAGTAACATCCCTATACGCTGGTTCTTGGATGGTAAACAGGACCTCCCATGGTCTGGTGGTAAGGGTCTCCTTGATTGGTTGAACTAATCCATACCCTTCCAGCATGCCCCAATCCAAGTATTGAGGTGCACCAAATGGTTTTTGTGAGAGAATTTCAAACCGCTTCTTACTCCATGGCTCCTCCGCAACTCTTCGGGGGGGTGGAGCGGAGGATGAACTAGCACCATCCCACTTCCTCTTAGCAGGGGCGGTCTTCTTCTTCTTGGTAAACTTTGGTTTAACTGCACAAGTCTTTGTGACCATCTAAATCAATCACAATGGTCTCAAAATAGGTTAGGTTCGTTAATTACACAAAGAAAATGATAGGACTTGCATTAGGTTTCCGAAACAAGGAGGAAGATAGCACAGTTGAGATACACAACCAAGGTACATGACCGTGTACCTAGTTGTGTATCTGCCCATCTAATACATGCACAAATTACCATAGGAATGCTCAAAATTAGGTCTTGTGGCTTTAGTATATTATCAACCTACCTTCCTGAATGCTAAAAATGTAACTACAACACACCCAAAGCATCATCAAACGATAAAGTTCGAATCTTGATTCTAAGAAGCTAGGTGCGATAGTTTAGTGATCATAAAAAAAAATGGCCTCATAACTTGGTTTCTAAGAAGAAGATCGGAAAAGAAACACAACAGCATTGTTCCAGAAACCCACAAAATCAAAGTCCCAAATATTCATGTTCAAACCCTAACTGTTGATTCACTTGTTTGGCAGCCACTCATGACATCAATCATACATGCATTCACGTGAGTTCAAAATGTCTACAGATCTATCAACAATCAACTTCCAAAATGAGAAATCACTCATCATACTATCATCATAGATGCAAGCATGTATGGTAGTCATAAAAGAAAACCGAGCAGCAACCGTATTGTAATAAGTATTGAAGAAGAAGAAGAGAGAAATTACTTACCTTGAATCCTTGAGACAAAAGAAGTTTATAGTGTGGAAAGAACAACCACCGTATGGAGGAGTAGAGTGGGAGTGAGTGGGTCAAATACACGAATGGAGAATGGGTCGTGTAAATGACAGAGTGAAGTGAGGAGGCCTTTTATAGTACAAATAGAAAAATTAGATACACGACCAAGTACACGGTCGTGTACTTTGGTCGTGCACTTTGGATTCCTTTCTGTAGGTTAGATACACGAGCGTGTACCTTGTTTGTGTATCGTGGGAGAGCATTCTGTGGGTTAGATACACGACCAGGTACATGAGCGTGTACCTTGTTCGTGTATATAGAGGGAGCATTCTGTGAGTCAAATACACGACTAGGTACACGAGCGTGTACCTTGTTCGTGTATATAGAGGGGGTGTTCTGTAGGTCAGATACACAACCAGGTACACGAGCGTGTACCTTATTCGTGTATATAGAGGGAACATTCTGTGAGTCAAATACACGACCAAGTACACGAGCGTATACCTTGTTCGTGTATATAGAGGGGGTGTTCTGTGGGTCAGATACACGACCAGGTACACGAGCGTATACCTTGTTCGTGTATCGAATTGTGCCTTCTGTAGGTCAGATACACGACTAGGTACACGAGCGTGGACCTTGTTCGTGTATCGAATTGTGCCTTCTATGGGTCAGATACACGATCAGGTACACGAGCGTGTACCTTATTCGTGTATCTCTGATATTTACACAATGAGCATATTTTGAAGTGTACGGGAGGGCACACCATGACATATTCTCCTTTTGTATTGCAAAGTCAATTTAGATACCCTCTAGCATGTGTGAAAAACTAGATACACCACTAGTGTACCCGGTTGTGCAGATCAAAGTACATACCTATCATCACTTCATCTTGCATTCCCTTGAAAAGGTCTCCCATCCTAAATTGCGCACACTTAGAGCTTAAAAGAAGCTCTATTAAGGTGACTTTCACAGAATCCAAACTTGGTTAGCCCCTCTATAGCTTGCTGTCCTGCAAAAGTTACTCCAAAACAATGGGTGATAATAAAGAAAGTAAAGAGTAAAGAAGAAAACTTACCTAAACAACATGGGTTGCCTCCCAAGAAGCGCTATTGTTTAACGTCGTTAGCTCGAAGTAATGAACCGGTAGAGCTCAAATGGAGATGAGAATGAGGTTCAGCTCCTCCTTTCCTTCCAAAACTATTTGGTCCCCAAAGTAATGCTTAAGCCTTTGGCCATTCACCTTGAAAATGCCTTTTTTGGAGATTTTATAACCTAAAATAATACCTTCTTTTGCCATAAAATGACACTTCTCCAAATTTAGGACCAGGTTAGTATCTTCACAACGTTGCAACATTAACTCAAGATGGTGTAGACACTCATCAAAAGAATTCCCAAAAACAGAAAAATCATCCATTTATACTTCCATCTTATCTCCTACCGTATCTTCAAAAATAGACATCATGCATCGCTGAAAGGTAGCTGGAGCGTTGCATAATCCGAAAGGCATGCGTCGATAAGCGAAGGTCCCAAAAGGGCATGTGAATGTCGTCTTTTCCTGGTCTTCGGGTGCGATAGGAATCTGGAAATATCCAGACATCCCATCGAGGAAACAGTAATATGCATGTCTAGCTAACCTTTCAAGCATTTGGTCCACAAATGGAAGAGGAAAATGATCCTTTTGAGTTGCGTCATTTAGCTTGTGGTAATCTATACAAACTCTCCATCCAGTGATAGTTCTCATTGGGATGAGTTCATTTTTTTCATTCGGTACCACTGTCATACCGCCTTTCTTCGGAACTACTTGAGTGGGGCTCACCCATGAGCTATTAGAAATCGGGTAGATCATTTCTGCATCAAGCAATTTGATGACTTCCTTTTTTGCAACATCTCTCATATTTGGATTAAGTCAGCGCTGCGGTTGTACCACTAGCTTCACACAATCTTCCATCAAAATTTTGTGTGTACAAAACGATGGGCTAATCCCCTTTATATCTGCAATTTTCCATGCAATTGCTTTTTTGTGTTTCCTCAGGACATGCAATAACCTTTCCAGCTGATTTTGATCCAGATTTGACGCAATTATGACTGGAAGTTTAGAATCTTCTTCCAAAAATTCCTATTGAAGGTAGTCTGGCAGTTGTTTCAATTCTAGCTCAGGTGGTTCCTCAATTGAAGGTTTCAATCTCTGAATGGTGGATCTATTCATACCTTCTAAGCTTCTTTCTTCTCTCAACTCAGGATTATTATTAAGCTGATTGACAACTACTCTAATCGCCATATTTTCAGGTTGCTCTTTCTCCCCATTCATCAAACACAATTCCAATGCATCACCAATCAACAGGTCTTGCAATGAATCCGAAACTGCAAAGTCATGGTAGTCGATTGCATAGCATGTATCATCATGGTGTAGGCTTTGTCTAAGGACCTCAGGCATTTTCACTATAACCTCTACATTTCCCATTCTCAACACTAACTTCCCATCCCCAACATCAATTATGGCTCTAGCAGTAGCCAAAAATGGCCTCCCTAATATAAGAGGGACCTCTACATCTGCTTCCATGTCAAGGATGACGAAATCCGCCGGGAAGATGAAGTCCTGCACCTTCACTAATACATCTTCAACTACTCCTCTCGGGAATTTGACTGATCGATCGACTAACTGAAGACTCATTTTGGTCGGTTTCGGCTCTCCAATACCCAATTTCTGGAACATCTTGTATGGCATCAAATTAATGCTGGCTCCCAAATCAGCCAATGCCCGTTCTTCAGATAAATTCCCTATCAGGCAAGGGATGGTAAAGCTCCCAGGATCTTTTAACTTCTTTGGGAGTTTGTTCTGAATTACCGTAGAGCATTCTCCTCCTAAAGTTACAGTGGAGAACTCTTTAAGCTTCCTTTTGTTCGATAGCAAGTCTTTCAAAAATTTTGCATATCGTGGCATTTGTGATAATGCCTCAACCAGTGGAAGGTTGATATGCAATTGCTTGAATATCTCTAAAAATCTGCCATAGTGCTCATCTGTTCTGTCCTTCTTGAGTCGTGCTGGATAAGGAACATTGGGCTTGTATTCTAGGATTAATGGAGGTGATGATTTCTCTTTAGGTGATTTTTCTGAATGCTTTTCCCTTTCTTTGAGAACTACTTGTTCTTTTGCTGGTTCAGTCACCCGACTCTCTTCTTCTTGAACCTTTGGTTGTAGTTCCTTACCACTTCGTAACGTGACAGCTTTAACATGTTCTCTAGGGTTGGTTTCCGTGTTTCTCAGTAGTGAACCTTGAGATCTCTCTGACATAAGCTTAGCTATCTGACCGACCTGGTTTTCAAGATTGTGTATTGATGCCTCATGATTCCTCAAAGCCGAGTCTTGATTTTTCATAATCAAATCTAAGGACTTCTGTTTGTCTTCTGAATCCTTGATGAATTTTGTGAGGAGATCTTCAAGTGGCAGTTTGGAACTCTGGACCATTAGCCTCTGATAACCTGGTGGAGGATTCGGATTGCCCTTCTGAATATTACTGTTGTTAGTCCAAGAAAAATTTGGGTGATTTCTCCTTCCTAGGTTATAAGTATTACTGTAAGGATTGTTCTGGGGCCGAATTGGGTTTCCTAAATAATCCACTTGCTCTGTTTGCCCTTCCTCACCACCTGAGGGTTCCATAATAGCCAGCTGATGTTGTGAGACAGCCAACCCATCGATCTTTCTAGATAAAGCCTCAACTTTGGACATGATAGAAGTAGCCACATCCACTTCAAGAATGCCTGCCACCTTCTTTTCTCTGCCCCTACCATGTGACCATTCATAATTATTCGTGGCCATGTCTTCAAAAAGAGTCAAAATTTCTTCAGGAGTTTTATGGTTCAAGGTGCCACTAGCTGTGTTATCTACTGTTTGTCTCGTTTGATAGTTCAAACCATTATAAAATATCTGAACTTGAAGCTACTATAGGATCCCATGGTGTGGGCATTTCCGCATTGAGTCCTTGAATCTCTCCCAGGTTTCATATAACGTCTCCATGTCATACTGATGATAAGATTGAATCTCAGCTCAAAGTTTAGCGGTCTTTGAAGGAGGGAAGAATTTGTCCATAAACTTCTTAATCAGACCTTGCCATGTAGTAATGGAGTTCCTCGGTAAAGAATTCAGCTACTGCTTAGCCTTGCCTTTCAAAGAGAATGGGAAGAGCCTGAGGTGGATCGCATCATCACTAACTCCATTAAATTTGAAGGTATCGCATATCTCCAGAAAGAGTTGGATATGCGCATTATCTTCATCCTGTAAACCATCAAATTGAGTATATTGCTGCACCATCTGAATCACAGCAGGCTTAAGTTCAAAATTATTTGCCTCCACTCGAGGGCGGACTATGTTAGAGCTAACGCCTATCAAGTTTGGCTTGGCAAAATTAGAATTGGTTCTAGGTGGCTCATTAACTCGGTCATCTCTATTATCAACCAGTTGATGATTGGGGGGATCCACAACAACATTTCCTTGATTCAACTCTTGAGCACGATTATTGACTTAATCAGCCATTTCTTCCTTCAGTGATTCTCCTTGAATACCAAATGATGTTGACTCAGTCGAGTGTTGCTTTTTCTGATAACGACGAATAATTTTCTCTGGCTCAGGATTAAAAACAGCAAGTTCCTTGGAGCGACTTCTGGTCATGCACTATAAACGTAATACAAATCAATTATGAACTCCAAATTCTCAAGAAGAAAAGGGAAAAAAAGATAAGAAAGAAATAAATTGGTTAAATTAATAAGTAAAAAGTGTTTCTAATATTGGCGTATCCCCGGCAACAGCGCCAAAAACTTGATCGTTGCTGATAAGAGTAAATTAACCCTGGTAAATCATGGGCATTAATGATGAATTTGTATAATCTTTTGAATAAAATCAATGCAGATTCGGTATTTAACAGATAAATATATGTTTCAGGGTATAATACCAAAGAGAAGGAGAAAGATCATAAAAGGAGCATAATTGAAGCTTAAAAGATCAAGTTAAAGTTACTCATAGACAACACGTGGAAGGCCACGGCCGTGTCATGAACCGTGGGCGCACCTAAAGATGAAAGCATCACTTGGAAAGGAAGCACAGCTTGTGATATGGGTGTGTTTGAAACCGTGGCATACGCTGTGAAGACGTGGAAAGCTCCAGAACTTGGCACGGGTTATAGTCTAGCCGTGCTTCTAGCCGTGTTGCTACCAGTGCTGCTAGCCGTGCTGCTAGCCGTGTTCCTAGCCGTGCCAAACACTGAGCAAGATTGAGGAGTTACATATTTTCGACCAGAGGGAGACACGGTTTGAAATCTGGCCGTGCCGTTAGGCATACCAGGCGACTATTATTCACTTGACGAGATTCACTTGGAAAAGGAAAGATAGAATCGTATCTTTCCAGTTGAAGATGCTCGGCCATGCCTCAAGAAGTATAAATAGAACAACCCTAATGAGAAAAGGGAGGAGGCGGCACGAGAGAAACCCTAGAGAAGAGAAGCTTCTGCCAGGAGCTGTTGCCAGAATAGTTTCGGATTGGAAGCCAAGATATTTCGTGTTTGAATTTTCTTTATGGACTCAATTATTTTATGTTTTGCTCTTCTTATTAGATTCATGAGTGGCTAATTGTTTCATACCCATTCCCTTGAGAAACCCCTGAGTATCATGTGACAGAATTGTTGATGTTATGTTCAATAATTTAATTCTATTCTTTGAGTTTGTTCATGTTGCAATTATAGTTTATTCATCTTGATATGTGCGCAATATTATGATGGAATTATATCTTTGTTATTAAGATTGAGAAATCGGTAATAGAGTAGATCTTGCATGAATAAAAAGACCCCTTGTAATCTTATAGATAGGTTATAGGAGGTCTTCTGTATTGAACGAGGTCATTGCGGTCTGGTTCAATTGAGAGTCCTAGGATCCTAACGCAATCTTGATTATGTTAATTGAAGAGAGATCTTAATTGGCTTAATTAGGATTAGGGATTATTGATCTTGAGAAAGACTCTAATCTAGTGTAAGAAACTCCGCAGATCAAAGTTTGGATATAAATCATTGGATAGTGTGGAATTGAGTAAAAGCTACATGAGAATTAGGGGTGGATCTTGGGCAGGGTATGTTTAGATCATTGAATTAATTAAGGGAGTGTTTGATTACATTTACTTAGTTCATTTTATTTGTTTCTTTCAGGTTTAGGCAATAATTAGGATAGTTGAGATCATCAATAGTGATAAGTTAGATAGTAGGAGAATTGTTAGTACTAGTACTTATAAGTCTTCGTGGGATCGATACCTATACTCCTATGCTATACTGCTAGTCGATAGGTACACTTGCCTGAGAACTGATTGTAAGCTAGGATTAAGTAGAGGTTTAAACTTGTTAGAACGGTCAGATCGTCCCATCAGTTGCCAACTGTAGTTTTAATATTTATAATGCTTGTTCCTAATTCTAACTATGTTGCAATAGGCAAGTGTACCTACCGTAGACGTAATATAGTGTTAAGTAGAGGCTCGTCCCATAGAGATACACCAACTACTAGTACTAACTCCGTTCCTATTATCTAACCGACACTTAAATATGTTGGTTGAAACTTAATTACTCTAATCTTAAAACTAATAACTCACTAACAACAATGGTTCTGAAGATTTATCAATTAACAAAAGCAACCTAGATCTTATTCTACTCCTTCTCCATCATGTAATTCATTAGATTTATGAAGATTGGTGTAGTTGACTTCTTATACTGTCGAATTCTCTAGTCAAGTTAACTACTTTCTCAAGTATATTAACCTATCTAATCCTAGGTTTATCAAATAGGATCTCTCCTTAGTTAATAGCAACCTAGAATTGCATAAAGCACATGAATTCGCATCAAAATAATCGATGTAAACAGAAGATTCTTGTTTCCTATCTCTAGAAGAACAATCAAATCTCATTAATTGCATTAAATCTAATCATAAGAGCAATTTCTCAATTAACTAATATGATATCATGCATAAATTCATATTCCGGATCTATGAATCTAAGAAACAATTGAAGGGCATGCAATTAATCATAAGAAAGTCAACAACTTCGCATTAAAAACCGAATCTTCTTCACATGACAGAGAAGTGTTGAATAAAATCTAGATTTAAAGTCTACTCCTCCATAAATTGGACAAAAGAAATACAATTACGGAAAGAATAAATAAAATTCATAGTCACAACCCTTAAAGATAGAATATTCTTCTTCGTGGGTCTTCAATCTCCTCTGGAATTGACAAAATCTTCTTTCCCCTGCTGTTATGAGAGTCCAAGCAAGTACAAAATTCGTAACTTTTTTTTTCTAGGGCAACTAACGGTCTATTTATACATGTACCCGGGTTGGATACATACACGAGCAGATACACGAGTAGTGTATCTCGTTCGTGTATCTCATGCTTTCTTCCAAGTTTCCTTATGTGAATATACACGAGCAAGTACATGGGAGTGTACATTGGTCGTGTATTTGAAACATCGTTGAACAACAGCAAAACTTAGATACACAAGCAAAGTACATGGGCGTGTACTTTCCAGACATCCACTTCAGTATACACAAGCAAAGTACATGGGCGTGTATCTCGCTTGTGTACATTCCAGAATTCTTTTCTTCACATGTATTGTATCCAATTCCTTCCAAACTTGATCCAACTCTTCAAAACTCCTTCCCTTAACTCCAAAATACTCTAGAAAATCCTGAAATTAACATTCATTCCATTAAGCATCCTTTTCTTCAACAAATCATCTAAAAATTCAACAATAAAGCACAATTTCATTACTCTAGATAAGGGTATTTTGCGACTTATCACACGACTTTAAAGGGAGACTTACTAGTTGAATTATGAGTTGACCTATTGTAAGTGAGCTCAACAATAGGGAGACATAAGTTCCAATCAATGAGATTCTCGCCAATCATTGCTCTTAGTAAGGCACTAAGAGTACGATTAACAACCTCCGTTTGATCGTCCGTCTAGGGATGGCATGAGGTACTATACAGGAGTTTAGTACCAAGTTTTTTGCATAGTGTCTTCTAGAAAAAGCTAAGAAACTTAGTGTCTTTGTCAAACACTATGCTATAAGGAACACCATGTAGTTTTACAATTTCCTACAAAAAAAGGTTAGCTATAAAAAGTGCGTCATCTATTTTGTGACAAGGCATAAAATGTGACATTTTGCTGAAGTGATCAACAACAACCATAATGGAATCCTTTCCTCTCTATGTCCTGGGTAGACCCAAAATGAAATCTATACTAATATTAGTCTAAGGTTGTGTAGGTAAAGGCAAAGGCATATATTCACCCTGAACTCCTTTCTTTCCCTTTTCCTTTTTACAGACACAAGACCTTTCCAATAACTTGTGGGCATCCTTCATCATACCCCTATAGTAAAAATGCTCCTTTAACAACTCTAAAGTTCACTTTTCACCAAAATGACCAAATAATCCTCCAGCAAAAGCTTCTCTCACCAACAGCTCTCTAATAGACCCATAGGGTATATATAATTTTCTTGCCTTATACAGAAAGCCATCTATCATATAATACCCATCAACTATCTTTCCTCTAGAACATCTCTCAACAATTAATTTTAGGAACTCATCATGCAAATACTGTTCCTTCATCAATTCAAACCCAAGTAGTTTTGATTGTAGAGAGGTGATAAGTACATTCCTACATGACAAGGCGTCAGCTACAACATTCATGCTTCCCTTCTTGTACTTAATCACATAGGAAAAACTCTCTAAAAAACTCCACCCATTTGGCTTGGCATTTTAACAGATGTTGTTGACCTTTTAAGTGCTTTAGTGACTCATGATCTACAAAAATAATGGATTCCTTAGGAAGAAGATAATGCTGCCATGTCATCAATGCCCTCACTAAGTAATAGAACTCGTTATCATATCTTGAGTAATTTAAAGGTGCACCACTCAATTTTTCACCGAAATAAGCAATGGGCTTCTTATCCTACATCAACACAACACTAATCCCTACCCCTGAGGCATTACACTCCAATTAAAAAATTCTGTCAAAATTAGGTAAAATTAACACTAGAGTAGTAGTTAGTGTTGTTTTCACCTCCTCAAAGCTCTTTTGGGCTTGTTCTCCCCAAACAAAAGGAACATTCTTCTTTGTCAAATCCGTTAATGGACTGACAATGCTACTGAAATTCTTGACAAAACATCTATAGAATGAAGTCAGTGCATGAAAACTCCTTACCTCAGTAACTGGTTTTGGTGTTGGCCAATCCCTAATAGCCCTCACCTTTTCTTCATCTACTCTAACACTAAAACCAATTATAATAAATCTAAGAAATGTAACATCAGTTTGATAGAAAGAACACTTCTTGAGATTTGCATACAATAGTTGCTCCCACAATATTGAAAACACAACTTGTAAATGTTCCACATGATTTTCTAGGTTTCTACTATAAATCAAAATGTCATTAAAATAAACAACAACAAATTTTCCTTGAAATTCCTTCATTACATGATTCATCGCCTCATAAAAGTACTAGGGGCATTAATCAAACCGAATGGCATAACCATTTACTCATATAACCCATGGTGTGTTTTAAAAGTAATCTTCCACTCATCTCCTTCCCTCATTCAAATTTGGTGATACCCGCTTTTAAGATTCACCTTGGAGAATACTTGTGCACCATGTAGCTCATCTAACATATCATCAAGTCTAGGAATGGGATACCTGTATTTGATGGTGATTTTGTTGATGGCTTTGCTATCAATGCACATCCTCCATGTGCCATCCTTTTTAGGAACTAGAAGGGCAGGAATAGCACAAAGACTGATACTCTCCCTAATAAGACCCCATTCTACCAATTCATCCACCTAACACTTTAATTCTTTAGCCTCTTTAGGATTCATGCGATATGCAGGTCGATTTGGTAAAATTGATCCAAGCTGAAAATCAATGGCATGTTCAATGCCTCTTATAGGTGGTAATCCTTCAAGTAATTCATCTGGAAATAGATCTTTGTACTCATCCAATACTTGAGTTACCACAGGGGGTAACCGTTCACGCCCCATCCACCTCTAATGTATATCTCATCTGCAATAGATACACTAGCCACTCATCTTCTATGGCCTCCTCCAGTTTATATTGCCCCACCAATAATGTTTTCTTCTTCCCAACCTTGTTTATTTGCCTCTGTGCCTCTTGTACTCTAGAAGGTGACATGGGGTTCAACACTATTCTCTTACCCTCTTTTTAGAACACATAAGTGTTCCTAAAGCCATCATGTAATACTCTCCTATCATACAACTAGGGCCTGCTAAGTAATATGTGGGATGCACACATAGGAAGAATGTCATAAATAATCTCGTCATGGTACTTATCTCTTATGCTAAAAGGAACCTTAGCCCTCTGAGTGACATGTAAACTACCCTGTTCACTCAACCAATGCAATTTATAGGGCTTGGGATGAAAGGTTGTGACTAGTTTCAATTTAGTCATTAATGAAGTAGCCACAACATTAGTACAACTACCTCTATCAATAATAGGAGCACACAGATTACCTTGGACCCTATAGGAGATATGAAATAAATTTTCCCTCTACACATCCTCATTAGTAGGAAAGGTAGTCATCACTCTGCGCAATACATTAATGGACAAATACTGATCATTCCCTTTATCCTCATGTACTTCAACATCTGCATCACCATAATACTTGTCTAATATAACTGATATATCTGTGGCCTTATGTATTTCTTCCTTGTCTTCCTCATTCTTAACCTCCATAGTAGTCATAACCTTTCTATTTAGACACTGAGTAGCCATATGTTTAAAACCTAAACACTTAAAGAATTTAACCTGGTGATTCTATCCTCTTGATGTCCCAGCTACAACTTGTTTGTTATCATTCCCTACAACTGTTTTTCCCTTTCCTGCTAATTCTTTCTCCCCTCTACTGTTTGGTACTATTGCATTCTTTTTCATATTTCTACTGTATCGCCCTCTATTAACCTATTTGCCCTTAGAACCATACAGTTTTGTAAAGGTTCTATACCTGTTACTTGTTACTCGATACGAATTAGATTGCCTCTGCCTCTCCACTTTTAGTGCTAACTAAATGGCCTCATCAAGGGTGTCATACCTTTGTAGCTCCACAATACATGTAATTTCATATTTCAACCCAGACATAAATCGCGCTAAGGTCTGTTTAGGAGGTTTGACTAACCCATATCTAATTAGTGTCTCAAACTCCTAGACATATTCATTACTAGTTTTGCCTCTCTACCTCAATGTCTAGAGATGCATGAATAACTCCTACCTTTAGTGCTCTGGTATAAACTTCCTCCTCATAACCTGTTTCATTTTCTGCCAAGTATGGATCTCAACATCACCATCCCTTCGTCTATTAGCTACAAGGTTCTTCCACCATAAGGCAGCATATCCTATAAACTCTATTGCTACAAGACGAACCTGAGTGTGATCATTAATTTCATGACACTTAAAAGGCCCTTTACCTTATCTTCCTAGTCTAGATAATCCTCTGTAGAACCCCTTATTGCAAATGAAGGCATTTACAACTTTACATATTCTAGACCTCGAGGTGGTTGGAACTCACGGTTAGGATAAAGTTGATCCTCAAAGTTATCATCCCTTCCCTCCCAAAAAGCATGATAATCTCCTCCCATTCTCCTACCCTCATTGCCTCCAACTACTCCTTCCTTACGTGCAATATTAGGGCTACTTGAGGTGAGGGTGCTTGTGGATTTGCTACTGGTGGTTATGGTAATGTCATATGATCGACCCGTGTTGCTAGTGTAGCAATAATAGTGGTAAGATCCTACAATTGTTCTTCTGAAGTTCTTCTTCCACCTGCAGCACGATGGCCCTAACCTCCTCTAACCTGACTATTAGCTTCATCACCAATTCCCCCATTCACACTATCATTCGACATGGCTGTTGAATTAAACTTTGATAAAATCTTTTCACTTTTTTTTTTTAATAATCACACCTCCACAACACCAATTCCTTCAATCCAAATACACTTTTTACGACACACACACCAACATTTCAAGGTACAACTTACATACACCCATAGCTCAACACAACTTCACGATAACTCACATATACACCCACGGCACAACACTCACTCTCACGGTACGACATAATACACACCTTATGGTGTAACACAAACTCAATCATGGCTTACCACACTTCAAGACACAACACACACCCAATCATAGTTCAACACACCTCACGGCACCACATGCACTCATGGCACTACACACCTCCCACGACATAATTTTCTCAATTACTTAAGTCAATATTGCAATCAAATCAAATTAATGAATAATTACTACATAAGTTCACAATTATGGAATCAAATTGAAGTAAATCTTTAACCTTCCACACAAGTAACTTATGGCAAGAACCTTACATATAATTTCTTCAAATTAAATATGCTAAAATATAATTTCTTCAAATTAAATCTGCTAAACCTAATCTGCTACATCTAATGTAGCTATAGTACAATTGAACACTATTCCTCAATTTCACTTCACACAACAACAATTGTTAAATAGCACAACAAGAACCCTAAATTCCCAAATCAAAATCAAGATTACCACGTGTAATACCCTTCCTCAAATCGTAGCTATGATACCAAATATGATATGCTAAAATCCAATTCCAATTAACAATCCTAATTGAAGATTCAATTAAGTAATTATGCAACCAATATTGGCATGAACCTTAATTGCACATGAACCCTAATTGATGTGAAACAACAATAAAATGAAGCTCCTGATTCCTTACCAGATATAACACATTAGTTGAAATTAGGAATTACTTTCAATGGTTGATGTAACTCACAAAAATTCAAGTCCACTCAATAGAAATTGATAAAAGTCAAATGGAAGAGAAGAGTGCTCCTTTTCCATGAAAAAATAGCAGTTGTAAAATGATTGTTCAAAAGTCCCTTTGTGTTGTCTTTTTACAAGTATTTATACTTGTTCTAAATATGGAAACTAACAAAAGGAAAATAGCTACATAGGGGCTGGTTCTTGAAGCTCTCCTTCGGTCAATTGTGCACAATGCAAGGCCGATTTTTGTTTATTCATTTAGATCCATGAATCACCCACAAACTAAGCACTAGTGTGCTTAATCACTATCCTATAATACCGACAAATGTACCTGGTTAAATACAAAACAATTATATAAAGAAAATGAAGACACTATGCGAGTGTTTTCGGGTTCCAATTGTTCAAAAATATTCTTGACACTAAGGTTTGTAGTCCTCTAGCTCTCACTCTTGTTATGGGTCCTATAGATACAATGGTTTAATTCCCATCACTTTACCTCAAGGTCTATAACCACATGTATAAATCCTACCAATAATAATTAGGCACAAAGCAATGATGCAGCAAATTATTCATCTCCATCTAGGTAGTAATTTCTCCTTTCCCCATGCATTGCTTATTATTCAAAGCATTCTTCCACCACATCGCAGCATATCTTGTAATTCGATGGGAGCAAATTTCTCTCACTCCTCTTCATCCCAATCATAGCAATAAAAAAGTTTCATGACTTCTTCCCACTCAAAGTGCTTATCTGTAATACCTTTATTGTCATAAGAAGGAACTTTCAATTTCTACCTTAGTCGCTTAACCTATAGATCATTTAACTCCTCATCCTCCTCAGTAGACATGGGATTATTCACAACTTCTCTTTGACCTATACTTATCTAACATTACCAACATGTATTTCATCTTGGTGCCTATAAACCTAAACCTTTCTTTGACCTCCCAAGTTATTATTGCCAACAAGCTCACCATAGCATTGACAACACCCTTTTGCATAACATCCCTAATAGCATTGTTATCCAAGCCCTTGAGTTGTGAAAAATCTCATCCTACCTATTCGTAAGAGCTTGCATTATATCACTTAATTAAGTCATACATTTCATAGGGGTCTCCACTGCAATGATTCATGACCTTCTCTCATTACTCATCTCATCAATCACTTCTCTTAGTCCTAATTGATCTCCCATTATCATAGATAACAAAACAACCACTACAAATCCAATAGTAGTTTTACCTTTCATCAATTATAGCATGCTGCACCTCACAACTCAACAACTGTCTACCATAACTTGTAGCTCTAATATCAAAATGATGATTTTCCCTAGGTCGACAACTATCAATTCACAACCAGTCTAATGAATCACAATCGGTCACGAACAAAATATGATCTTTAGAAAGGTCATAATTGAAATAATACGAATATGCATTAGCTCTCATTAGATATTATGCATTAGTAAGATTTGCACTACAATCACCTCACTTAATATTACACATGAATAAGATGAATGGTTTGTTTGCCACAATTCAATAGCATGAATTAATGAGAATAGAAATCAAGAGATGAAACTCTCGGGAAGTGTAATAGCATCCGAATAATCATATAACTAGGGTTTTATAATAGTATTTAAACAAGATGTCAAATAAGGTAAATTGTAACAACTAGGGAAATAAAGAAATAAGGAAATAAATCACATCAATTGTGTTTGGAAGATTTATAGTTAGGATCATTGCTATGCTCACGACTGTGAACCTTACTGCTAGTTAATTTCCTTCGATTCATAGTCCATATTCATGTTTGAAGTTCTTGCCCATGTTTTTGGAAGTACACTACCAAGTTTTTGTTTGTTTACCTCATTGTTTTCCACTCAAAATGCATAATATTTATCCAGTGAAGAACATAGTCAAGATCACACCCATGATCATGGTTGTGTACCTTTCTAAGATGTCCATTTCCTGCAATCCTACGCTTTGAAACGATGACCCACTTATCACTCTAGGTTTCTTTAACATATCTACCATACTTCCTAAAGATTGAAGAACATGTATTCTTGTTCATGGTACCTCGAGTCATGTTAACATCTTTCTAAAAAAAAGTGTTTTGTGCCACATGCCATTCATTATTACATATATACATAATTCTACAAAAGATCCTAACACCAAAATGACTTAAAAAGGGACTTGTAGCATTCTTTGTCCATAAATCCATGCCCTAATTCATCCTTCTAGATGTCCTTCAAAACTTGAGTTTAACAAAAACTAACCTCTTAGCTCATAATGTGAGATAAGTGAGCAATCTAATAAAGTAAACAATAATAACAAGCTATGATATTGACAATCACGGGCACAACTGAAATCCAACAATCTTAACCACATATGCATTAATACAAATGCCATGCTTATGCACATGTTATGAACTAGCTAGTATCCCAAATTAAGTGGTCCTTAGGTGGCTCTTGACTAATAAATTGAGCAGTAAACTGATCAGTTAGGGTGGCACTCGAAAATTCTAACCAAGAAATAAATCGAATAAATGTAATCTATTTGTTACATAAGCAAAATCTATAAACTAAGCTTTTTCTTAAACCAAGAACCAAGCTTCCAAAAATATGACCCTTACGTCTTCGGATGCCATGCCATGAATGCATGTATACAATTTTCAATTTTCAAGCTTAAACTCCAAGTGATTAAGCCATTATTGATAACAATCATCCAAGGCTTTTAGGCCATGATATAACATCATTTAAGCAAATATTTATGAATCATTCAACAGAATATTATATAAGATTCCACTTAAGTAGAATCTAGCCAAAGACAAAACATTCAAGATCCAAGCATAACTCACTTTTTTCATAATCAATTAAGAAATAATAACTAAGAATTCACAATGTCAAATCCATCAAAAATGTATACAGATATACTATAAGTTAAGATAAAAATAAAAGAGTTTGCATGATGGGAATTAAACCAATGCATCAATAGGACCCATAACAAGAGCAAGAACTAGAGGACTGTAGAACTTAACATCAAGAATCATTTTTGAACAAATGGAACCCAAAGACCTTCACATAGTGTCTTCATTTACTTTATATAATTGTTTTGTATTTAATCAGGTATACTTGTTAGTATTATAGTACGATGAGTAAACACACTTGTGCTTGGTTTGTGGATGATTCATGGTCCATGGTGAACCTAAATGAATCAAAGAAACTAGCCTTGTGTTGTATTTTGTGGACTAAGGAGGGCATCAAAGGAACCGGCACCACGTGTAGCTATTTTCCTTGTGTTATTTTTCCATATTTAGGAGAAGTATAAATACTTATAAAAGATAACAAAGAAAACACTTTTTTTGAGAGATAATATTTCAACTGCTATTCACGTGGAAAGGGGAGTCTTAATGTGCCTTGGATCCAAATGCAAGAACACAAAACCAATTGAAGAATCAACCCAACCAAGTCCACAAAAATGGTGTGATACCAATAATCACGTTAACCCTAATTGCATGAATCAAGTTGCTATAATTCCAAATTATGATGAGGATCACTTGGAATTGTAAGATATATAAAGGATAACAGAACAATGAACCGAATTGTAATCAAATTGAGCATGAATCAAATCTGAAAAATTGGAACCCTAAATCACGTGAACAAGAACAAAGTAAAATAACCAATTATAACTAGATATGACACACTAGAAATGATTGGAAGCAACTTAAGAAGTATTGATATGACTCACAATAATCCTTAAGCCAACTTGCCACAATTTCAATTCAAATTGATAAGAGTGTATTTGTGTGAAGATGGAACTCCCTCACGACAAGAAAAGGCAGATTTTCTAATTGTTCAAAAGTCCCTTCTAAAACCTACTTAGCAAGTATTTACATTTGCTCCAATTAAGGTAAAGACAACAAAAACCAAATTACAAATAAAACCAACAAATGACTGGTTCTTAAGCAACAAAAGACAATTACAAAATAAAACTTCAAAATGGCCAGTTCTTCACTTCCATGGAACACGTGTGGACTGGTTGATGTAAGTCCATGAATGACCTACAAGTGATCCTTAGTGAATTTTATTTGCCATCCTGTAAAAAGCCGATAAATTTACTTGCTACAATGTAAAGACAAATTATTATTAGATAAATAAGACAACATATGGATATCTGGGCTCATGTATCTAATTTGGTTTCCCTACTACTAGAACCATAGGTTTGATTCCCATCAAGTCCTCTTCTATTCCATACATACTCTTATCAATTTCTAGATTTAGGGATTGTGGCAAGTGAAATTATTGTGTATTGCATCAACAATTGCAAATTGTTCCTTAATTTTACTAATACTTCATATCTAGTAAGGATTTGGGAGCTTCATTTTATTATTATTACACATGCAATTAGGGTTCATGTGCTATTAAGGTTCATGCCTATCTTGTTGACAATTACTTAATTGGATCTTCAATTAGGATTGTTAATTGGAATTGGATCTTAGCATATCATATTTTGGTATCAAAGCTATAGTTTGAGGAAGGGAATTAACGTGGGAGTCTTAAATTTGAATTGGAGATTTAGGGTTTATATCGTACCATTAAGTAATTCATTGTTGTGTCTGAATTGAAATTGAGAAATTGTTGAATTTGTGCCGTGTCTACCTTGGTCATTGCGAATTGAAGTGAGGAAAGTATTATTTAGGGTTCTTGTCATGGAAGGTGGGAAGATTACTACAAATTGATTCCATAATTGTGTACTTGTGTAGTAATTGTGCATTCAATTGCTTTAATCGCAATATTGACTTAAGTTTTCGGGAAATTGTGCCGTAGAGGGTAAGTATTGCCATGAGGGTTTGGTATCGTGATTGTGTGTGTGTTATGCCTTGAGGGTGTATTGTGCCTTGAGGTTGTGTTAAATCATGAGGTGTGTGTTGTACCATAAGTGTGTGTTGTGTCGTAGGTGTGTGTGTGTTACCGTAAAGGTGTGTTGAGTTGTGAGTGTATGTGAGTTGTACCTTGAAGTGTTTGTGTGTGTGTCATGAAGAGTGTATTTGGGTTAGAGGAATTAATGTTATGGAAGTGTGATTATATAAGAAAAAAAAAAGGGAATTTGTCAAAGTTTAATTCAACAACCATATCGAATGATAGTGTGAATGGGGGAATTGGTAATAAGGCCAATAGTTAGGTTGTATGAGGAGGTTAGAGACGTGGTGCTGTAGGTGGAAGAAGAACTTTAGAAGAACAATTGCAGGATCTTACCACTATTGTTGCTACACTAGCAACACGGGTTGATCAGATGACATTACCACAACCACCAATGGCAAATCCATAGGCACCCCCGCCTCAGGTAGCCCCTAATGATGCATGTAGGGAAGGTGTAGTAGGAGGAAATAGGGGTAGGAGATGGGAGGTGATTATCATGCTTTTCGGGAGGAAAAGGATGATAACTTTGAGGATGAACCTAATGTAAAGTCCTAAAAATTTTGAAAAAAAAAAAACTATATGAAAATTTAAAGAAAATAAATAGAATAATACATACTTTTAGGTTAGGGTAGCGAGAGGAACAATTTTGCAACGTTAAAAACTTCGAGAAATGTACGACAAAAATTCAAATATTGCGACACATAAATATGTTTTTGACTTAAAGAGAGCACTCAATAATTTAACATATATTATTTAAGGTAGATTCATGGTCCAATTTTGAACTTAGCTCCAATTTAGCCATCAAATGTATATTTTCTTTAGAATTATTATCTTCTCTAGAGCATCCATCTTCATCTTTGAGTCATCAAGGTCACTCTAGGTTGCCAATAATTCATGTTCTTTCATTTTTTATTTTTCTCAATTCATTTTTATAAGTATATAACAATCATGTTTAATGTATCCTACCTTTTTGCATTCGTAATAAGTGATTTCTTTATTCTCCTTTTTGCTATGATTTTTGTTAGCATTGCTCTTCTTTGATTATTTTATAAATTTTGTTTTTGATGTCCAGAATTTCCTTCATTATAAGTTGTCAATAGTTTGACAATTATTTCTTCTTTTGCTTGGAACACTATTGACACATCCTATGCTTTCAATATTTCTATTTCATAAGTCATTAGTTTACTTCAAAGGTAACCAAGTGTGAGCATTTTTAGATCACAAGCTTCTTCTATTACAGTCTTTTTCAAAATCCGTTCTTTCAATAATGCCCTCAGATTCTTTCAAACAATGTCTTGATCACTTATTTTCTTGTTAAGTGAAGATAATTCATTTGTGATAGCTATAAGACTTCTAAATGTATCCTTAATTTCTTCTCCAAGTAACATGTCGAAAAGTTTATATTGTTAAAGGAGTGCATTAATCCTTGTATCTTTTATTGCTTTCAATCCTTCATACATATCTTGAAGTATGTCCCAAATTTCTTTGGCTATCTTGCATGATGCGATTAGATTGAACTTTGTTGGAGCAATGGTTAGAATAAGAAGTTCTTTTGCTTTTGAATTTGATTCATCCATTTTCTTGCCTAACTCATCTAATTCTTTAGTTTTTAGATCTCCATTTGTTATGATATCCTAAGACTAATAATTTGTTGCTTGACTATATTTCTCCATCCTAAATTTCTAATAAGAAATTCCTTAATAGGTGTATAGATAAATTATCTATCATAGATCTTTAAACACAATTAATATCGAGCTAAGCTCTGATACCAATTGTTAGTCTTAACTAGTAATGAAGTAGGGGGTGAATTGATTACCAAAGAAATGAAAATTTTTCAAAAATCATAATTTCTAAATCCCCTTTTGATCACTATTTAGTGATTATTGATTTAGAATTAAGATTAACATAGTAGCAAGATAAACAAAAAATAAAATGTAAAAATAAAAAATAAAAAAGGAAGAGTAGGGATACTAAAAATCAAGTAGCAATTAATGAGTATTACAACAATTGACCACTTAATAAATCAACGATAGTTAGTTATCTACTCTATTTCTCTTAGCTCACTAAAGTTAAATCATAAAACTATAGAGAGTAAAACATCCTTTCAAAATTCTATTAATCCATGAGAATACAAAAATTAAATTTTCTAATATTTTTACACATATATCATTCAATGTTGCATTTGGCACTTTTAGCTCTTTTTCATAATTATATATTGCTTTATGTCTTTTGTCTTTAAATAGCTTCTTCTTCAGCATTCTTCTAGTCATAAAAGTATAGCATTTAATTTGTGTTCCATCACTCCCTTACTCTTTAGAATCCTTTAATCTATTTCCTTAATTTCTTCAATGTATTCATTGTAATCTTGATCTTGTCATAACTCAAAATATATTCTTGAAATAACCTTAAGTATATAATCCTACTTGCATGAAATGGGTCAAACATATTCCCCAAATATATCTAACCATTAGAGGCTAGGTCTTTACCTATTTTGATAAGAATTCTTCTTTGAAATCCTCTCCTTCTACTTTCAAATTTTTTTTTGTTTTACTTTAGAACTTATCATTTTTTTCCAAACATTGTATTATAATACTTACATTCTTATACTTTCATTCATTTTAATACCTTTATCCATTCATCTTTCTATTTATCTTCTTCATACGTGTTTTGATGTTACAACTTAAAGCTACATGGTAAACATGGTTGTTATCCCTTTAGCATTTGTTATGAAAACTTTATAAAGTGGTACTAATGCACCTTTTTCTTTCTTTTTTTTTTAATATAGATATAACCAAATTTAAATGCATGAAATTGATGAAGTCCATTATTCATTCATAACTAATTTTAGAATGTATAGCTACAAAGTCATGTGGTTTGGCATCAAGAATGTTGGGGCTACTTATTAGAGGTTAGTTACAAAGATGTTTAAGCATTAAATAGGATGAAATGTGAAGGTTTGTGTAGATGACATGATCATTAAGTGTAATGACCTTAAGGAACATTTGGTTGAACTCTAAGAGAATCTTTAGACACTTAGACAGTATAACATGAAATTGAATCCTAAAAAGTGGGTCTTTAAAGTGGCGGCTTGTAAATTCCTAGGATACATGGTCAAAAAATAAGTGATAGGGGTAAACCTCAAAAAGATCTGAGCTATGTCAGATATGCAAACCTTAAAAAATATCAAAGAAGTCTAAGGACAAAACAGTTGGCTTCTAGTGCTAAATAAATTCATTTTCTAATCAATAGACAGATGTTTAGAGTTCTTCAAAACTTTATAGAACCTAGCAAATTTCCAATGGACCAATTAATGTAAAATAATCCATCAACGTGATAAAGAAATTCTTTACTTCTCTACTGATTCTTTCTAAGCCTATACATGATCGAAATTGTACTTATACCTCTCCATTAATGGCAAGACCCTTTCTTTAGGATTTACATACTTAAATTTTTTTTAAATTGTGTAAATATTGTACCTGCAAAACATATTCCTAAAATAAGTTGTGAAGGCGCGGATTACGTATGCGACTTTAAGGATATTAAAAAATTGCAAGATGAAGGTGTAGACCCGGTATGCACCTTCAGCACAACTTGTACTAAAGGCACGTACTTCGTCGGCACCTTTAGTACAAGTTGTGCTAAAGGCGTAGACGAGCATCTTGTTTGTGCCTTCAACACAACCCACTTTCTCATCTCACCATCCAATTTTTTTATTCCATTTATACTTACCATTGATTTATAAACACGTGATAACAGTACAAAAACTAAAAAATATAAATTTATTAACAGTACGAAACACACAGTAACACACAGCACACACAAAATACCTACTAACCTGGATCTCATTTTTCTCTCGTTCGCACGTAGAAAAGAGGAAGAAGAAGAAGTGATTTTGCATAAGAAAGAAAGATTTTCCTTGATCTACGTGTTTTTGAATAGCTAATCTTAGTTGTGGCATTTCTTTTTTTAGAAAAGTTGAAGTTTTTTTTATCTGTATTGAAGTTTTTTATCTATGTTTCTATCTGATGTAAGATTTTAGAAAAATATTAGTATAATTGTAATTTTATAGAAAAGATTACTCGGTATTATTAGATTATAATTTATTAAATATGATTTATATAGATGTTGTATGCATAACATGTAATATTAATTTTTATATCAGAACGAGGATTGACTACTGTAAATAATATGAAATATGTAGATTCTAGAATAATTTTTGTGGCATTATACGAAAATTTTGAAATATTTAGAGGAAAAATATAATCAAAAAATAATTTTGAACAAATATTTGGAAAAAAAATTGTTTGGAAATAATCAGAGGAAAGTTAAAATTGAAATTTAAATAAAAATTAAAATGAGAAATGATAGGTAAATTTTTTTTGTATAAATATTATTCTGAATTTTTTTTGTATAAATATTTTTGAAAATTATGAAAAAAATTATTGTGATGAAAATTTGTATTATCTGGAATGTAAAATATTTTTTAAAATGTTGTAAAATGATACGAAAATGGTTAGAGTTTTTTGTAATAAAAATGTTATTAAAAAATAACATCTGATAAATTTTTAGAAAAAAATCATTTGCCAATAATGGGGAAAAAATTTAATATTTGAAATGTTATGGAAATTTAATTTTTTCTTGAAATTTTTAGAATGTTGTTATTGGAAATTGTCATATTTATTAAAAAGCTTATAATTTATAAATACTATAGATAGGGAAAAAATGGTTGATTACGTGAAGTTGATGATCTATGCATTTGGAAATATTATGGCTGGTGATTGGGAGTCGAAGTATGATAGGGATCTGGTAAAGAAGTTGAAAATGAAGAAAAATATAAAGTACAACGAATGTTTATACAGAATATGTCGTAGCATCAAAATTGATCCAACATAAGTGGGGGTTGAGATAATTCACAAACATCCTATGCTCCATGGGGGTAATACATGTTATGCGTTGATGGCAATTAAAGACGACATAGATGTTGAAAATTTTATTATAACAGCTGAATCATATGGAGATTGTAGCATATAACAATTATTCATCAGAATTTTTGACAATTCAGGAAGGCCTTCGGTAAGGCAGACATTTAATATAAGCAATCAGCCACAATCATCACATCATATTGTAGAAATGTAGCTAGAGCCGTCAACATTTCAATCCACAATTCCAACCTTAATGGAAGTGAACAATGAGAATGAAATAGATAGAGCAGTTACTCCAGTGTTACAGCGACTAGAGACACGAGATCTATACATGGTTCATATGGGAGTGGAGGTTGCAACTGACACCGATGGTAGAATGGGTGTTGAGTAGGAGAGTAGTGATAACGGGGAGAGTTTTGTTGAGGAAAATAAGGGAGATGAAGTAGTAGAAGAAGAGTCTCCAATCGTATATACCTACTCGCGACAGTGAATATATCGAGCAGAGCAGGCTAAACCACCAGCCAAGTTAGTAAGAGATCTTATTTCATATTAAAATTATGGGGGCGATAGTGGTTACATTCATTTCAAGTAGGAGCAAACCGATATTTGTAGTGGTTCTAGTAGTAGTGACGATTTTTATAGGGGGCATGAGATTTAGGATGAAAGAAGATGTCATTCAAGCAGTGAAGTCTTACCATGTGAAGAACCATTGCAACTTCACTATTGTAGAGTCCAACCTACTACTGTGGTCTGTTTATTATTTGAGAAGGGACAATGGTTGTAAATAGAGGCTTCGAGCTTGAAAGAAGAAGTTAGAGGGCATGTTTATGGTGATGTGATTCGAGGGTCTACACACCTGTAATAACCCACTGAGTAGTCAGGATCACCTACAACTGGATTGCAATCTCCTTACCAATTGATTTGTAAATCTTCTTAAGGAAAATCCAGATATGAAGGTGGCCGAGTTGACTTTGTTATCGAATAGGAATTTGGCTACAAGATCAGCAAGAGATGGGTTTAGGAGGGAAAGAAATAAGCTATCGAGCTTGTGTACAGAAACTGGGAGAAGTCTTACAATGAACTCCTAAAACTTCTCAATGTAATAGAAAATATGAATCTCGGAACATGAATAGATTTAGGGTGGAGCAGATCGAGTACCTTCGGTGTGTCTACTTTGAAGTGGGTATTCTAGGCCTTCGAGCTGTGCATTATAGCGTGGAGATTCCTCAAACCTATTGTTACCATTGATGCCACTTTTCTATATGGAAAGTATACCCACAAGTTGCTAGTTTCTTGTGGCATTGATGAAAACAACCATATACTTCCGCTGGCATTCACTCTAGTTGATTAGGAGATAGTTGAGACATAGGATTGGTTTTTACAGAAATTGAAGGAATATGTTGTCGGCAACCGTTAAGGTCATGAAACCATCTGCCTCATATCGGATAGACATACAGGCATTAGATCAACAGTTCAAGAAGAAGTGAATGGATGGTAGTCTCCATTTGCAGTTTGGCGATTCTGCCTTCAACACATTGTGAGCAACTTCAACTCGGCACATAAAAACATGCAATGTAAGAAGTTGGTCACATATGCCAAGTTGCAAGCACAATCTTGCAAGTTGAATTAAGTGATGGAGCAGGTGGGGATGATGTTGTCGGATTTGTTAGACTAGTTTGACAACATGCTGTTGCATATGTGGATGCTAGCTCATGATGACTGCTATCAATTTGGGTATATGATCTCCAATATTGTTGAAAGCTATAATTTTGTATTAAAGGAAGCTTGGAGGTTACTTGTGACTACTTTAGTGAAGAAAACGTTTTACAACTGCGTTGGATACTTCGTGTAGAAGTGAATGTAGGCATTGAAGAATATAGTGAAGGATAGAATTTTCACCAACTATGTAGCCAAAATGATCGACCAATGGAGCTCATGAGCTAGCAAGCACAGGGTCATTGACTATAGCAAACACGATAGAGTTTTTGAAGTCCTTACCAATAGTCATCGTGTCGCTAATGGGTTAAGGGTAGGGGGATGAATGCATGTTGTTGACTTTGCCCATAGCACATGCAGCTGCCAGAAATGGCAAATATACAGAATTCCATGCTCCTACTGATACGAACCACGCCAACCCGTGATGAAACCCAATACCAATACGTTTGGAAATTCGTTGCCTAAGACGCCTAAACACCTAAAGTGGAAAACCGCGACCCGTTGTCTATAAGCGAGACACGAACCTTGGTATAAAAGTGAAGACGCCACAATCGGGATGGAAGACCGATTGATAAGTCGGGATGAACGCCACGGAAATCAATCCGATAAGTTTGATTTAGTTCTTGAAGAACCAAGAGATGTGCCTCTCAAAAGTGTTTAATGTTCAAAGATGTCTAATCTAGTTGTTCTAAACCCTAGGAGCTTTTATACTAGGGTTACAATTCGTGTAAAAAAGAAGTCCAAAACGACGTAGTTTAGTTAAGTGACATAAAAACGCGAAACAGAACAAGTTGGCCGATAGGGGATACACGGCCTGTGTACACGCCCGTGTACTTTGGCCGTGTACTTCTCTGTGCAACTTCTGGCAACATACACGCCCGTGTACTTTGCCCGTGTCTCTTTCTATGCAACTTCTGGCAACATACACGCCCGTGTACTTTAGCCGTGTATCTTTCTGTGGATTTGCTTGACTCCATACACGGTCGTGCCTTGAAAATACAAGCTCTCTTCAACCCGTGTCCAGTATAACTTGTACAAAAGCAAGGGTCTTCCAATGGTTGTTCCAATCCATTCCAACTTCATGATTTCTCCAATCCTTTCCGGCTTCATGGATAACCTTTATCAACCCATTAAGTGCTTCCTTGAATCGTTTTGCTCGATTTCTTGTGATCGGTCCAAGCAGCACTTCAAGAGGATCCACATTTCTTCTTCCGGCTTGGCTCTCATCATGGATCTCATCACCTACGCATATATAGTGGCTGCCTCATTTAGGCTTAATATGATGCATTCTATACCCGATTGGTATAGATGGATGCATCAGGACCAAACATATATGATGCACTTTATGCTTATAAGGGACGAGTTGGATTGGGAGGCAATGCACTTCCTAAGACTCCACTTAAGGGGAGACCTCGTATGGAAGAAGTGAAAGTCGAGGTAAAAAAGATACCACATGGAGATAGACATTAGGGAACATCTAGATCAAATCACATGTGGAATTTGTAGAGTAGAGGGGGGTGTGCATAATGGAAGAACATACCCACATCAATGCGATAATGGTAACTGATGAATACCACTACATATTTTATTATTTTTGACCTTTTATTTATGATGCTAACATTTGCTTTTTCTCTTTTGCAGCTTAGGTGAATCCTCAACTACTTCATCTAGTTTGTTTAAAGACATGGCAGAAGGGGGATGCTTCATATTCTGTATATATATATATATATATATATATATATATATATGCAATTTTGTCATTTATTGAGAAGTTGTTTTGGAATATCAATTTGTTTAGACATTTGAAAAATATTATGAAATATTCGAAGTTATAAAATCACATATGTACAAATTGCATGTGAAAATAGCTAAGGGTGATAGTGTTAATGCACGAAATGCGTACTAATTTATTACAAATTGTAATAATACATAAATTTAATCATGGTAGTAGACATTATACATATGCAAATAATTAAAAACCTATCTCTTGCCCTTATTGAAATGCCTAGCTAGCTGAACGGAAGTGTTGGATAGCCTTGCATATGGAGTTAGAGGAGACTCAGACTCTTGGGTTGGATGCTGGTGGGGAGAACTGTCAAATGCTCATGGCTGCATAGGACATCACTTAGATGGCTGATTCAATGATTCACCCTAGTACATAGGTTGTTTTCTAGGGCATTACTTCTATAGAGCTAGCGGTGTTGGTTTAGGACCACTAATAGAATGCTAATGCGGTGTCTCATATTGGCTAAACGTCAGCCCTAAGCTAGCATACATTGCATCAAGATCAACATGAATCTGTTTTTCTTGCTTGGGATTTTCCTCTACCTCACCAAGTTTCAAGGTCATCATCGTCCCCCCGTTCATCGTCGCGCTAGAATCGGTTTTGCCTCCTCTTAGGGGTTTTGCTACCGTAATTGCGGGTACAGTGTTACCCACCAATAGTGAAGCGAGACCCTAAGTAGCTATTCTCACGGCCATGTCTATATCCAGTGATAGGCAGATCTATCAAAAGGTGTCACCCAACAAGTATGAAAAAAACACAAATTAAGGTTAACATGATCATGTAATTATTTGGACATTAGTTAAAGGGTATGTAAATCTTTCTTACTAGAAATCTAAGAATTGCCCCCATACGGCCAATGTATCTCCTGTTGATGGACCCATACCATTGCAGGTAACTATTATGCACACAGCGAAGGCCCTCTACATGAATGACTCGACTGACCTGTTATTCTCACATGTTCAAATACACTTCATGGAAGACGATCCAATCAACATCAATCCGGTCGCACAAGTCAATTTCATGGAGCTCCGGCTATGAGATATGTTGCAACCTACCAAACTGCCTAGCTACTCGATCTAGGAAATGCTACTAAACAATGTGGAAACAAATAGTGGCACCCGAGCCGTCCAAATGTGTATGCTAACTTTGCAGAAATACGGTAGTAGATTAATTAAACTCGCACTATACGACTCCCATTCAACCTAAAAATAGGAATTTTTATTTACTTTAAATGATAAATATGATTAATTACAAGGAAAGAAATTTGAATACTAAGGTACTTATGACATATTTTGCCTGTCCAACGTAACCCGATGTGCACTGACTATGTGAGTGGGGTGAAACTATGTGTCCCTCTAAGTATTCCACCGTACTGCCAATAGATATCCAACTAGTATAGATAGTCCATGTTGACCAATGGGTGTGATGTGAGGAAATTTGTCCTCGGCCCACACCTAAAGCAATATAGCTACCCTACTAATCTCGTGTGCCGATGGTGAGGATGCAACACATAGTTGATGATATAACCATACCAGGCATGTAGCCCTTTAGCTATATGTCCCAATGATGTCGAAATGTTCCAGTAAAGGTAACCACATTGCGTGGATGGGGGAGCTGGATTTATCGGCGAAGACAAATCCTCCTAAGAGCTGCAAAATGTATGCATGAGTAGCTTAATGTATTTGCTCCACATAGGTGTCTAATGGGATCGGCTAGAACATATCAGTCCGTGATAGCAATTTAATTCCCATAGGACCAATCACTAGAGCTCGAGCCAAGGGTTTACAAAATCTAGCTATGAGAATCCTCCATGAACAACTAAACCCTGGGGATGCTAATTTAGTATCTACTTTTGTATTACATAATTGTTGTGCATTCCAGTAAATACATTTATCGGTTTTACAGGATGGCAAATAAAACATGCTAAGGATCAAATTGAGGACATTCTTGGACTCACATCCAATGGTCTACAATGTGTTCAATTGAATTAAAGAACTAGTCACTTGAAGACAATTTCTTTTATTTATAGTTTGTCTTTTGGAAAACCAGCCACTTAGTGGCATCTTTGTAATTTTTAGTACATTTCTACCTTAATTGGAACAAGTATAAATACTTACTAACTAGGGTTTTTATGGAGCATTTTGATATTTTTGAGAAAAAACATACACTTTGGCTGTGAGGGTTCATCCTTTACAATCAAAGATCTCTTATCAATTTCTTTGTGAAATTGTGGCGAGAATCAACAAGAGTAGATTATGAGCCATATCAATCTTACTTTTGTTGCTTAACAAATTGTGTTTAGCGAGTAATAACTAGGTACAATTTGCGGTTACTTGTTCATTCACTTGAATTAGGGTTATATTTTTCTGATTTGATTATTTCAATTTGAAATTGAATCCTAGTTCAATTGCATGTTCTTCTATTAAAGATCACATACTTGTTTGTTCTTACATCCATTTGGTATTTGCATATTTGGAATCAAGTACATCATATTTGGAATCACGCCATTTTGAGTACTAATTGTGTAATTGAATCCTCAATTGTATTTTGTGTTTGTAATTGCGCAAAAGCACATCATAATTTTGATATCAGAGCATAGTTTTGAGAAGGGGAATTGCGTGAGCTTCATTTGACATTTAAGGTTCTTGAATTAAATTCTTGATCCGAATTGTTGAAGTGGGATTGTAGTAGTTGATTGTGGTTTTTGTTGCATTATAATTGTGTTATTGAAGTGGACATGGAGTACTTGTAGTAGCTTTTGTCTTCTTGAACTTGCCGTGAGGGAAGGAGGTGTGCTTCCTTTGTGCTTGTTTAGAATTGAAGTTACATTCATTGAGATAAAGAAGTGTAAATTACTTGTTTGTGTTTTCGGAAATTGAGGAGTATCATTTGCAATTTTTAGATTTGCCTTGTGTGGAGATTAGGGAAATAATTTGAAATTCAAACACATTCATTAAGTTTGAAGAAGTTATTGTGTAGTATTAATTGAATGTTATTTGAATTTTAAATTGCTTCTTACCATTTGTGGAGAAATTACATTAAGAGTAGAATTTGAATTTGTTGAGCCGTGATTGTGTAGTGAAGTGAGTGTTTAGTGGATTGAGGAAGTGCTACACATAAAGTGTAAGTGGAGTCATGTTTGAAATTTGCACTGTGATTGAGGAAGTGTGCGTGTAGCGGAGTGAGTAATGTTGTGAAGGGTGTTGCAACGTGTTGTGTTGTGGAGAAGGGTGCTGTATGTGGAGTGTAAGTGTGTATATGTGACATGATTGAAAGGGAGTTGTAGTGGTTGAATTTGAATTTCAAAAGAAAAAGCAAGCATTAAAGTGTGAAGTTATTGATACTTGAACACCTTTCTTAGTTGGAATTTTTAACTTACTATTGGAGAAGTGTTATTATTATTCTACTTGTTGTAACCGTAATTGAAGTGTGAAGTGTTTGTTGTGGTGTAAAGTAAAGTAAACCCTGGGAGAGTGTGTGTAGTGTGATTGTGGGAGTGTGTGTGTAAAGCCGTTAAGCATGTGTGTTGCAATACTTGTTTGTTATACCGTAGATATGTTAGTGTGTGATCCGTAGTGTGTGTGGTGAAGTGTGTTGTTAGCTTGTTGAAGTTAGTAAGCAACCATGTCAAGTGATTTTTATTTGTCTACTAATGTACTACGCTAAGCCTTGACTACTTTTCCAACCCTTGATGATGAGTAAAGAGAAAACTTGCTTCACACTTCTTGTAGGGTTCAAGGTAATTTGTGTGTTATTATTATTGATGGTGATAGTTGTACTAATGTTGTGATTGCCTCATTAGTATCAAAATTGAAACTTATAACTATCCCGCATCCAAAACCCTACAAATTACATTAGCTAAGTGAGCAGAGGACTCTCCATGTGACTTAGAGAGTTAGGGTACCTTTCGGTATAGAGGATAAATATCATGTTGAAATTGAATGTGACATTCTTCCTATATGTGCATCCCATATATTACTTGGTAGGCTTTAGTTATATGATAAGAGGATTTTATATGATTGCTTTAGAAATACCTACATATTCCAGAAAGAGGGCAAATGTATCATCCTGAACCCAATGTCACCTTTAGAGGTCCAAGAGGTTCAGAGGAAGATAAGTCAACCTTTAGACGACCAAGAGGATCAAAAGTAGATGAATCAACCTTCAGAGGTCTAAGAGGTTAAAAAACAAATAAGTCAATCTTTAGAGGACCAAACGATTTAGAAGCAAATGAGTCAACCATCAAAGGTCCAAACGGTTCATAGGCAGATGAGTCAACCTTCAGAGGACCAAATGATTTAGAAGCAAATAAGTCAACCATCAAAGGTCCAAAAGGTTCAAAAGTAGACGAGTAAACCTTTAGAGGACCAAGAGGGTTAGAGACACATAAGTAAAATCAAGAAGAAGAAAACATTATTAGTGGGATAGTTTGAATTAGGGAAGACCATAGCGGACGATAGACCATTATTTGTATTGTAGATGAGATATATCTTAGAGATGGAGGGGTGGGAGCAACTACCCCCTGTGGTATCTCAATTACTGTGTAACTATAGAGATATTTTTACAAATAACCTACTAGGAGGATATAGAGTCTCTACTACATTTGATGTTACAGACCTGTCACTCTATCTACCGAATGATGTTCCTGAAGACCTATCAGATATGAAGGCAAATCTTCTCGAGGCCCGAGGAGATGATAGGAATCAAAATTCTACAGGACCTATCACTAGAGCAAGAGCCAAAGAGTTACAAAATTTGGCGATAAGGGTCCTCTTTGAGCAATCCTACCCAAAGAACATTTGTTTAGTAACTTCTTTTCTATTACATATTTGTTGTGCATTCCAGCAGGTACACTTGTTGGTTTTTACAAGACGGTGGATAAACTCACTAAAGCTCAGTTTGTGGGTTATTCATAAACCCACATAACCTAAAGAAGAATCGGTCTAACAATACGTTCAATTGAAGTGAACAATTGGCCACTTGAAGACCATTTATATTTGTAATTATTGCTTGCGGGAACCGGCCACTTAAGTGGCATCTTTGTAATTTTTTGTATGTTTTTACCCTAATAGGAGAAAGTATAAATACTTACTAATTAGGGTTTTTAAGGAGCTTTTTGATATTTTTGAGAAAAACATACACTTTGGCAGTAAGGGTTCATCCTTTATAATCAAAGATCTCTTATCAATTTATTTGTGAAATTGTGGCGAGAATCAATAAGAGTAGATTGTGAGTCATATCAATCTTACTTTTGTTGCTTAACAAATTGTGTTTAGTGAGTAATAACTAGGTACAATTTATGGTTACTTGTTCATTCACGTGAATTAGGGTTGTAGTTTTCTGATTTGATTATTTCAATTTGAAATTGAATCTTAGTTCAATTGCATGTTCTTCCATTGAAGATCACATAATTGTTTGTTCTTACATCCATTTGGTATTTGTGTGTTTGGAATCAAGTACATCATATTTAGAATCACGCCATTTTGAGTACTGATTGTGTAACTGAATCCTCAATCGTATTGTGTGCTTGTAATTGGACAAAAGCACATCACAAAGCCATATCGTACTAATGCGGCTCGCCCTACTACTGGAACTTGGTCTTGCCCCCAACAGTTCTTTGTAAATTGCTCCCCAATCTAGGCAACTACTCCCTATAACTGCCTATCCATCCATGGGGAGTCTTAGTTGGATCTCCACATCCTGTAGCGTAATGGTAAACTCCCCCGTCGGCATGTAGAATGTATGCGTCTCTAGATACCATCTCTCCACCAGTGCTGTAATCATGTGCCAATCAAGGGGTATGTACGATAGGCAACTCACACTTTCGAATCTATCCAGCTACAAGTATGGCTCCATTCGAGCATCGAATGGGATTGTACACTCGTCGTGACGAAGTGACAACTCATGCTGTCACACGACGAAGGTTGCTTGCTCCTATGCCAACAACATGTCAAATGTTTTCCTATTTCTAATGCAACGTAAACTAATTAATAAGTAAAACATCTATTACCTCTCCATCCCAAACTACTTGTGATTGATGATTAGCCTACTATATCAAGATTGAAGGATTGAAAGGTCCAGGCTCCATCTATTATGTAAAACCATACAAATAATTTACATTTGCTACTAATACAAATTTTTTCACTAACTAATTTTATAGCAATTAAATAACGGTATATTAACAACTAATAACCTTTAATTAACGAATGATTAAGAACTACTTACTTTTATGACTAATTCTACAAAAACATACAAATATTTCACATTTCCACCCACTACAACATTTTTTCACTAATTAATTTAATAGTAAATAATTAACAATATATTAATGACTAATCCCCTTTGATTAACGGATAATTAATAACTAATTAATTTTATAACTCATTCTACAAAAACATACAAATAATCCCACCTTGCAATAAATACAAAATATTTCACTAATTACTTTTACAACAAATAATTAAGCACATATTAATGACTAATCACCTTTAATTAATGGATGATTAAGAACTACTTACTTTTATGAATAATTCTACAAAACCATACAAATATTTTACATCCCCACCCAATACAAATTTTTTCACTAAATAATTTTATAGCAATTAATTAACGATATATTAATGACTAATTCTCTTTGATTAACTATAATTAAGAGCTCATTAATTTTATAATTCATTCTACAAAAACATACAAATAATCCCACCTTGCAACAAATACAAAATATTTCAATAATTACTTTTACAACAAATAATTAACCACATATTAACAACTAATCACCTTTAACTAACGGATAATTACTAACTACTTACTCCTATGACTAATTTTACTAAACCATACAAATATTTTACATTTCCACCAAATACAAATTTTTTCACTAATTAATTTCATAGTAATTAATTAACGATATATTAATGACTAATCCCTTTTCATTAATGGATAATTAATAACTAATTAATTTTATGACTCATTTTATAAAACCATATAAATATTTTCACTTTGCAACAAATACAAAATTTTTCACTAATTAATTTTATAACAATTAATTAATGACATATTAACGACTAATCATCTTTAATTAATGGATAATTACCAACTACTTACTTTTATGACTAATTCTACTAAACCATACAAATATTTTACATTTCCACCCAATACAATTTTTTTCACTAATTAATTTCTTAGCAATTAATTAATGATATCTTAACGATTAATCACTATTAATTAATAGTTAATTAGCAATAACTTAATTTACAGCTACGTTTACAAAAATACATTATAATAGCATATATGTATAATTCATTTACTAATGTTAATTAATCATATATTAATAATTAATTAATTACTATTTAATAGTTAATTAATAATAATTACTATTTGAATAAAATTTATGTGGTATATATATTTACATGTCTTTGTTTTTTTGTATTTATCAAAAGTAATATAATAGCAATGAAAATAAATTTTTTCTTATGAAAACATATTGAGATCTTGATGAATAAATTTCTATACACGTATTTGAGTAGACTAAAACCTGCATAAAACACAAATTGTGAAAACAAAAATTCGTAAAGTGAAGTTTACAGAGGAAATTCAAAGATTGAAATGTGAACATATGAACTGAGCTGAGGATATGTATTTATATTTGAAAGTGTCGGTGTAAATTTTTTCCTATGTATTATTGTGTAAATTTATTATATCACTTTTAGGTTTGCAGGCATACTTTTACAATAATTTTATAGGTTTGCAGGTTTGTAGTAACAAATTCCTAAGGTTAAAAAATAATTTGTATTGAAGACGCAGACCTCGTCCGCGCCTTTAAGAAAAATCTCTTATGCGCCTTTAATACCAAGTGCACTGAAAGTGCAAACCCGGTCTGCATCTTCAGCTTGGAAGTTTTCAATATTTCTAAAGTCGCATATGTGATCTATGCCTTTGTAACATATTTTAGGAATATATTTTACAGGTAAAATATTTATGTAATTTTTTTTTAAAAAGAAACAATATTTAAGTTTGTAACCTCTTTCTTTAGTACTCTTTCGAAGAGAGAACCAACTAATTTATTACTTTAGTCACATCATGTAAGGCTCTAAAATGAGATATTCAAAGGTTAAAAAGTCTGAACTAGCAAGAATTAACCGAACTTAAAAGCTTAAATCATACTTTGAAGTTCATCAGGTAGTCGTCCTAATTGACTAGCTACTTTGCTAAATGTTGTACAAGCTCAACACTTTAAGTTGAATGATTAAATGTGCTTTAGAACTTTAGTGAGTAAGCAACTCAATTCCAACCTTGTGAATCCATCAAAGTGCAAGTTCTTGTAAACTTCATTACTAAGTCATTTGTGGAGGAAGAAACACAAAAACCACCCTAATCAACCTGTGTGGACTCTTTATGTCAATGGATCCTCCACTCAAGGGGAAAGTAGAGTTGAATTAGTGTTGATGGGACCACATGAGGTGGAATTTTCGTGCTTGAAAATTCGGTTTTTGCCAGCATCAATGAAGTTGAATATGAAGCCTCAATAGTAGGTATTGCCCTGACAGTAGGTATTAAGTTAGCGAAAGAGGTTGTCGTAAAAAAGTTGAAATTTTGTTGTTTCGTAGCTAATTGTCTAGCAAGTCAAAGGTGAGTATGCTGTGAAAGATGTGGGGATGATATAGTACCTGGACGTCATGTAGGCACTTTGCTTAGACATACTAACTTGGATTATTACCAAGATTCACTTAGTGGAAAATTTGAAGGTCGATGGCCTATCGAAATTGGCCTCAACCTGTTTGTCTAACTTAGACCAAATGGTGTTCACATAATACTTGCCAATGAATAGCATTGCCGTAATGCACGAAGAGTGCTTGGTCAACGACGTCTAACTCACTACGGTTAAGTTGTGTTGTATGGATTCGGTCATTGAGTATTTAGGGAATGGAAGACAACCAAAAAATAGGAAAGAAGCTAGAACTTTGATGTATCGAGCAGCCCAATTTATGCTCATCAATGGCCAGTTGTACTAAAGAGCACATAGCCTCTCTATCTTAGATGTTTATGCTCGGAAGAAGCCGAGCGCATGCTGTAAAAGATGTAACCACGTGAAAAGCCATATGCTCATAGTGAAGATTCTCTAACTTGAATACTTTTAGCTAACTATGGAGAAGGAAGTGCGAATGATAATCCAAAGGTGTGAAAGGTGCCAAAAGCACGTTCCAGTAGACTGATAATTAAGCAACAATCTATTGTTAGTACACTGGTGCTTGGCATTTTGCTCAATGGGGAGTAGAAATCCTTGGTCAATTTTCCAAAGTAACTAGCTAGTGGGAATACATAATAGTGTGGTAGACTACTTCACTAAGTTGGCAGAGGCAGAAGCAGTGGCTAGTATAACCGACAAAGCTGTGAAGAGCTTTGTATGGAAGTTAACTATTTGTAGGCTTAGAGTTCCTTGGACAATAGTTTCAAACAGCAGGAAACAATTTGATAACAAAGGATTTAAGGACCTTTGTTCTAAATCAGAGATAAGATTTCATTATGTGTCAGTAGCTCACCCTTGATCTAATAGAGATGTCAAAGCCATGAACAAGGACTATGGACCAATGAGCTACCTTACATCCATTCTAACAACCCCAAGAATGACCACTAACAAAGGCCCATTCAGTTTGGCATTCTAAAATGAAGCAATCCAATTTATTGAATTAGAAATGTCGAATATTTAGACACATGACCTAAACCTCTAAGTAAATAAGATTAGCTTCTAGGCCAATCTGGACATGCTTGAGGAGTGACGAGAACGAGTCGCTTTACATGTAACCACTTAACAATAAAGCATAGCTCGGTACTACAATAAATAGGTCAAGTATAAGGCGTTCAGATTGGGACAATTCGTTTTACAAAAATTAAAAGCCATTGGATCTAAGGAAGGGCAAAGAAATCTTGCACCGAATTGGGGTGATCCGATCAAGAAGGTTGAGAAGTAGGGCATAGCACATATATATATATATATGTTAAAAAAAAACTAAATAGCCACCCAATCCTAGAACTTGGAATGTAGATAGTTTGAGATTATACCAATACTAGCTCACAGTTTGGTTTGTATGAAGTCCCCATTGTAACAGAGACATATAAGTAAAATGTAATCAAGTTTTGTAACATCTCTAGGCACCCAATCCTTAGGACTTTGAGTGTAGTTAATTTGAGATTATATCAAGAATGGCCCATGGTTTGGTCTATATAAAGTCCCCTTCATAACACAAACATATATGTAAATGAAATCATGTTCTATAAGATCACCTTTCATTTTGAAACAAGCATCCACAACCCTCGTCTTTGCTAAACTAGCATAATTGTCACACAACTCACAAGTCAACACTTAGAAAAAACAACTCGGTTGCCTCTAATAACTAATAGGTCAAACCTATAACACCTTAACCGAGCTGTCCTTAGAATTGATTGGACAAATCAATCTCCACCTTTTAAATAGCTGAATAATATAGCTCCATCTAACAGTAGATGAATAAGGTATTACCCACCTCTTAGTAGGTCTTGGGATAAAGCTCCTTCAAATGGAGTAAGCATCCATGAAGAGCTCGATAGGTGTGCTCATATCATGGCTTGATAAATTTAGACATCCTGGATCAAAGGATCATTCTCGACAATAGGATGCTCTTAGGAGGAAAAAGGGTTCTTGGTTACCTCAAAAATCCAAAAGTGTTGAGAATGCTGAAATTGTTAATTAAGATAATATAAATGTTTTGATGCTAACAAAGTTAACAATGTAATATAGATGTTAATTGTGGATAAATTTATGAATTTTGAGTTAACCAAAAGGAAAGAAAAAGGTACATGTTTTGTTATGAGTTATTGATATATTTATGAGTATGCAGAATTAAGTTATTCAAAATAGGTATGAACATTTGAAAACAAGTTCAATTTTGAAAAAAAAAAAAAAGAAGATGGAATGTATATACACAATTAGAATAAATAGTGAAAATTCTCATTCTAAAATGTTGTAACAAGCCATGACAACTTCAAAGAAAAGAAAAGAAAAGATACATGTCAAAATTCATATTTTAATAGAAGGAATGGAACAATTTTATGATGACAAATTTAATAAAGAATAAGGAAATTATTCATTGTAGGTCAAGAGCCCCTTCCATAAGTACAATATATTTGAGATATATATTTAAATTATTGTACTAAAGTTGGATCTTAAATATTATGGGATAATTTTCTCACATTGGAAGATGGCTTATTCAAGGAAAGCAAATTATTGATTCAAAAACCAAAAAGGAAAGATTTTGAAGCATTAACATGGGATTGATGATAACAAATACATATGATTGTTCAAATTTAATGAAACATAATATTTAGACAAAAGAATCAAAGAAAAAATTATGAAGATAACTATAATAAAGGAGAAAATCAAGATTTGATTGTTGACAAAATTTATAAATATGGAGCTATAGCGAGATGGAAGAGATAAGATAGATGAACAAATATGAAAAAGATCAAGTGAGTACAGTTTTTCATCGAGAAAAAAGTTCATTCTATTTTATTTTGAGCTAATATTGTAGAGGATCAATAGTTGTTATATCCTAGTAGTTGAAAACTTCATTCTAAAGTTACTACTTGTATTTTTCTTTGTAGATTCTATGTAAGTTAGCTTAATTTTTAGGTTAAGGGGGATAGAGCAAAAAGTGGTTGGGATTATATTAGAGATAGATTGTAGAGTGGTTGACAATTATAGCACACACTAAGTATTATTCCTTGATATAGTAGAACAAACCAGTAAAGTTAAGCATGATCCTAGAAATGGAGGCTAGAAGAGTATATTAACACACATGACAAAACCACTTTATATTGCTACTTGATTTTCTTGAACTATACTCTTTTATATTTATTGTAATTTATTTTCTATTTGTTACATAATTAAAAATTCTACGATCAAGTTAATCTAAACTCTAGATCAATATCCAATAAATAGTGATCAAAGGGGATTTTTCATTTAAGTTTCATGGAAAAGCTTTTTTTAACCCTAATAATCAATTCACTGTCCCACCTTTACCCCCCCCCCCCCCCCTTACTTTTAGATTACCAACTGAGACCAACAATTGGTATTAGAGCTTAACTTGATAATAATGGAGTTTTAAAAATGGTCGAGAATTTGATAGTTTAAACCAATAAAGCACCTTACTTTGATGGATTTAACTTTGCTTATTGGAAATATAGGATTGATGATGTGCTTAAGAATCCAAATCAACAAGCACAAGATGCACATGATTATCAATCCACAAATAATCTATTGGACTCAAAATTGGCATGAATCAAAGGATGAACAATCTCAATGGCGTAAACTAAATTAGATGTATTACAATAGAATTCCAATACCAATCAATTACATATAATAATGCAATTCCAATCTCTAAAATTAGCTTGTAATCCTAGCAATATGACCCTAATTTGGCATGAAAGAACAAGTAGAAAAATCAACTAACTATCACTACATATTACACACTAGCAATAATAAGATGCAACTTAGAAAATCTTGATATAACTCATAAGAAATTCCAAGCCAAACTCGCCACAATTTCCAAAGAAATTGATAAGAGTGGATGCTAGCAAAAGGTGACTCTTACACGGCAAAGTGTTTGAATTTTATTAAATTATCAAAAGCTCCCTAAAAACCCTAGTTAGCAAGTATTTATACTTGCTTTTATTAGTGTAAAACAAACCAAAAAATTACAAAAAGTTACCACTAAGTGGCTAGTTCTAAAGATCAAAATTACAAGTACAAAATAAAAAAAAAAATAGCGGGTTCTCATAGAAATAATTACATATTCAAATGGTCTTCAAGTAGCTAGTTCTTCAATTCAAGTGAACAATTTGTTAGACCAGTTCTTCTTTGGTTTACGTTAGTTTATGAATAAGCTGCAAGTTGAGCTTTAGTGAATTTATCCATCGCCCTGTAAAAACCGACAAGTATACATTCTGGAATGCACAAAAAATAAGTAATAGAAAAGAAGTTAGTCTACAAATATTTTTGGGGTTGGTTTGTTCAAAGAGAACCCTTATAGCCAAATTTTGTAACCCTTTGGCTCTTGCACTAGTGATAGGTCTTGTAGGATTTTGATTCCTATCATCTTCTCAAGCCTCAGGAAGATTTGTCCTCAAATTTGATAAGTTAAATGTGGCAGAGACTCTGTATCCTCTTAGCAAGTTATTTGTAAAAATATCATTGTAGTCTCCCATTACCTAAGATACCATAGGGGGTAGTTGCTCTCACCCCTCCATCTCTAGGATATATCTCATCTGCAACACATATAATGGTCTATCATCTGCTATGGCCTCCCCTAACTCAAACTGTCCCACCAATAATATCTTCTTCTTCCCTGTTTTACTTATATGTCTTTGAACCTCTTGGCCCTCTGATGGTTTACTCATCTACCCTTGAACTTTTTGGACCTCTGATGGTTAATACATTTGATTCTGAACCACTTGGTCCATTGAAGGTTGACTCATCTGACTATGAACCTCTAGGACCTCTGATGATTGACTCATCTTCTTATGAACCTCTTGGTCCTCTAAAAGTTGACTTATCTGTCTTTGAACCTCTTGGATCTCTAATGGTGACATAGGGTTCAGTACTGTACGTTTACCCTCTAGTTGGAACATATAAGTGTTTCTATAGCCATCATGTAAAACCCTCCTATCGTACAATCACGGCCTGCCAAGCAATATATGGGATGCATACATGGAAAAAATGTCACATTCTATTTCATCATGATATTTATCTCCTATACTAAAAGGAACCCTAGCTCTCTAGGTTACATGGAGACTCCCCTGCTCACTCAACCAATGTAATTTGTAGGGTTCTGGATATAGGGTATTTACAAGTTATAATTTCGATACTAATGAGATAGCCACAACATTAGTATAACTATCACCATCAATAATAAGAGCACATAAATTACCTTGTACTCTACAAGATATGTGGAACAAATTTTCTCTCTACCCATCATCAATGGTTGGAAAAGAAGTCAGGGCTCAGCATAGTATATTATTAAACAAATACAAATCATTTGACATGGTTACTTACTAATTTTAACAAGCCAACAACACACTTCACTACATATACACTTACACACCAAGTCATAATCAACAGACCTCAATCTTACACCATAGTTACACTCACGGTGCAATACACACACAATGGCACTTCCACAGTCCTCACACACCTACGGTGCACTACACAACCAAATGCAACATACACCTCCACAACAAGTTCACACACACTCTCCCACAATCACTTTACTTTACACCACAACACACACAATTCTAGCACAACAACAACACTCTAATGCTACATAACAACCACTACAAAAGAAAAACCAAAACTCTACTTAACTTCACTTACACTTTTACACTTCAATTAAGGCAACAACAAGTAGGGGTAATATTAAACACTTCTCAAAATAGTAGGTTAATAATTCCAACTATGCAAAGTGTTCAAGTATATTACTCACTAATAACTTCCACACTTTAATGCTTGCTTTTTGAAATTTAAATTTTAACCATTACAACTCTCTTCACTCAAGGTAGATGTACACACTTCCAATTCCACGTGCAGCACCTTCTTCACAATGTAAACTCACAACAAGTTGCAACACTCACTATAACAAAACTTTCAACATGTTGCAACACTCTTCATAACACAAACTCACAACAAGTTGCAACACTCTCCACAACACATTGAAACACCCTTCACAACACAATCACGGTGCAAGTTTTCAAACACCACTCCACTTCACGTGCAACACCCTTCTCCTCAACACATACACAACACTTCATGATAATAAATTCAAATACCACTCTTATTGCAACCTTCTCCACAAATGGTAAGAAGCAAATTCAAATTCAAATAGTATTCAATCAATACTACTCAATGAATTTCTTCAAACATAAAGAATGTGTTTGAATTTCAAATAATTTCCTTAATCTCACACAAGGCAAATCTGAAAATTGCAATGACACTCCTCAATTTCCGAAATCACTAACACATAATTCACTTTTCTTTGTTTCAATTTCCACTTTTCCCAAATGTTCACAAAGGAACACTCCTCCTTCCTTACGACAAGTTCAAGGAAAATAATGCTACCAGAAGTATTCCAAGTCTACTTCAACAACAACAACAAGAATGCAACTGATAGGAATCAAAATCCGACAAGACTTATCATTAGGGTAAGAACTAAAGGATTTCGAATCTTGGCGATGAGGGCCCATTTTGAGCAAATCGACCCTAGAATTATTTGTTTACTAACCTCTTTTATCTTATTCATGTATTACATATTCCAACAGGCACACTTATCATATTTTATAGGGCGATGGAAAAACTCACTCAGACTCAGCTTGTGGGTTATTCATGGACCGACTTGAACCGGTGATGAGTTGGGCCAACGAATCCTATGGAAGAGCTCACATGATGAAGACTACTTTCTTTTATTTTGTAATTGTTATTTAGACTATTTTATGTTGTATTTTCTTTTAGGACACTTTTATTTGGTTGTAATTGAGTTTTAGGACCGGCCACCTTAAAAGTGGCATACTTGTAATTTTTGTCCATTTTCTAACCCTAGGGGTAGCAAGTATAAATACTTGCATATAGTAGGGTTTTGAGGAAGCCAAATGTTTTAGATTTGAACATCACATTTTCATGAGAGGGCTTAGGGTTTCCTAAATCCAATTTCTCTTGAAATTGTGGCGAGTGCAACAAAGAGCAATTGTGAGTAGTATCAATTCCTTCTTTATTGTGTTTCCATTTCATCACTAGTGAGTCATATCTAGGGTTGATTTGAAAGTTCTTGGTCAGATTTTTTATTGCATTATAAGATTGATTGTTTTAGTACTTGTTATCATCATCTTCATTTGTGACGTGAATGAGAATTGTAGGAAGAAGTTGAAATCATTGTTTTTTATCTATTCTTCCTGATATAATTCACGTGGATTTCACTTATAATTGTTGTTATTTGGTGAAGATTACAAAGATGGTTTGTTAATTGCATCTTTTGACCTTCGAATTTCATTTAAATTTCAATAAGGTTCACATAAATTCTAATCCAATTGAATCGGTTTATGTTTGAGATTTGGAGTTTGTTTCTTTGATTCATTTGAATGTGCTTGGGTTTGGTTTTGAGCACATCATCTTTTAGTATCAAAGCTATCATATTTGGATATTTAAGATTGATTCACATCTTAGTTGAAGAATCGGTTATAAACTTTAAGGATTTGATGCCATTGTTCATATGATTGAGACTAGTTTGATTGACATTATTTAATTGTCTTTCAAATTGGTTTTGTATGTGCTTAATCTTGGTTTTTAGGCACATCATCTTTTGGTATCAGAGCTTGAGGTTTAAGAGGAGGGATTTGTCAATTGAGATTCAGAAGTTAGGGGTTTGTTGTGAAGCACCTTGATCCAAAAATTTGTTGACATGAAATTACATCTTGTTGTTATGATTGTTGAGTTTTGTTCTCTTGTTGATTAGTGGATGTACAATTGGAGATTAGAACACTCTTGGAATCCTTGAGTTGATCGTGATTGATTAAAGGGAAGTGAACTTTGTGATCATTTGAGGAAGTTGAATTTGTTGTTTGTTGCAGTGGAAATTGGAAATCTTGTTGTAGCTCATGTGTTGTTGAGATCAACGTGAGTAGAAGGGCATGTATGTGTGGCGTATTGTGTGTGTTGATTGAAGGAGTTGCAACGTAGTGTCCTTGAGCTTGCCGTGAGGAAGAGTTGTGTTTCTTTGTGATCATTTGTGATCACTTGGGAAAAGTGGAAAAATTTGAAAACAAGGAAGAGCAAATGGAGAGTTGATGATTTCAAGATTGTAGTTTGAATTTTGAAAGCAAAGAAGAGTGAATGGCGTGTTAATGATTTTGGAATTGTGATTGTCTTTTACAATTTTCAGATTTGAACTTTTGTGGGGAAAAGGAAATCATTTGAATATAAACACATTTCATTAACTTAAAGTTGTTATTGAGTGGTATTGAATATATTTCATTTGAATTTGAAATTTGATTATTACCATTTGTGGAAAGTTGCATTAAGGAGTGCTACTTGAATTATTGCCGTGTTGTATATGTGTGAGTTACGGTGTAAGGGGAGTGTATTGAGTTGTTGGAGTTGTGCATGTTGAGCGAAGGGTAATTTGCACCGTGAAGTGTTATGTGTGAAGTGGTGCTAAGTGATCTTGAAGTGGATGTGAGGAGTAAGAGTGTTAATCCTTTGTGATCAATTGAAGAAGTGTGAACTGTGTAATGTATTTTCGGAAGTTAGGAGTAGCAAATTATAATTTTCATATTTGAATTCAAAATTGAAGTGTGAATTAAGAAGTCAATTTGAAATTTCAAAACACACATTAAGTCATAGTTTAATTGTATGTCATTTGAATTTAAAACAACTTCTTACCAGTTGTGGAATTGTGCACTTATTGAATTCCATTTTTGAATTTGAAAGTTGAGTTGCCTTTTTAGTGTTGGAGTTGCGGTTTGATATTTGTGTGGAAGTGGGGAAAGTGTACTGTGGCTTGAGGAGGATTGTATGTAGTGTTGTATTTTTTTTGTAAATTTAGTAAAGGGTGTTAACATTTGGTGTTGATTGTTGTATGTGTTGTCAAGCTACTTGTTGTTGGTGGCATCAACATTGTTGACCCGCCAGCAAAGGGGAAGTTGTGTGGTGGTGAATGGTGTGTTGTGTATGTGTTTAATTGCTGCCAATTGTGTATTTAAGTGGTGAGATGTCAAGGCAAGAATAAGGAAAGTGAGTAGTAGAATTTAAAATTCAAACAAGTCATTAAAGTGTGAAAGTAATTGAACTAGTTACTTAAACACTTGTAATTGAATTTAATTCTATCTACTTTAAAGTAGTTGAGTGTACTTCATTTATGGTTTAGTTGTGTACTTGAGCCGTGGAGGTGTAAGGATTATTATTGTGTTGTTGGATTTAAAACACAACAATGTCTAGTGAGATGTTTCATTATGCTAATGTGTTGCACCGAACATTAACTACATTTTCTATTAAGGATGAAGAATAAAGGGAAAACTTGTTCCATACTTCTTATAGGGTATAAAGAAATTTATGTGTCCTTATAGTTGATGGTGGTAGTTGTACCAATGTGGTAGCAGCATCGTTAGTATCGAAACTAAAACTTACCACTACTCCACATCCTAAACCATACACATTACATTGGCTTAGTGATTAGGGGAGTTTGCATGTGACCCAAAGAGCTAAGGTACCATTCAGTGTAGGGGATAAATACTTTGATGAGATTGAGTGTGATATTCTACCTATGTGTACATCCATATATTGCTTGGCAGGCCTTGGTTATATGACAGGAGGGTCTTACATGATGGCTTCAAGAATACTTATGTATTCCAGAAGGAGGGAAAACAAATTATTCTGAATCCAATGTTGCCTTCAAAGGTTCAAAGGGTTCAACAACAAATCAGTAGACCATTAGTGGGCCATGAGCAATTGAACCAACCCTTAGAGCACAAAATTTGTTAGACATAGATGTGCTAACCTTTAGAGGATCCTAATGATCATAGTTAGATGAGCAGACCACTAGAGAGCCAGACTGTCCAGAGATAGTTATGTTCACCTTCAGAAGGTAGTGAGCAGTTAGGCCAACCATTAGGGGGCTATGAGGATCAACACCATACAGATGAGTTAGAAAAAGACGAAACAAAATCAATGGAATGGGTTGAGACATGGAAGACATCAGTAGATAATGAGTCTTTATTTATGTTGCAAATGAGATATATCTTGGAAATGGGGGAGAGAAAACAATCACCTACTGTGGTATTTCAGATATTAGGATTCTGCAAAGATACTTCTACAGATGGATTGCTAGGAGAAAATAAAGTCTCTACTACATTTGATCTGCTAGATTTGAGGACAAATCTTTTTGAGGTCTAAGGAGATGATAGGAATCAAAATCCGACAAGACATATCATTAGGGCAAGAATTAAAGGATTTCGAATCTTAGCGATGAGGGCGCATTTTGAGCAAATCAACCCTGGAATTATTTGTTTACTAACCTCTTTTATCTTATTCATGTATTATATATTCTAATAGGCACACTTATCATATTTTATAGGGTGATGGACAAACTCACTCAGACTCAACTTGTGGGTTATCCATAGACCGACTTGAACCGGCGATGAGTTGGGCTGATAAATCCTATAGAAGAGTTCGCATGATGAAGACTATTTTCTTTTATTTTGTAATTTTTATTTGGACTATTTTATGTTCTATTTTCTTTTGGGACACTTTTATTTGGTTGTAATTGAGTTTTAGGACTGACCACCTTAAAAGTGGCATACTTGTAATTTTTGTCCATTTTCTAACCTTATGGGTAGCAAGTATATATACTTGCTTATAGTAGAGTTTGAGGAGGCCAAATTTTTTAGATTTGAACATCACATTTTTGTGAGAGGGCTTAGGGTTTCTTAAATCCAATTTCTCTTATCAATTTCAATTTCCAAGAGCTGAAATTATGGCTAATGCAACAAAGAGCAATTGTGAGTAGTATCAATTCCTTCTTTGTTGTGTTTCCATTTCATCACTAGTGAGTCATATCTAGGGTTGATTTGGAAGTTCTTGATCAGATTTTTTATTGCATTTGTGATCAATTATGTTGTTATAAGATTGATGTTTTAGTACTTGTTATCATCATCTTCATGTGTGACGTTAATGGGAATTGTAGGAAGAAGTTCAAATCACGGTTTTTGATCTATTCTTCTTGATATAATTCGCATGATTTCACTTATAATTGTTGTTATTTGGTGAAGATTACAAAGATGGTTTGTTAATTGCATCTTTTGACCTTCGGATTTCATCAAAATTTCAATAAGGTTCACGTAAATTCTAATCCAATTGAACCGGTTTATGTTTGAGATTTGGAGTTTGTTTCTTTGATTCATTTGAATGTGCTTGGGCTTGGTTTAGAGCACACCATCTTTTGTTATCAGAGCTATTATATTTGGATATTTAAGATTGATTCACATCTTAGTTGAAGAATCGATCATAAACTTTGAGGATTTGACACCATTGTTCATATGAATGAGACTAGTTTGATTGACATTGTTTAATTGTCTTCCAAATTGGTTTTGTATGTGCTTAATCTTGGTGTTTACGCACATCAGCAACAAAATCTACAATCACTACTACAAATCACTTCAACAATTTCAGATTAAGAAATCAACTTCAAGAATCCTAATTGTCAAATGAAGCGTACGCAATTCCCTTTTCTCAAATCCTATGCTTTGATACCAAATTATGATGTGCTTAAATTCCAAGCACATGAACACAAACCAATTGAAGAATTCAACTAAACCAAGTTCACAAAAATGGCGTCATGAACAATGGCCTTATGAACCTTAATTATAAGAAACAACTTACTCTGATACCAAAATATGGCGTGCCTTAATAATGAAGCACATGAACATAATCTAATTGAAGAATTCAACTAAACAAATTCTACAAAGTGGCGTGATGAAAATTGAATTCCAATTAAGCAAATGACCAAATGAAATTTGAACTAATGAGTATGTGATTGTTTAATGGAAAATCACACAATTTACACTAGGAAGCAATTTTAAAATTGAAATGACCCAAATCTAAAAATTAAATCCAAAATCATGAGAATGAAAAGTAACCACAAATTGCACCTTAATATGACTCACTAAACAAAATTTGTTAACAACAAAAGCAAGATTGATATGAATCACAATCTTCTCTTGTTGAATCTCGCCACAATTTCATAAGAAATTCATAAGAGATCTTTGATTTGCAAGGCTCTCCCTCACAGCTCAAAGAGTTTGTATTTTTAAATTATCAAAAAGCTCTCTAAAAACCCTAGTTAGCAAGTATTTATACTTGCTTCTATTAGGGTGAAACAAACCAAAAAAATTACAAAGTTGCCACTAGGTGGGTGGTTCCAAAAATCAAAATTACAAGTACAAAATAAACAAAATGGCCGGTTCTCATAACAAAAATTACATATTCAAATGGTCTTCAAGTGGCTGGTTCTTCAATTCAAGTGAATAATTTGTTGGACCAATTCTTCTTTGGTTTATGTTGGTTCATGAATAACCCACAAGTTGAGCTTTAGTGAGTTTATCCATCGCCCTGTAAAAACCGACAAGTATACTTACTGGAATGCACAACAAATAAGTAATAGAAAAGAAGTTAGTCTATAAATATTTTTGGGGTCGATTTTTTCGAAGAGGACCCTCATCGCCAAATTTGGTAACCTTTTGGTTCTTGCCCTAGTGGTAGGCCCTATAGGATTTTGATTCCTATCAATTGAGAATTTCATTAAGGCATTAAACTATGAAACATGGGACATCATTGGCATAAGAGATAAAACAATCAAAGGAGATTTCAATACTCTAGATGAAAAAAGGAATGTGGAAGTAAATTTGAAAGAAAAAAAAAATTATACTCACAACCATTTCTCCTTTGGAATTCTATGTGATCTTAATGTGCAAAACAACTAAAGAAATTTGGGATATATTATTTGAAACACATAAAGGGTCAGACATCTTCAAGAATATTGAAATTAATTCTCTTATGCAATAATGTGAGCTTTTTAAGATGTTACCTAAAAAAGAAATAAAAGATACCTTTGGTAGAGTCACAAAAATCACTAACAAATTGTCATCCTTGAACAAGAAAGTCAATGATCAAGATCTAGTTTGAAAAATCCTAAGGATTTTGCCAAAAGCTTGGAATCCTAGAAAAACAACAATTGAATAAGCATGTGATTTGACTAAACTAGCACTTAGTCAACTTAGAAGAAAGTTAATTGCTTTTGAAGTAGATTTACTCGAATTAGAATGTAGTGAAAACAAGAGTAAGACCACTACATTCAAAGTAAGAGAAAAAAAAGAAGATTTTGATGAAGAATCAACTAATGAAGATGAGGAAGTTACAATGATTGCTTAAAGATTAAATAGACTACTTACAAAAGAAGGTAAGAAGCCTATTAGGTTTAGGAAATCTAGAAAAATTAATGCAAATAAAAGTAGCAATGAAGAAATGAAAATAGAAAAGAAGGTTCTTCTATGTTATGAATGTAAGAAGCCTAGACACATCAAGTATTAATGCCTAGATCCTATAAAAAGGCTAGAGAAGTACAAGAAGAAGAAGAAGTGGTCATTTATGGCTACTTGGTGTGATCTTGATGGAAAATGAAGAAAATGAATCAAAAAGAGAAGATGAAGAATCCAGTCTCTATTTAATGGCAAACTCAGAGATAAATTTTGATTCAGATTTTAAATCTATATTTGAGGATATATGGGCTAAGCTATTGGATGCTTTGTTTAGATCTAAAACTAAAATAACAAAATTAGAAAATGAAAATAAGACATTGAAAGTAGAAAAGCAAACATTGTTAAAAGAGGTGAGCAATGTGAAAATTGAAATTGAAACACTATATGTTAATAAAGCTTTTACAAATGAGACTATAGTTCCTAAAGGAAGAAATAAAAAACCTAAAAATCTAAGCAAAAGATTTGTCACAATCAATAAAAGCTACATTTAACAAGTTTAATGAAAGTGATAAGAAACCGTAGATGTTAATATTTAGTCAACAAATTGGCTCATTAAAATATTATTTAAGATATAAAAAAGATGGATGCTCAAATGTAGTTAGCAAAACAATATTTGTTAAAGCTAAAGAAGGAACATGAACAAATTCTAGGGATGGTGTAAAGTAGGATAAAACAAGAATTGTTATGATTGAAAAATGAAATAAAAACTATAATGGATATTAAAGAAGATATAATCTTAGAAATAACAAGAGATATTTGAAATCAAGAACATAGAACAAGTATCAATATTCTACACCTTACGAATGCTATTTTTGTAAAAAGGTTGGTTATATTGAAAAATATTGTTTCAATAAAAGAAGGAAGCTCAATGATCATTAAGTTAGCAAAGATAGCAATATGAGCTTGAACTTCAAAGGGCCTAAGTTGGTATAAGGAAATATAAAGTTTACCAATGGTTACATGAACTCAAAAATAAATTTAAGGGAACATGATATCTAGATTGTAGATGCTTACTACACATGATAGGAGATGCTTTGTAGCTCACAACCTTGACAATATAGGACAAAGGATATGTAACGTTTGGAGACAATAGTAAAGGAAAGATCATTGAATAAGGTGCTACTAGTTAAACTCCACATACTATTGAGAATATTTATCTAGTTAAAGGATTTAAACATAATTTGCGAAGTGTAGGTCAATTGTGTCATAAAGATTTTAAAATAATTCTTGAAAAAGATAAATGCACAACCATTATTGAGAATGGAATAATAAAGCTCTTTCAAGGATTTAGGAAAGGAAATATCTATAAAATTAAACCTTCAGAAGTGATATCAACCTATCATACTATCCTAAGACCTCTAGGCAAGTGCACCTATTGATTTTTATAGTATAGTAGATAACAGTATTGAGTGTCGATCCCACAAGGACTATGTTTATTAGTAATTAACTTTTCTCCTATTATTTCATCACAAAAATTGAATGAAATAAGCAACAAGTAAATTTTAAGAAAACAACAATCATTAAAGATGTACCTGGATATTGAATCCTCCTAAAATTACCAATGTACTTAATAAATTATTATTTAATTCCATTATTGTATTCTTGGACCATAAGGATTATTAAATTGAACTAATACCTCTCTTAAGTCTACTAGTTCTTAATTAAAACCCTTAGAATTGCGTTACTTTTACTTTACAAATTCTACTATTAGATTTGACTATAATTTAGAAGATTTACATTATCTTATCTCTAAAATTGCTCGCAACTCCTTCCAATTATTCTAGATCAATTCAAATATAGAATCTCTTGATCTCTATGAATGAAATCAAACTTCAAACTAACATGTCGACAATATTAATTTGAATACAATGAAACACACGTAATTAGGTCCCAAGAATAACAATAATTTCATTGATTAGTAAACCAGATAATCACATGTTTATTCTAAGGTACATTATACCCAAGTATAAAAGAAAATTATGCTATCATCATATTAAAATTGAAAACAAAAATATAAAAATATTATGTAAAGAAGAACATCAATAACATAGAAATAACAGTAAAATCTATCATCATAGTATTGTTAATTTAAAACTCTATATTCTTTCAGCTAGAAATTTGTACCCCATTTATATTATTAAAACTTTTCTTGTCTAAAAAAGTTATAGTTTCCTAGAATAAAACCGAAATCTTTATAGATGAGGAAATTTCACTTCAATAGGCAAGAATGGCTTCTCTAGGAAATAGGAAACTTCGCTTCTTATAAAAGGAAATTGAATCTTTAGGATGAATAACTCCTTAGGAAATTGAGCTTGGAAAATAAATTTAGAAAGTAAAATATTTGCTTGGAGTGGTATGGCATGGTCGTGCAAATGCCTATGTACCATTTTGTCTTGAAAATCTCCAAAATTTGCCTTTAACATGCTCTTTGACATAGACATATACTTAGCTATATAACCTTACATAGTCTCTTGCATGGTCGATCTATCAAGCTAATTTATTGCATTGTTTAACATGGCTTCAAACACGGCCATATTGTTTTTTGTGTCATGCTTCCCAATCTCATAACTTTGATATTTTACTCCAAATTTCACATATTTCTTCTATTTCATCAAAATTTATATTTCAAAGCTCCAAAATCAACATAAAAATTGATTAAATGTAATATCTATCCAAAATATACACTTATTAAGAAGTTGAGACAAAAAATTGTTTCTTAACAATAAAGAACAATGTTCATCTATGGCATCAGAAATTAGTATATGTTAATTTTAATTTGCTTGAAAAGTTAGTAAGGCTCGATCTCATAAAAGGTTTGCGTAGCTTGAATATCAAGGAAGATATTCATTACTCTTCTTATTCTATAAACAAAATGGTTTCAATTTCTCACAAAAGCAAAAATATGATTTCAATAAAGAGATTGTTCAGAATTCATGATATGGATATATTTGGTGCCACTCGAACACTCAGTCTTAGTAAAAGCAAATATGGTCTTGTTATAATTGCTGATTTTTCAAGATACAAGTAGATTATGTTTTTACATTGCAAGAGTAATGCATTTGAATCGTTCGAAAGTTTTGCAAAAAAGGAGTTGAAAATGAAAAAGGAACTTATATAATCAACCTAAGAAATAATCATAAGAGAGAGTTTGAAATCATAAATTTACAACCTTTTGTGAAGAAAATGACATTACTTATAATTTTTCTACACCATATACTCCTTAGTAGAATCAAGTTGCTAAATAGATAAACAAAAAAACTCATTAGTGAACCATGCTTTGTTAAATTCTAGTGGCATAGTAAACTATTTTTAGGTAGAAGCTACCTTAACAATTTGTCATATTATTAATAATATAAGGCTTTTTACCTATAAAATGTGTTATGAACTTTTTAGAGGAAGCCTATGGTTTTATCTTTTCATTTTTTCAAAAGAAATTGTTTTTATCTTGGAAAATTTGAGTAGAGAGCTGATGAAGCAATCTTTCTTAACTATTTCTTGAATAGTAGAACTTACATGATATACACAAATCACCAAAAGTTGTGAAAGAATCAACAAATGTAAACTTTGTGGAGTTTATCTAAAACTTTAGTAAATGAAGAATTAGAATTGAGTTCAAATTTCAAGGTTAAAGGATTATTAGAATCTAAGATAAGACCAATTAAGAAGGTTCTTTAGAACCAAAAATAGATGGAACTATTGAATTACCCTTCAAAAGCCAAAGGACTTATGAAAATTCTTGAAAGACTTGGAGATATAGATCACCTCATCCTCTTAAGTTAGTTATTAGCAATGTTGACTCTAGCATTAGAATGAGATCCAGTGTAAAGAAAACCGAAAATCATTTTTTAGGGAGGAATCTCTAAAAGAAAGCAATTAGATTGATGTAAAATAAGAGAAACTTAACCATTTTCAAAGGGAAAATGTGGAATTTGGTTTTGAGGCCAAAAGATAAATCTATGATAGGCACAAAATGGGTTTCTAAAAATAATTTAGATGCAGATGGAAGAATATTTTAGAATGAAGCTAAGTTAGTTGCTAAATGATATTCACAAGACAAAATAATAGATTATGATGAAACATATGCACTTGTTACTAAATTAGAAGCTATAAGGTTGTTGCTTGCATATGCTTATTACGAGAATTTTAAGATTTTTTAGTTAGATGTTAAAAATGCTTTTCTTAATAGCTATATTAAAGAAGTATGTATTGAACAACCCCCTAGTTTTGAAGATCCTACAAAAAGAAGAGTATGTGTTTAAGTTAAAAAAAGCTTTTCATGATCTTAAATGAGCACCTAGAGCTTGGTATGAAAGGTGTAAAGACTACTAATATAGAAGCCATGACTCAAAACTCAACTCAATGATAAGTTTCAAAAGTTCCCTATTTCCAATACTTATTGGATATAATTTTATATGAATTTTATGTCAATTTATCAAGAAAAGGATACTTAAGTGCTTGATATTTGATTTTAGGGTTTCGAGAGGAAAATTGAAGGATTGAAAGAAGGTTTGACAAAAAACGAGGCAAAATTTGGCAAAGTATAGAAAAGAGTGATTCCACTTGTACACAACATTCTGTATGGCCATGTAGACACTAGTGCTGAAGGATAAAAAGTGATCAGTATAAATCTTGAAAATGTGCCCTAGCTGCTACACAAGTTGTACAGAGAGTAATGCTGAAGGAGGAAATCTAACTAGAGAAGAAAAATGAAGAAATTCCGAAGTGCACAACCCTAAGCATGGCTATGCAGGAGACCGGGTAGAGCCTTAAACGCTAGAATTTTACTTTTTTTCCAGAGTACACAACCCTAAGCATGAGCATGTAGTAGGTCATGCATGCTACCCCTATTTCTAAAACTATAAATACTCAATTCACAATTTGGGAGGATTTATAACCTTTTATCATTCTTAGTCACTCTAAAAAGCCTAGGAAAGCATAGCTATGAACTTGAAGAAAGAAATTATTGGAGCATCATCGGATCATGATTACTTGTTATTCCTCTAGAATTTTTTTGCCTATTGTAAATTCCATGGAGGAGTAGATCTACATACCCTACATCTTGTGAAACTCTAAACCATGTGATTAAATTGTTTATTGATTAATAAAGAGTTTGTACCTTTGTATCTATTCATGTATTATGATTGTTTTGTGATTAATTTATGCACGCAAATTAATTGCATGTATGATTCTTGTTAGATAGAAAGAGGTTTAACCTAATATGATATATCTTTTTGAATAGAAAAATTGCATGTTTTGCCTAAAGGTAGGAAAACTTCGATTTTTTGCCCAAAGATTAAATTTTTCTTTAAGAATTATGAACTTTAATGAAATCTTATATGGTGAAAGTGAGGGAGAGGTTTCCACTATTCCATGTAGGGTTAAGAATTAATTAACTTGAGGGTATAATTACTTTAATTGAGAATTCTTGTAGTGAAAAGCATTAACAACTTGTTAATCAATACCTTATTATAAGAAAGCAAAGGTTTAGGGTAGATAAAGATGAAGAGTATGTTTTTGTGACTAAATTCATCTATTAAAGCAATTATAGTTAATGTTAGGATTGCTAGCTTAGTTAATCGGTAGTTGAAATTATTAATCTCATTTTAAGATTTAAACTAGATAGTAGAAAAATGGTAACACTATCACTTGTTTTCAAGATCCTTAAAGATGATACCTGCAAAAATCTATATTATATTTGATAGATACATTTTCTTAGCTTAATTGTTACATTTCTTTGGGTTTATAAATTTTTAATTTGATATGATCAGAAGAGCGTACATCAAGTTTTTAGCGTTGTTGCTAAGGATCTAGCAAAACAATATTAGGAAAAACCTTATAATCTACTACTTTAGTCATTTATTTATTTATTTTTACTTCTTTTCATTCTCTTTATCTTTTGAAAATTCTAACTCGTGATTTTTGCTTTTGTGGTACATGATAAAGGCTTTCCCTTCTAACATTCTTGATCTAGAACTTGAGATTGATAGAAAACTTTGCAAGATTTGGAAGAACATGACTGCTGGATCTTCTAGGCAATCAATGATTGAGTGAGAAATGCCTAATATAAAAGTTGAGGCAGAAGTAAAGGAAGAGGAATTATCTGAAGAGTCTTTAGATAGTGGGATAGAATTGTTGGAGATTATTAAAGAGGAAAGATGGGAAGTAATGATTGAAGATCCACCTAAGACCAATCTAGATTATGTAAGGCCTACCCTAGATGAAATAGGGTCAAACATTGTGAAGCCTACCACTGGATCTAACAATTTCGAAATGAAGGGTGTAGTGATTCAACTCTTGAAGTAATACTATCAATTTAATGGATTACTGGATGAGGACCCCCATGCTCATATTCAAACGTTCTTGAAAATTTGTGAGACCTTCAAGAACAACAGGATAGTAGATGAAGTGGCACATACTAGACTATTCCCTTTCTCACTAAAGGGAAAGGCTAAAAATTGACTTTAGTCGTTGGTCTTAGAGCTTTAACTACATAGGATGACACGGTAAAGTAATTCCTAGATTACTACTTCCCTCCTTACATGACAAATAAGCTTCGAAATGACATTGCATCATTCATGCAATAGGATGGTGAGACCTTATATGATGCCTAGTAGAGATGGATAGAATTGTTGAGAAAGTGCCTACACAATCAACTACCCACATGGATGCAGGTTCAGACCTTTTTTAATAGACTTAACCGGATTACTCATCTATTGGTAGATGCCACAATTGGTGGTACATTAAATTCCAAGACACTAGAAAAATCCTTGAAACTTTTTTGTTGACATGGCTAAAAATAATTATTAATGGGGCAACAATAGAGGCAAGTAAAAAGTGGTGGGTAAGTATGAAGTAGATCTTATGACTATTTTGGCGGCAAAGATGGAAGCTCTCAGTCACTAGGTTTCTACCCTCAAGAATCCCTAAGGATCACAACATTAGGTGGGAGATGCTAGTGAGAGTATGGATTTCCATGAGTAGTATGAGCGAGTAGATTACCTTGGGAATCAGAACAGAAAGCAATATAACCTATATAATAACGCCTAAAAGCTTGGCATGAGAAACCATCATAACCTCTCTTATGGTAATTAGAATGTCTAGAGATCTAGTTTTCCTCCACTAGGATTCTAGAAACAATAAATGCCACCTTATCAACCTATGCCCCATCTATTAAGACAACTACCTCAGTAATAGAGGGAGACTAGTGTGGAAAATCTTATTAGTCAATTCATTTAAAGCTCTAAGGCAAGACATTAGATTTAAGAGGCTTCTATTCATAATCTTGAGAAGTAAATTGGCCAATTGGCAAAGATGATGTTTGAAAAGCAACCGAGCTCTCTTCTTAGTAACATTGAGAATAATCTAAGGGAATAGGTGAAAGCCATAACCTTGAGGAGTGGGAAGGAACTACGAATTGAAAAGGAACCTTAGTAAAAGAAAGAAGATAATCAGTCATTTGAGAAGGAGAAGGTAGAACTTAAGAAGAAAGAACTTGAAAAGAAATCACCAGCAATTGTCAAATAGTATATGTCAAAAATTCCATATCTAGCTTGCCTCAATCAAAACAAAGACAAAGAGCAATTCAATAAATTCCCTAAACTTTTTAAACAACTACATATTAATATTCTATTAGTTAAGGTGCTTTCACAGATGCTAAAATACACTAAATTCCTAATGGAGCTCTTATCTAATAAGAGGAAGTTGGGGGATGTTTCTATAGCAGAAGTCAGAGTAAACGATTTACCTATCATTTAAAACAAACTTCCTCTAAAGCTAGAGGATCTAGGTAGTTTTATAATTTCGTGTTTGGTCGGTGATATCTCAATTGTTAAAGCCCTAACCGATCTTAAGGAAAGTATTAATCTAATACCATATTCTTTCTTCAAGAAATTAAGGTTAGCTGGCCTAAAGCCTACTAAAATGAGTCTACAACTTGCTAGCCGATCTATGAAAATCCCTAAGGGGATCATTGAGGATATCTTGGTGAAGGTAGGAAACTTTATATACCCTATTGATTTTGTGATTCTAGACATAGATGAGGATGGGGATATACACTTAACCCTTAGAAGACGATTTCTTGCCACTGCTAGGGTAGTGATTGACGTAGAGGAAGGCAAGCTTACATTGAGAATAAGAGACGAAGAGTTAGTGATTAAGATGGTTGCCGCCATGAAACATTACATATGTGTTGATGATTCATGCTATTATGTCAATCTTGTTGATTCTTTAGTAGACGAGCATATTGAAGAGATCCTATGTAAGGATGAGTTAGAACTATGCTTGACATGAGGAGAGGAGAAAGACATAGACAACCTAGAGGTTGAGGCATTCACTAAGTAGTTTAATGTAATAGAAGAAGTTACACCTTAGAGAGCGTTTAAAGAGATAAAAAAAGGTAGTGAGGTGAAACTTAAAACTTCCATAGAAGAGCTGCTAGTATTGGAATTAAAATAGCTACCAAATTATCTGGAGTATACCTTTTCGGCAAAAGACTCCAAGTTATTAGTTATCATGGCCTCAAATTTGTCTCAAGAGCAAAAAGATCAATTACTTATGATCTTGAGAGCACATAAGTGAGCCATCGCTTGGAAGATTTTAGACATCAAAGGTATCGATCCCTCTTTCTATACAAATAAGATATTATTATAGAAAGGATTTAAGCCTATAGTGCAACCACAATGAAGGTTAAATCCCAATATGAAAGAGGTAGCCATGAAGGACGTTATCAAGCTTCACGATGCTGAACTGATATATCCTATATCAGATAGTTCTTTGGTTAGTGCAACCTAAGGTCTACTAAAAATGGGAGGGATGACTATGGTCCCTAATGAAAAAAGTGAACATATACCAATGCAAACCATCATTGGATGGTGGGTTTATATTGACTATCGGAAATCAAATGATGCCACTAGAAAAGACCATTTCCCTCTTCTCTTTGTAGATCAGATGTTAGAGAGGCTGGTTAGACATATGTATTATTGCTACTTAGATGTGATGTCTGAATACTTCCAAATACTAATAGCTTTAAGGGACTAAGAGAAGCCTACCTTCACTTACCCTTATGGCACATATGCTTATAGGAGAATTCCATGCAATGCATTGGCTTCATTTCAACAGTGTATGTTAGCTATATATGATGATTTGGTGTAGAAAATTATAGAGGTCTTCATGGACTATTTTTCGGTCTTTCGTGATTCTTTTTATAACTTTCTAGAGAATATAGAGAAGGTGCTTATTCGTTATGAAGAAACAAATCTTGTACTAAATTGGGAGAAATGCCACTTCATGTGCAAAGAGGGCGTTGTACTTGGCCACCAAGTTCCTCATAAGGGCATTGAAGTTGATTGAACAAAAGTTGATATGATTGACAAACTTCCCCCGCCAAATTCAATCAAGGCCATAAGACGTTTTTTTAAGCCATGCTAGTTTTTATAGACACTTCATAAAGGACTTCTCCAAAATAGCCTGCCATTGACTAGGCTATTGGAGAAGGATGTGTTTTTCAACTTTACCCTTCAATGCCAACATGCCTTTGATGTTCTCAAGGTGATTGATAAATTCTCCTATTATGATAGCTCCTAATTAGAACTCACCCTTTTAACTCATGTGTGATATGAGCGATTATGCAATTAGGACTATTCTTAGATAAAGGTGGGACAAACATTTCCGACCTACCTACTACGCCAACAAGACTCTTAATAATGCTAAAGAAAATTACATTACCATGGAGAAGGAGATGTTGGCAATGGCGTTCACATTTAATAAATTTAGGCCATATTTAATTCTACCAAAGGTCATTATCTACACTGATCATTTTGCCTTAAGATTTTTGCTGACTAAAATAGATGCAAAGCCTATGTTTATTTGGTGGATTTTTCTCTTACAAGAATTTGACTTAGAGATTCGCGATAAGAGGGGGTAGAGAATCTACTCTCAAGACTTGAGAATCCTTGTTTAGAGGAGCTTAAAGAGGAGGATAATGACTCTATCCTTAAAAAAAAGCTATATGTAGTTTCTCAACTCATGAACCTAGAAATCCTATGGTTTGTAGGCTTTGCAAATTGTTTAGCAGTGAGAGTTCTTCTTGATGATCTTGATTATCATACAAGAAGGAAGTTCTTTTTAGAACTAATAGGAGTCAGATTCCTATAGAACCAATCACCAAGGCTCGAGCTAAGGGCTTACAAAACCTAGTTTTGAGAATTCTTCATGAATAACTAAATCCTGAGGATGCTAACTTGATTTCTACCTTTTTATCATATAATTGTTGTGCATTCCGATAAGTACATTTATTGGTTCTATAGGGTCCCAAATCACCTACACTATTGAGTGAATTGGGAGCCTCATCAAGACTTATATCCAATGACCTTGAAGAACCTGCGTGTTGAAGACTATTTTTTATATTTGTTATTTTTCCTTAAACCATTTATTTTGTAAGCTTTTTGGACATTTTATTTGGGTGTATTTGTGGATTTAGGACTGGCCACCCTTTAGTGGCATAGTTGTAATTGTTTAGTCATTTTAACCCTAAAGGGAGTAAGTAAAAATACTTGCTTAAGTAGGGTTTATGTAGTTAGTTGAGAGAATACAATTTGCTACCTATTTTCGTGAGAATTAGGGTTCTTACTCAAATTTTCATAAGACTTTTATCAATTCTTCAAGGAATTGTGGCGAGTAGCAACTTAAGGATTTGTAAGTCATATCATTTCCTTAGTTGATTCCATTTCATGCTATTATGTAATATTTAGTTTTGATTTGGATTGTGTTCTATTGGTTCTTGATTTTACGTCATTTGTAGGGTCAATTCTATCATTTTATTACTTGCAATTTAGTGGAATTGTATCCTAAATTATATTATTGATTGTGGATATTCAATTGCTAGTGGAATTCATCATTTGCGTGGAGGTTTTTACATAAGAAGTTCACTCCATTTTTAGTCTTGTTGATCATTGGATTTCCGATTAATCTTGTGTTGTGTGCTTAATCCATTTAAGCACATCATCTTTTGGTGTAAGATTATTTGAGTTTGAATTGGATTATAAAAGGGTTAACGGGTTTCACGCCATTATAGAGGATTGATCCGGATTTGCTTCCTTGTTTGTGTGTATATGCTTTTTGTCAAATTAAGGCATGTCATCTTTTGGTATTAGAGCTCAAGTTAAGAGAATGGAATTAGTGTTGGTTGATCTCGTTTCATAGTCAATTAGGGTTCTTCAATTTGTGATCCGAAATTGTGTATGTTGCGAATTGACTTGATTAATTGTCTTGTTAGGAAGTTGAGATTTGTTGCTTGTTGAAGTGGAATTTGAGGTCTTGTTGAAGCTCCTTGTTATTGATAATTTTCATGAAGGAAGAGGAGTAGAAGTGTATTTTTTATTCAAAATTCAGAACTTAGAAATTACCTCATTTATGAAGGAAGTGGAAGTTTAATCCATTGCATGTTGTTTCAGACATAAAGAGTATAGTTGTACAATTTTTAGAATTGAATTGGTGGAGTATATGGAAGCTATTTGATTTTCAAAACACACATTAAGTGATAGAAGTTATTGTGTGTTCATTTGAATTTGAAAGTGGCTTCTTACCAATTGTGGAAAGGTTGCAATAAGTGAAATCATTTGAATTTGAATTAAGCTGCCTTTAAAAAGTTGCGGTTTGAAAATTGTGTTTGAAGTGGAGGAGTGCAACTTGTGGAAGTGTGTATGTGTGTATGTGCTGCACCGTGAGTAGAAGGTGTGTGTGTGTGGCGTTGTGTTTGTGTGTGGAGTAAAGGGGATTGCAAGTGGTGTATGTAGTGATGGTAAGTGTTTGCACCGTGAGTAAGGGAAGTGTGTGACATTATGAATTGTACATTTGTGTGTGTGGTGAGCTGCTACACATTGTGATTTATAGTAGTGTGAACCTGTGGCAAGAAAGGAAAGAAGGTTTGAGTAGTAGAATTTGAATTAAAACAAAAAAATTTAAATGTGAAAGTAATTGAACTCATCACTTAAACACTTATTGGTTGAATTTAATTTCTTAACTACTTGGAAGTGATTGTGTGTACTTCATTTACTTGAATTTACTTAAAGTGGCAAGACTCATTTATTAACTTGGTTACTTGCTTGAACCGTAGAGTGTAGGGTTATATTTTTGTGTTGTTGGAATTAAACACAATCATGTTAAGTGAAATGTTTCTTTCTACTAATGTATTGTGTCGGGCATTGACTACTTTTACTACTAAGGATGATGAGCAAAGGGAAAATTTGTTCCATACTTCTTATAAGGTAACCTATGTGTCATTATAGTTGATGGTGGTAGTTGTACAAATGTGATAGCAGCATCGTTAGTATCAAAACTAAAATTTGCCACTACCTCACATCCTAAGCCTTATAAATTACATTGGCGAAGTGATCAATGAAGTTTACATGTGACCCAAAGAGCTAGGGTACCTTTCAGTATAGGTGATAAATACAATGATAAAATTGAATGTGACATTCTTCTTATGTTTATATCCCATATATTGCTTGGCAGGCCATGGTTATATGACTAGAGAGTCTTACATGATGGCTTCAGGAATACATATGTATTCCAGAAAGAGGGAAAATGCATCATTCTGAATCTGATGTCACCTTCAAAGGATTAGCAAGTTCAGCAGCAGATTAGTAGGCCATCAGAGGTAAAAGGGGTTCCCGTGCAGGCTAATAAATCTAGGGAAAAGAAGGTATTGTTGATGGGATAAGGTGAGTTGGAGAGAGTTATGATAGAAGATACTCCAATATAGTTGCTACAGTTGAGATATGCCCTAGGGATGTAGGAACATTCTACCCTCTGCAGTATCTCAAGTATTAAATGAGTACAATGACCTTTTTACTGATGATTTGCCAACAGGTTTACCCTCTCTAAGAGGAATAGAGCATGCCATCGACCTTATACCAGGGTCAGTATTACCAAATTGACCAACATATTGTATGAATCACGAGGAGGCTAAAGAATTGAAATGTCAGGTAGATGAGCTGGTTGAGCAGGGATTTGTCAAAGAGAGTCTCAGTCCTTGTGATGTTCCAGTCCTTCTTGTTCCTAAGAAGGATGGTACTTAGAGAATGTGTATTGATAGCAGAGCCATCAACAAAATTACCATCAAATATAGGTATCCTATTCCTAAACTTGATGATATGTTGGATGAGTTGTATGGTGCACAGGTTTTCTCTAAGGTAGATCTTAAAAGCGGGTATCACCAAATTCGGATAATAGAGGGAGACGAATGGAAAACCGCTTTTAAAATACGCCATGGACTGTATGAGTGGATGGTTATGCCATTTGGCTTGAGTAATGCTCATAGTACATTTATGAGATTGATGAATCATGTAATGAAGGAGTTTCTAGGCAAATTTGTTATTGTTTATTTTGATGATATTCTAATATACAAAAAAAGCCTAGAACATCATGTGGAGCATCTTCAAGCTATGTTTTCAGTGTTGAGGGCACAACAACTATTTGCAAATCTCCAAAAGTGTTCCTTTTACCAAACTAAGCTAACATTTTTAGCTTTTATTGTATCTGGCTCTAGTGTTAGAGTGGATGAGGAGAAAGTGAATGCAATCAAAGAATGGCCAACACCCACCTCAGTCACAAAGGTAAGGAGTTTCCATGGACTAGCATCCTTTTATAGGCACTTTGTCCATAATTTTAATAGCATTGTCAGTCCTCTCACAAAACTGACTAAGAAAAGTGTTCCTTTCGTTCGGAGTGAAAGGGCCCAAAGGAGTTTTGAAGAGGTAAAGGAAAAACTTACTTATGCTCCATTATTGGCTTTACCTGACTTTGACAAGGTTTTTGAGTTAGAATGTGATGCTTCTAGGATATGGATTGTTGTTGTATTAATGTAGGAAAAGAGGCCTATAGCATATTTTAGTGAAAAGTTGAGTAGTGCAACTTTGAACTATTCTATTTATGATAAGGAATTTTATTCCTTAGTGAGGGCTCTAATGACATGGCAACATTATCTTCTCCTAAGAGAATTTATCATCTATACAGATAATGAGTCACTAAAGCATTTCAAGGGTCAGCAGATTCTATCTAAATGACAAGCCAAGTGGGTGGAGTTTTTGGAAAGTTTTGCATATGTGATAAAGTACAAGAAAGGTAATCAGAATATAGTCACTGATGCTTTGTCAAACATGTATGTACTTATCACTTCTCTTTAGTCGAAACTGCTGGGTTTTTGAGTTATTAAAGGAACAATATGTGCATGATGATGACTTTAGAGCAGTTATGGAGAAATGTTCTAGAGGCAAGATGTAAAAGGGGTATTGCATGATTGAGGGGTTTTTATATAAATCTGGGAGGTTATGTATACCTTCTGGATCTATGAGGCATTTATTAATGAAGGATGCACATGCAGGTGGATTATCTAAGCATTTTGGCAAAAAGAGAACCCTAGCTATGTTGAAAGAGAATTTTTATTGGAGGGGTGCGATAAAGGATGTCCATAAGGTGTTAGAAAGGTGTGGAGTTTACAAGAGGGCTAAAGGAAAGAAAGGCATATAGGGTGAATATATGCCTTTGCCTATACCTACCAAACCCTAGATTGATATCAATATGGATTTTGTATTAAGGTTGCCTAGGACGTAAAGGGGAAAGGATTCTATCACGATGGTTATTGATAGATTCAGCAAAATGTCCCATTTTGTGCCCTATCACAAAATAGATGACGCTCTTTTTATTACTAACATTTTTCTGCAGGAAATTGTCAAATTGCATGGTGTTCCACATAGTATAGTGTTCGACAAAGACACTAAATTTCTTAGTTTCTTTTGGAAGACACTATAGAGAAGATTGGGTACTAAACTCATGTATAGTACCTCCTACCATCCACAAACTGATGGCCAGACAAAGGTTGTTAACCATACTCTTGGCAACTTACTTAAAGCAACAGTTGGCAAGAATCTTACTGATTAGGACTTATGTCTTCCTATTGTTGAGTTCGCTTACAATAGGTCTACTCATAGTTCGACCAATAAGTCGCCCTTTGAAGTTGTGTATGGCTATAATCCTACTGTTCCATTAGATTTTATAGCAGGACTAGCAATAAAGGAAGAGAGTCTTAGTAGAGTGGAACGAGCTAGGAAGATCCAGCAAATTCATGATAAAACAGCTGAACACCTTCAAAAGACTCAAGAGCAACAAAACATTCAAGGAAACAGGCATAGGAAAACCTACATTTATAATCCAGGTTACTTGGTTTGGATTAACCTTAGCAGGGATAGGTTTCCACATAAGAAGTCACAGAAGCTATCTCCTAGATCAGATAGACTATTCAGATTTGTCAAGCGCATTAACAACAATGCCTACCGGATAAAGCTACTATGAGAGTATGGTGTATCAACAACCTTTAATGTTATAGATTGTCATCATATTTTCCAGACGACATGCATGAAGACCTGTTTGAATTGAGGACAAATCTTCTTGAGGCCCGAGGAGATGATAGAAATCAGATTCCTATAGGACCAATCATTAGGGCTCGAGCTAAGGGCTTACAAAACAGAGTTTTGAGAATCCTTCATGAACAACCAAATCTTGAGGATGCTAAATTGATTTCTACCATGGAAAAAGAATTGCTAGCAATGTCTTTGCTTTTGAAAAATTTCGATCTTATTTTATCTTGTCCAAGTTATTGTTTATACTGACTAATCTACTCTATGATATCTTTTAACATACTGAATGATAAACCTTGTCTTGTTAGGTGGATTTTGTTGTGGTAGGAATTTGTCTTAGAACCAAAAGACAAGAAAGGAGTAGAAAACATAGCAATAAATTGCCTATCATGCCTAGGGACTCTAAACCTAGAGTAATTAGATGGGAAAGACATTAATGATGACTTCCTAGATGAGCATCTCTACCATGTTGAAGAGGTAAAGGAATATGAACTTCCTTAGTTTGCTAATCTTGCAAATTATTTGGTAGTTAAAATCCCACCAAAGGGGCTCTCTTATCAGCAAACGAAAAATAAATATATATATATATGTTTTTATTTCAAATACTACTTTTAAGGGGAGCCATATTTGTTTTGAGTGTGTGTTGATCAAATTATTAGGATGCCTATAACTATGTTCAATTGTGCAACAATTGTATAAAATAGGTAATATATCCTGGAAAGATGAGAATCTCCATAACTCCATCCTTGTTTAAGAAGTATTTGATGTTTAGGGGATTGACTTTATGGGACCTTTTCTGAGTTCTTTTGGTAACAAATACATTTGAGTAGTAGTAAACAATGTTTCCAAGTGGGTTAAGGCTTAAGCTTTAGCCTCAAATGATCAAGCAATACCATGATCAAAGGATTAAGCAGGATAAGCAAATCTAAGAAGGTAACCAAGTGTTGTTATGCAACTCTTTCCTATGACTATTCATTGGGAAGCCTAAATCCAAATGGTTTAGTCAATTCACTGTCATGAAAATCTACCCTTACAAGTGAGTGGAAGTCATACACATAGAAAAAAGGTACATTTAAGTTCAATGTCTATAAATTAAAAATTTATCTAGGAAGCAAGTTCAACTAGAGTAGTTAGGAGAAGTTTAGTCTCTATCCCAATTGAGCCATAACCACAGTAACACCTATTGAGCTAATGTTGTTAAATAGTAGCACTTCATAAGAGGCAACCCAAGTTTTGTTTAGTTTTGATTCACCTTCTTTTGTCTATTTTCACCTTTTATTTTAAGTTTGACATTTGGTCATTAGCGGTTATTACACTTGATTTTGTCTTTTGGAAGAGAGTGTGTCATAGAGATACATGGCCATGCAACACGGCATGTACATTAGCACACCTAGTGACATGAGCGTGTCACTAAGACCTTAAAGATACAAGCTTGACAAGCTTAATAGCACAACCATGCTATAGGCCATGTCAATAGCATGCCTTGACATGCCCATGTCCAAAGAGGAAGAAGGGAAATTTTTCTTTTACAAGAGATACATAACCAAGTACATGACTGTGTACTTGACCACGTTAATGCAAGGAGAAAAAATTTATGAAAGATACATAGGTCCTGACATGCACATGTCCATGGCCATGAAACCCACATCTAGGTAAGTTCAAAATTTCATATGAAAATTACACACCCATAAGCATGACCATGCTCATAGTATTGTTAAACAAATCCTAAATGACTCGCCTAATAGTACAACTATGTTAGAGGCCATGTTCTTTCACCTAACATGCTCAGTTGGATCAAAGAGTGACATAGCCATGAGTACGCCCATGTTAGTGACCATGTCACCTTTCTTGCTCTTTAAATCTAACCTTTCTTTCCCCCATCTTTCTTTCAGTTACACTTGGTATCGATCTATCTTACTACCTTAGACTTGTAGGCAGGTGCACCTATCAATTCTATGGTATTGTGAATATTGATATCAAATGTCAATCCTATAGGGACTAAAATTACAAGTAACTACCCTTTTCTTATTATCTAATATGAAAAATCAAGTGGAGTGAATAAAATCAAACAATGAGTAAACTAAGAAAAACAATAATCATTAAAAGTGTACTTGGATATTGAATCCCCTTAGAACTACTAATATAATTAACTAATTATGATTCAATTTCATTATTGTATACTTGGATCATGGGAATTACTTACTTGAACTAATAGTTCACTTAAGTCTACTAATTCCTAATTCTAGGTTGATTAATTAGAATCTCTTCCTAATTAAAACTCCTAAAATCACATTACATTCAATCTGTGAACTCTGCTATTAGGTTTGACCTTAATCCAAAAGATTTTACATCATCTTATCTCTAGGACTACATGCAACTCCTTCTAATTATTCTAAATCAACTCTAATATGAGATCTCTTGATCTCTATATCAGAAATCAAATTTCTAACTAATACGTTAGCTGTATTAAATTGAAAACAATGAAGAACACATAATTGGATCACAAAAATAAAAATAATTTCATTGAATAATAAACTAGAAAATCACATGTTCATTTTAGGGTTCATCATACCCAAGTACAAAAGAAAATTTAAGTTATCAACATATTAAATTTAAAAGCGACAATATAAAAAGAGTGCATACAGAAGAGAATAAAATAAACAATAATACTAAAATCTATCACTATGTTATTCTCACTCTACAATTCTCTCCTAAGCTAGAAGTTTATACTCCTTAGATAGCCATTAGTCGCTAGTCAATTAGGAAAGTTTTAGCTTCCTAGAGAAAACCTGGACCCATCATAAATTAGGAAATATTACTTCAATGGGTAGTAATAACTTCTAATGATATTAGGAAACTCAACTACTCTTGAAAGGAAAACCAAATCTTCAAGAGGAATTATAAAGTGAAATTGTGCTTGGAAATCAAATTTGGAAAGTTGAATTTTAGCTAGACAAGGTCATAGCATAGTTGTGCTATTGCCTATATACCATTATATTTTAATTATATCTAAAAATTGCTTATGACACACACTCTGACATTTTCTTGCCTCGTGTACTTCTATACAGTTGCTTGTATGGCTACTTTAAAATGCTTTATCTCATTCTGTTTTGCACGACCTTGGACACGGGTGTGCTCTTTACCTTTTCATGCTTCCAAAATTGATATTTTTTACTTCAAATTTCATGTAATTCTTTTATTAAGCCATAAATTACATTTCAAAACTCTAAAATCAAAATAAAGAGTAATTAAGTTGATAGGAATCAAAATCTGACAAGACCTATCATTAGGGCAAGAACTAAAGGAATTCAAATTTTGGAGATGAGGGCCCATTTTGAGCAGATCGACCCCGGAATTATTTATATATTAAACACTTTTCTATTATTCTTGTATTTTGTTTTCCAATAGGCACACTTATCATATTTTATAGGGCAATGGACAAACTCCTTCAGACTCAGCTTATGGGTTATCCATGGATCGACTTGAACCGGCGATAAAAACACATTTCTAAAGATAAACAATTTTAGGAGATTAGGTGGTAACCATAAAGGTTTTAATAGGTTAGCCTCCGGACTTAGAAACTCTAGTTTTCCCTTTTCCTCTTTTCACAAAAACGAGAAGAGGAAATAACGATGACTAGTAGTCCAAATTAAGACTAATCCGCTCCTTTAGTCTTAATTCAATTTTTCCCAACAACAGTTGGGTGACGACTCCAAAAATCAAACGAAATTCCTAATTCAAGTCGAGGATCTACATTAGATGAGCATAGGGTCTAGTCTAGATCGGATTAGGAATGGGAATTCAAAAATTAGACTCGACAGGATGGCGACTCCACTGGGGACCCATGCCAGTAGGCTAGCCACCTGAATCTTTTCGAATTGTTCTCTTTAAGAAATGTGTTTCAATTATTACTATGTTACTAACTTTTCAGGGATTAGTTAGATTTTGAATTTTCTTTACTGTGGGGGTTTGCATGCATATGTGTGTATGAGTAGACGCGGTCGAACCCGGACCGTCCTAGAAACCTAAGACGGGGAGCCATTGTGTAGGTTTCGAGCGAAGTGAGTTGATTCACCGTTCGGGACCGATTAGGCTACCCCACCCTATGCTTCGATATGGCCTGAGATCCATTTCTTCGAGAATGTGGGAGGCCATAGAGCTCGGGAACCAATTAGAACCAACCTACTTGCATACATAACATCATAAGGGGCTGACAATTGAATGACAATGTAATGGTTTGTTATTTTGTCTTTGGAGTTCAGGACCATTTCCCTGTAATGTTTTCGTAGTTCTGTTTGTAACTAGGCTATTTCTTATTGTAATAGATGGCTAGCAGTGCAGTCGACCGTCTCCTCCGCAAAGAAATACGAGTGTACAAACCTTTGGACCCGAAGTTGGTACTGGGCCATTGGTTTACTTTGTACAACCCGGAGGAGCAGGCCTTCATCCAGCAAAAGATCAGCCCCATACTCTCACTGACAAAGATAGAGGTGAATTTGCCTTTAGTCCGGGCCATGCTCCAATTATGGGAAATCGAGCCCGCTGCTTTCTTTATCGGGCCGCATGAGATCACCCCTACCTTGGAGGAGTACACCCTGTTGCTACAGGCTCCAGCACTAACCGATCAGATCTACATTCCAGACCTAGAGGCCGGGCCAGCCGTTACCTTCAGCAGATTATTAGGCATCCGTAAGACAGCAGTCAACAAAGCCCTGGCAGAGTGTAATGCGGATGGATGATTTAGAAGCATGGTTCATCGCCCGAGAGGACAGTGGGGATAGAAAGGACGTCCTGAGTGGGGATCCCAAGACTTACAGACAGAGAAAGGTGAACACTTTCATCTTGACAGCCTTTGCCACCATACTGTTCCCCACCGGGACCTTCTATATTCACTATAGGGTTGCAGAGCTGGTGACCCAATTCCTGGAGGGAAGATCTTACATCCCGGCTCTACTGGCTGAACAGATCTGGAATTTAAACTTCCTCAAGAAAAAAAGCCATGGGATCCTTCGCTCTAGCTTCAACCTTCCGCTAATATGGTTTGTAAGCCACCTCAAGTGTTTCGAGTTGAACATGGTCAGGAAAACCCCAGCCCAACAGGTGGATCTGGTGGATTCATGTGTAGAAAAGGTAAAGCTACCCGACGGCCTTACTAGCCACAGTTGGGTAGAGCTGCTTAGGAGCTTCAGTGCCGAAGATATTTTATGGACAGCCAGGTGGAGTTGCTATAACAAAATCATCTTGACTTGCAGAAACTTCCAAGCAGTGCCTTTAATCGGAATTAGCGGATGTATCGGATATCACCCAAACTCAGTGGTCCGCAAGTTCGGCACTATTCAAGATATCGTTTATCGGCCCTCGGTACAAGTAGTTACCTTTGATTATCAAGATCCGAACCTGTTAGTAGCTGAGAAGTTTGTGAAGCTGGTAGAGGTCAAAGCACTTTGGGAAGCCAGAATTGAAAGCCCGAATGTGGACCTCGGGGAATTAGATGGCGAAGTGGGAAAGCACCGAGCCACCAGAGAATTTGTAATCCACCAGCTATACCAGACGGGGGAAAGAGTGTATCGGGTTCTAGACGTCACTCAGCCAAGACCAAACAAGATTAACCCAGAGACAGAAATCTACCTAGAGCAAGTTAAGGCCCGAATGGAGGTATACTTTGAAACTGCAGATTATAAGAAAGACATCTGGAAGGGACGCTTCAAAGAATCCGACCAAAGGAACAAGGCTTTAGAAGTGCAATTAGAGAAGTGCTAAGCCAAAGTCAAGGAACTAGAAGCCATCATCAGTGGGAAGTCTGAGCCTCCATAATAGAAGACTAAAAGAACTAGGAAGTAGATCTTTATTTGTAATATTTTATTTTGAACTCCAGAATTTTTAATATGAATAAAAGTGAATTTTCAATATTACATTGTCAGTCAGTTGTCAACCATTTTTACTTTTTAGCATCCGCGTGACACATGCATATCATTCTTGCATTCATTACACTAAAAGCAAAACAAAATGCGACTCCAGGTATCAAAATAGCTTCCAGACAATTGAACCCTCCTCGAAGCCTAGTTCTCACGCGCTCAAGAGCAAAAATGGCCAACAGCAGTGACAACCGCAACAACACCAACGCTGAAGCTACCTCGGACTCTAGGATCATGTCCTTAGAACAAACAGTCCAACAACTGGCTGCCCAGGTTCACCTCTTAACTGAAAGCATCGGCCTCCTGCGCAACACTCAGCTAACCCAGGAAGAGTATTCAGGGGCCAGAAAGGGGAAAGCAGTGGAGGGACAGCCTTCGGAATATGAAGAGATCAATTCCCACCTTAACCCGACCTTTGAATATGAGCCAAAGGTCAACCAGGGGCCGACCTCTGATAACCTGAAAAAGGAGATGGAAGAGAGGCAGAAGGAGATGGAGAAACGACTCTTCCAGCAGCTCCATGACAAGATGAGAACCATTGAGGGCCCTGACGGTTTTGAACAGGCCGGAATCACCAACCTGCCAGCATACAGAGAAGAGGCATACCCTGAGAAGTTCAAGACCCCAGAGTTCGAAAAGTATGATGGGACCGGCTGCCCCAAAATGCATACCAGGCTATATGCTCGGAAAATGAGCAAGTATGCTCAATACGACCAGCTCATGCTTCAAACATTCCAAGACAGCCTCACAGGCCCTACACTGGTCTGGTATGCCCACCTGGACTTCAACATTGTCAACACTTGGGAGAAGCTAGCCCGGGCGTTTTATGACCAATATAAGTTCAATATTGAAGTCACCCCATCTGTAATCGACCTAGGAAGTCTCCGGAAGAGACATGCTGAGTCGTTCAAGGAATATGTTCAGCGCTGGAGAGCCAGGCCGCTAGGGTAGCAACCCCGATGTCAGAGAAGGAATTGACATCCATATTTGTCAATACCCTGGACAAGACCTACTTTTCACATCTAGTAGGCCAAACCTCCTCCAGTTTTGTAGAGTTGGTGGTCGCGAGCTGTAGGATTGAGAACGATGGAGCCTCCTAGGGTCACACCGACACAGAGGCCTGTGGGAGGAAACAAAGCTAAAGAGTCCACTGTTAGCACGGTCCACTCCGGTAAAGCAGAAAAGGCCGGGACTCGTGTTACATTTCAGACCACGAGTACCCCAGTCCAGCAAACCACGACGGGTTAAACTCAGGCTGTCAGGGTCCCAAGGCAGTTCACTCCAATCCCCATCCCACTCAGTTAAGTCTTCGTTCGGTTGAGGGCAGACAACTTGATTAGTTTCGAGATCCCCAACGACTGGTACAAGCCCAAGAACTTTGACTCAAATCTCAAGTGTGACTACCACATGGGTCAGGAGGGGCATTCCACAGATAGGTGCTGGAGGCTCCGACATAAAATCCAAGATTTAATTGATGCAAGAATCATACAATTGGATTTCGTGAACACGCCAGCACCCAATGTCAACACCAACCCCCTGCCCAATCACAGGCCCGCCATTAATATGATTACATCTGAGGAGTCGGTTCCCAAAGAAGCCCTGAAGACCGAACCACAAAAGAAGCAATCTCGCCAAGCTCCAGAATAGACTCCAAAGACACAAATTAAAAGAAGCTGGTCAGCTGGAGACCCAACGGTCGGCACTTTGGGAGAATCACACGGGAGATTTCAGTACTTAGTGAATTATTCTTATACCTCGAATGAGCAAGGGCCACCTAGCGGATGGGGACCGGAGTTTGAGAAGGAGGACAACCCGGCAAAGGAAGAGGGGGAAGACTGTCCACATGATCAACTCTCACCAGAAGCCTAAGGTTATACAGTGCTATGAGGGACAATTAACCGAGGTACAGATCCCAAGAAAAAGATATGTATTCAATGTCTCGATACCGGTAGAGAATTACAAGGCTGCACCGTTCAACTATCGGGCCCTCGAACAAGAGCTACCTCCTATAGTGGGAGGCATCACCCGCTCTGGGAGATTATATGATCCAAAGTATAAGAGCCCGACTGAAGAACCCACCGTGGAAAAAGGGGAAGAAGAGGAAGAGGGACTTGCTGCGTTCACGAAGATGGTTAAGGCCAGTGAATACAAGATCATGGAACAATTAAATAAAGTTCCAGCACAGATATCGCTCATGGGCCTTCTCACAACATCCGAACCTCACAGGGAAGCACTCTTTAAAGTGCTGAAAAAGATTTAGGTCCCGGAAGGTATCGCTACAGACAAATTGGGTCACGTGGCAGACTCCATTTTTGCAATGAACCAAATATCCTTCTCTCCGGAAGAGCTAGGGGAAGAGGGAGACCAACACACCAAACCACTATTCGTAGTGGTCAGGTGCAATGACACCATTGTCTCTCGGGTACTTATCGATAACGGATCATCTCTCAACGTTTGCCCATTGGCAACACTCGACTTATTGGGGGTCGATCCAAGCAATATAAAACCTAGCTCCACAGTGGTCAGAGCTTTTAACGGGTCCAAAAGAGACATAATAGGGGAGGTGAGCCTACCGGTGGAAATTGGTCCACAAACATTCCACATCTCCTTCCAGGTCCTCGATATCCCAAGATCTTTTAATTTGCTCTTGGGACGACCTTGGATACATGCTGCTGAAGCCATCCCCTCTAGTCTCCACCAAAGGGTCAAATTCATCACAAACGGGCAGATAGTCACTGTATTGGGCGAGCAGGATTACGCCATATACAAAGAGACTGCCATACCTTATATTGGGGACGAAGGTTCAGAAGACCTGGGGTTGCAGATTTTCAATGAAGTAAACATGGTGACCAGCAAGGAGGGCCGTCAGTTTAAAGAGGGGCAGCATGGGACGTTTGGACTAGGGTACATTCCTACGGCCGCAGAAGAAGCGCAAACAAAAGGGGCCAAAGGCAGAATAAGGGAGAAGCTGACCGACACCCAGATGTGCATCCCACCTCTCCAACAATCTTTCCGAAAGGCAAACATCATTCACGAGCTTCGGATAAATGAAGAGGACGACAGCAAGGGGAAATCAACTCCCCGCACGTTTAACCAACATCCGGCTCTCAACAATTGGTTTTGTTATCCTATCAGTAGCGCTAGGTTAGCTCAAGAGTAGAGAAAGATTATTAAACAAATTTTATTGAGACTCTTTATCAAGTTCAATTACAGTTTGTTTTTTTTCTTACATATATATATGCTTTCATTTTACTCTGATCTCCTACCATCGAACATCAGGGATATTTCACGTAGGTAGAAAGTAAAAACGCTGATATCGTTTCCAACGCTGCTGGGTCAGTTGTTGAAGGTGATATTTTAGACCACGAAATAATACAAGAAAATTGGCTAAAACATGAACAAGGCGGAATCTCGATCGACGAGCCTATGGAGACAGTAAATCTAGGAAGCATGGAAAACCCTAAGAACCTCAAAATTGGGACCAGTTTGAATGCCGAGCAAAAACGTGAGATAACCGAGCTATTAACGGAATATGCAGATGTGTTTACCTGGTCGTATGGTGACATGTCAGGGCTAGACCAGTCAATAGTAGTTCACAGGCTTCCCACAAGGCAAGATGTTAAACCTAAAAAACAAAAACTGAGAAGATTTAGGCTTGACATCTTACTGAAAATCAAAGAAGAAGTCAAGAAACTGCTAGAAGTAGGGTTCATTGAAGTATCCGACTACCCAGAGTGGGTAGTAAATGTAGTCCCTGTCATGAAAAAGAATGGAAAAGTACGCGTATGCGTAGACTTTCGAGACTTAAACCAAGCCACGCCAAAGGATAACTTCCCCCTACCTCACATTGATGTTCTAGTAGACAATACTGCGGGAAACCATCTCTTCTCATTCATGGACGATTTCTCAGGATATAATCAAATAAAAATGGCTGAAGAAGATAAAACCAAAACGACTTTCATCACAACATGGGGAACTTTCTGTTACAAAGTCATGCCTTTCGGTTTGAAGAACGCCGGGGCGACGTATCAGAGAGCCATGGTCGCTATATTTCACGATATGATGCATCGAGAGGTTGAAGTATATGTCGACGACATGATAGCCAAATCCAAAAAAGGAGAAAACCATATAGATATCCTGAGAAAATTGTTTAAACGACTGAGAAAGTTCCAGCTCAAGTTGAACCTAGAAAAATGTACTTTCGGGGTCACAACGGGGAAATTGTTAGGGTTTGTCATAAGCCAGGAAGGCATTAAAATCGACCCTAACAAGGTAAAGTCCATATTAGAATTACCTTCCCCACGCTCCGTTAAAGAAGTAAGAAGCTTACTGGGAAGATTAAATTACATAGCTCGTTTTATCTCACAGCTCACCGACAAATGCCAGCCATTATTCCGTCTGTTGAAGAAGAACACCACAATAGAATGGGACGACGAATGCGAAGAGGCATTCGAAACAATCAAAGACTATCTTACAAAACCTCCGGTCTTGATAGTCCCGAAACAAGGAAAGCCCTTATTCTTATACCTCACTATACTCCCTGAATCCATGGGATGTGTGCTGGGGCAGAAAGATGACGAGGGAAGAGAGCGTTCCATATATTATCTGAGCAAGAAGTTCACAGATGGGGAATAGAGGTACTCAGAGCTGGAGAAGACGTGTTGTGCTTTAATCTGGGTCATGTATCGACTAAGGCAATACACCCTTTATTACCATATTGAACTGCTAACAAGACATGATCCCTTGAAATACTTGGCAGAGAAACCAGCCTTGATAGGGAGAATCTCTAAGTGGAAAATGCTCTTATCCGAGTTTGACATCACATACGTAAATCAGAACTCAATGAAAGGGCAAGCTTTAGCCGACCAGTTGGCGGAACACCTTGTCGAGACAAATTCCCAAGAACTACAGGCCTAATTTCCGGATGAGAATATATTGTTAGTGGAAGATAGGCCGGTAGAAGACTTTGGGATAGAGCAGAACCCAAAATGGAAACTATTTTTCGATGGAGCCACTAATATATTCGGTTATGGGGTTGGGGCGGTATTGATATCCCCGGACGGCACGCAATTCCCTGCAGCGACGAGACTTACATTTCCCTATACCAATAATATCGCAGAATATGAAGCATGTATTCTTGGCCTCAAAATGGCCTGTCAAATGGGAATCCGCGAATTAGAAGTATATGGGGATTCGTCGCTCATCATACTACAAACAAGAGGGGAATACAAGACTAAAGACCCCAAACTGGTACCGTACCATCAACACTTGATAGAGCTAGTTGAAGAATTCAAGGCAATCACTTTCACATACATCCCGAGAACTCAGAATTAGTTCGCAGATGCCCTAGCCACACTAGCATCTATGATCCAGATAACAGGAGGAGCCGAAGTTCAACCGATGAAAATAGACATCGAAAGTCGGCCCGCCTACTGTTTAACAATTGAAAAGATACAAGATAACAAACCCTGGTATCACGATATCAAGACCTTTCTCCAAGAAGGTAAATACCCCGAAATGGCTAACAAGAATGACCAAAGAACACTCAGACGGTTAGCAAGCCATTTCCTATTAAGTGGGTCCATACTTTACAAGAGATCATCTGATACCACCCTGTTGAGATGTGTGGACAAAGATGAAGCATGCGAACTGATGAAAGAAGTACATGAAGGAGTATGTGGACCTCATATGAATGGCTACATGTTAGCCCAAAAAATCATGAGGTTAGGATATTATTGGTTGACTATGGAATCAGATTGCATAAAATATGTCAAACACTGTTATTTGTGTCAAGTCTATGCGAACTGGATCAATGCTTCGCCCAACAAGCTACATTTGTTATCAGCACCATGGCCATTCTCCATGTGGGGAATCGACATAATTGGCCCTATCACTCCAACAGCATCCAACGGCTACAGATTTATACTGGTAGCGATCGATTACTTCACCAAATGGGTAGAAGCTTCATCATATGCCAATGTCACAAAAGGGGTAATAGTCCGCTTCTTAAAAAGGGACATAATAGCCCGATACGGAGTTCCTGAGTCCATCATCACCGACAACGGTACCAATCTTAACAACAAATCGATGACAGGTTTATGTCAACAATTCCACATAAACCACAGAAATTCAACTTCCTACCGACCTTAAATGAACGGGGCAGTAGAAGCAGCTAACAAAAATATTAAAAAGATCATCGAGAAAATGACAACAACTTACAAAGATTGGCATGGAATGTTACCGTTTACTCTCATGGCTTATAGGACTTCAATAAGAACATCTACAGGAGCTAGCCCATATTCATTGGTATATGGTACTGAAGCAGTGCTACCAGTTGAAGTTGAGATACCATCATTCAGAATCTTATCAGAAACTCAGTTAACCGAATCAGACTGGGTAAAGAAGAGGCTTGATCAGCTGAATCTGATTGATGAAAGAAGACTTACCGCATTATGTCATGGCCAGTGTTACCAACAAAGAATGGCCCGAGCATTTAATAAGAAGATGAGGCCTCGGTACTTTAAAGAGGGGGATCTGGTGTTAAGGAAGGTTCTCCCGAACGCGCAAGACTCTAGAGGAAAATTCACCGCAAACTATGAGGGTCCATATGTGGTAAAAAAGGTTCTATCAGGAGGTGCTCTGATATTGACTCAAATGGATGGTCCAGAATTGAGAGACCCTATTAATATAGATGCTGTAAAGATGTACTATCCTTAGGCAAAGAAATTGAAATTTTGCCAATGTTTATGAAAGCCAATGTTCGGTGAAAAATTTGTTGAGTCAAGTTTTTACTTTTTACAAGCAAAGTTAATATCCCTGAATGGTCAATAATCCAAATCAATTCGCACCATAACAAATATCCTTAAACACATTACTCACCATTTCACCAATGAAAAATAAACACTAAAATGATAATGAATCTCAATATGGTTTGTAATATAATCCTATCTATTTTTGAACATTAGAACTAAGCGCATCATTAGGATAACATTACCATCAAAAGAGTGTTGTGTATAAAGAAAGGGAGCACATCAAAATTGTCGACCCTGTGTCAAGATAAGAAGAAATGAAGCAGAAGCAAACCAGCCCGAAGGTTCGGTTGTTTGGTTGCTATCCACGATAAACTGGCAAGCATATTAAAATAAATAACTATCATCATATCATCACATCATTTAGTTCAGGCTGTAGAAAGTATATTCAGAAGCATAAGATGAGTCAGCCCGTAGTGGGGCACTTGTCTGAGCATGCCCTTTAATAGGGTGGTCAGCTCAAAAAGGGGCGCTTTCCCAGATCTCTTAAGGTTAGCCCACATGGGGCACCTTTTGAGCCATCATTTTCATCATAGGGTAGTCAGCCCAAAAAGGGGCACTTCCCTAGATCTCTTGCAAGGTCGGTCTATAAAGATGCCTTCCTAGATATCATTTTTATATTAGGTTAGTCAGCCCATAGGGGGCACTTTCCTAAAAACTTTATCCTCATGTTCAGCCCATAGGGGGGCACTTTTTGAGGCAAATCCAATCCAGGTTAGTCAGCCCATAGGGGGCACTTTCCTAAAACTTTGTCCTCATGGTCAGCCCATAGGGGACACTTTTTGAGGCAAATCCAATCCAGGTTAGTCAGCCCATAGGGGGCACTTTCCTAAAACTTTGTTCTCATGGTCAGCCCATAGGGGGCACTTTTTGAGACAATTCAACTCTAGGTTAGTCAGCCCATAGGGGGCACTTTCCTAAAACTTTGTTCTCATGGTCAGCCCATAGGGGGCACTTTTTGAGGCAAAATTCAACTCCAGGTTAGTCAGCCCATAGGGGGAACTTTCCTAAAACTTTGTTCTCATGGTTAGCCCATAGGGGGCATTTTTTGAGAAAATTCAATTCCAGGTTAGTTAACTCATAGGGGGCACTTTCCTAAAAACCTTGTTCTCATGGTTAGCCCATAGGGGGCACTTTTTAAGACAATTCAATTCCAGGTTAGTCAGCCCATAGGAGGCACTTTCCTAAAACTTTGTTCTCATGGTTAGCCCATAGGGGGCACTTTTTGAGACAATTCAACTCCAGGTTAGTCAGCCCATAGGGGACACTTTCCTAAAAACCTTGTTCTCATGGTTAGCCCATAGGGGGCACTTTTTGAGACAAGTCCTGTCAAAGGTTAGTCAGCCCATAAGGGGCACTTTCCTAAAAATCTGTTCTCATAGTCAGCCCATAGAGGGCACTTTCCTAAAAATCTACCTCAAGGTTAGCCCATAGGGGGCACTTTTTGAGACATTCAATTCAAAGGTTAGTCAGCCCATGAGGGGCACTTTCCTAAACTCTCCCGATTAGTCAGCTCTCGGGACACTTTTCGGAAATATTCCTCCAAACAGTTGCTAGTCTAACAAGATGCTTCTGTTGACAGGTAGCCAGCTCATAAGGGCGCTTCCTGAGTAAATTTTCTTTCCAAGGTTGCAAGTCTGATAAGACGCTTCCTATCATCATTTCTCATACATTCCTACACAATGATGGAGACATATCCCATCGCCAATTAGTCAGCCCATAAAGCACTTTTTGGGAAGGAACATTACCCTGAATTGTTAGGAACATCTTCAATCGTAGGATTATTAGCTCTTGGAGCATTTTCCTACCAAAATCCATTCAAGAGGCCAAAAATGGTGTCTTTTGTTTGTCTTTGTAGTTAAGTTTTTCAAACTTTACCACAAAGAGAGGCAGCTGTAAACACCCCATTTTTGCCCTAGGAATCGATAATTCTAAAAAATAATCAATTTTTAATTTTTCTCAATTTTTCCCAATTTTCCTCTAATTTAGCATAAATAGTAAAAATATTCAAAAAATAAAAATAAATAGGAAAACACATCAATTTTGAAAAATGATTTCAGAAATAGCAATAATAAATAATAAACAATTTTTGCAAATTTTTGAAATTTCAAAAAATACAAAAAAATAAAAAAATCACATTTCATATATATAATTTGCGATACAAAGAAAATCGGGAAATTGGGCCAGCTCAGCTGGCTCGTGCGTGCATGTTGGGACCGTGTGAAGGCTGAAGTTCGCGAGTTCGAATCCCCCTGCGTGCGCTCGGCAAAACTTTTTCCTTCTTTTCCCTGGAGCTGCCACGTGGTAGCATGTGATTGGCCGAGAGGAAACACGTGCCTCGCACGTGGTCGTCTTCTTGCTCAAGCCCAGCCGGAGAAAAAATCCAGTAGAAGTCTGATAAGGTTAAAATTGCTGGATTTCTTCGAATCTTTTTGGATTTCAATAAATCTAAAACCGAATTATCCAGATAAATCACAAGATTACAACAAATCGGCATCAAATAGGTTGGATAGAATAAAATCTAAAAAACAGAAAAATATGGGTTTATCCAAATCGGCCGATTCAAGCTTATCCAAGAGGGTTTCCGGACGCCTATAAATAGAGGAGGAGATGAGGAAGCCAAAACACGAATCACAAGTGAGAGAAAGAGAGAGAAAGGAGCGAATCGGAGTACGCCGGAGAAGCTTAAAGCCGAAACCTCCAACCGGAGCTAGAGCCATCGCAAGGAGACGTTTTGGGAGCAAACCACCGCCACCATTGGATTCAGCAACCTCGAGAAGCTAGGATTCGACACCTCACCCGCTGCAAAAGGCCACCGGAACGCCGTGAACGAGCCTTCCCCGCCGCCGTCGTGTCCGATCGACCCGACCCGCGCATCGACCCGGATCCAGGTAAGTCGGATTTTCCGAATTTTTTTTATTTAATTAATTTTGTTTATTTATTTATTCTGAATTAATTAATTAATTTATTATTTGTTATTTAGTTATTTATTTATTTGTTTATGTTTTATTTTTAATAAATAGGAAAATGTAGAAATTAGATTTTTCTAGAATTTAATAATGTAAAAAAAATAATAAAAAAATAATAAATAGATAAATAAAAATAAAAATAAAAATAATAAAATATAGAAAAATAATAAAAAAACATTAGGAAAATAATAATAAAATTTTGGATGTCAAAATAGGATAGATAATAAACCAAAAATCCCAAAAATTCCAAAAAATCACAAAAGTTCCCAAAAATCACAAAAATTCCCAAAAATCACAAAAATCCCCAAAATTCTCAGAAATCACAAAAATAACAAAAAAATCATTAAAAAATTCAAAAATTATAAAAGAATCATAAAAAATGAATTTTAGCACTTAGAAAAATCCCTTGCTTCAAATAAATCCAAAATTGTTGTTTTTCCCTAAAATCATTTTCAAAATAAAATCAAAGCTTAGGCTTAGAAGTTTTTTTAGAAAAAAATCCCAAAAATGACAAAAACATAAAACTAAAAGAGGTTTCATAAATTCACAAACCAACTTAAAGTTTTTAGAAAAGCGAACTACGGCTTGTTTGATCCTGAGTAGCAGGTACATAGGCACCCATTCGGGTCAACCCATAAAATTAATGAAAAATCCTTTTCTTAAAATAATTCAAAAACATAATAAAAAGGAACAGAAACACAATAAAAACACATTTCTAAAGATGAACAATTTTAGGAGATTAGGTGGTAACCGTAAAGGTTTTAATAGGATAGCCTCCGGACTTAGAAACTCTGGTTTTCCCTTTTCCTCTTTTCACAAAAACGAGAAGAGGAAATAACGACGACTAGTAGTCCAAATTAAGACTAATCCGCTCCTTTAGTCTTAATTCAATTTTTCCCAACAACAGTTGGGTGGCGACTCCAAAAATCAAACGAAATTCCTAATTCAAGTCGAGGATCTACATTAGATGAGCATGGGGTCTAGTCTAGATCGGATTAGGAATGGGAATTCAAAAATTAGACTCGAAACTCATCATTTTGCAGATTGAACACTACATTTCATGTGAGAATTAGGGTTCATACCTTGGTTCCAAACTCTTCTCAATTTCAATCCCAAGAGTTGAAATTGTGGCGAGTGCAACATCTTAAAATTGTGAGTTATATCAATTTCATTTTGTTGTGATTTCTTTTCTTCTCTAGTGTGTCATATCTAGGGTTGAATTGAGATAGATCTTGGTCAGAAATATATATTATTATTCATGAATTCTTGTGTTTATTTGAAGTACTTAGCAATTGGATTCGGATCATCATTGAAGAATCTACTTGAAAACGTGTTCTTCTCTATTGGAAAGGAATTTTTATAATTAAGGTTTTCTTTTGAATTTGTGGTTTATTTGTGTGGATTATATGAGATTAGAGTGTCGTTAGAAGATATTATCACTATGGTATTATAATTATATCATTGGACATTTGGATTTCATCATATTTTCATTAGGGTTCACATGATTTAGCCTTGTGGATCCGGTTTTTGCCTTAACTTGAGATTGTTTTTTCTTAAGTCTCTTAATTGTGTTTCTAAGTGGAATTAAGCACATCATCTTTTTGGTATCAGAGCAATATCATATTTGGATTTAAGATTGAACACATCATTGTTGTCTAATTGGTTCAAAAGCATTGAGATTTGATGCTAATGTTCATGAGATTAAAGCTAGTTTGAATGACATTGTCTAAGTGTCTTTCAATCTTGGTTTTGTGTGCTTAAACTTGGTTTTAGGCACATCATAAGTGCAATATGTCACGCCCCAAAAGGGGGTCTAGAAGTCTACTAAAATCATCAGGGTAAGTGTGCACCCGTTACATGATAATCATCTTACGAGTAAAAGATCGTAAGACTCTAGGTAAATAATTTCATTTACGACTAATCATAGTATATATAATTGGATAATAAAATACAATTATGGATCTCGTATCCCACAGTCAACCATGATTATAGAGAATCAATATCCCTTACCAATCAGTAAATAGGATAAATCCTAGGTTTCTTAATTTCAAATTCTATTTACATAGGGGTCCTAACATTTCATCTAAACAATCTATGCTTCACAATTCTTACTTTGTTGTTCTGATCTTCTAAAAACTCTCGACACTTTACATCTTATATCATCTCGAACTTTCATAATCACTACCTACAAAAGAGTCTATGAAGGAGTGAGCACACTATAGCTCAGTGAATGGGATGGTAACACTTTCAATGCTGCGTATACACAAGAAATTTTAAATCAAGTTATCTAAACATATGCTATGCATGAACAACCATATGAATACAGCATCTCATGTAGTCTTCTGGTAACCAATGTGAAGTCTAAGGTTTACGCCCCCCTTGACCTTAGGTTAGGGATTCTAAAGCCATCATTAGTGCCCAGGTCATTACCCTGTTTATTTATCTTATCATTTTGATAATTATAATATCTTTTTAATTCAATAGTGAATGCTCTTGTGCCTCTGCATCAGTTGGAGCAAAATCCTCAAGGATCGACTAGACTCGAAACTATCAAGGTGCAACAATCCCCTGATCACTTAGTTCACACTTGGTGGAATGGTAATCCTCTTGATTACTTCGGCGAGCCCTATAGTAGTGATGGCCTTCAATCTCATGTAATGTCTCGTGGAAATGCATGTTAAGTTTTAATCAGGTCCACTTCCTTAATTAATTGATTTTAAGTGACCAAACAACATATATAATCACAATCAATTTGCATTTAAGCCAATGAAGTAACTACTAAGCATTTCATTTCACACTTACCACAACACGTAGAGATCATGCATTTCTCATCACAAAACAGACACGGAACCTAGACCCTACAAATGTAAACTATCCAGTTACACATCAGGTTTAGTTACTTGATACCTCAGCACCATTTGTCTTAAACGTTAAACCAAACACTCAAGATTGATTTACAATCATCATATCTGACACCTCTATGTCATTGTACTTCCCAAGTGCTCTGTTATTCACACTTTTGAGAGCCAATAAGGTCGTCTCATATATTCCTTTTGAGTCCTTAAGACATCTATGTATAATATATATATATATATATATCTACACATATAGGTATGTCCATCACATATCTTTAATTAAAGACAATTTACTAGATACCTTCCCTTACGTACTTAAGAGGGTAGGAAAATAGGATTATTGAGTTGTGAAAATCAAGGTTGCACTCATGATTCGTATGGTTGTGTTTATGAGTGTATTATATAGATATAATAGGAAAATAAGCTTGCCTAAGTATATATACACATTCAGGAACCAACTTTGATATGTATACATAATGACATCTATGTACGTTATTTCAACTAAGCACACTTACTTGGTAGCTATAGAAGGAAAAGCTAGGTTACTATATTTTTGTTTTGATTTGAAGAAAACAATTTTGAATCATGAGTTAGGCTTGTGGTAATAGCACTAGTAATATGGTGCTATGTACTATTGTTAAGGTAGTGACATTTAAACCCTTCAACCATTCTATCCTCTACACTCTTTATGACTTCTTTCCTAACTCATTAATCTCCACTATATAACTTAACTTAGCAATAATCACAATCAATTGCAAATACAACAAACCAACAATTTAACATGCATAGCAAATCAACATACAACATAACATAGTAGCATATCATTAAGTTTCCCACTCACCTGTTTAGGGTCGTCGTAGCCTTAATCAGAGTCAAGCAATTCCAGCAGGTAACCCCCTTGCTTTCTTCTTGAAGTCAGTGTCCTTCTACAATGCTTCCTCAATCAACCATAGAAGGTTGTATCTTCACTTAACTTTAGTAGTTTCCTAGCACCTGATATATATACTCTACTCATTTTGCGTTTGATGGCAAGGTGTGAAGCTTCCTCCTTATGGAACTTTGGGTGAACAAGATTTGAAATGTTGAACACTTCTTCAATTTGATTATGATACAGGGTTCTAGAAGGAACAATCTTCTTACGAATCATTGCTTCCAATACCCCAAGTTGCTGTGATCGACTATATGCTTTCCTTGTGTAGAAGTTGAGTAATGAAATGTCTTTGACCTTCCAAATTTAGGAACCTTTCTTCCATAGATGCAAGATACCCTTAGAGAGGACAACTAAAGGTCTTTCATTAGGGTATTTGGCCAAAAATGATCTTCCTCGACATCCTTTGAACATTCCATTGTGAAATCCATTTCATTCCAAATATCCCCCAAGCCATCATCTTGGACATTGCTCGAATCATTCCCTTCGCCATCCACACCAATATAAACATCTCTTCTTCCCGTTTACTTTTACACACAGGCACACTCACCTCCTTCACATAATTATCTCTTCCTCTAAGGTTTCACCTTTTCGTTCTTTCTTCTCTCCTTTGTTGACATCTCCATCTACAGGGTTTCCCATCCTTTCTACTGGTTTTCATCCTCACTCACGCTTCCATTAACATATATACACCAACCTTTCCCACACACTACGTACACACACCTATATATTCTTATCCATATACTTACACACTCTACACACCATGCATGCACCTACACATACATACACACAACCATACCATATACCTAATTACACGTACACATAACTGCACTTTGTTATCTTCTTTTCTCCTCAAGTTCACATACACACACACCACTAGTGCATACATACACACATACTCCATTCACGTCTCACACCACCGACATATATATACACACATACTCCACATGTACCTCATACACCCAATACATACTTACCTACATACTTTGCACACATTACATTCACCTTCCATACCCACACACACATGCCCATACACCACAAACCATTTCATACATATATATACATATCCACACACACCACTCCTTCCATATACATATATACATACCCACACACCACACGTCTTCCATACATACACACACATACCATCCATATACACATATGTACAGCACACCTCATACCTTCTGTACATATACACACATACCCTTACATGCCTCATGGCAATCTACACATACACACAAACCGCACACACCACACACCATCCATATGCATACACCCCTTTCACACACACCACAAATCATCCTACACATATACACATACCGCATACACCACACCACCTATATACACACAAATGCTACACACACCACATACATACCGCACACCCTACATCACCTCATGCACATACACACATACTTACATGCAATACACACTTGGCTCCTCCTTCCCAACACATACACTAATGTGCTCAAAACTAAGTTCAAGCACAATCAAATAACTCAAAGAAAACAATCTTCAAGTCACAATCAAACCAATCCAATTGAACTAGGAAATTGCGTGACCCTAATGGAACTTTGATGAAATCTAATGGTTCAAAGATACAATTAACTTCCACTAATGATCAATTCCACTAAACAACAATAAGATCAAGTGAATTTCACGTGAAATGGATGAAGAAGAAAAACACAAAACCGTGATGTACCCTCTTCCCCACAAGCACAAATTCACGCCACCACTAAAGAGCATTCAATCTCAAATGAACAATCAACCTTACAAGATAATTGTCCACGAATTACAATCACAAATAAGTCTAAGAAAGATTCAAATCTACCCTAGATATGACTCACTAGAGAAGAAATGAAAAATAAAAAAGATGAAATCGATATGACTCACAATTCCACTTTGTCGCACTCGCCACAATTTCAATTGTTGGGTTGAAATTGATAAGAGAATTTTGAACTAGGATAAACCTTAATTCCACACGTGAAAGTGCTATGTTTTTTCTGCAAAATATGGCCTCCTCAAACCCTCTTCTAAGCAAGTATTTATACTTGCTACTCCTAGGGTTAGAAAGTGGTCAAAATTACAAGTTTGCCACTTTTAAGGTGGCTAGTCCTAAATGAAAATTACAAGGAAATGAAAGTGTCCCAAAACCAAATACAACAAAAAATAGTTCATAAAAACAATTACAAAGTACAAAATATCATAAGTCTTCATGAACCAATGCCTCGAAATGGAAAACAATCGCAGCGGGTCTTTGATTGTCACTCTAAAAATGTTCTGTGTCCATCAACTGTTGTAAGACATATTGGCATCCCATGGAGAATTATCATTGTAACTGTAAGATTATTCTCAAATATTTATTGGAAATAAAGACATAAAGTAAAATATGAGCGATTTGGATCATCATCCAAATTGGGTTATGAAAATGTCGACTGTGCCAGAATTTTTCCCATCATACACACACCCTCATACGCCACACACTATCTCATACACATACGCACACCCTTGCACATACCACACACCATCACCCACATATACACACATCCCTACATACACCATACACCATCACTTACACTTACACACATCCTTGCATACACACCACCCACTGTCACATACACACATCCTTACACACACCACACACCTTCACCCATACGTACACACATCCTTACACACACACCACACACCATCATCCACACTTACACACATCCGAACACACACCGCACACCATCACCCATATATACACACACCCTTGCTCCTTCTCCCCTTGTTCGGAACCGCAACCTTCGATTCTTCAGTAGCTGCCGAAGTTTGAGCATCCAAAACAAGTTACTCGTCATCGAAATCACGTCATCCTCATATGAAATTTCACCATCCTTGTCACCACAGCCACTCATACCATGCTGGCACAATCGTTTAGCCCATACTAAGGATTCCCTTCTCTACTTTCCCACCGTGACGGCCTACTACCGCTGTTGGGTCGCCGCCATCATTGTTGTTGTCTTCCCTCACACACCACTATATCATGCAACTTCCCCCTCCCTCACGCATACACATGCAACCTCATGCTCGTATCGATGCAAGGGACTAAGCTTAGCAACAGTCCCTACGGATTCCTCTCAAATGTTGCTCGTAGGGTGTAACTACCATCGCGGTTGCCATTTGCTGTCACTGCTGTGTCATTGTTGTTGCTGTCCCTTATGGTTTCCATTGTCGTTGTCTCCATGTCATTGTTGTTGTCGCTACAGCCATTGTAGTTGCCATTGTTGTTGTAGCCAAGGTTGTCGTCGTGGTTGTCGTTGGGGTTACTACTGTCATGGTTATTGTTTGGGTAGTCATTGTTGTTGCTATTGCAATCGTGGTTGTGTGGTTGTAGTATAGAGAAGGAGAAAAGTCAGCAAGAGAGAGAGGGAGGAGTACAGTGGCTAGTCAAGAAGGAAAAGAAGGGAAACGGGAAAGGAAGAGAGAGTGACGAGAGGGTGAACGAGGGGAGACGCGGGATAGGGGAAGGTAAGGGAGACGCGATCCGGGAGAAAGACGAAGAGGAAGAAGAAGGGAAGAAGAGGAAGAAGGAAAAGAAAAAGGAAGGAAGAAATAAGGGATGGGGAGCTGTAGAAGACAATCTCGTTGCTTGATGCCGCCTATTGCTGTTGTCCCTAACGTGACGGACGGATGGGACGGCGACAGATTTGAAATTTTTTTTTTTTACTATTGTGTATATATATTTATATATTATATTATATTTTATATTATATGTCTCTATTTTTGTATTTCACACATGTACAAAGATATCTTTAAATTTTTATATTTTTAGCAATTTATTACAAAAGCTTATGTCTAAACTAATAAGATTATCCTAAATATAAATATTCACTTTAAACCTTCATTTAAAATTCCTAGATCTATAATTTAAAGTAATTTCATTATTTAACCTAATATTTTCAAATTTTGTGTTTCAGAGAATTTCATTCTTTTAATTTAATTTACTCGAACTAAAGTTAGGATTTACAATTATTTTTATTTATCCATTTATAAGTCTATATTTGGATATTTTTCAATTACTTTACTTCTTAATTTATTCGGTAATGTATTTCATAAAATTCAATTTGTTACATTTGTTATCTTATTTTCCTCGCAAAAGTCATTCTTTCTAATTGTTTTATTTTTAAAACCTATTATCATCACAAAATATTAGAATAATATTTGTGTTGCAATATTTGAATTTTTGTTATACATTTCCCAAATTTTTTAATATTGCGAATTTATTCCTCTTGCTACCTCGACCTAGAAGTATTCATTATTCTATTTATTTTCTTTAATTTTCCATATAGTTTTTCAATTATTTTTTTTAGGATTTTACACAATCTCCACCCAAAATGTAAGAGAATTAAACAAAAAACTATTATAAATGTTACAAGTAATAAGTATTTTATAACACTTATCAACTCTCCTCTCTCTCTCTCTAAGTAATGAAAGCAGCAATCCTTTGCATCCTTACTCACATTTTCTTTGATTTTCAAAGACAATAAGGTATTTTCTCTCTTTAAACTCTCTCTCTAATACTTAAAGATTCAATTGTTCATGGTGGGTTATGTTTGAAATTGAATGGTACTACTACTTATCCACTTAAAGTTGTTCAAAATCTAGTTTTTACTAGCATTTCTATGAGATTATACTACTGGGGAGTTCAAATACATGTTATTATGTTTGATCAATTTTATGCTTCTATGAAACAATGGGATACTATAATTTATAGTACACTCGTATCTTGTTAGTGAGTTACATGACTCTCAAAAAACACTCATGTACTTAGGAATATGTTTATGTATGCTTACTAGCAAATCTACTAGCTATAGGGGTTGATTTTACTATGATATTGCATGTATGCTATTTGTATCTTAGTTGCGAGTTGTTTTCATGTTCATGCAAGATAGAATGTTGTTGCAGTGCTCCCATGTAAAAAAATAAAAAGTAAGAAAAACATGTTAACACTGCCAATGCTAGTGTACAGTCAAAAGAAGACTCACCAGTTGGCTACATTCACCACTACCCCATGCTAACGTTTAATGCTTTAGCTCACAAAAAGTGTTTTGAGAACCAATGAAATAGACCCTTCTGACATACTTGCTAGATTGATTAGGAGGTCTTGGAGTAAGTTAACTTCAAGGACAATGTACAAAAGTTGATCAATTATTGGGGTTGGGACTAGTTATTCAGCATAGAGAAGCTAACATATGTCAAGTTGATACTAGAGTTCTTGTTGACATTCACTATTAACAAAGATTATGTCTCTAAAGGTAATGACAACGACAACTAGTTTCAGGTTAATAGAGATATGTGTCACATTGATAGGAATCAAAATTCTACAAGACCTATCACTAGGGCAAGAGCCAAAGGATTACAAAATTTGGTGATGAGGGTCCTCTTTAAACAAACCGACCCCAAAAATATTCGTAGACTAACTTCTTTTCTATTACTTATTTGTTGTGCATTCCAGTAGGTATACTTGTTAGTTTTTACAAGGTAATGATAAACTTGCTAAAGCTCAACTTGTGGGTTATTCATGGACCGACATAAACCAAAAAAGAACTGGTCCAACAAATTGCTCACTTGAATTGAATAACCGGCCACTTGAAGACCATTTGAATATGTAATTGTTGCTATGAGAAATGGCCATTTTGTTTATTTGTACTTATAATTTTGATTTTTGGAATCGGCCACCTAATGACAACTTTGTAATTTTTTAGTTTGTCTTACCCTAATAGGAGTAAGTATAAATACTTGCTTACTAAGGTTTTTAGGAAGGTTTTTGATAATTTGATAAAAAGACATACACTTGTCGTGAGAGTCACCCTCTTACTAATATCTACTCTTATCAATTTCTTTGGAAATTGTGGTGAGTTTGGCTTAGAATTTCTTGTGAGTTATATCAAGAATTCTCTAAGTTGAATCCTTTTATTGCTAGCGTGTAATATCTAGTGATAGTTGGTTGATTTTTCTACTTGTTCTTTCATGCTAAATTATGGTTCATATTGCTATAATTACAAGCAAATTTTAGAGATTGGAATTTTATTGTTATATGTAATTGATTGGCATTGGAATTCCATTGTAATACATCTAATTTGGTTCATGCCATTAAGATTGTTCATCCTTTGATTCACGCCAATTTTGAGTCCAATTGATTATTTGTGGATTGATTAATCATTTGTATCTTGTGCTTGTTAGTTTGGAATTCTTAAGCACATCATAATTTGGTATCAGAGCATAGGATTTGAGGAAGGGAATTGCATAAGCTTCATTTGGCAATTTGGGTTCTTGAAGTTGATTTCTTGATCTGAAATTGTTGAAGTGATTTGTGGTAGTGATTGTGGATTTTGATGCATTCTTGTTATTGTTGATTGAAGTAGACGTGGAATACATGTGGTAGCATTTTTTTTCTTGAAACTACATCCATTAAGACAAGGAAGAGTGAATTTCTTATTGTTTTTTTTTTTTGGGGAAATTTGAGGATTGACATTTGCAATTTCTAGATTTGCATTGCTTAAAGATTAGGAAGTTATTTGACATTCAAACACATTCATTAAGTTGAAGAAGTTATTTTGTAATAATTGATTGAATGTTATTTGAATTTGAATTTTCTTCTTACCATTTGTGGGAACGTTGCTTTAAGAGTGGTATTTGAATCTATTGTCGAGAGTGTAGTGAAGTGAGTGTTTTAGTGGATTGAGGAAGTGTTGTACATGAAGTGTAAGTGAGGTTGTGTTTGAAATTTACACTGTAATTGTGTTGTGTGTGTGTGGCGGAGTGAGTTGTGTTGTGAAGGGGTGTTGCAACGTGTTGTGTTGTGTGTGTGTTGAGGTGAAGGGTCCTGCACGTGAAGTGGAGGTGCGTGTTTATGTCGTGATTAAAAAGGGAATCATAGTGGTTAAAATTTGAATTTCAAAACAAGCATTAGAGTGTGGAAGTTATTATGTATTGATGCTTGTACACTTGTTTAGTAGAATTCATTCACTTGCTATTTGGGAAGTGTTTATTTATTGCTTCAACTTGTTGTTGCCATAATTGAAGTGTGGGAGAGTGTGTGTTTCATTGGTTGTTGTTACTTCATAGGTGTTAAGTGTGTGTTGCCATGGTGTGTGTGGTGAAGTGTATTGTTAGTTTGTTGAAGTTAGTAAGCCATAATGTCAAGTGATTTGTATTTTTCTACTAATGTACTATGCCAGGCCTTGACTTCTTTTACAACTATTGATGATGAGCAAAGAGAAAACTTGTTTCACATTTCTTGTAGGGTACAAGTTAATTTGTGTGTCAGTATTGTTGATAATGGTAGTTGTACTAATGTTGTAGCTGTCTCATTAGTATCGAAATTACAACTTATAACTATCTCACATCTAGAACCCTACAAATTACAATGGTTGTGAGAGCAAGGGAGTCTCCTTGTAACCTAGAGAGCTAGGGTGATGTGCTTCAATTGATGGATTGTCATTATACAATGTCAATTGAAGAATCAAATAAACAAGTCAACAAATGGCGTGAAACCCTAATCCTTATAAACCCAAATTTGTCATAAAACCAAGCAAATTATAGTGCTCTGATACCAAAAAGATGATGTGCCTACAATTTGATTGCAAGAACACCAAACCAATTCCACAAAAATGTGTGACACCAACAAGTACGTAAACCCTAAATTTCAAATGATATTCACGCAATTTACAATGAAATTCAATTGTACTACCAAAACAAGTCAAATGAACAAAACTATAGAGTCTAATTTCCAACTAAAATGGCATGAACCTTAAATTAGATATGGAACCCTAATTGGCATGAAATATGAACACAATAAGAACAAATCCAATTACTCATTAGATATGACACACTAGTAATAATTGGAATCAACTTAAGAAATTTAATATTACTCACAAATTCTTAAGCTAATCTCACCACAATTCCACACATGAAATTGATAAGAGACGAGATTTGCATGCAAGGACTCTCCTCACGGCAAAGTGTTTGATATTTTCAAATTTTCAAAAAGTCCCCTACAAACCCTAGTTAGCAAGTATTTATACTTGCTCCTATTAGGGTAAAAACCACATGAAAATTACAAATAAGTCGCTTAGATGGCCGGTTCCAAGACACTTAGCAATTAAACAAGTGCTCAATGAAACATAAAATTAGCGTGATGCTTGACTCACATGAACCCTAATTGGCGTGATCCAAATTGGATGGACTACAAAAATCCAGCACCAATCAAATTACATGTAACATGCAACTCCAATCTTATAAAAATTAAAGCAACAAGAACCTCAATTGTGTGAACAACAAATAATGGAAAAAAAATCTATTATCACTAGATATTATGCACTAGTAATAACAAGGAAGCAACTTAGAAGATCTTGATACTACTCACAAGATTTTCGAAGCCTCACTCGCTACAATTTACAAGAAATTGATAAGAATGCATATATTGGCAAGAGGACTCCTCACTCTCACAACAATAAGAAGTATTTTTTCTCAAAATGTCAAAAGCTCCTTTACAAACCCTAGTTAGAATGTATTTATACTTACTCCAATTAAGGTAAAAATGTTCAAAAAAATTACAAATATGCCACTTAGGTGGCCGGTTCCAAGAAAAGAAATTAGAAATACTAAATGAAATAGCCGGTTCTCAAAACAACAATTACAAGTACAAGGTTCTTTAAGTGGCCAGTTCTTCAATTCAAATGAGTAATTTGTTGGACCAGTTTTTCTTTAGTTTATGTCGAATCATGAATAACCCACAAGCTGATTTTTAGTGAGTTTGTCCATCACCCTATAAAACTTAACAAATATGCCTATTAGAATGCATAACAAATAAGTAATAGAAAAGCAGTTAGTATATAAGTATTTTCGAGGTTGGTTTGTTCAAAGAGGACCTTCATTGCCAAATTTTGTAACCTTTTGGCTCTTGCCTTAGTGATAGGTCTTGTAGAATTTTGATTCATATCATCTCCTCAAGCCTTAAGAAGATTTGTGCTCAAATCTAATAGGTCAAATGCAGTAGAGACTCTATATCCTCCTAGCAAGTTATTTGTAAAATTATCACTACAGTCTCCCAGTACTTGAGATACCATAGGGGGTGGTTGCTCTCGCCCCTCCATCTCTAGGATATGACTCATCTGCAACACATATAATGGTCTATCATCCACTATGACCTCCTCTAACTCAAACTGTCCTACCGATATTGTTTTCTCCTTTCATGTTTCACCTTTATGTCTTTGAACCTCTTAACCCTCTGATGGTTTACTCATCTGCCCTTGAACCTTTTGGACATCTAATGGTTAACACATCTGTTTCTAAACTGCTTAGTCTTCTAAAGGTTGACTCATCTAACTATGAACCTTAGGAACCTCTGATGGTTGACACATCTGCTTTTGAACAACTTAGTCCTTTAAAGGTTGACTCATCTGACTATGAACCTCAAGAACCTCTGATGGTTAACACATTTGCTTCTGAACAGCTTAGTCCTCTAAAGGCTAGCTCATTTAACTATAAAGCTCAGAAACCTCTGATGGTTGACTTATCAATATTTACATCTTTTGGACCTTTGATGGTGACATAGGGTTCAATACTATACGTTTACCATCCTGCTGGAAGATATGAGTATTTCTATAACCATTAAGTAAGACCGTCCTATCATATAACCACGGCCTACCAAGCAATATATGAGATGTACACATAGGAAGAATATCACATTCAATCTCATCATAGTATTTATCCACTATACTAAAAGGTACCCTAGCTCTTTGAGTCACATAGAGACTCCCTTGTTCACTTAACCAATGTAATGTGTAGGGTTCTGGATGTGGAGTAGTTACAAGTGGCAATTTTGATACTAATGAGGCAGCTACAATATTAGTACAACTACTACCATCAACAATAACAACACATAAGTTACCTTGCACCCTACAAGAAGTATGAAACAAATTTTCTCTCTGCCCATCATCAATGGTTGGAGAAGAAGTCAAGACTCGACGTAGTACATTACTAGAATGATACAAATCTTTTGACATGGTTGCTTACTAATTTCAATAAGCCAACAACACACTTCACTACACACCACGTCACAATCAACACACCTCAACCTTACACCACACCTACACTCACGCTGCAATATATACCTCCACAACAACTTCACTCTAAAGCTATATAACAACCACTACAAAAGAAAATACAAAATGGTAAGAATCAAATACTCTACAGTTCACTTATACAACAACACTACTCTTCATTACACACATTACGACAATACACACAACCACGATGTAACACTTCTCCAATTACAATACATACAATAAACCATGTTGCAACCCTTAATACAACACTCACTACACCACACAGCAATCACTTACTCACCCACGTTGCAACATACACTTCAACATATACTCTTAATCTTGGTAGCAAATAACAATTTGAAACAATTATTGTTGCTTCTCCAAATGGTAAGTAAATACTCCAAAATAGTCAAAGTGTACTATAATTAATAATACACAATAACTCTTTCAACTTAATAATTGCTTTTGAATTTCAAATGGTTTCCAAATCCTCCATATAATTGAAAGCAAAATTTAGAAATGAAGGTAAGTTTACTTCTGAAATTCCATAAAAAAAAATTTCAATTCCCTTCTTTCTCAAACAAAGTAGCTCACGGCACATAAATACCTCTACTTCCACATGAAGCACTTTTTTTACTTCAACACACAACTCATAAAAAATGGCAATTCCCTTCACTACCACAATAGTTCACATGTAGCACTTCCTCACCTCAACACACACAACACTTCATGGCAACACCCCTTCACAACACAAATTCCACTTCGCTATACACAACACAATCACTACATCAATTCAAAAAATACACCCTTAATGCAACCTTCTCCACAAATGGTAAGAGGAAAATTCAAATTCAAATAATAATCAATCAATGCTATTCAATAACTTGCTTCAAACTTAAAGAAGGTGTTTGAATTTCAAATATCTTCCTTATCTCCACACAATGCAAATCTGGAATTTACAAATGACAATGCAATTTCCGAAAACTCTTACAAGAATTCACTTCACTTTTATCACAAACAATGTATTTCCAATTCCGCAACAAACACTAGAAAATAAACTTCTTACTCCCCTTGCCTTCACGGTAAATTCAAGAACAAAGGAGCTACAATAAGATATCTACTTCTACTACAACAAACAACAAATATGACACCACAACAACAAAATCAAGTACTTCAATTCCACCTCAACACTTCGAATAAATAAGTAGAAATTCAAGAACCCTAATTTCAAGTTGTGATGATCACAAAAATTCCCTTCTCAAAAACCAATGCTCTAATACTAAATAGATGATGTGCTTCAATTGATGGATTGTAATTATACAATGTCAATTGAATAATCAATCAAACAAGTCCACAAATAACATAAACCCCTAATCCTTATGAACCCAAATTTGTCATGAAAGCAAGCAAATTATAATGCTCTGATACCAATTATGATGTGCTCAAAAAACCAAAGGACATGTACACAATCCAATTGAAGAATTCAATTAAACAAGTGCTCAATGAAACATAAAATTGGCATAATGTTTAACTCACGTGAACCCTAATTAGCGTGATCTAAATTAGATGAACAACAAAATTCCAACACCAATCAAATTACATGTAACATGCAACTCCAATCTTAAAAAAATTGAAGCAATAAGAACCTTAATTGTGTGAACAACAAATAATCGAAAAAACAACCTATTATCACTAGATATTACACACTAGTAATAATAAGGAAGCAACTTAGAAGATCTTGATACTACTCACAAGATTTTCCAAGCCTCATTCACTACAATTTACAAGAAGTTGATAAGAGTATTTTTTCTCAAAATGTTCAATAAAATTACTCTAATCAAATTACTCCTCACTCTCACGACAACAAGAATTATTTTTTCTGAAAATGTCAAAAGCTCTCCTATAAACCCTAGTTAGCAAGTATTTATACTTGCTCCAATTAGGGTAAAAATGTTTAATAAAATTACAAATATGCCACTTAGGTGGCCAATTCCAAGAAAAGAAATTACAAATGCTAAACAGAATAGCCGGTTCTCAAAAAAACAATTGCAAGTACAAGGTTCTTCAAGTAGCCGGTTCTTCAATTCAATTGAGTAATTTGTTGGACCAATTCTTCTTTAGTTTATGTCAGTCCATGAATAACCCACAAGTTGAGTTTTAGTGAGTTTGTCCATCACCCTGTAAAACCTAACAAATATGTCTGTTGGAATCCATAACAAATAAGTAATAAAAAAGAAGTTAGTATACAAGTATTTTCGACGTTGGTTTGTTCAAAGAGGACCCTTATCGCCAAATTTTGTAACCCTTTAGCTCTTACCTTAGTGATAGGTCTTGTAGAATTTTGATTCCTATCATAGGGTAACTTTTAGTATAGGGGATAAATATCATGATGAAATAGAACGTAACATTCTTCCCATGTGTGCACCCCATATGTTGCTTGGCAGGTCATGGTGGTATGATAGGAGGGTTTTACATGATGGCTATAGAAATACTTATATTTTCCAGCTGGAGGGTAAACGTGTAGTATTGAACCCTATGTCACCATCAAAGGTCCAAGAGGTGCACAGATAGATAAGTTAACTATCAGAAGTCCTTCAGGTTTATAGTCAGATGAGTCAACCTTTTGAGGACCAAGCAGTTTAGAAGTAGATGTGTCAAACCATCAAAGGTCTAAAAGGTTTAGGGGTAGATGAGTAAACCATTAGAGGGCTAAGAGGCTCAAAGACATATAAGTGAAATAGGGAAGGAAATGACAATATTGGTGAGACAGTTTGAGTTAGGGGAGGTCATAGTCGATGATAAACCATTATATCTGTTGCAGATGAGATATATCTAGAGATAGAGAGGCGAGAGCAACTACCCCCTATGGTATCTCAGGTTCTGGGAGACTATAGTGTTATTTTATAGATAACTTGCTAGGAGGATATAGAGTTCTGCTACATTTGATGTTATCGACTTGCCACTTTATCTACCCGATGATGTTCATGAAGACCTATCAAATTTGAGGACAAATCTTCTTGAGGCCTGAGGAGATGTTAAGAATCAAAATCCTACAAGACTTATCATCAGGGTAAGAGCTAAAAGGTTACAAAATTTTACGATGAGGGTCCTCTTTAAACAAACCGACCCCAAAAATATTTGTAGACTAACTTCCTTTCTATTACTTATTTGTTGTGCATTACAGCAGGTATACTTATCGGTTTTTACAGGGCGATGGATAAACTCGCTAAAGCTCAGCTTGTTAGTTATTCATGGACCGACATAAACCAAAGAAGAACTGGTCCAAAATTGTTTTTACTTGAATTGAAGAACTGACTACTTGAAGACCATTTGAATATGTAATTGTTGCTATGAAAACCAGCTATTTTGTTTATTTTGTCCTTGTAATTTTGATTTTTGGAACCGGCTACCTAGTGGCAACTTTGTAATTTTTTGGTTTGTTTTACCCTAATAGAAGCAAGTATAAATACTTGTTAACTAGGGCTTTTAGGAAGGTTTTTGATAATTTGATAAAAATACATACACTTACCATGAGAGTCCCCCTCTTGCTAGCATCTACTCTTATGAATTTCTTTGGAAATTGTGGCAAGTTTGGCTTAGAATTTCTTGTGAGTCATCTCAAGAATTCTCTAAGTTGCATCCTATTATTGCTAGTGTGTAATATCTAGTGATAGTTGGTTGATTTTTCTACTTGTTCTTTCACGTTAAATTAGGGTTCATATTGCTAGAATTACAAGCCAATTTTAGAGATTGAAATTGCATTATTATATGAAATTGATTGGTATTGGAATTCGATTGTAATATATCTAATTTGTTTCAAGCCATTGAGATTGTTCATCTTTCGATTCACACCAATTTTGAGTCCAATTGATTATTTGTGAATTGATTAATCATTTGTATCTTATGCTTGTTAATTTGGAATTCTTAAGCACATCATAATTTGGTATCAAAGCATAGGATTTGAGAAAGGGAATTGCATGAGCTTCATTTGGCAATTAGGGTTCATGAAGTTAATTTCTTGATCCGAAATTGTTGAAGTGATTTGTGGTAGTGATTGTGGATTTTGATGCATTCTCGTTATTGTTGATTGAAGTGGAAATGGAATACTTGTGGTAGCATTTGTTTTCTTGGAGCAACATCCATTGAGATAAGGAAGAGTGAATTTCTTCTTATTTTTTTTTTTTAGGAAATTTGAGGATTAACAATTGCCATTTCCAGATTTGCATAGCATGAAGATTAGGAAGGTATTTGAAATTCAAACACATTCATTAAGTTGAAGAAGTTATTGTGTAATAATTGATTGAATGTTATTTGAATTTGAATTTGCTTCTTACCATTTGTGGGAAGGTTGCTTTAAGAGTGGTATTTGAATCTATTGCTATGAGTGTGGTGAAGTGAGTGTTTTGGTGGATTGAGGAAGTGCTGCACGTGAAGTGTAAGTGAGGTTGTGTTTGAAATTTACATTGTGATTGTGTTGTGTGTGTGTTGAGGTGAAGGGTACTGCACATGAAGTGGAGGTGTGTGTTTGTGCCGTGATTAAAAAGGGAAACATAGTGGTTAAAATTTGAATTTCAAAACAAGCATTAAAGCGTGGAAGTTATTATGTATTGATGCTTGAACACTTGTTTAGTTGAATTCTTTAACTTATTATTTGGGAAGTTTTTAGTTTTTGCTTCAACATGTTGTTGCCGTAATTGAAGTGTGGGAGAGTGTGTGTTTCATTGGTTGTTGTTACACCATGGGTGTGTAAGTGTGTGTTGTTGTGGTGTGTGTGGTGAAGTGTATTGCTAGTTTGTTGAAGTTAGTAAGCTACAATGTCAAGTGATTTGTATTTGTCTACTAATGTACTATGTCGGGCCTTGACTTCTTTTACAAATATTGATGATGAGTAAAGAGAAAACTTGTTTCACAATTCTTGTAGGGTGCAAGGTAATTTCCGTGTTATTATTGTTGATGGTGGTAGTTGTACTAATGTTGTGGTTGCCTCATTAGTATCGAAATTACAACTTGTAACTATCCCACTTCTAGAAACCTATAAATTACATTGGTTGAGTGAGTAGGGGAGTCTCCATGTAACCCAGAGAGCTAGGATACCTTTCAGTATAGGGGATAAATATCATGATGAAATAGAATGTGACATTCTTCCCATGTGTGCATCCCATATATTACTTGGCAGGTCATGGTTATATGAGAGGAAGGTTTTACATGATGGTTATAGAAATACTTATATGTTCTAGTTGGAGGATAAACGTATAGTATTGAACCTTATGTCGCCATCAAAGGCCTAAGAGGTGCAAAGACAGATAAGTCAACCATAAGAAGTCCTTAAGGTTTATAGTCAGATGAGTTAACCTTCAGAGCACCAAGCAGTTCAGAAGCAGATGTGTCAACTATCAAAGGTCCAAAAGGTTTAGGGGTAGACGAGTAAACCATTAGAGGGCCAAGAGGTTCAAAGACATATAAGTGAAACAGGGAAGGAGAAGACAATATTGGCGGGACAGTTTGAGTTAGGGGAGGTCATAGTGGATATAGACCATTATATATGTTGCAGATGAGACATATCCTAGAGATGGAGGGGTGAGAGCAACTATCCCCTATGGTATCTCAAGTTCTAGGAGACTACAGTGTTATTTTTACAGGTAACTTGCTAGGAGGATACAAAGTTCTATAGCATTTGATGTTACAAATTTGTCACTCTATCTACCTGATAATGTTCATGAAAACCTATTAGATTTGAGGACAAATCTTCTTGAGGCTCGAGGAGATGATAGGAATCAAAATCTTACAAGAATTATCATTAGGGAAAAAGCCAAAGGGTTATAAAATTTGGTGACGAGGGTCCTCTTTGAACAAACTGACCGCAAAAATATTTGTAGACTAACTTCTTTTCTATTACTTATTTGTTGTGCATTCCGGCAGGTATACTTATCGGTTTTTATAAGGCGATAAATAAACTTGCTAAAGCTCAACTTGTGGGTTATTCATGGACCGACACAAACCAAAGAAGAACTAGTCCAATAAATTAGTCACTTGAATTGAATAATTGGCCACTTGAAGACCATTTAAATATGTAATTATTGCTATCAGAACTAGCTATTTTGTTTATTTTGTACTTGTAATTTTGATTTTTGGAATCGGCCACCTAATGGCAACTTTGTAATTTTTTTGTTTGTTTTACTATAATAGGAGTAAGTATAAATACTTGCTAACTAGGGTTTTTAGGAAGCTTTTTGATAATTTGATAAAAAGACATACACTTGCCATGAGAGTTACCCTCTTGCTAGCATCCACTCTTATCAATTTCTTTAGAAATTGTGGCGAGTTTGGCTTGGAATTTCTTATGAGTTATATCAAGAATTCTCTAAGTTGCATCTTATTATTACTAGTTTGTAATATCTAGTGATAATTAGTTGATTTTTCTACTTGTTCTTTCATGCTAAATTAAGGTTCATATTGCTAAAATTACAAGCCAATTTTAGAGATTCGAATTACATTGTTATATGTAACTGATTGGTATTGGAATTCCATTGTAATATATCTAATTTAGTTCACGCCATTGAGATTGTTCATCCTTTGATTCATGTGAATTTTGAGTCCAATTGATTATTTGTGGATTGATTAATCATTTGTATCTTGTGCTTGTTAATTTGAAATTCTTAAGCACATCACACATGAGCAAGACTTAATTTTTCGATATTAACGGGACTATATGATGAAGAGTTTTCCTACACTAATGCCTACATAGCACTTTTAACCAATATGCCTCAAGGACTTAATGAAAGGAGCTATTAGTGCTAAATCAATAATGAGACAATTTACACACCAAAAAGGTCCAAGGTGTCTATGATATGCAACTTGGCCTACAAGTATTTACATTAGTTGCTCACTCATACATTAGGTCAGAGAGGGCATAATTTTGAAGTAGTTGGTACAACTGATATTTTCTATTTGCATAGTATGATAGAGTAATGACCCATCTATGCCAAGATTGTGCTCACGAACTCTTTTCAGCTTCAATCTCATGATTTAAAGGTTAGTTCCATTTGCATCAACTCATATATCATGGGATTGTTATAACAGGTAGGTATATTTAGCTAATTACCGCCCATGCAATTTGGATACCTAATGGTCCCTATCTCAATTGAGTTGTTATAGGCCATGGGGATATTGCCTAGAAATGCACCTTTTCCCCATCAATAACTATTCATGAGGAAGAAGAATAAGACATGCCACCGCCACTACCCCAACTTGCACATACATCACTTTTGCAAATGATATGGTTAGCCTCTAGCGCATGATGCACCAAATAATGAGTATCCAAAGGACCATGCAATATAGGGAATTTAGGAGGAATTTTAAGAGGTTAGAATCCAAAGTTAACAAGGTTAAGACATATGTGGAGCTCTTTTCCATACATAGCAAGATTCAAATTCCACTGCCTAAATGTTTTGATGATGAGGATAAGGCATACAATCCTATTAACTTGATGGATTACAATGAGGTAAAGGACTAATTTGATTTTGATATTTTCTATTTTCATGGTTTGTAATATTGTGGATACTCATGTAACTAATCATTGTAACTGGGTGTAGTATTTTTATTTTCTTTCCTTTATGCTTTCACATTTTCTCTTTTGCAAGGAACTCTATTATTTAATTTAAGAACTTAGCATCAAAGGATCTTTCCAATGTTTAAACCCATGAAGTATTTGTTTTTCTTATTTCCCTTTCCTACTATATTGACTATTTCTCCTTTTCTTGTTTTTTGCTTTGGTGTGTACATTAGAGATAATGTACAATTTTAAGTATGGGGAAGGGGAATAATACGAAGCCTTTTTCTTAACTATACTAAGTATTTGCTATAAGATAATGAGTCACTTTAGTAGCATCAATAAAATAAATTGCATTTATGATTTTTAGAAAAAAAAATATCCTTAATACTATTCTTGCTTATTCATTTATAAACATATAAATACTTGGTTAGAGTTGAATTGTAGAATCCATGTAAATTAAAGTTACATGTTATTTAGCCTTAGAATTTAGAAACTTTGGATTGGAATGATGTCATTAGTCAAGAATTAAGAATTTAGGTTTTTAAGCTTTACTTTGATGCATGCCTATCTGTTAAAATTTTTTTGTAGGTACTATGATCTCAAATAATAGATCTAACAAAATTTTTCTTCTGAAGCATTTTCTAACATAATAAAAATCTAGGACTAAAAATAAAAAAGAAATATAGTTTAGCAGTAGGCCTCGTTGACTCAAACAACTAAGCCTGTGGGGTGCCCTTCAAGGGATAACCCTATTAGCATGAATGACGAGCTCAAGATTATCGACCTAATGCTTACTATGAGGGTCAAGATAAAAGTTTGAAAAAAACAAACTATGTAAAACTAAATAAACAATAGAGTTAATGGAGATTCGAAGGGGTATCTTAACACTTAGCAGCGTAAGATCGTTTAATTTAAGACTTGCTGACCTATGAAATTATTGCATGTTATTGCCCAAAAAAATAGAAAGAAAAGAAAAGAAAAACTCCCAATTAATCTAAAAATACGTAAGGCCTTTCAAGGGATTGACATAGATAACTTTTGTTTGGATATTATGGTACTCAACGAGATGAAAAAGTGAAAGCTATGTGGATGAAACTTTAGATGACCTTTTCTTGACTAGATGATGTTTATTACAATCTTAGGTCTAAAATCTTCATTTAAATCGCAAGTTAAACTTTAATATTGCATGGATTACTTTTTGAACTCTAATATTCATTGTTTGTAGGATATTGTATATGATTGGGTAAGGGTATGTTTAAGGATTATTAACACCTTAAATTTATGATAATCGTAAATTATTTAGGTATGAGTCAAATGATTATTGTATGTAGTAAATTAATTGGTGGAGTAATCATGTCCTTGAATTTAATTTTATCTTTGCTTGAGGATAAACTAAGGCTTATGTGTGAGAAGGTTTCTTAAGTGTTATAAAACATTTATTATTAGTTAATTTTTATCTGGTTTCGATTCAATTTATAAGCATATTTGAATAGATATTACAGTAAATCAGCTTATATTTTGATTTCATGTATTTAAAAGAAATTTTGGATGAAATGAAGCAATTCCTATAAGTTTCACGTGAATTAGAGAGAAAACGATCAAGTTACATGATTAAAATGGATGATACAGTCACCAGCATGATCATGTTAAGAGTCATGTTGAGTACAACTTGAATGGCTTGAAGTACAGATGTGTTAGAAGCCATACTATGGTGATAAGGGCATAAACTTGACCGTATCTAAGACCATGTTGAAGCCAATTTGGAGTTTTCTAATGAAATTCTTTGACGAGAGTTATATAGGCAAGTGTATGATCGTATTGAGGAATTTCATGTGAGAATGTTACTTTCTAAATCACTCACAATTGTTGAAGATTACCTTCCTAAAGCATGATTAGTCTAGAAGATTCAATTTTCTATTTATGGAAGTTAAGTTTCCTAACTTTTGAAGATCCCAATTCTAGTTTAGGAAGCTAAAACTTTTCTAGATGGGAGGCAACTGATCAATATAAATAGGGTTGTCATGCCCAGAAAGGGGGCCTAAAAGTCTCCACTAAAATCATCATGGCACATGTGCACCCATTACATGATGATCGTCTTACGAGTTAGAGATCGTAAAACTCGAAATAAATAATTGCATTTACAACTAATCATAATACGTATAATTAGATAATAAAATACAACTATTGATCCCGTATCCTACGGTCAACCAAGATCGTAGATAATTGATATCCCTTACCAATCAATAAAATAGGATAAATCCTAGATTTCTCAATTTCAATTTCTATTTACACAGGAGTTCTAACATTTCATCTAAGTCAATCTATCCTTCACAATTCTTACTTTGTTGCTTTGGTCTTCCAAAACTCTCAACACTTCATATCTTATCCCATCCCGCGCTTTCATAATTGCTACTTGCAAAAGATTCTATGAGGGGGTGAGCATACTATAGCTTAGTGAATGGGATAGCAATACTTTCAATGCTACGTACACACAAGCAATATCAAATTAAGTTATCAAAACATATGCTATGCATGAGCAACCATATGAATGCAGCATCTTACGTGATCTTTCAGTAATCGACGTGAAGTTTAGGGTTTATGCCCCCCTTGATCTTGGGTTAGGGATTCTGAAGCCACCATTAGTGCTTAGGTTATTACCTGGTTTATTTATCTTATCACTTTGTCAATTATAATATCTTTTTAACTCAACAGTGAACGCTCTCATACCTCTCTACACTAGACAAATCAAAACTCTCAAGGACAGGTCGGACTCAGAACTGTCAAGGCATGACAATCCCTTAATCACTTAGTTCGCACTTGGCAGAATAGCGATCCTCTTGATCAATTCCGATGCATCCTGTAGCAGTGATGGCCTTCAACCTCATGGAATGTCTCATGGAAATGCATGTCAGGTTTTTAATCAAGTCTACTCCCTTAATTAATTGATTTAAAGTGTCCAAACAACGTATACAATCACAATCAATTCTCATTTAAACAATGAAATAACTATCAAGCATTCCATTCTACACTCATCACAACAAACAAAGATCATGCCTTTCTTATCACACAAAATAGACACCGAACCCAGATCTCATGGACATAGACTTATCTAGTTTTATCACAGGTTAAATTAACTCAGCACCTCTTTGTTCCATTTCTCTTAAATATCAAACTAACCACTCGGGGTTGATATGTAATCATTATATCTAACACCTCTGTGACATTTTTCTTAAATGTCAAACCAACCACTCAAGGTTGATTTACAATCATCATATCTAACACCTCTATAGCATCGCACTTCTCAAGTGCTCTGTCATTCTCACTTTCGAGAGCCAACAAGGTTATCTTGTATTTTCCTTTTGATGTCCTCAAGAAATTTGTGTATAATATATATATATAACATATCTACATATATATATATGTTCGTGACACATCTTTAATTAGGGACAATTTACTAAACACTTTCCCCTACGTACTTAAGAGGGCGAGAAAATATGATCGTTGAGTTGTAAAATTAAGATTTCGCTCATGATTTGTATAATTGGGTTCATGAGTGTATTTTGTAGATATAATAAGAAAATAAGTTTGCTTAAGTATATGTATACACATTTAGGAACCAACTCTGACATGTATATATAATGTTACCTATACACCCTATCTTAACTATGCATACCTACTCGGTAGCTATAGAAGGAAAAGCTAAGTTTTTATGTTTTGGTTTGTTTTGGAAGAAAACAATTTTAAATCATGAGTTAAGCTTGTGGTTATAGCATTAGCAATATGGAGCTAGGTGCTATCATTAAGGTAACAACATCTAAACCCTCGGACCATTCATTCCTCTATATTCTTTATGACTTTCTCCCTAACTCATCAATCCCCACTATGACTTAACTCAGCAAAAATCACAATTAATTTCAAACACAACAAACAACAATTTCATATGCATAGCAAATCATCATACAACATAACATGGTAGCATATCATTAAGTTTCTCACTCACCTATTTAGGGTTGTCATAGTCCTAGCCAGAGTCGAGCGATTCCAGTGAGTAACCTCTTGGTGTTCCTCTTAGAATTGGTGTCCTTTTGCGATGCCTTCTCAACCCAATCATAGAAAGCCGCATCTCCACTTGACTTTAGTAGTCTTCTAACACCTGATATAGGTACTCTACTCATCTTGCGTATGATGGTAAGGCATGAAGTTTCCTCCTTAAGGAACTTTGGCCGAACAAGATTCGAACGTTGAACACTTCTTCAACATGATTCTGATACAAAGTTTTGAAAGAAACAATCTTCCTACGTATCATCATTTGCATCACCATATATATACCAACCTTTCCCATACACCCACATATTCTTATCTATATACATACACACTCCACACACCTCGCATGCACCTATACATACATACACACAACCATACCATACACCAAATTACACACACCGATAACTGTACGTTATTATCCTCTTTTCTCCTCAAGTTCACATGCACACACACTATTAGTGCATACATACACACATACTCTACACACGTTCTACAACCCTGACATACACATACGCTCATACTTTACTTACACCTTACACTACCAATACATACTTACATACTCACACCATACATCATCTCTTACACACACATACGTACCTACACTACATGCCATCTCATACACTTACACACATACTCTACATACGCCTTACACCACCAATACACACACACCCACATACTCTGCACACACTATATTCACCTTCTATACCCATACATACATGTTCACACTCCACACATCATCTTATACTCATACATACATCCTCCTCAACTTTCATACTTACATACACTCATGTCCATACACCATATAATATTTTACACACATACATACATACCCACACATACCACTCCTTCCTTATACATATACACATACCTGCACACCACACATTGTCCATACATATACACATGCTACATACTCCACACACCATCCATATACACACTAGGACCGTAAACCCCACTCCCTCCATATATATACATACTATTACACGCTACATGGCATCTACACATACACACACCACATATCATCCTACACACACATGCCGTATACTCTACACCTTCTATACTCCTACATACATACTCCACACATCCCACACCTTCAATACACATATATACCCTCTCACACACACCACATATCATCCCATACACATACACTTTGCATACACCACATACACATACCGCACACCCTACACCACTTCATGCACATACGCACATACTCACAAGCATTACACACACACGATTCCTCCTTCTTTACACATACATACACACTCACACACCACACACTATCTCATACACATACACACACTCTTGCACACACCACACACCAGCACCAACACATACACACATCCTTACACACACCTTGCACTATCACCCACACATATACACATCTCCATATACATCACACCCACCACACACCTTCATTCATACACACACATACATATCCTTCATTTATGCACACCCACATACACATCCTTCATTCATGCACATACACATACACACCTTCATTCACACACACATATCCGAACCACACACCATTTAAATACACATGCACACATACTCACACACTACACACCATCACATACATATACGCACATCCTCAGACACACTATACACTTGACTCCGCCTTTCCCACACATACGCACATACCTGCACTCCCTACACACCTTTTATACACATTTGCACATACCTACACACATTTACATCTAATTTTTCCTTTTTCTTTTCTTCCCTTTCCTTCTCCTTTCCCTCCTCTATTCCACACTACTTCCCTTTTCCCCTTTTTCTTTTATTTTTCTTTTCTTCCCCCTTCTCTCCTCCCTTCCACACTAGTTCCCTTCTTCCCTTTTTCCTTTTTCCCTTCTCTCCTCCCTTCCACACTAGTTCCCTTCTTCCCTTTTTCCTTTTTTCTTTTCTTTTTCCCTTCCCTCACAACTTCTCCCCAACTGGACGTCATCAAACCCCCTCTCCACACCGTACAAAATACACAGATATGCATATATATTTTTCCTAAAATATAAGAAAAATTTATACTATTACATGTTATCCATGCTCAAAATACTTTTATCTAGTATATTTCTAACTATTCTAAAAAAAAATTTAAGCTAAATACTAATTTTGATATGATTTGATAATAGTGTCTAAATTCTGAAAAATAAATCTGTTTCGTATAAAATTGGTCTAATTGAATTGCACTCACCTCAAGGAACACGTTGACGCTCACAAATCGTCGATCGGAGGTCGTAAGCAAAAGTTATGAATTTTTTTTCTTTAATTTTTCTTTTCCCTCTTTTCTCTTGTTCTCTCAGTTCCTTGTCTTCGCTCTTTGCTCCCTCCCTCTGCTTTTTGGTGTTCTGGAGCTTTCTTCTCCTTTTATATTTTACATTTTTTTTCTTTTAGCTATTGTTCACATCGCCCCCCTTTTCATACATATATATATTATATTATATTTTATATTATAATTATTTATATTTTATTTATTTATTTATTTGCTTTTCTAGAAACCTATCGCTCCCCCTTTCCTATATATATATATATATATTATATTTTATATTATAATTATTTATATTTTAATATTTCGTATGCTCACCACGATATTTTTAAACCTTGTATTTTTAATAATTTATTATGAAAATTTACGTCTAAGTTAATTCGATTATTCTGGACATAAATATGTACTCGAAATTTTCATTTGAAATTCCTAAATCTATAGTTTCAATTAATTTCATTATTTAACCCAATATTGTTTGAAAATTGTGTTTCGGAAAATTCATTCTTTTAATTTAATTTACTTGAACTAAAGGACTTATGGTTATTTTTATATATCCGTTTATATGTCTGTATTTGGATTTTTTTTATCACTTTGCTACCTAAATTTATTCAGTAATATATTTGATATAATTCAATTTGTTAAGTTCGTTATCTTCTTTTCTTTGCCCAAGATTATTCCTTCTAATTGTTTTATTTTTAAAACTTATTATTTTTGCAAAATATTAAAATAATATTTATGTGTTGCAGTATTTGAATTTTTTTGTTGTACATTTCCCAAAGTTTTTAGTAATGCGAGTTTGTTCCTCTCGCTACCCCGACCTAGAAGTATTTATGATTCTATTTATTTTCTTTAATTTTCCATATAGTTTTTCAAAATTTTTAGGACTTGACAAGGGTAGAGTCTAACCTCTTGATATAGCATTTTAGAATTTGAATTATATCAATTGTAGAATTTTTTCTATTACTATTGCATTTATTTATTTAACTTTTTTATACTTTTCTTTATGCACTGTTTTTATACTTTTACTTTTGATTTCAATATAATGTTAGCTTATTTTTCTTTTTGTACTTGAGTATTATGGACCCTAGAATGAAAGTGTAATGATTGATTTATTATTCAATGAAGTTATTGATATTCTTATAATCAAATTATGTATGCTTTACTATTTTCAACTTAATATTATTGATGTATTAGTTTAATAATCAATTTCATTCATAGAAATTGAGAGATCATATGTCTGAATAGATTTAGTATAATTGGAAGGAGTTGCATGTAATACTAGAGATAGGACGACATAAAACTTTCGAATTATGGTCAAACCTAATAATGAAATTGATAGATCAAAAGTAATATAATTTTAGGGGTTTGATTATAAAGAAATTCTAATTAATCAACTTAAAATTAGGAATTAGAAAACTCAAGAGAGCTATTAGTTTAATTTATAAATTACCATAATCCAAGAATACAATAATTGAATTGAATAATATTTAGTTGATTAGGTTAGTAGTTCTAGCAAAATTCAATATCTAGGTATGCTTTTATAGATTGATATTTTCTTAAATTTACTTGTTATTTTCTATTAATTTTATTGTTTAATTTGATGAACAGATAATAGAAGAAAAAGTTAATACTTATAATCATAGTCTTTGTAAGATCGATACTTAATATCATTATCATTATACTACAAAATCTATAGATGCATATGCTTATACCTCTTATAATAATAGAATAGACCCATATTAGTGTCCTCTACCATGTAGGTCACGATACTTTTCCACCATGACTTAATATTGTAATATCAAACTTCAATTAATGACACATGCATTCATATAGCTTAATGTTTTCAAATCTAATTTCTCTCCTTCGATGGTTTCATGCTATATGGTATATGAAAAAAAAGGAGATATGGTTCATAGGAAAACGAAAATCATGTTGCACCCTTTTGTTTCCTACACTTTATTCTTGACTAGCATATGAGTACATTGAAATTTCATATGATTGCTTGAACTAATTTTTCCATGCTATAGAATATTGTATAGGAAGCTATGATCATGTAAATAAAGCGAAAATAAATAAATAAATAAGACGTGTATGCAAATTTCTCTAAGTAGCCAGGAACATTATATGCATGTATACATGTTATTTTCCTTCTCTATGCATTCCCGTGAATTCTAAATATCTTAGTTTAGAATTTGCATAACTAACCTATAGTTACAGTATTGTATCACAGTTACAACGTTTACAGCATGCATGTAGTTTATGCTACATATTTTTATTAAAATTGAAATTTGTGGTACCAATCAAGCATTTGACTTTCGCTTGCCGTGCGTTTTAGAGTGCAAAGTACAGAGGTTTTCTACCACGTGGCCATAAGTGGCCTAAAGGGAAAAAAAAAAGAAAAAAGAAAAAGCTCATGAATCCTTTACACCAATATATGAATCAACATAACAGCTAGTAAAAGGTTATACAATTTAGAATATTCATTCACAATTTTTTTTTTTTAATAAGTAACACAAACCTATTTCCTGGAACTCTTTGCTCAGGGATCTTCTTATGGATAGAAATGGTCAAAGCGCAACCAGAAAGATGAGAATGACAGCAACCAACAACCTAAATGGGATCAAACCTGAAGGTGTTGCTTAAACATAGAAAAGATAAGATTGTTCTATAACATTATATAGATAAATAAAATGAGGATGAATAATCCTTCAATAACAATTATCAATGACCTAGGCTATACTGCTCAACGATAAATTAGCAGTGAAGTGCTCAACCCTTGCTATGGCAAGCCCATTATCAGAACATTCTAGTGCCCTAACTACCCTGAAACATTTTCTTAATAAAGGAAATGTCCAAACGGTAAATTCTTTCATTTTATGTTGTCTCCATTTGAGCTGTAAGATTCACGGCTTTACGTTGCATTTGTGGCACTTTTATGCTGCAAAGTTACACGTATGGATTAAGCTAGTTAACTAATGACAACGGCATGCGTACAAATTTCCAGCAACATTCCATTAACAACTTTGGCATAGAACCTCCATGCATAGAAGAGTAAGATTCAAGCGAAAATCCGTTACTAAAAATTGAACAACGAAAGGAAACTCCAAAAGATACTCCATGCATAACGAATAAGTGGTAAAAGTAGAAATGGGATAAATAAAGCAAGAAACAGAATGTCCAGAACAGCATAAAGAACAATATGAAAATGTAAGCAAAAGTGCAATTATCGGTAGAGAGAGCTTATCTGACAAACTTGCAGCGATTGGAAATACACAATGACACCAGTTCTCATTTTAATCTTCCCAACTTCTTTAATTGCCCTGCAGTTTTTTTACGTTACTGCAACATACATTCTTCCTACTCCAACCAATGTCTAAAAATTGGCAAACTTGAAAACTTGTATACAATCTAATCGGGGCTACCTAGAACCACAAACAGACACCCAATTAGCCAATAAAGCAACAACCAATCAACAAAGATTTATAAATAAGAAAAAACACCGGTTGGTGTTCCAAATGTAAGACTTTCATTAATCGAAATTTGAAATGCGAGATTGCATAAAGCGCTAGCTAAAATGATTTGTAACGGTTTTTCTGTAGAGCAATCTCTCAAACTTCTAATATCAAAACTCATGCTTATAATAAGTATTAACTACAGGAAAAAATATAGAGAGACAAGTAACCTCACTGAAATTAATCCAAATTATAGGATGACCCAAAAGGACACCACCATGCGAACACGGCTCCAGCACAAAGGTTGTCCACGGCATGCTGCTCCGCTTCTCAAATGCCAAGTTTTCAATGACCAATCAAACTCCACTTAACTACAAATAAATAAACTCATAAAGAAAATGCACATAAGAATTCTTATATTAATTACTAAAATTTTAGTTCATGTCAAATGAAAACTTTAACGTAGAATAACACATTAGATAGTTGTCTCAACGGTGTTTCTTTTATGATGAAGGCACAGGGTTATAACAGAAATTATTGGGGTTAATTGATTATTAATCTCATAAACCACACTCGCTAGGAACAACGTATGTGCAAAATTAGGGTACAAGCATGATGCAAAGATAGTAAAAGCATACTTGAATCCATGATGGAAGACATACACGTATCTAGATTTGGTGGTTAGTTTTCTAGTCAATCACATATGTCCTTAGAGGTTTTGTTTCTTATCCTTTCTAACAATGGAGTGTAAGAAAGAACTAAACAACATATGTGACTTAGGGACCACGACATCTATATATGTCTATAAGTTAACTACTTGTTAAACTTTCATTATTTCTAATTTGGCCAATAATAAAATGGAAAATAATATTTCTAGTCTCTACACATAGTAACCCATACTTTGTCTAATGCATGAAGCTCTATAATCTTATTAGATCACTTAATTTAGACTTTATATAGATAACCTTATTACACAATTATTATTGTTATTAACACATAGAAGCCCATATGGTTATTATTAAATCTCTCACTTAAACTATATGTGTGACTTTTATAATTATGTATAATCCTTGTGTGTACTCAAAATTTTTGCTATCATTACCAAATGCATTTCCAAACAATCCAGTCCATTAATCATATCAATATAAGACTAAAGTGAGTTTCGCTACATATATCATAATTAACCATATCAATGATCAAGTATATTGATATAATCAAATAATATGAATTAAAATAGATGTATAGCATGGAAAATACATGTAATGTTATCTAACATACCTTTTTTTCCAACTAATCCAAAATTATACCTTAGTGAGATTAATTTCTTATGTATTAAAAAATAATTCAACTAAAATACCTCATAACCGAAAACAACTTTAGAATCGAAATTAACCTTAGCTATAACTATACCATAATCTATATTTAAAATAACAAACAATGTGTCTAATTTAATAAACACTAAAACAAGATAGAAAGTCTCATTGAAATTATATATCTTGAACATACACAATACCCCTCATGAGTAGCATGCTCATAAAAGACCTTAGATGGTAGTCTATTAGTAAGCAAATCTATAACCATGGAGTTTATTCCATGGTTGATGTCTATTTTGAACTCTTTCTTTCAAAACAAGGAACTTAATGTTTATGTGTTTTAACTTCATCAAGGTCCCGTTGTTATTGGAATGTAGCACTTCTGTCTTATTGTCACAATATATCCTCAATGGTCTTTCTACATGGTCCTTAAGGCATAGCCTAGTGATAAAGTTACCCAACAATATTCCATGATTAAATGCCTCACAACATGTTATGAACTCTACTACCATAGTGAAAGAAGCTATGTGTATCTGCTTAGCATTCTTCAAAGAAACAATTCATCTAGCAAGTAAATAGTTGTAACCTAATGTGGATCCTAACTATCTTGGCATCTAGTGAAATCAAAATTAGAGAATCAATAATCTTCAATGGATTTGATTTCCTATATGTGAGCATGTAATCCTTTGTACTTTACAAGTACCACATGATTAACTTGGCTACTTTCAAGTAATCCATTCATAGACTACTCAAATATCTCCCTAGTATCCCAACAATGTACACAATATTTGGACTTGTAAACATTAAAGCATACATATGACTTCCTATAGCTGAAGCACAAGTGACCTTTCCCATTTCTTTACCTTTAAGGTCATTCCTAAGGTGTTAATCAAGATTAAATTTATTTCCTTTAGCAATAGGGGTATCACTAAGATTACAATTCTGCTTACCAAACCTTTTGGCACTCTCAATATAACTCTTTTGCAATAACCTAGGAATACTTCAAGAATGATCCTAATGTATCTAGATTCCTAATATAAAAGTGGCTTCTCCAAAATCTTTCATTTCAAAGTTTTATGATAGAAATCTTGTGGTTTTATGTAACAAGTCCATATCGTTTGTAGCAAGTAGTATGTCATCTAAATATAAAACTATGAAAATAAACTTACTCCCACTGAACTTATGGTATACATAGTCATCAATAACATTTATCTCAAAACTAAATGAGATAATAGCTTGATGAAATTTGTGATACCATCGGAAAATTGCCTGATTGAGTCCATAGATAGATTTTTTTTTTTTTTTTAATTTGCATACAATTTTCTTTTAACCTCTTGGAACAAAGCTTTTTAGCTGCACTATATAGATCGTCTCATCAATGTCACTATTGAGAAACATTAACATCCATTTGATGTAACTCAAGGTTAAAATGAGTTGCAAGTGCTATTATTATCCTTAAAGTGTCTTTTGATGAAATCAAAGAGAAAGTCTCTTTATAATCTATGACCTCTTTTTATGTGAAGACTTTAGTGGCAAACTTGCCTTATACCTTTCTCTATTACCTTTTAAATCCCACTTGGTTTTAAATATTCATTTGCAACCAATAAATTTTGCATTTCTAGGTAACAGAACATGGTTTCGTATGCCATTATCCTTCTTGGACTTCATCTCCTCATTCATGGCATCTATCATCTTTAGACAATTAGAACTTTTCATAGCTTGACAGATGTTTATTGGATCATCTTCCACCATTTCATTGACATCCTCATATTCTTAAAGGAACACAATGTAGTCACCTATAATTTGATTGCTTCTTTCTTTAGTAGATCTTCTTAATGGCATTGGTTCATGAAGTTGCAGAGTTTGTTGCCTTGAAATAACTCCTTGATTTTGAGCAAGAGATTCAATTGCATTGTCTTGATCTAAATTTGCTTCTAAAATAATGTTAAGTATTTCAATCTGATTCTGAACACTTTTAATTGCAATTAGAGGAATGTCAACATGTTCTTCTTCAAAAGTAAAGTCCTTAACTAACCTTATCTTCCCCTATAAACTTAACATCCTTAAAGAATCATGCATTTATCTTCTCAAAAATTCACTTAGTTGTTAGATCATAAAACTTGTAACCCCTTAACCTTTTAAAGTACCCAATAAAGTGGCAACTAATAGTCATTGAATTCAATTTCCTTTCATTTGGCCTCTAAGGCCTAGCCCCAACTGAACATTCCCAAATATGTAAGTGCTTTAAACTAGGTCTTTTACTTATCTAAAGCTCAGAAGTGGTTTGGCTAGTTTGCTTAGTTAGTATTTAGTTGAGCAACTATGTTGTAGTTTTCAAAGCCTCTCTGCTAGAGTAATTTTTGTAAGGTGTAATGACTAATCATACTCCTTACCACATCTTTAAATGTTTTATTTCGTCATTCAGCAACACTACTCATTGTAGGCAAACTTGACATGGTGTACTATGGGACGATATTGTGTTCCTCAAGGAATTTAATAGATCGTCCTAAATGTTATTCACTTGATCTATCATGTCTATTGTAGTACTCACTAGTATAGTCAGACTCGAGGCTTTTGATCATTTTACAAGATTAATTTTCTATTTTAGCTTTATAATTTTTTGACACATCTAGTTATTGGGATTTTTCATGAGATACAAGAAGTCATATCTTGAGAAGTCCTCTATGAATATTATAAAATATTGTTTGTCATTCCAAGTAGCTGAAGGGAACAGTCCATAGATATCTATATGAATTAATTCTAAGACTTTTGTAGCCCTATTGGCACCTAATTTCCTAGTATTTGTTTAGTTCCCCTTTATACAATTAATACATGAATGAAAATTTGTAAAATATAGGAGATCAAGAATACCTTTGGACACAAGTCTTTCCATTCTCCTTTGACCTAATCTCTTGTGCCGTAATGAAGTCAAATTCTTATCAATTAGTTTACTCTATAGATTCCATGTATTAACATACAAAGATTCATTATAAAAAGCAATTGTATCAAGCGTAGTAAAATAAAAAATTAGTGCTAACTAATTTTGAATTATGAAAAAGACTAAATTGGCTATCACTAAATGAGCGAGTATAATCAAGTTTGTCTAAAGCAACAATAAAAAATAATTCCATTTAAAAGAAAATACAACAAAAGTCTCATTCAAATTCAAATAATGACTAGTTCACAATAACAATCTAAAATTTCTTATTGCCTTTACTTAAACTAACTTACCTTTCCTAATGTACATATATCTTTCATCATCACTAGGCTTACAACAAATCAAGCAATCTTGTATGGACACATTGATATGAGTTGTTGCTCCTGAATCTATCCACCATGTGTGTTTAGGTATCGAAATCAAATTAACCTTAGAACAAACAAAATTGAGAAGTGTACCTTTCTTTGTATGCCTAGCATGATAGTTGGTAAATTGCTTTTTCTCGTGTCCTTGAACACATTAAAAAAATTCAAACATCATATGCTTACTCCTTGTGTTATTTCTTTTGTGATGCCTATACACTAGCATCTTTACCCTTATACCTCATTAAGATATGCTAAGAGTGTACTTGTCTTAGCCTTTTATTTGTTAAGATCCTTAAGGAACTCCCTAGCCATATCAATATTGTCAAGCATAGTGCCCCTAAATTTTTTTAGAATGGCACGTTTTATGACCATGAGACTTATGTAATTTGATTGCTCCCACCTTTCCATCTCCCTCTTTTTCTTAGAGGTACTTTTGTCAGTAATAGCATTAGAGCAATTTTTCCTCAATGTTAAGTCCGGGTCCATAACTTTGAGAATGATCATTATGTTCTCTTACCACGTCTTAAAATCTGTACCATTCAATATAGGAATTGAATTACTGTCGGTAGAGATATTTGCAATGGAACTAGTAACTAAAACAAAATTAAACTCACATACATATTTGAACATGCAAAATTAATTCAAATAATGGTATAGCCCATCACAAGATACCCAACACAACATTGATATCTAGTCTTTAGATAGAAATATCAACTTGTAGCTAGTTTTCTTGGTGCAGCGAATCAAACATTGATAATAAAACCTATTAAATGACTAAGCTTTCCTTAGACTAACTAATCATTCACAAAAAAATGGAATAATTATCACATATTCATCATTGTAAGTATGTATGTAAATCGACCAAATATTAATCTTCATTTAAGCTTATCAATATTTGCATGATTCACATGCACCCATTCTTTTACACATATTCAAAATGAGTTACTTTCATAATAGAGGTTGCCTTGGTAACATTCAATTTCAATTATTCATTTTGAACAATAGATACAAAAAATAGCTAAGATTTTAATCTAGTTGTCCAATATTATCTTTCCTTTTTTTAATTAAACTAGAGGGTTACAGGAGCTAAACATGGCCATGTTCTTCATTGCTTCAAACCAAAGAAGTACACGAGCATGAAGATGGTGTACTTGATGTGTTCTTGACTACAGAGATACACGACTTTCAACATGGTCATGTACTTTGCCACATACCTTACATATTCTTAGACTAAAGAGATATACGACCATTAATATGGTCATGTACATAACTATGTACCTTATGTATTATCAGACTAAAGAGATACATGACTTTCAGCATGGTCATGTACTTGATTGCATACCTTGTGTGTTTACTAACCAATGAACAACATGACATTAAACATAGTCATGTTCTTAGTTATGTATCTTATGTATTCTCAAACTAGTGAACAATACGACCTTAAACATAACCGTGCTATACACATGTACAAACGTTCCTTTTAAACTATGAGATACATGGGGCATAATATGCCTATGTACCTTCCCTATGCTATTGTATAAGATAATATATTTGACAAACATGACGGTGTTTCATGTTATGAGAGCATACTCTAAAACTTGAGAGTTACATGGCTTGAAACAAGACCACGTACTTCAGGCATGTTCAACAACATGATTTACTTTTTCTAATTCCAAATTTTTGAAACCCTAATTTTTCAATCCAACTTAATCTTATCACCATTCAAGGTCAAATCCAACAACAATAATACCTTTCGCATAACAATATAACGTAACAAGACCAAATTATTAATGAACTGTTCAAGAATTTCTAAGGAAATCATAACCTAGAATATCAACCTTAGGTAAATTTATTAAAGATTGATAATCCTTCATTAACATAAGCTATAATCTTGAACATGGTCGCTCTAATACCACTTATGAGGGTTAATTGATTATTAATCTCATAAACTACACTCACCAAGAACAACACATGTGCAAAATTAGGGCACAAGCATGAAGTAAAGATAGTGGATGCAAACTTGAATCCATGATGGAAGACACACACATATTTGGATTTAGTGGTTGCGAGTCCTTAGAGGTTTTGTCTCTTATTCTTTCTAATGGTAGGGTGTCAAAAAGAAGTAAATAGCTTATGTGACTTGGGGACCATGACCAATATATATATGTCTATAAGTTAACTATTTATTAACCTTTTATTATTTCCAATTTAGCTCATCATAAAACTGGAAATAATATTTCCAACCTCTACAAATATTAACATGTACTTAATTTAATGCATTAAAGTACATAACCTTATTAGATTATTTTATTTGAACTTTATATAATATAATATCCTTATTGCATAATAATTATTATTAACACATATAATCCCATATGGTTTATTATTAAAATAAACCTAATAAAACTGTTTATGTACTATCACAAAACAGCCCTACAAGAATCTCTCAACAAAATGAATAGCATGGAAATAGGCATGCACATTGTATTCACAAATGTAAATATAAATTAAAATTGGTAGTTAGACTTTGATAACTAATAGAAGTTTTATTAATCTATTTAGCATTGAAGTGCTTAATGCTTGCTCTTGTAACTCCACTACCAACATTTACTAGTGCCCTCAACTAACCTGAAACATTTTCTTAATAGATGGATGTAGAGCTTATATTCTAAATCGAGTATTAGGTGAACATAAATTGTTATGTTATTTGTGTCAAATTTGATGGATATTTGAGATATCACACAAGCAAGAACGATTGGTACTTTTGCTCTCTTCCATAAAAAACATATCTATCTTGTTTGATGGTTGGAAGAACCAAAGAAAGAGAGATGTTGACTCCATTGTCCATATGCTACATAACTTCTTTAATTAGTGCTTCTTGATTTACTTTATTTATCATTTCATTTTTCCTACTATCTTATCCTTTCTCTTAAATAAGAAACAAATGAAATACCTTCTAATACTTTAGAGGAAAAAATAAAATTAACAAAATTAATTTGAACTTATGAAGTGTTTCTTTATTTTCATAACTTTTACAAACATATAGATATACCAAAAATATTTTTGCATATTAATAGAAATTCATAGGGAGATCTATTCTAGGATTAAGCTTAAATCACTTGGTTCCCACTAGATCCATTTAAGATAGGTATGTTATTGACTTTTATATTCAACCAACCTAGAGAGTTCAAACAATTTCACATAATATATTATAATAGGAAATCCCGACTAAAAAAGAAAAAGAAAGAAAAGAAACCTATAGTTCTAAGCTTCTAGCAATACCCTGTAACACCTCTTTCCATCCTTTCTTTTCTCACATTTCTACCTTACCTCTCCATCTATTTCTCTTGGAAAATCAACCAACTCTCTATTTAGAGCTAAAATGCTTCATGCATCACATAATTTCAACCAATAAGAAAAACTAGCTCAATCATTTTTGAAAAATCAATAGGTTTAATTCTTATTGGAGCTTATTGCTCTTAAAGAGAAAACAAAGAAACATAGTCAACCACTTTTAAACCGAAACCTACTACTTACACTTCATGATGAAAATCAATAAAATCACATAATACTATCATACCGAGTACCTACTATATGTATTTTTTTGCTAAGCTATGGTAAGAAATAATATAACAGTAGTTTATGGAACTAAATTTGTGGCATGAAAATCATGCAAGTAGATAACACACCCCTCCATAACAAACAAAACTCCATTAATTCACATATTGATTGGAACACACATAGATATGTATATCATTTAAAGCATGAACAGACACTCATTGAGCAACAATTTCAAATTTCAAAATAATGACACTTAAAGCAATTAAACCACTCTAAACTATCAATTCTACAAAACTAAATCCAAATTTCACAAACCCAATCCCAAGCAAAGTGTTGGAGATGTGTCTTCATAAGAGAAAAAGAATGCACCTAATGCATTGATAGTGGAATTTCCTCAAACACAAGAATTGCATGTCTATACTACTACCTTATGTAACTCACAACATGTATTCATCTATGCAATATTTCCACATAACGAAGCTTTTCTTCTTCTTTTACATAACATAAAAAGTAAAGTGATGGAGAGAGAAGGAGAGAGAAAGAGAGAGAGAGAGAGAGAGAGAGAAGGGAGGAGGTGTTGGGAAGTGGAGATAGATTAGGGTTTTCTTCAATTATCTTATAGATTTATTTATGTGGCAATTGTATTAATGGCAATGGGTGGGATTAAAAAAAAAAATTGGTTAAGCTTTTCTTAATAAATTGGTGGTAAGAAAATTTTTATATTGTGATGGAAATATAAGAGGATTTACTCTCTTTTTGTGATGTTTATTTAAAAAAAAAAAAAGAAAGGAAAAGAAAAAGAGTAAACAAAATAGTGTATTCACATCTTTAACTATTATTATAGACATCACTAATAATATGCTCTGCATAAAGTCATGTTACTAGAACATCTATAAATTAGTAATGTTTACAAAATCTACAAATGTCATTGAGCATAAAAATTCCTATAGTGAGATATCAAAGTGCTTTTGGATAGATGTTGCATCAAAATAGTTCCATTGAGCCTAACCTTATTTGACAAATAGACATTATAACCTATTGAGCATGATTACCCCCATAAACAACAAGGAAAAAGGCCTTTAGCCTCATCTAATTGTACATACTTTGAAGTACTTTCAAAACTTTTTGCTACCATTTTTTTATTTAAAAAATAAAAAACACAAAAAAGAGGAAGAGGAAGCACGAATAGGCATGAAAACTAAAGAAGAGGGGAAGAGAGGCAAGGGGTGGGAGGGGGTAGGGGGTTTGTTGAAAAAGAGAGACACCTTACCTAAAGAGTGCAACCATCCACACCTTACATTATAACCTATTGAGCATGACCACCCCCACAAACAACAAGGTAAAAGGCCTTTAGCCTCATCTAATTATGCATCTTTTGAAGCACTTTCAAAACTATTTTCTACTAGTTTTTTTTCTTTTTATTTTAAAAACAAAAAAAAAGAGAGGAAGAGGAAGCATCAATAGGCTTGAAAACTAAAGAAAGAGGGGGGGGGGGGGGGGGGGTGGGGATGGGTGGTAAGTTCCTTCCTTTCCACTTGTAGTCCCCATAAAATTTCAAAACAGGATTTAAATCACTAGAAAATATTTTAGAGACATTTCCAAGAATCAATAAGGTATTTAGCCCTATATTTAAGGACTATGTTCAATAACCCCAAAAACATTCTGCAAAAATCCTAAATTGAACCCTAAAACATAAAATAATATCATGAACCCTAACCCTAAAATAGCAATTCAAAACACTATATTAACCAGTAAACCCTAAATCAACAATTCAAACTGTAATTTAAATAGCAAACCCTAAAATGATAAATTAAACTCCTAACTTGAACCTAAACCCAGTATAATAATAATAATAATAAATTAAAAACCCTAGACCTTAGAATGATGAATTAAAATTATAACTTGATTCAAAAACCTTAAATCGATAACTCAAAACCTTATTTCAATTCCTAAATCACAAAATGAAAGGTCGAAATCCCAATTTGAATCGCAAATCCTAACATGAAAATTCAAAGTCCAAATTCAATTTATAAATTTTAAAATGTAACTTCAAACACAAATTTAAATTAGAGACATAAAAGTCATAATTGTAACCTTAAGCCAATTTGGAAACCTTAAATGAAACAATCGAAATTATAATCTGAGTAATAAAACCCAAAAAGGATCATTAACCCTAAAATGCACTAACATGCTCCAAGACGCAACACTAATCATCGATAGATATCAAGTACTATTGATTGACTTGAACTAGCAAATTGAAGCCTTAAAATAATCATCCCAATTGGCACCAAACCCTAGGAAAATATGTCCTATAAAATGCCAATTAGCTAAGCTAATCCAATTAACCTTAAAATAAATTAATTAGCTTAACTAATTAAGAGACATAAATTTTACCAATAGACAAAAGGACACATCCATAGGTCAAAAGCATTAACGCTAACCACTATGGATGATTCCACATCATCCCCAATCCAATGGTAGGGATTTACCTTGAAAAAGTTAATGTGAAGTGTGTGACATTGCCAAAAGAAAAATTACCAAAGTTTGTAAGTTGATTTAACCTAAGGTTTACCTTAAACCAGTAGGTAAAACTTTTAAGTAACTACAAGAAACTAACCCTTAGATAAAGAAATCACATCAAGAAAAAGTAAATTGTAGTATCAAGATGTGATTGGTTGTTGTCATGAATGGCAATTGACATTACCTCAAACCATTAGACAAAACCTTTAACCAACTAACTATAATTATCTAATGGACAATGATGGAGTATTAACTAAGGTAGGCACTAGACTAGGTGAGGTGTCACCATGCAAATGAAAAGTGCCAAATTAGGTAATCAACAAGCCCTTAGATATTTCCTTTAAGTAACAATCCTAAGCTTTAACCAAGACTAGCTATTATCCCATGGACTAAGACAACACATTAAGCAAGGTAACCCATAGGGCAAGTTATGCGTCAACATGCAATTGGGAGTTGCCAAATAAATTAATTGATTTGACCTTAAACTTACTTTAACCACTAAACCACACATTGTCTGGTACATGCAATTATCTAATGTGTCTTGCAATTGCATTAGGCAATTGATTGTAGCTTAAACACACCATAAGTAGTAAATCTTGCAAAGTTTAAAAGTATGATAAATATAGCTAAAATACATAAAAAAATATAAATATAAAAAAATAATAAATAAAATAAAATAATTCCAAAGATTAATGGGAAGCTTATCCCTATAACTTAGTGTAAGCCCCAAGAATTTTCAAATTAAAAAAAATAAGTCATGTGAGAGTGTTGGGAAATACTTCCAAAAGTCAGTAAGATACTTAACTCTAAACTTAGGACTGCTTTAGCATAGTTGATATGGTTGGTATAAACATAACCTAATGAACCAAGGCCCTAGATGAATTTTAATTGTAAAACATTATATTAGGTATCTTAAACCCTAACCAAGGTCAACCTAAAGTCCTAATTCAAAATTCTAAACCTTAAACGAATTAATGAACTTTAAGGTCACAATAGGAAATGTTAAAACTTATATTAAGCCCTAAAAGCTTAAATTGAAACCTAATCAAATTTGAAACCCTAAAAGCGGAAATTTTCCTTAAAATTGATATAAAATCACATAATTCTGCAAGAACAAATTTCACTAATAAATCAAGCAAACTAAGAGAATTGATGCAAAATAAATGCATCTAAACAACACATGTTGGTGTGAAAAGTGAAGTGACTAAAATGCCATTTCACACACCAAATTATCTTAAGTAAAGACTAACATAAAACTACTGAAAACACCTCTAATTAGATCCTTAATTACCTTAAATGGATGGACTAATGGACAAAAGAATTTATGAGCAAGAAAACACCCACTTAATAATCGACCCCGAATCCAAGGGAAGACATTTTGACAACATAAATAATACATGGGCCATTAAGCATTTAAGAACACTTAGGGAGTGTAGGGTAGGGTTTTAGAAATGAAAAAAAATCTGATGGAAATGACAATTACCATAAAAAGCAATTGATATAACCCAAAACATTCCTTTCACCATCAAGTAAATACACTACCCAACTAACTCTACTAACCAATGTACTAAAACCATGCATTAAACCACTCAATTCCTTATAACCCCACCCCATCTAGACGTGAAGCACCCCCATTCCCTTATTTCTCTTATTTTCACTTCAAAAGACACTAAGAATTACTCCTAAGAAGTTAGGAAGCTTCACCGAATCGGGCACCACCACTTCTACCCATCATGCCACCACATATAAGGTAAACACACCACCAAAATAACCATGAAACTTTCCCTTAACCACCAATAGCTTCCATGCCATTAAAGGGATACCCAAGGAGCACAAAAAGTAGAAGAAACAATGACCCATACTAAGGCACAAAGAGGGCCCAGTGAGTGAAGCTAAGAAGCACCACCTTGAAGACCACCAAGTGTAGGACAAGAAATTATACATGTTTCCTTGTAATTTTTTTCATGTAAATTAGACTATAATAGCTGGGGATCTTCTATTATTATAACTTTTGGCTATGCATTTAAATTGTACTAGGTTAGGAATTCAAGAAAATGATGTAAACTTAAGTCATGTTAGTGACAATATAACATAACCACCATGTATCAAGTTTAAAAGTGTAAGAATTGAAGATAAGTGAAATGCATGAACTCAAGTCCTTATTTCCTTCCTTTGGTAGCAACATTTAAGAAGCTTAAGAGTCACTTTTCTTTGATCTATTAAGTGGACTTCAATATTTAAGAGCTTTAGGTGGTGACTAGTGTGGATTAATGATAGAAAAAGTTGGACTTATAGGAGGTTTACTTCCAAACCACTAAAACCAATGCCTAAAGGGATTTTTTACAATATTTTCCAAAATTTCCAAAGTGTAACCATGAAAAAATATTATTAGAAAAGAAATGAAAATGAGAACATTTAGTTAAAAATGATAAACAAGACATGCAAGTGGAAAATAGGCAACATCAAAATCAATAATAATCAACCTTGAATATTTGACTAAAAATGAAAAACTCACAGCAAATAAATAACCCCCACACATCCATGAAAAGCCTAAATAAATCCCCAAGTTGATTATAAATGATTTCCTTTAAGTATTAGGCTTGATTAAGATAAAAAGGCTTCAAAATGGACTCGAACAATGAGCACCCAAAAACTTTTAAAGCATAATTTAATTTTCCATGATCCAAATGACTAAAATGACTTCAAAAATGAAAAGTACACTTAGAAGCCTTTGAAACAACTAAAAGTTTGTGGAAAAGGGTCTTAAAACAAGAAAGTGATGGCCAAAATACGAAACTAAAAAAAAATTGAAAATTATAATGAATTTAGATGATATCTAGGATACTTTATTATACCTAAACATATAAAATATTATTTTCATTATTAGGTGATTTTAACCTTGAACCCAAATACCTAAAGACCTCTACAATTAATAAGCATCATGGTTTAGTGAGTACTCCTATGATTATTGTACTTGTTATGTGTTTATAGTTTAGTTGCACTAAATTATATATATGATGAATTGATTTGTATGGGGTATGGGAATCATATGTGTTTAATTGTTATGTTATTGATTGCCAAAATATCATAATATATTGAGAATAAATGGGTATATTGAGTGTACATTAGAATAGTAAACTTATGACTTTTTGTAAATTTTTTATGGTCACCCTATCAATAAACCTACGTGCATCTAACTTAAATCAACATTGGGCATACATTCCATGATTTACATGAAGAAGGTTGTTGGCATCATGTGATGGTACAAAGAGACAGTATGGAGGTATACTTTATATGTAATCTTACCTTGACCTTAGGGAACTAATTGGAATGGGGAAATGCTGCCCTCTAATTAAGGTCTAGTCTGGGGATTCACCGCTTAGGGATGAGTATAACTGCGTGTTCCAGTCACATCCGTACTCTAGGGCATATTATGTATTGTCACATCCATTGCTTGACAGTTAGGATAAGGATCATCTAACTTAGTTGGATGTAGCTTACAACCTAACAACTTCTCTTTTGCAAGTTAAATCAAAGCCAAGAATGGGTTAGGGATGAAGTGATGAGAGTTTCAAAATCAGATATCATGAAACAAGTATAAGATAGAGTAATTGTTAGTCTAGGGCTTAGATAGAGTGATAAGAAATTTTGAAACTTATATTTTTCAAAATGTATTTTCCTTTGAACTTATCTAAACCTAGCTTTTGTTAAAGATGTGACTACCTAATTTTGCAATTTAGTATGGGATATTGATTCTCTACAGTTTTGGCAAATTATGGATTATCACTCTCCTTAGTTATTTTTATATAATGATTAGCTATTTGTATTATGATTAAATGAGATTTAATTAAAGTCCTGCAACCTCTAACATATAAGATGGTTTTTGTATTACGAGTACACGCGTGATATGATAACTTTTAGGCATTTTTACTAAGCCCCCTTTAGGGTCATTACACTACCTTCACAAAGTTAGGACACTAGACCTATGATGAAAGTGGAAGGTGATGCCAACCTTGTGATGCTTAAAAGACCAATATCTAATCAAAAGACCAATTGCCATAGCCAACTTAATGTTGAAAAGCTATTACACTAGCCCCTCATAGGCTACATGACCCTCTTTCATAATAGACATGGCAATTCAGCGAACCACTATAACTACTACATTTAGTAAAGGAATGGGGTGTAGGAAAAAGAGGAAGGATTTTCTCGAAAGAAATTAGGGAAAGATTTTCTTAAGTACTTAAAGGATCATGTAACCTAGTAGTAATGTGAGGAAGCATGTACCCCTCCATGATGCAAGGTCATTTATTTATACTAATTAAGGTTGAAAAAAACAAGGATTGTCTCAAATAACTACAAGAGATACTGGAAAGACATAACATGTAATTAACATCTCCACACAACCTTAGAATGCATGAAACATTTCCTAACTAACCACATGTCCCATATTAGACCTAAATGTACAAAATTAACCATCTAATTATGGCATCTATATAGGCAAATTCAAACTTGAATGACATATGCTTGGGGAATTTATTACATGTTGTAGCACACGTGACAATCAAATTAAATTACATCTAATTGGGCATGCCAAGTAGTCAAAGTAATAGAATTTGAATGTATGAATCATCTTGGAAAGAAGCAACCATCATTGAAAGTATAACTGATATAATAAAATGTTTTGTAAAGCTTGCTAATAACTTAACTCAGGCACTTTATAGTGAATCCCATATTAATTAAATTAACACTTGATAAGGTTCAGATAGATCATCTCTTTCCCAATTTGGTTTAGCTGGAGAGTAAAGTCAAGTCCCTACTTAAGATAACTACTTAGCTCCTCAAGTATTACACCACCCACACTCAAAGATCTAGGTTGGTTTGAATTCCACTTGAGGTGCCTAGGTCAAGATGGAATTCATTTAATATCCCTTAAACTGCTTAGCCCATGGTTCATTTAACTCAATAAACCAATGCATAAGTAGCCTAGCTAGTTGAATTATCAAGCTTAACAAATTTAGATCATCCTTAATGATTGTAGGCCAATCATGTCTAAACATAATTGGATTTCTAATTGGTTGATGCCTAAGCTAATTTCCATGGAGCTTAGGACCCTAGATTGGCACACTAAAACAAGACTTTACCTAGGTTCTTGGAAGCCTAATTTGGTCTAACTCTTCTTGTAGACTTGTAGGCAACGTGAGTGAAAGGCAAATGTTATCTATGAATTTCAATCCTTGAGCCTACAAGCATCATTCCATCTCATAAAGACCATACCTAACAATAGAATTCCCCCTATGCCAACATTCTCTAACAGGTGTCAAGTAGACAGCATTACTTTCTGCACAAATATTTTAGAATATTCAGGACAAAGGACTTTTATGTACCTATCACAATTCTAGTAGCTAATCTCACACATAAGAGGTCTTGATGGTCTCCTTGGTAAGGAACCTTACCTATTACTAGGATACCCAAAACCTTAAGCTGATATTGTTGGTTAGAATTTTTCACCTTTACTCTATTAACTTGAACATGGGAGAGCACGTATCAAAGACACCTCTAGTGCCCTTTTAGCTCATATTTATTCTTTTACAGGCCATTTTTCAAGCCCATGGAAGTCCATTTGATTTCCATGAATCCCAGAGAATTTTCATTTACAACAAATCTATTCAATGCTGGATTGATCTTGGTCGGCTCGAGTAAAACGGTGAGATGTTCCAATTAAGCTTGGTTCTATCATGGTTGGACAAAATTAGTGTGGCGGCTTGGGTGGCCAAGATTTTTTCGTGCTCGGTAGTCGGTGTCGGATCACTAATCCTAACGGTCTTACCAAGTGATCATGAACTCACCTACATGTGATTTATTTATATAGAAATATCGTCATAATATTTCATCTCTGCTGTTACTTGGATTTGGCCATGAGATTTCCGGTTAGCAAGTTTGTAAATCTGAAACATTTTTAACTTACTACTATCCTTTCTTTACTGGGATCCCCACAATTAGTTGACCACCTAATGTGCTTGCTCGGCTTTTGACTCGTTGCTGTAACTAAATATTGATCACAATCGTCATATGAAGAACATAGGCCAAGGAATTAGTAACCAAGGGCACGATATGAGATGAGAATTTAGGATGAATCAATATTCGCATGGAATCATGCGAATGGCTAGCGAACAAGGATTGAGCGTCATGGAAATTAAGCTATTTTTGTAGATGAATATTATGACTACAGTACTTTTAGATCAAGATTATTATTTTTATTATTTAAGAGGATGACACCAGCTTAATATCTTAGGTATTAAAATCTCTTTGTCGTTTTATACGACTGACCACATATTTAGTTTACTAAGAATAAAATTCTCAACATTTTATAAACCCCAAAACTTCACACATCTTTTGGACTTTCCTATAAAATAGTATCTCTTCCCTAATTATCTCCCTCTCTCAATTTTTTTTCCTTTTTTCTCTCTCACCTTCTACAAAAATTTCAAAAGGAAAAACAAAAAAAAAAAAGAAAGAAAGAAAGAAAGAAAAGAAAAGAAAAGCTTATTTCTCCCATTCCATTGTCAATGAAAATGGAAGCAAAAGAGGTATTTTTCTTTATTTTTACAATACATCCTTGTGTGAAAATTAAACATATAATCATTTCACATTAATATATGATAGAGGGATGAGTGAGCTAATAGGATTCATGGAGACACAGCTGAAGATTTTTATTCAGATTTTTGAATAACATGGATTTGGCTGTTTGGTCTTTATAAGTAGATTTTATTGTGATGATTTGATAACCCAATTAGGGACTTTAGAAATTTTGTTTGAGATGTAAATACTTGTAGGCCAGTATCAAATAAATATTTGTGTAACAAATTAAATGCACGGACTACTATTAGCAATTCAGGTGCAGAAAAAAAAAACTTTAATATCCTCATCGATGGATAAAAAGAAGTGAGGAGTTGACATATTCCTAACAATTTTAACTAATGAACAAAGCGTGACGTTTAATAATAGTGGCCATCAGTTGATACTCACTTGTGCTGGTTTATGTCTTTGGGTAATTGATGAGTTCTTTAGTATGGTGCTAACATAAAAATAACAACGAAAATTTTCGACGGAAGTTATTTTTCCCATATAGACCAAACATTTCCTATACATATTTTTTAATTTACACCTTATATTTTTCACTCTCAAGTTCCCAACGTTATTTTTTCATACATAAATTCACCTTAGTTCATGTAATCCATACAATTAAAAATAATAATAATATGAAATAGGTTTAAGGGTCGGATCAAATGACTGTACAAAGATATTATATTCTGTTAAATTTATTATAATGTTAAGCAAATCAAAAATCAAACATTTAAACATATAACACAAACTATCCAGAGCTAGCAAAAGACCAGTGTCCAAGAGAAAAAAAAAATCAGAAGAAAATAGAGAGCCACCGTAAATATGAAAAATTTAGAGAATTCAAAGGAAGGAAAAGCGAAATTATTACATCACATGCACGTCAACGTCACTGTGTAGTTTAATCGCATTGGGAGTAGTCAACGCATGCATAATTATTAGCACTAAGCAGCGTGAATCACTACTTGCCGTAATTCATCAGGCCGCATCAGATTTGATAAATGAGACATAATAAGAACTGTGTGTTGTCTTTAAGAGACAGGAGGAATATAAGCACAAGTTTTTGTGCATCCAACCAGCAGTTCAACTGGTTACCCACTCCAATCATGTTCTAGTTGACACTCTTGGACAATTTGAGCTGGTTTGGAATCTATACATGCTTATCCCCACCTCCACCCAACCCCCCCCCCCCCCACACTAAAGCTTAAAACCAACGTAATTATAGATATACTCCCTAGATTATTGTTCATATATATATATATACCCTTAGATTTTGAAACTGTTATTATATTTTAACGTGTTGTATTTCTTGAAATAGTTACTATAATTCAAAAATTATTGTTAAAAGGATTATAAATAATTATGATTTTAGTTTTTTAGCACGATTTAGACAAGAAATCTACTTAAATAATGTTGATAGATCTTATATATCGACAGTTGATAAATCTATACCACCTTATGTATCCCTACTATACCCCGCAAGAGCCCTATATTTGTAATAACCAGTCTAGACGCTCGTCCCATAAGGCTATGTACAATGCATTTTGTACTAGCCAATCCATATCAACTCTCTTATATAGGTCGATCTAATGGAGCTTTGACTCTGTGTTAACATCTTATGGAATATGTTGGCAACCCTCAAACTACCTAGCAACACAAATTGGGAAAGTGCCACTTAATTATGTGGAAATATATGAGTGGCACCCGAGTAGCCAAATGTGTCTACCTTTTCTATAGAAGAGTGGTAGGATATGAATCAAATTACCTACATATGGCTTCCATTGGACCTAAAGGGTAGTAGGTAGTATTCAGAGTTAATGATGCATATGATAAAATAGAAAACTGAAAAATGATTGAAGAAATACCTACTTAGCATTCTACCTATCAAGGACATCCCAATAAGTAGCAATAACATGGGTTAGGTGATACTAAGCGATTTAGGCTCGTCCTTCATCGTGCAACCAAAGGAGCTCTAGCCTTTATAACAAGTTTGTGGCAACTGACAGATGTTATGTGAGGGAATGTATCCTAAGCCTAAACCTGTAGGAATATCACTACCCCTCCAATCTTATGAGCAAATATGATAGATACAACACAAAACTAGTGATATAACCAAGCTAAACATGCAAACACCTAACTATACATAGCTATCACATCGAAGTGTTCTAATGTTGGCAAAAACATGTTGTGTACGAAGGAGTTGGATTTATCTGCAAAGATAAATCCACCAAGTAGCTACAAAATATACGCATGTATATGATGTGCAACTTGCTCTCGATTGTGTGGTTTAGCAAGACTTAGTATATATCCTAATGCCACATCATACTAATACACCCCCTACTGCTTAACCATGGTCTCGCCCCAAGCAATCTCTAACATGTGGCAATCCAATCTAGGGAACTACTCCTTGTCATTACCTTATCATCAATTGGGAAGCCTAACTAGACCTCAACATCTTGCAGAGTGATAGTGAACTCACCAGTCAAAATGTGAAACATATGTGTCTCTAGTCTCCACCGCTCAACCAAAGTAGTTATCATATGTCAATCTAGTTGTATGAAAGGCTAGTGGCTCACACCTTGGAATCCTGCCAACTATAGATATGGTTCCATCTACGAATCTACTAAGATAATGTTCTCAACATGCTAAAGTGATAACTTGTGATGTCAAATGATGAGCCATAATCGGTCCTAAAAGTAAATAAGTGAAGTGTTGTGCTATTGGTAATTAATTTCACAAGTTACATGTGGTTTACCTCTCAATCCTATACAACCTATGAATAAAGTCCTTTTTGCTATGTCAAAACAGATCAACCAAAGGGGAGACTTCATGTAGTATACATAACAAAAACAAAAAAATGTTGGCATTTTTTAACTACAACATAGATAAATAATCAACTAATATATAAAAATAGCTATCATCGGTCATTTAACCTTCATAATGCACAACAATGATCATTTTCTTCACATGAAAAGAAAAATTACTTTTTCTTATTTTTTATTTCAAAAGAATTCGTAAAAAAAATAAAATAAGTTTAGATATGAATAGAAGAATAGTGTATAAAAAAAATCATAAATTGAAAATTTCTTAATTTTATTTTAGAAAAAAAAATTGTAATTTTGTTGAAAAATATCGAAATTATAAAATAGAAAAAATTTCAAATTATTGAATTCATACTTAAAATTATTTTCAAATAAAAAAATTTAATATTAGCATTTTTATTAACACATATTTTTTAAAATTAATTTTCTAACGATTATTTAATTATAAAAAAATAAAAACGATTTAAATAATTAAAAAACTACATTTAAAATTAGTACAAAATTTTTATTGCGCATAATGTTGATCCTCTTCACATGTTACATTCAACAACATTTACATAAATCATGTTTAACATACTACAAACTAACAACAAATTTTATTAAAAATAGAAGACTATGAAGAATTACAACTAATGCTTTGTGGATTGATGAAAAGTAACATAATAGGAAAAAATTAAATTTTTGATAAAAAATACCAAAATATAGCTTAATCAAGCTTTTTTGCTAAAAAAATTGGGAAGGTCTCTTATTGATGTTCCTAGACTCCTCATAGATGTACAAGCTTTTCTTCTTCTATTTGCAAATCCTACATGAAAATGAAAGCAAGAAAGGAGAAAGAAAGTTGGAGGAAGTGTACCTCTATTTGTGTGGATTTATAATTGTATTGTCGGTGTAATAATTTCTATTATGTATTGGCATGGAGATGTTCACATGTTGTGATATTGTGTAAGTTTGCAGGGAAATTGTATCACTTTGTAATAATTTTTGTAAGTTTAAAGGTATAGGTTTGTAGGAGTAAGGCAACAAATAAATGAAATTATTGAGTGGTGGAGGGAGTTGGATGAAATTATTACATGATGGGAAATGTTGATAGTAAAAAATTACTAAGAGCAGTTACTTGAAGACATATGCATGGTCTATGCCTTCAATACAATTGTATTGTACTGAAGACGTAAACTATGTCCAGCTTTTGTATCGAAGGCGTGGACACAATCCATACTTTCAGTTTTGCCAATTTTGCTTCAACTGAATGCACATTATGAGCCTGTGCTTTCACTACCTATTTTGAGAATAAATTTTTTGAATATTTTATTTCATTATTATTTTTCAAAATTAATATTATTTTAGTGAATTTCTCCGATAGACTGTATATACACATTTTGAATAGTTATTGGAAGCTAAATGGTGTTTGTATACCTTACCATTAGCTTCAAAGTTATATTTGCAATATGTCCCCTTCAAAGTTGACCAATAAAGCAAATCGGATACAATTTTTTTATTTAAATATGAAAATAAACTTCTATTCAAATAATGAATGGATTACATATAGAAAGGAAAGACTTCTGATCTAAAATAATGAGATCTCTATCAAAAGAATTGAATCTAACAAAAAGAAATTAAAGGTGAAGATTATGTAGATTTCCTTACCAAGTGATCAGTTGATTTATTAATGCTGGAATATGTTATATTAATTTAAGAACCTTTCCATGCATCCCATCGAGTTGGAATCTGCTTCAATCTAATGATAAATCAACAATGAATCCAAATTGGATATATTTTCACCGGAAAGACCATAAGTCAATGGACAAATATGAGACCGTGTTAAATAATCTATTGCAAACTTTATGGTTTAGTCTGCTAATCGTATTTCATTTCCTTTGACTCACTCTCATGGGTCCTGAAGCAAAGGCATTTTACGATTCTCTGAAGTCCCACACGCAATGTACGCCCAACACTAATGATCTCTTTCAATCATCAGTGTCTCGTTATATCAAGCAAGAATCAGCAAGGTCAAATGATAAATTTTACACGAAGGGTTTTCATCATAAAGCGCTTGTACATTTTCCTACTTTGATTCTTGAATTTGTGTTTGGAAAAGCAATTGAAATATTGCAAAAAAGATGAAAATATTTTCATGAAATATGTTAGTGAAGGACCTCGAAAAATAAAGTAAAACCAGGAGTAAAGAAGTAACTTCAGCCCCTTAACTTTCTCTATAAGTAAGACATTAACATAACCTCTTCCTCATAAAGAAACCTAAGAAATTAAGATCAATCGCTATCTGCCTAAACCCTAGTTGCCGCCTCCTCTCTCCTTCTTACTATTACTGTGCAAGATTTCCGACTAGATTCGATCTGAGAATTTTAGACTTTCTTTCCGTTCAGCTAGGAAATTTTAATTTCTTGGTGTAAGTATCAAATACACCCTAAACAAAAATTATTGTTGATTGGTTGAAGGAGACACTCTACACCACAAAACAAAGTGTGGAGACGTGAAGGTTCGAGAGATGATTACACTATTGTAAGATAAACACTCTCATTATATATCAGCTTTCAGATAATATAAGATCGATTATCACTAAAACCGATACTAACAATTTTTGGGTGATTTTGAAGGACAACGAAGGATTATGTGGAGAAGTTACTAAAGGAAAGCAGTAGTCGTTTTAGGCCTTTGTTGCACGTACTATAAATTAAGAAAACCGAACCCCTTAGATTTATATTCTTACCAAAAGAAAAAGAAAAAAGAAAAAAAAAACCTGCCATTTAGAATAATTAAATTAAGTTAGGATCCACATCGTAGAAATATTCATGAAACAAAGTAATTTTTGATAATCTATAGATAAGATTAATGAGAATATTGGAAAACAGGATGTCTTGCATAGTTAAGAACATGTGATAATTTAAATGCCACCAAAGATTTGGGATTTTAAAAGATAGATTAAATATGTTAGATTTAGAATATAGAAGTTCTAAGTCTAAATTAAGGAGAAAAGGAAAAATTTCTGAAGATAAATTCAGTAAAGAAATAAGAAATTTATTTATTGCACATCAACATCCACCTCCAAAAGTTGAATATATTTAAATAATTTATTTGCCCTATTCCACTAGAGTTTAAATAAATATCTTGGAATACTTTTTATCACACCAAAAGATAGCTTATAAAAGGAAAGCAAGTTATTGATTTAAAGACCAAAAATAGAAGGATTATGAAGTATTAAAAGGAGATTGATAACATTAAATACAAATGATTATCTAATTTTGTCAAAGCAAGATATTTGACCAAAGGAGTTAAAGATGGAATTATGAAGACAGCTATAATTAAGGAGAAAATCAAAATTTGAACATTACTCAAATATCTATAAATATGAAGTGAAGCAAGACAAGATACATAACTAATGACATATAGATACAAATACAAATCTAGAAAAGGAATAGTGAGAATAAGTGCAATACAAATATAGTGTTTTAACAAGATAAAAAGTTTATTCAATTGTATGTATTTAAGCTAAAATTGTAGGGAATTGCCATTTGTTATATCCTTGTGGTTGAAAACATCATTTCAAGTTATTTCTTTGTTTTCTCTATAGATTCTATGAAAGAGCTAAATTAGGCTAAGGGAGATGGAGTAGAGAAGTGATTGAAACTATATCAGAGAGAGATTGTCTAGTGGTTGATTATTATAACACTCATAAAGTTTTATTCTTTGATATATTGGAACAAATCAATAAAGTCAACTGTGATCCCAATAAGAGGAAATTAGAAGAGCGAAATGATGCATAAGGCAAAACTACTATATATCATTAACTAATTTTCTTGAACCCTACTCATTTTACTTCTACTAGAATTTATTTCTTGTTTATCATTTAACTACATATTCTACTAGCAAGTCAATCTAAATTCCAAATCAATATCCACTAAATAGTAATTTAAGGGGATTTTCAAATTAAGCTTTCAAAGAAAATTTTGAATCTTAATTAATTAATTCAATCACCCTATTAATTACTAACTTGGACCAACAATTAGTGCCAAAGCATAAGTTGATAGTTATTGAGTTTAAAGATCAATGACAGAGGGTTTGATGATTCAAATTAGTATTGCACCTTACTTTGATGTGTCTAACTTTGCTTATTGGAAATACAAGATGAAGACTTTCGTAAAAGAATCAAACTATGAGACATGAGACATTATTGCAATAGAAGACAAAACAGTCATAGTAGATGTTAATGATCCAATTGATAAAGAGAAAGCAAAAGAAAATTCGAAAGTAAAGAACCTTCTACTCACCACAATTGCTCCTTTGGAATTCTATGTATTCTCTCCTATAGTATTTCAATGATAACAAAAAGTTCTAAATATTTTTAATGAAGTTCATTTATTATATAGGAATAATTATATTTACAATTTGAACTAAGAGTTAAAAGATCAAATGAAGGAAAGCTATATTGTTTACTTAAAAGATAAGTCAAAAGGTGTTCATTGTGAAGAATAACAGGAACTCAGAAGATAAGTTAGAATATATTGCTATTATGAGTTTGTAAACACCCCATTTTTGCCCTAGGAGTCAATAATACGAAAAAATAATCAATTTTTAATTTTTCCTAATTTTTCCCAATTTTCCTCTAATTTAGCATAAATAGTAAAAATATTCAAAAAAATAAAAATAAATAGGAAAACACATCAATTTTGAAAAATGATTTCAGAAATAGTAATAATAAGGGATAAATAATTTTTACAAATTTTAGAAATTTCAAAAAAATACAAAAAATGGAAACACCGCATTGCATATATGCAATTTGCGATACAAAGAAAATCGGGAAAATGGGCCAGCACAGCTGGCTCGTGTGTGCATGTTGGGACCGTGTGAAGGCTGAAGGTCGCGAGTTCGAATCCCCCCGCATGCGCTCGGCAAAAAGTTTTCCTTCTTTTCCCTAGAGCCGCCACGTGGTAGCGTGTGATTGGCCGAGAGAAAACGCGTGCATCGCGCGTGATCATCTTCCTCACTCAGACAGACGTGAGAAGAAACCGGAGCAGGTCTGACTAACACGAAATTGCCGTTTTTTTTTAAATCTTCTAGATTACGGTCAAGATAAAGTCGAATCCATAAGATAAATCAAAGAAAAACAAGATATCAACATCAAATCGCCGAGATAAAATCAAATCTAAAAACGGAAGAAATTTGGATTGATCCTAATCGGCCGATCCGAGCTTATCCAAGAGGGTTTCCGAACGCCTATAAATAGAGGAGGACGGGAGGAAGCCAAAACACGAAGAAAAAGTGAGAGAAAGAGAGAGAAAGGAGTGAATCGGAGTACGCCGGAGAAGCTTGAAGCCGAGACCACCGACCGGAGCTAGAGCCACCGCAAGGAGACGTTCTGAGAGTGAACCGCAACTACCGTTGGAATCAGCACCCTCGGGAAGCTAGGATTCGACACCTCACCCGCTGCAAAAGGCCACCGGAACGCCATGATCGAGCAACCTCGCCGTCGCGTCCAACCGATCTGACCCGACCCGATTCGACCGATCCGACCCGACCCGAATCCAGGTAAGTCAGGTTTTCCAGATTTTTTATTTATATTTATTTATTTTTTTTATTTATTCCGAATTTATTTATTATTTGTTATTTATTATTTTGTTATTTCTTTAGCCATTTATTTATTTGTTGATTTAGGTTTTATTTTCAATAAATAGGAAAATGTAGAAATTAGGTTTTTTAGGATTTAATAATGTAAAATAAATAATAAAATATAGAAAAATAGTAAAAAAATATTAGGAAAAATAATAATAAAACTTTAGATTTCAAAATAGGATAGATAATAAACTTAGGATAAAATTTTCAACAAAAATTCCCAAAAACACAAAAATTCCCAAAAATTACAAAAATTTATAAAAATCACAAAAAAAAACTTATAAAAATCATAAAAAAATCATGAAGATTCATAAAAAATTTAAAAATAGGAAAAAACGAGTTTTAGCACTTAGAAAAATCCTTTTCTTCAAATAAATCCCAAATTGATGTTTTCCTTAAAAAATCATTTTCAAAATAAAATCAAAGCTTAGGCTTAGAATTTTTAGAAAAATCCCAAGAAATGATAAAAACATAAATCAAAAGAAATTTCAAGAATTAAAATTTACAAACACACTTAAGGTTTTTCAGAAAAGCGAACTACGGCTTGTTTGATCCTGAGTAGCAGGTATGTAGGCACCCATTTGGGTCAACCCATAAAAATGAATGAAAAATCATTTTCTTGAAATAATAAAAAGTAACAGAAACACAATAAAAACACATTTCTAAAGAGGAACAATTTCAGCAGATTAGGTGGTAACCGTAAAGGTTTTAATAGGTTAGCCTCCGGACTTAGAAACTCTGGTTTTCCCTTTTCCTCTTTTTAAAAACGAGAAGAGGAAATAACGACGATTAGTGGTCCAAATTAAGACTAATCCGCTCCTTTAGTCTTAATTCAATCTTTCCCAACAACAGTTGGGCGGCGACTCCAAAATTAAACGAAATTCCTAACTCAAGTCGAGGATCTACATTAGATGAGCATAGGGTCTAGTCTAGATCGGATTAGGAATGGGAATTCAAAAATTAGACTTGATAGGATGGCGACTCCACTGGGGACCCATGCCAGTAGGCTAGCCACCTGAATCTCTTCAAATTGTTATCTTTAAGAAATGTGTTTCATTCTTTTTACTCTGTTGCTAACCTTTCAGGGTTTATTTAGATTTTCAGTTTTTCTTTACTGTGGGGGTTTACATGCATATCTGTGTGAGTAGATACGGTCGAACCCGGACCGTCCTAGAAACCTAAGACGGGGAGCCATTGTGTAGGTTTCGGGCGAAGTGAGTTGATTCACCGTTCGGGACCGATTAGGCTACCCCACCCTATGCTTTGATATGGCCTGAGATCCATTTCTTCGAGAATGCGTGAGGCCATAGAGCTCGGGAACCAATTAGAACCAACCTACTTGCATACATAACATCATAAGGGGTTGACAATTGAATGATAATGTAATGGTTTGTTATTTTGTCCTTGGAGTTCAGGACCATTTCCCTGTAATGTTTTCGTAGTTCTGTTTGTAACTAGGTTGTTTCTTATTGTAATAGATGGCTAGCAGTGCAGTCGACCGCCTCCTCCGCAAAGAAATACGGGTGTACAAACCTTTGGACCCGAAGTTGGTACTGGACCATTGGTTTACTTTGTACAACCCGGGGGAGCAGGCCTTCATCCAGCAAAAGATCGGCCCCATACTCTCACTGACAAAGATAGAGGTGAATTTGCCTTTAGTCCGGGCCATGCTCCAATTATGGGAAATCGAGCCCGCTGCTTTCTTTATCGGGCCGCATGAGATCACCTCTACCTTGGAGGAGTACACCCAGTTGCTACAGGCTCCAGCACTGACTGATCAAATCTACGCACCAGACCTTGAGGCTAGGCCAGCCAGTACCTTCAGCTGATTATTAGGCATCCGTAAGACAGCAATCAATAAAGCCCTGGCAGACTGTAATGGATATTGCATACGGATGGATGATTTAGAAGCATAGTTCATCGCCCGAGAGGACAATGGGGATAGAAAGGACGTCCTGTGTGGGGAACCCAAGCCTTATAGACAGAGAAGAGTGAATGTCTTTATCTTGACGGCCTTTGCCACCATACTATTCCCCATCGGAACCTTCTATATTCACTACAGGGTTGCAGAGCTGGTGGCCCAATTCCTGGAGGGAAGATCTTACATCTCGGCTCTATTGGCCGAACAGATCCGGAATTTGAATTTCCTCAAGAAGAAAGGCCACGGGATCCTTCACTCAAGCCTCAACCTTCTGCTGATATGGTTTGTAAGCCACCTCAAGTGCTTCGGGTTGAACATGGTCAGGAAAACCCTAGCCCAACAGGTAGATCTGGTGGATTCATGTATAGAAAAGGTAAAGCTACCCGACAACCTTACCAGCCACAGTTGGGTAGAGCTTCTTAGGAGCTTCAGTGCCGAAGATATTCTATGGACAGCCAGGTGGAGTTGCTGTAACAAAATCATCTTAACCTGTAGAAACTTCCAAGCAGTGTCTTTAATCGGAATTAGCGGATGTATCGGATATCACCCAAACTTAGTGGTCCGCCAGTTCGGCACTATCCAAGTCATAGTTTATCGGCCCTCGGTACAAGCAGTTACCTTTGATTATCAAGATCCGAACCTGTTAGTAGCTGAGAAGTTTGTGAAGCTGGCAGAGGTCAATGCACTTTGGGAAGCCAGAATTGAAAGCCCGAATGTGGACCTCGGGGAATTAGATGGCTAAGTGGGAAAGCACCAAGCCACCAGAGAGTTTGTAATCTACCAGCTATACCAGACAGGGGAAAAAGCATATCGGGTTCCAGACGTCACCCAACCAAGACCAGACAAGATCAATCCAGAGATAGAAGTATACCTGGAGCAGGTCAGGGCCCGAATGGAGGTATACTTTGAAGCTGCGGATCATAAGAAAGACATCTGGAAGGGACGTTTCAAAGAATCCGACCAAAGGAACAAGGCCTTAGAAGCATAATTGGAGAAATGCCAATCCAAAGTCAAGGAATTGGAAGCCGTCATCAGAGGGAAGTCTGAGCCTCCACAACAGAAGACTAAAAGAACTAAGAAGTAGATCTTTATTTGTAATATTTCATTTTGAACTCCAGAATTCTCAATAGTAATAAAAGTAAAGTTTCAATATTACATTGTCAATCAGTTGTCAACCCTTTTACTTTTAGCATCCGCGTGACACATGCATATCATTCATGCATTCATTACACTAAAAGCAAAATAAAATGCGAATCCAGGTATCAAAATAGCTTCCAAACAATCGAAACCTCCTAGAAGCCCAATTCTCACGCGCTCAAGAACAAAAATGGCCAACAGCAGTGACAACCGCAACAACACCAATGCTGAAGCTGCCTCGGACTCTAAGATCATGTCCCTAGAACAAACAGTCCAACAACTGGCTGCCCAGGTTCACCTCTTAACTGAATGCATCGGCCTCCTGCGCAACACTCAGCCAACTCAGGATGAGTATTCAGGGGCCAGAAAGGGAAAAGCAGTGGAGGGACAGCCTCCAGAATATGAGGAGATCAATTCCCACCTTAACCCGGCTTTTGAATATGAGCCAAAAGTCAACCAGGGGGCAACCTCTGACGACCTGAAGAGGGAAATGGAAGAGAGGCAGAAAGAGATGGAGAAACGACTCTTCCAGCAGCTCCATGACAAGATGAAAAGCATTGAAGGCCCTGACGGTTTTGAACAGGCCGGAATCACCAACCTGCCAGCATACAGAGAAGAGGCATACCCCGAGAAGTTCAAGACCCTAGATTTCGAAAAGTATGATGGGACCGGCTGCCCCAAAATGCATACCAGGCTATATGCCCGGAAAATGAGCAAGTATGCTCCATACGACCAGCTTATGCTCCAGACATTCCAGGGCAGCCTCACAGGCCCTACATTGGTCTGGTATGCCCACCTGGATTTCAACTTCGTCAACACCTGGGAGAAGCTAGCCCGGGCGTTTTATGATCAATATAAGTTCAATATGGAAGTCGCCCCATCTATAATTGACTTGGGGAGTCTCTGGAAAAGACATGTTGAGCCATTCAAGGAGTATGCTCAGCGTTGGAGAGCCCAGGCCGCCAGGTTAGCAACCCCGATATCTGAAAAAGAATTGACATCCATATTTGTCAATACCCTGGACAAGACCTACTTTTCACATCTAGTAGGCCAGACCTCCTCCAGTTTTGCAGAGGTAGTGGCCGCGGGCTGTAGGATTGAGAATGCCGTCACCACCGGTAGACTCCAAACAATGGATCCTCCTAGGGTCGCACCAACGCAAAGGCCTTTAGGAGGAAACAGAGCTAAGGAGTCCACAGTCAGCACGGTAAATTCCGGTAAGACAGAAAAAGCCGGGACTCGTGTGACATTCTAAACCACGAGTACCCCAGTCCAACAACCCTCTACAGGTCAAACTCAGGCCGCCAGGATCCCAAGGCAATTCACTCCAATCCCTATACCGCTCAGTCAGGTCCTCGTTCGGCTGAGGGTAGACAACTTGATTAATTTCGAGATCCCCAACGATGGGTACAAGCCCAAGAACTTTAACTCAAATCTCAAGTGTGACTACCACATGGGTCAGGAGGGGCATTCCACAGATAGGTGCTGGAGGCTCCGACACAAAATCCAAGATTTAATTGATGCAGGAATCATACAATTGGATTTCGTGAATGCCCCAGCACCCAATGTCAACACCAACCCCCTGCCCAATCACAGGCCCGCCATTAATATGATTACATCTGAGGAGTCGGTTCCCAAAGAAGCCCTGAAGAGCGACCCACAGAAGAAGCAATCCCGCCAAGCTCCAGAAGAGACTCCAAAAACATGCATTAAGAAGAGATGGTTAGCGGGAGACCCAACGGTTGGCACGTTGGGAGAATCACACTGGAGATTTCAATACTTGGTAAACTATTCTTATACCCCGACTGAACAAAGGCCACCTAGCGGATGGGGACCAGAATTTGAGAAGGAAGACAACCTGGCAGAGGAAGAGGGGAAGACTGTCAACACGATCAACTCTCATCAGAAGCCCAAGGTTATACAATGCTATGAGGGACAGTCAGCTATGGTACAAATCCCAAGAAAAAGATATCTATTCAACGTTCCCATACCGGCAGGGGATTACAAGGCTACACCATTCGACTATCCGGCCCTCGAACAAGAGCGACCTCCTATAGTGGGAGGCATTACGCGCTCTGGGAGATTATACGATCCAAAGTATAAAGGCCCGACTGAAGAGCCCACCGTGGAAAAAGGGGAAAAAGAGGAAGAAGGACTTGCTGCATTCACGAAGATGGTTAAGGCTAGTGAATACAAGATCATGGAACAATTAAATAAAGTTCCAGCGCAGATATTGCTCATGGGCCTTCTCACAACATCCGAACCTCACAGGAAAGCACTCTTTAAAGTGCTAAAAAAGATTTAGGTCCCGGAAGGTATCGCTACAGACAAATTGGGTCACGTGGCGGACTCCATCTTCGCAATGGACCAAATATCCTTCTCGCCGGAAGAGCTAGGGGAAGAGGGAGACCAACATACCAAACCACTGTTCGTAGTGGTTAGGTGCAATGACACCATTGTCTCCCGGGTACTTATCGATAACGGATCATCTCTCAACGTTTGCCCATTGGAAACACTTGATTTATTAGGGGTCGATCCAAGCAATATAAAACCCAGATCCACAGTGGTCAGAGCTTTTGACGAGTCCAAAAGAGACATAGTAGGGGAGGTGAGCCTATCGGTGGAAATCGGTCCACAAATATTCCACATCTCCTTCCAGGTCCTCGATATCCCAAGATCTTTTAATTTGCTCTTGGGACGACCTTGCATACATGCTGCTGGAGCCATCCCCTCTAGTCTCCACCAAAGGGTCAAATTCATCACAAACGGGCAGATAGTCACCGTACTGGGCGAGTAGGATTACGCTATATACAAAGAGACTGCCATACCTTATATTAGGGAAGAAGGTTTAGAAGACCTGGGGTTGTAGATTTTCAATGAAGTAAACATGGTGACCAGCAAGGAGGGCCATCGGTTTAAAGAGGGGCAGCACGAGACGTTTGGACTGGGGTACATTCCTATGACCGTGGAAGAAGCACTAGCAAAAGGTGTTAGAGGCAGAATGAAGGGGAAGCTGATCGACACCCAGATGTGCATCCCACCTCTCCAACAATCTTTCCGAAAGGCAAACGTCAATCAAGAGCTCTGGATAAATGAGGAGGACGACAGCAAGGGGAAATTAACTCCCCACACGTCTAACCAGCATCCGGCTCTCAACAATTGGTTTTGTTATCCTATCAGTAGTGCTAGGTTAGCTCAAGAGTAGAGAAAGATTATTAAACAAATTTTACTAAGACTATTTATCGAATTCCATTGAAGTTTTTTTTTTTTTTTCTTTTCTTCTTACATATATATGATTTCATTTTACTCAGATCTCCTACCATCGAACATCAGGGATATTTCGTGCAGGTAGAAAGTAAAAACGCTGATATCGTTTCCAACGCTGCTAGGTCAGTTGTTGAAGGCGATATTTTAGACCACGAAATAATACAAGGAAATTGGCTAAAACATGAACAAAGTGGAATCTCGATCGACGAGCCTGTGGAGATAGTAAATCTAGGAAGCATGGAAAACCCTAAGAACCTCAAAATCGGGACCAGTTTGAGTGCGGAGCAAAAACGTGAGATAACCAAGCTATTAACGGAATATGTAGATGTGTTTGCTTGGTCGTATGGTGACATGCTAGGGCTAGACCAGTCAATAGTAGTTCACAGGCTTCCCACAAGGGAAGATGTCAAGCCTAAAAAACAAAAACTGAGAAGATTTAGGCCTGACATCTTACTGAAAATCAAAGAAGAAGTCAAGAAACTGCTAGAAGTAGGGTTCATTGAAGTATCCGACTACCCTGAGTGGGTAGCAAATATAGTCCCTGTCATGAAAAAGAACGGAAAAGTACGCGTATGCGTAGACTTTTAGGACTTAAACCAAGCCACGCCAAAGGATAACTTCCCCCTACCTCACATTGATGTTCTAGTAGACAACACTGCGGGAAACCATCTCTTCTCATCCATGGACGGTTTCTCGGGATATAATCAAATAAAAATGGTCAAGGAAGATAAAACCAAAACGACTTTCATCACAACATGGGGGACTTTTTGTTACAAAGTCATGCCCTTCGGTTTAAAAAACGCTGGGGCAACGTATCAGAGAGCCATGGTTGCCATACTTCACGACATGATGCATCGTGAGGTTGAAGTATACGTCGACGACATGATAGCCAAATCTAAAGAAGGAGAAAGCCATATAGGTATCCTGAGAAAATTGTTCAAACGACTGAGAAAGTTCCAGCTTAAGTTAAACCCAGAAAAATGTACTTTTGGGGTCACAACGGGGAAATTGTTAGGGTTTGTCATAAGCCAGGAGGGCATTAGAATCGACCATGACAAGGTGAAATCTATATTAGAGTTACCTTCCCCACGCTCCGTTAAAGAAGTAAGAAGCTTACTGGGAAGATTAAATTACATAGCTCGATTTATCTCACAGCTCACCGACAAATGCCGGCCACTATTCCGTTTGTTGAAGAAGAACGCCGCAATAGAATGGGACAACGAATGCGAAGAGGCATTCAAGACAATCAAAGACTACCTTGTAAAACCTCCAGTCTTGATAGTCCTGAAACAAGGAAAGCCCTTATTCTTATACCTCACTATACTCCTTGAATCCATGGGATGTGTGCTGGGGCAGAAAGATGATGAAGGAAGAGAGCGTTCCATATACTATCTGAGCAAGAAGTTCACAGACGGGGAACAAAGGTACTCGGAGGTGGAGAAGACATGTTGCGCGTTAATTTGGGTTATGCACCAGCTAAGGCAGTATACCCTTTATTACCATATTGAACTGCTAACAAGACATGATCCCTTGAAATACTTGGTAGAGAAACCAGCCTTGATAGGGAGAATCTCTAAGTGGCAAATGCTCCTATCCGAGTTTGACATCACATACGTAAATCGGAACTCGATGAAAGGGCAAGCCTTAGCCGACCAGTTGGCGGAACACCCTGTCGAGACAGATTCCTAAGAACTACAGGCCCAAATTCCGGATGAGAATATATTGACAGTGGAAAATATGCCAGTAGAAGACTTTGGGATAGAGCAGAACCTGAAATGGAAATTGTTTTTCGATGGAGCCGCTAATGTATTCAGTTGTAGGGTTGGGGCGGTATTGATATCCCCAAACGGCATGCAATTCCTTGCAGCGACGAGACTTACATTTCCCTATACCAATAATATTGCAGAATATGAAGCATGTATACTTGGCCTCAAAATGGCCTGCCAAATGGGAATCCGCGAATTAGAAGTTTACGGGGATTCATCGCTCATCATACTACAGACAAGAGGGGAATATAAGACTAAAGACCCCAAACTGGTACCATATCATCAACACTTGACAGAGCTAATTAAGGAATTTAAGGCAATCACTTTCACATACATCCCGAGAACTCAGAATCAGTTCGTAGATGCACTAGCCACACTAGCATCTATGATCCAAATAAAAGGAGGAGCCGAAGTTCAACTGATGAAAATAGACATCGAAAGTCGGCCCGCCTACTGTTTAACAATGGAAAAGACACAAGATAACAAACCCTGGTATCACGATATCAAGACCCTTCTCCAAGAAGGTAAATACCCCAAAATGGCTAGCAAGAATGACCAAAGAACACTCAAAAGGTTAGCAAGCCATTTCCTATTAAGTGGGTCCATACTTTACAAGAGATCATCTGATACCACCATGTTGAGATGTGTGGACAAGGATGAAGCATGCGAACTGATGAAGGAAGTACATGAAGGAGTATGTGGACCTCATATGAATGGCTACATGTTGGCCCGAAAAATCATGAGGTTAGGATATTATTGGTTGACCATGGAATCAGATTGCATAAAACATGTTAAGCACTGTCATCTATGTCAAGTCTACGCAAACCGCATCAATGCTCCGCCCAACGAGCTACACTTGTTATCAGCACCATGGCCATTCTCCATGTGGGGAATCGACATAATAGGCCCTATCACTCCGACAGCATCTAACGGCCACAGATTTATACTGGTAGCGATCGATTATTTCACCAAATGGATAGAAGCTTCATCATATACCAATGTTACAAAAGGAGTAATAGTCCGCTTTTTAAAAAGGGACATAATAGCCTGATATGGAGTTCCTGAGTCCATCATCACCGACAATGGTACCAATCTCAACAACAAATCGATGACAGGTTTATGTCAACAATTCCACATAAACCACCGAAATTCAACTCCCTACCGACCTCAAATGAACGGGGCAATAGAAGCAGCTAACAAAAATATCAAGAAGATCAACGAGAAAATGACAACAACTTACAAAGATTGGCATGAAATGTTACCATTTGCTCTAATGGCTTATAGGACTTCAATAAGAACATCTACGGGAGCTACCCCTTACTCATTGGTATATGGTACTGAAGCAGTGCTACCAGTTTAAGTTGAGATACCATCATTCAGAATCTTGTTAGAAACTCAGTTAACCGAATCAGACTGGGTATAGAAGAGGCTTGATCAGCTGAATCTGATTGATGAAAGAAGACTTACCGCATTATGTCATGGTCGGTGTTATCAACAAAGAATGGCCTGAGCATTTAACAAGAAGATGAGACCTCGGTACTTTAAAGAGGGGGATCTGGTACTAAGGAAGGTTCTCCCGAATGCCTAAGACTAGAGGAAAATTCACCCCAAACTATGACGGCCCCTATGTGGTGAAAAAGGTTCTGTCAGGAGGTGCTTTGATATTAACTCAAATGGATGGTCCAGAATTGAGAGACCCCATTAACATAGATGCTGTAAAGATGTACTATCCTTAAGCAACGAAATTGAAATTTTGCCAATATTTATGAAAGCCAATGTTCGATATAAATTTCGTTGAGTCAAGTTTTTTACTTTTTACAAGCAAAGTTAATATTCCTGAATGGTCAATAATCCAAGTCAATTCGCACCATAACAAATATTCTTAAACACATTACCTACCACTTCGCCAATGAAAGATAAACACTAAAATGATAATGAATCTTAATATAGTTTGTGATATAATCCTATCTATTTTTGAACAATAGAACTTGGCGCATCATTAGGATAACATTACTGTCAAAAGAGCCTTGTGCAAAAAGAAAGGGAGCACATCAAAATTTTCAACCCCGTATCAAGATAAGAAGAAATGAAGCAGAAGCAAACCAGCACGAAGGTTCGGTTGTTTGGTTGCTATCCACGATAAACTGGCAAGCATATTAAAATAAATAACTATCATCATATCATCACATCATTTAGTTCAGGCTATAGAAAGCATATTCAAAAGCACAAAATGAGTCAGCCCATAGGGGGCACTTTCCTAAAAACTTTGTCCTCATGGTCAGCCCATAGGGGGCACTTTTTGGGGCAAATTCAATCCTAGGTTAGTCAGCCCATAAGGGGCACTTTCCTAAAAACTTTATCCTCATGGTCAGCCCAAAGGGGGCACTTCTTGAGGCAAACTCAAACCTAGGTTAGTCAGCCCATAGGGGGCACTTTCCTAAAACTTTGTTCTCATGGTCAGCCCATGGGGGGCACTTTTTGAGACAAATTCAATTCCAGGTTAGTCAGCCCATAGGGGGCACTTTCCTAAAAATCTGTTCTCATGGTCAGTCCATAGGGGGGCACTTTTTGAGACAGTTCAACTCCTAGGTTAGTCAGCCCATAGGGGGCACTTTCCTAAAAATCTGTTCTCATTGTCAGCCCATAGGGGGCACTTTTTGAGACAGTTCAACTCCTAGGTTAGTCAGCCCATAGGGGGCACTTTCCTAAAACTTTGTTCTCATGGTCAGCCCATAGGGGGCACTTTTTGAGACAAATTCAATTCCAGGTTAGTCAGCCCATAGAGGGCACTTTCCTAAAAATTTGTTCTCATGGTCAGCCCATAGGGGGCACTTTTTGAGACAGTTCAACTCCAGGTTAATCAACCCATAGGGGGCACTTTCCTAAAACCTTGTTCTCATGGTCAGCCCATAGGGGGCACTTTTTGAGGCAAAATTCAATTCAAAGGTTAGTCAGCCCATATGGAGCACTTTCCTAAAAAAACTTTGTTCTCATGGTCAGCCCATAGGGGGCACTTTTTGAGGCAAAATTCAATTCAAAGGTTAGTCAGCCCATAAGGGGCACTTTCCTAAAAAAATCTTTGTCCTCATGGTCAGCCCATAGGGGGCACTTTTTGAGGCATTCAATTCAAAGATTAGTCAGCCCATGAGGGGCACTTTCCTAAACTCTCCCAATTAGTCAGCTCTCGGGGCACTTTTCGGAAATGTTCTCTCAAACAGTTGCAAGTCTAACAAGACGCTTCTGTTGACAGGTAGCCAGCTCATAAGGGCGCTTCCTGAGTAAATTTTCTTTCTAAGGTTGCAAGTCTGATAAGACGCTTCCTATCATCATTTCTCATACATTCCTACACAATGATGGAGACATGTCCCATCGCCAATTAGTCAGCCCATAAAGCACTTTTTAGGAAGGAACATTACCTTGAATTGTTAGGAACATCTTCAATCGTAGGATTATTAGCTCTTGGAGCATTTTCCTACCAAAACCTAATTCAAGAGGCCAAAAATGGTGTCCTTTGTTTATCTTTGTAGTTAAGTTTTCAAACTTTACCACAAAGAGGGGTAGTTGTAAACACCCCATTTTTGCCCTAGGAGTCAATAATACTAAAAAATAATCAATTTTTAATTTTTCCCAATTTTCCTCTAATTTAGCATAAATAGTAAAAATATTCAAAAAAAATAAAAATAAATAGGAAAACACATCAATTTTGAAAAATGATTTCAGAAATAGTAATAATAAGGGATAAATAATTTTTACAAATTTTAGAAATTTCAAAAAAATACAAAAAATGGAAACACCGCATTGCATATATGCAATTTGCGATACAAAGAAAATTGGGAAAATAGGCCAGCTCAGCTGGCTCGTGTGTGCATGTTGGGACCATGTGAAGGCTGAAGGTCGCGAGTTCGGATCCCCTTGCGTGCGCTCGGCAAAAATTTTTCCTTTTTTTCCCTGGAGCCGCCACGTGGCAGCGTGTGATTGGCCGAGAGAAAACGCGTGCATCGCGCGTGATCGTCTTCCTCACCCGGACAGACGCGAGAAGAAACTGGAGCAGGTCCGACGAAGACAAAATCGGTCGTTTTTTTTTAAATCGTCTAGATTACGGTCAAGATAAAGCCGAATCCATAAGATAAATCAAAGAAAAACAAGGGATCAACATCAAATCATCAGGATAAAATCAAATCTAAAAACGGAAGAAATTCGGATTTATCCTAATCGGCCGATCCGAGCTTATCCAAGAGGGTTTTCGGACGCCTATAAATAGAGGAGGATGGGAGGAAGCCAAAACACGAAGAAAAAGTGAGAGAAAGAGAGAGAAAGGAGCAAATCGGAGTACGCCGGAGAAGCTTGAAGCCGAGACCACCGACCGGAGCTAGAGCCACCGCAAGGAGACGTTCTGGGAGTGAACCGCCACTACCGTTGGAATCAGCACCCTCGGGAAGCTAGGATTCCACACTTCACCCGCTACAAAAGGCCACCGGAACGCCGTGATCGAGCAACCCTACCGCCGCGTCCGACCGATCTGACCCGACCCGATTCGACCGATCCGACCCGACTCGAATCCAAGTAAGTCGGGTTTTCCAGATTTTTTATTCATATTTATTTTGTTTATTTATTCCGAATTTATTTATTATTTGTTATTTATTATTTTGTTATTTCATTAGCCATTTATTTATTTGTTGATTTAGGTTTTATTTTCAATAAATAGGAAAATGTAGAAATTAGTTTTTTTAGGATTTAATAATGTAAAATAAATAATAAAATATAGAAAAATAGTAAAAAAATATTACGAAAAATAATAATAAAACTTTAGATTTCAAAATAGGATAGATAATAAACTTAGGATAAAATTTTCAACAAAAATTCCCAAAAACACAAAAATTCCCAAAAATTACAAAAATTTATAAAAATCACAAAAAAAAAAAAAAAACTTATCAAAATCATAAAAAAAATCATGAAGATTCATAAAAAATTTAAAAATAGGAAAAAACGAGTTTTAGCACTTAGAAAAATCCTTTTCTTCAAATAAATCCCAAATTGATGTTTTCCTTAAAAAATCATTTTCAAAATAAAATCAAAGCTTAGGCTTAGAATTTTTAGAAAAATCCCAAGAAATGATAAAAACATAAATCAAAAGAAATTTCAAGAATTAAAATTTACAAACACACTTAAGGTTTTTCAGAAAAGCGAACTACGGCTTGTTTGATCCTGAGTAGCAGGTACGTAGGCACTCATTTGGGTCAACCCATAAAAGTGAATGAAAAATCATTTTCTTGAAATAATAAAAAGTAAGACAAACACAATAAAAACACATTTATAAAGAGGAACAATTTCAGGAGATTAGGTGGTAATCGTAAAGGTTTTAATAGGTTAGCCTTCGGACTTAGAAACTCTGGTTTTCCCTTTTCCTCCTTTTAAAAACGAGAAGAGAAAATAATGACGACTAGTGGTCCAAATTAAGACTAATTCGCTCCTTTAGTCTTAATTCAATCTTTCCCAACAACAGTTGGGTGGCGACTCCAAAATTAAACGAAATTCCTAACTCAAGTCGAGGATCTACATTAGATGAGCATAGGGTCTAGTCTAGATCGGATTAGGAATGGGAATTAAAAAATTAGACTCAATAGAGTTCTTATAAACATAACAACTTTATATATCAGTATAAGTTGGTTAACTATCAATTTTGAAGACCCAACTCTACTTATTGAATATGTTCGAGCAACATATTCAATTCGTTTCACAAAAGTAGGACAAATATCCATGGGGATCTAAGTATTTAATTTTGGAATTAAGAGATTGAGTTAAATTGTTCATGATTAATTTCGTGTATTTTGTTCTACTACAAGAATATTAGTATTCAAATAATATGTTTCACTAAAGTAGGAAAAATATTAATGGAAATCTAAGTGATTAAATTTGGAATTAAGAGATTCGATTAAATCATGATTAATTTATAATTGATCTCGTATATCTTGTTTTGCTACAAGGAGATTGGAATTATAAGGATTACGTTAGAGATCACATACCTTTATGAATTCAAGGATGAGAGAAAGAGTTCTTGAATGTTCCACAAAATCAGTAGGTGATTGATTTCATCTATAAATTTTGTGTAGATGATATTAGGATGTATCTGGACTATTTTCAACGACAAATTCGACATAATTTCCATAACAGATTATGAAGATATCAAATTCATAATTCAAAATTCAGTAGATATCTACAAATCTTTTAGAATATTTCTCAAACGCTTAAAGTAAGATCATGACAACAAACTTTCTAGTTAAAGACAGATCAGCGGTGTAGTCATTACATTTCTTTGTATAAATAGAACTGAAATCAAAAGATTCAAGAGATGTAAAAGAAAATTCATAACAATACTAGAACTTAGGGACTAACTCAAAAGCTACTTTGTTTTTTACATATTTTCATATTTCACTCGAATTAATTTTTAGAGGATACAAATTCTCATTTCCTCATCTATTTTTGATAATTCTTGAAAGCTAGATTCGTATATTAGTGAGAGGTTACTTGTAACTCTATAGATCTATGAGTAGCCTTAGTGATAGGCTAGATAGGAAAAGTAGGGTGTTTTTTTGAAGCCAAGGTATTGGTAGAACAATTGCAATCTATCAAGTTTATTTGGGATTAGTGAAGTGATATCGGTGTGGAAGACTGAGTCCTCAGCAATAGAGTTGGAAGAGAGGACTACCGCTTAAGGCGAAACCTCTATAAATAGCTTGCCTGATTTTCTTCTCTCTATCTTTTAATTTCTATTCTATAATAGCTTATAATTGTTTCTAAATAATTGTTTTCATGCTATAATTAAATTGAGTAGTCAATGGGGTTGTTTTTAACTAGCAAAATTCTTTAAAAATTTAGCTTGTGATCAATTCACCCTTCCCTCCTTGATTACTTAATTCGGGACCAACAACTGGTATCAGAGTAGGGACTCTAATAATACTTTAAGTTCAAGATCCTATAGCTGAAAACAGTATTTCTATTTTCACTAATCATGCTGCTTACTTTGATGGCACTAATTTTAGTTATTGGAAATTTAGGATAGAAACTTACATCAAGGCGACAGACTTTAACTCATGGGAAATCATACAATTTGTAGATGAAACTATCAAATTGGATGGAGATCAAACTTTGATAGGAACTGAGAAGAGAAAGCATGAAAAGAATCATCAAGCTAAGAACTTGTTACTTGCTATAATAGCTCATTCAAAATATTGCTTGATCTCTTCCTATAAGACTATGGCAGAAATCTTTGACACACTCTGTGAAACTCATGAAGGAACATCAACAATCAAAGATACTAAGATTAATTCATTAATATAGGAATATGAGTTATTTCGATTTAAGTTCGATGAAAATATTAAGAAAGCATTTAATTATTTTATAGCAATTACAAATCAATTATCTTTACTTAACCATGAATTAAGAGATGCTGACCTTATATGAAAAATCTTAAGAATTTTACCCAAATCGTGGGATGCTAAAAAGACAGCAATCAAGGAAGCTCATGACTTGAGCAAACTGACATTAAACCAGCTAAGAGGAAAACTAATGGCATATGAATCTCACATTAGTTATACTTTTGATCTAGACAATAGTAAAAGGAACATGGCAATTAAAGTTAGAGAAGTGGAGAACGATTTTGATATAGAAGTAGAAAGTAATGAGGATGAAGACATAAATTTGCTAGCTAAACATCTCAATCAATTTCTAAAAAGAAAAGGTGAGAAAATGTCATTTAATAAAAGGTTAAGTTCTAACTATAGAAAATTTGGTATAGGAAAAGGTTATAAAGAAAAGGAAGAAAAGAAAGAGAAAAAGAAGGAATTGATATATTATGAATATAAGAAACTGAGTTATATAAAATATGAATGTCTAATGCTCACCAAGAAACTTGAAAAGTACAAGAAAAAATGTAAAGCACTATTATCAACTTTGAGTGACCTAGAAGACTCAAAACTAATGCAAAGTGTAATATACATTTTTTTTTATCTTATATAGATATAAATATATATATACATAATAAATGGCAATATGGTAAATAGGACAATGGGAGAAGGGCAAATTCATCTTTTCTTGGTCGAATTATAAAAAAAAATAACTTAGGGTGTTTCTTCCTTTTTTCGCACTTGGACACTTTACAGCCATATAACGAGAGAAAGAAAAGGAACCTAAGGTGAAAGGACACTGAAGAGGTCTAATTCCAAAGAACTCGTGGTAAGGATGTTGTATGAAATTTAAATTAGGATTATGAAATTCGGAATTTATGCGAATAACTTACTCATGCAGAACATAGAGTTTAAACAAGGATGATAGGAGAATGAGATTGATGAATTTAAGACTTGCAATTTGTGGAATTGAAGTGATCTAATATGTATAATTTATTTATAATTACGAATTTTAGAGACATAATTAAGCTTAAGAATAGAAAGGATTAGGTTTAGGAGGAATTGAAGTAAGAGAGTGAGGGTTTGTAGAGATTGCCAAGGGTAACATGACCTCTCAACATGGTCATGTTTCGATCGTGTTGAAATGGAATGGTATATAAAGAGATACACAGCCTTCCAATATGGTCGTGTTTTGACCATGTTGTGTTATGGGCAACATGACCTTCCAACACGGTTGTGTTTAAACTATGTTGTGTGTGAAAGATGTATCGAGAGATACATGGTCTCTTAACATGGTCATGTTTCAACCGTATTGAGTCAAGAGTAACATGGCCTCCTAACACGGTTGTATTCTAATCATGTTAAAGCCAAGTTATACATCGAAAGATACACGACCATTAACACGGTCGTGCTTCAACCCATGTTGAGCAACATGGTCCCCAACATGACCGTGTTGAATAAAGTATAACATAATTATATGTTTGTTTTACTTTGATTTAAACTAATTTCCATGCAACCTAGATAAATAGTAAAGCCTTAGAGAAATTAAATAAATAGGATTAAAGAGATTAAGAATGATATTGATCTTAGATTAAATATTAAGAAGTGCATGTTAATGTATACAGATTTCCAATTAGGTTAAGTCCAAGACTTGGAAGTGCTTAAGGCTAGGATCCAAGATACGTGTAACTTGTGTACTATTTTGTGTTTATTTAAGTTAGTACATGTATTTGAAATTGATTAAGTGAACATCTTGGTTTAAGTGTTTAAGTGATGTGTTGTATGTACATGGCTCGACCTAGGGGCCCGTAGTGGCAGATCTTTAGGGAGTACTCCAATGATCCTTGTGTGACGTTGTCCCTAGTGAAGTCGTGCTTGGAAATGATCTAAGTTAGATGATGTTCAAGTGTTTAAGTATATATGGGTGTAGGGCCTTTAGTGATAGCTCTCATCACCAAGTTCAAGTGGTTAAGTGTACATGGGTGTAGGGCTTGTAGTGATAGTTCCCATCACCAAGTTTAAGTGGACATGGGTGCGGGGCCCGTAATGGTAGTTCCATCACTAAGTCATGTTTCAATGTGTTAAGTGTGTTAATGGGGTCATGAGTATCCTATTGTTTGCTTGTGGACTAAAATTATATTATGAAATGATTATCTTTGTTTAAGTTCTGCATGATATGTGTGATACTTGTTTATGTTTGTCATGCGTATGTGTTTGTGTTCTACGTACTAGGCATTAGCTTACCTTTCGAGAAAACATTTTTAGATGTAGGTATTGAGAGAGATGAGAACCTAGAAGATGACTTGGATTTAGCTGAACCATAGAGAGAGGAAGACGAAGAGTACCATTATTATCATGGTGATTAAGTTTTAGGAAGAATTATGATGTTTAACTGCAATAGATAGTATCTGTTGAGAAATGTTATTTTTGCTGTTTAAAGACTTCTGTTTTGTTAGACGTTTGATATAGTTTAAGTTATTATTTGAAACTTTAGAGATATAAAAAATGCTTTTATTATAGATGTTACAGGTTAAAAGTATCAGAGTTGTTTAAAGTCTTAACATATTCTTGTAAGATAAGGATATGTGGTGGGCAGTAGCGCGGCCCAGGTTTCGGGGCGTTACACAAAGAATTTTAAAGATGAAGATGAGGAAGCAAATGTGTGTCTCATGACAATGTCTGAGAATTCTAAATGCATTGACTAAAGCAGATGTTAAAATTAACAAACTTAATTTAGAAAATAGAGCCTTAGTTGATGAGAAAAATGTGTTGACTCAAACAAAAGCACTCTTAGTTGATGAGACTGACATGTTAAAAACTGATTTTGAAGTTTTATAAATTGATAATGACAATCTATGCATAGCAAATGATGCTTTAACTAATGAGAATGTTCTATTAAAAAAAGAAATTAAAGATCTTAAAGTTAGAATAAATAAACTTTCTCAAACAATTGACAACACATTTAGTAAATTTAGTGAAAGCGAAAAAAAATTATAAATGTTAATTTCTACTCAAAGAATTGACAACTTAAAATCCAATTTAGGATATAATAAGGTAGAAAGATCAAATGATGCAAAAAAGATTGTTTTTGTTAAATTAAATAAAACTTTTATTCAAAAGAATGATGAAAATAATAAAAATAAAGACAAAGGCAAAGTTGTGTCACAAGACAAAATGTACATTAGAAGGTAACTAGATCAAAACAAAGAATATCCTATCAAGGGATATAACAAGAGACCAGTCAGAAGGTATGTCAAAAGGTACCCTGATCATTGGCAATCAAAGCAGGTAAGTAACTACTATAGTGTAACTAATACCTATGCTTGTTTAAGTTGGGGCATATTGAAAAGCATTGTTATTATAAAAATAACATGTTTAGTCCAAATCAAGTGGATTAACTTAACAACACGAGCTTGAATTTTAAAGGGCTCAAGCTTGTTTGGGTTCCAAAAAGAGTATGATCCTTTTTCTAATGATTGTAGGAACACGAAGCAAAACTTAAGGGTATGTGGTATCTCGACAGTGGGTGTTCATGTCATATGACTAGTAATGATTCGTTGTTCACAAGCCTTGAGTGGAAAGAAAAAGGAAATGTAAAGTTTGGTGATGATAGCAAAGGAAGAATCATTGCAGTTGGTAACAATGGCATTCCCCCTTTCGTCATTAAAAATGTATATCCAATACAAGGTTTTAAGCATAAGTTATTAAGTATTAGTCAACGTTTCCATAAAAGATATAAAATGACTTTTGATTAAGATAAGGTCACAAGACACAATAAAGATAATATAAAACTCTTTGAAGGTTGTAGGAAAAAGAATATTTATTAATTAAACATGTTAAACTAGATACTGAAAGTTTCTTTTTGTCTATTAATGATAGTATTTATCTCTAGCATAGAAAGTTAGGACATGTTAGTTTTACACAATTAGAGAATTTAAAAAAAAAAATAACTTAATTAATGGGATGCCAAAAGTGAATATTAGAGAAGATATTCATTGTGCTACATGTTTGAAAAATAAAATGGTATTTGTTTCTCATAAGAGTAAGAATGTTATCTCAAACAAAAGGCCATTAAAACTATTGCATTTAGATTTATTTAGCCCTACACAAACCTTAAGTCTAGGTGGTAACAAATATATATTTTTAATAGTTGATGATTCTTTTAGATATACTTGGGTTTTGTTTCTATGACATAAAAGTGATGCTTACAAATCCTTTGAATTTTTTTTAAAACAAATACAAAATGAAAAAGAATATTTCATTACCAGTCTGAGGATTGATCATGGGAAAGAATTTGAAAATAGCAATTTTATTAAATTTTTTGAAGAAAACAGCATCACACACAATTTTTCCGCCCCCTATGCTCCACAAAAAAATGGAATATTTGAGTGTAAAAATAGAACAATCCAAGAAATGACATGCACCTTACAAACACAAAATTGGTATAGCACAATATTTTTAAGCTAAAGCGGTTTCAACTGCATGCTACATCATTAATCGTGTTTATGTAAGGCCTTTAACTAGAAAAACATCGTATGAAATTTTTAAAGGAAGGAAACCTAAAGTTTTCTATTTTTCATGTTTTTTGAAGTAAGTGTTTTGTAAAGAAAACAGGTGTAGCTTTTGGAAAATTTGTTGAAAGAGCTGAAGAAGCCATATTCTTAGGATATTCAATCAATAGTAAAGCTTATAGTGTGATGGGAATCAAACCTCCGGATCCAGCAGTGGGGAAATTAAATTGAACAAATGAGCCTAGAAATCTAAATGTTATTTTATTTATCTAATAAATATTTGTCTTTACATTATAGCAGATAAATTTATCGGTTTTACAGGACGACAAGTAAAATTCACTAAGGATCAATTGTGAGTCACTCATGGACTTACACCAACAAAAAAGAACTAGTCCAATAATTGTTCTATGGAAGTGAAGAGGCTGGCCACTTATGATGGGTTTACTTGTAATTTTCTTTCGGTGCTAAAACCGGTCACTTATTGTTTTTCACTTGTTATTTTTCTTTGTTAAATTTATCCTATTTAGGGCAAGTATAAATACTTGTAAAGTAAGGTTAAAAGGGAGCTTTTTGACATATACATTTTGGCTACCTTTTACGTGTAAGCATTTGTCTCTTCACAAAATACTCTTATCAATTCAAGTTTGGATTGTGGCGAGTGGACTTGGATTTGTTATGAGTAATATCAACAAATTACAAGTTGATCTTAATTCCAACTAGTGCGTAATATCTGGTAAAGAATTCGTTATTTTTATTTTGTTCTTGTTTCATGCAATTAAGGTTTATTTTTCAATCTAGGGTTCACACCATTTAGTTGGAAATTGGAATCAATTATGCTTGTTTTTTTTATTGGTATTGAAATTCTAATTAAGCACATCATAATTTGGTATCGAAGTAAATTGATTCATGCAATTAGGGTTCACGTGGCAAGTAGAATCACACCATTTTTGTGAATTTTGTTTAGTTGATTCTTCAATTGGCTTTGTGTACTTATAATTGGATCCTTGAGTACATCATAGTGTGTTTAACAAGTCTTCTAAAATAGTTGAAGAATCTATAAATGTAAGATTTATTGAAGAAGGAATAATAAATGATGTTGATGATGAAAACCTAATCATATCTAAAAAAGATGCCTAAAATATTGCCTTTGTATCGAGTGCAAAAATTAAAGAAAATTACAATATAGAGTTTAATACACTAGGAACATCTAGAGCAAAAATGAACTTAGAAGGTAACTTAGAAGATGACTTAGAAGGTAGTTCAGAACATAAATGAAAACCTATATAGGTATTTATTCATCTATCTAAGTCTACAAGAATTCAATCCAATCATCCTATAGAATAGGTAATAGATGATGTCCAAACTAGAATTAGGACTAGAGCTAGTTATAAGAATATAGAAAATCATTTTACATTACTATTTGAAATTGAACCATCTTCAATAAAAGATGCTCTAGTTGATAACAATTGGATAGATGCTATGCAGAAAGCGCTAAACCAATTTCAAAGAAACCAAGTTTGGTCATTAATACCAAGACCTAAAGATAAATCCATAAGAACAACTAAATGGGTGTTTAAAAACAATGTAGATGAATATGGAAAAGTTGTTAGAAATGAAGCTATGTTAGTTACAAAAGGATACTCTAAGGAAGAAAGCATAGATTATAATGAGACCTACACACCTATAGCAGGACTAGAGGCAATTAGGTTATTATTATCTTATGCATGTCTAAAGAATTTTAAACTATTTCAAATGGATGTTAGGAGTGCCTTCCTAAATGGTCATACTAAGGAAGAAATCTATGTAGAACAACCACCAGGATTTGAAGATCTGTTTAAGACATAATATGTTTACAAACTTAAAAAGGCCTTATATAGATTAAAATAAGCTCTTAAAGCATGGCATGTGTCACAACCTAACCTGAGGCTTAGAAGTTCCTACTAAAAGCTACTGTGACACGTGTGCACCTATTACATGATAACCATCTTACGAGTCAGAGATCGTAAGACTCTAAATAGTTAATTACATTTATGACTAATCATATTAAATATAATTATATAATAAAATATAACTATAGATTCCATGCCCTACAATTAACTAAGATCACAGAGAGTCGGTATCCCCTACCAACTAGTAAAATGGAATAAAACCTTAGGTTTTACAATTTAAAACCTTACATTAAGGCCTTAAAATAATATTTTATCTAGAAAGTCTATCAATCAATTTCTTACTTCATCATTTTAGGCTTTCAAAAACTTTTGATACTTTACATTTTATCCCTTCTTAAGCTTTTATAATATTTACCTGTAAATAGTTTGTAGAGAGGTAAGCATTATATGGCTCAGTGAATGAGAGTGCAATACTCTCAATATTACTTATGCACAGGCAATTCCAATTTAAGTTATTAATCATATGCTATGCATGAGCAACCATATGAATGTAGCATCTCAAGGAACATACCGGACTTAGAGCTAGTAAGGAGCTAACAATCCCCTAATCCCTTAGTTCACACAAGGTGGTTCAGTAATATCATGATTACTTTCAGATGCCCTATAGTAGTGATGGCTTTTAAACTTTATGCAATGTCTCGTGCAATGCATGTCCTGTTTAAATTAAGTCCCATCCTTTAATTACTTAATTTTAGGTGATCAATTAGTATGCAACAACAAGTCAATCCACATATAGGAAAATAGACAATCTATTGAAAATTTAAGAGATACCATTCCATAAACAAGCATCAACAATCAATTTAAATCTCACAACCAAATCCATTACATTTCGCACCCTTAAACCTTTTCTCATTTGCGTATACATGCATCTCACACACGAATCCAACACTCATATCTTCATACATTCCAACACATACTCCCTTCCATTAACACATACACACATCAATACACATATATCAACACTTATATATACACGTCATATACTTATGCACTCATACCATACACATACTCTAACACATGTTTACATACACACATACCTCATGCATATACTCCCCACATATACATATATATTCATATGGCAATAAATTCAATGCAAAACACATAAATCAAAATAAATGTACAATATAACACATCGTAGAGTCCTACTCACAAACAAAATAACTTCATCTCATATTCACATTTATCGCAACAGGAAGAAATCAAGCATTTCTCATCGTGATTCAAGTAAGGAATAACACATATGTAACATACCAAGATCAAATGTAATATATCAAAATCAATTATAACATTGTAGCACATCATGAAGTTTCCTACTCACCTGTTTATGGTCGTCTTAGTCCTAACTATCGTCGAGTGGTTCTGACATCTAATCCTTTTACCTAATGATAAAATAAAATGAAATAGGGTAAGTGTCTAGAATCTAAGTCATGCCTTAATTTAGTTAAAGGTAATAAGTAAGGTTCATTTATATTTTACTTTTCTCTAATTTAGTATTTTAGTATAATTTCTTCGTTCTCCATTAGTATTTCATAATCTTATAATTACATATCCTTTCAACATCACTCATACACACAATCATTTCATCGATGGCACATGCATGCATTTCTAGGACTTTCTTTTATAACTTGATCATTGGTTAGTATAATTTCTTTGTTTTGCATTAGTATTTCATAATCTTATAATTACATATCCTTTCCACACTCACTCTTACACACAATCATTTCATTAACGGCATGCATGCAACTCTAAAACTTTCTTTTATAACTTGATCACTTGGTTGAGCTACTTAAGTTGTCGTTTCTATACCGATAACATTCTTTCTTTTCCATTTAATCTCACATACATACACACTTGCTTCCTTCATAAAATTCCCATTTTCCTTCCTCGGCTTGACCATTTCATTCCTTTTTCTCATTTTTTCCTTATTCTTCTCCTTAGAAATTTCCTAAATTCATCTCTCCTTTACATGAAGCAACTTTGAATCTTTTATTTATCAATTTGTCTCTAATATCTTTCAATTCTTTTTCTTTCTTCAACATTGGACTTCCATTTCCAACATCTACACTTAGCCATTTCCCCATCTCTTAGTTCTTTTCTTTTTATTTCCAATGTCCCACTGACAATATCTGCTTCCTTCACGTACATCAAATCCCTCTCTCCTCGAATGTTCACCCCTTTTAATTTTCTTCTTCATCTTCAACATCTAACCTTCTTCCTGTGGCCCTCAACTTACCAAATCATTCCTATACTTGTATATGTGCACAACTTCACTTACACATTAACACACTTATATACTTGCACTTGCACATATACTCGCCATGTATATACATTTACTCATGTATCACGCACTTCCTCATACCATAACCATCCCGTTTCCAAATCAACCACTCATGCTATATACACCTTCCCTCATGCACAAAGTCTTGCATAGAAATACACATCTTAAACACATACATCGTACACATACTCCATATACATACTTTCACACATCTTCACGTATCCCATACAGATATACATATATCTCCACATTCACATACGCATTAACTTGCACATCACATTCCCTTCATCCATGTACATCAACATATACATACATACGCACACACACACACACACCTAAACTAACACATACACACACATATGCACACACACACACTTATACGAACACATATACACACACACATTCCCTTCTCACACATATTCTAGCACTACATACACACACATGATCCATCACACACACATACGCTCCTCAATACACTCTCACACACACACACGTATACTCACGTACACATGCACACCTACACGGCACTCCTCACGCACGCACACCACGTACACCCATGCATGCACACACATCTACACCCACATGTATACACAACACACATATACATGTACACAACACACACACACACACCTTCCATGCACACATATACACACCACACATACTTCAACACCTCCATACCACACGCTAGCACACCCATACACAATTTCACACATTGGATCACCGCCCTATCCCCACATGCACCACAGGATCTCTACTACCAAGCTTCATTTTCCTCGGTTTTACTTAAACAATTTTTTCTCGCTTAAAACACAAGTAAAAATACACTATTATATTCTATTCGAACTCAAGATACTCATATATATAGTATTTCTAACTAATATGGCTAATTTCTAGGTTAAATACTAAAATTTTTACATATTTGACAATAGTATCTAAACTCCAAAAATAAAATCTATTTCACATAAAATTAGTCTTATTGAGTTGTGCTTACCTCAAGGAAAACATTAGCGGTCACAAATCGTGAATCGGAGATCATATGTGGAAGTTATGAATTTTTTTCTTCAAATTTCCTTTCTCCTTTTCTCTCCTTTTTTTCTAGCATTTCTTGCCTCTCCTCTACTCTCTCTCATGATTTCCATAGGTTTCTGGAGCTTCTCCTCCTTTTTATAGCATTTTGCATTTTTTTATATATATTATATTATATATTATAATTATTTATAGTTTAGGATTTTATTCAATTCCATGCACGTACGATGATATTTATAAATTTTGTAACTTTAGTATTTTATTACAAAACTTTACGTTTAAGCTAATTTGATTATTCTAAACATAAATATTTACTTCAAAAATTTCATTTGAAATTCCTAAATCTATAATTTCAATTAATTTCATTATTTAACCCAATATTGCTCGTAATTTATGTTTTAGGAAATTCATCCTTTTAATTTAAATTGCACGAACTAAAATTAGGGCTTACAATTGTTTTTATTATATTTTTATTTATTTGTTTATATACCTATATGTAGGTATATTCTATCTTACTTCTTTTCCTAAATTTATTTAGTAATATGTTTCATAATATTTGTAATTCTAAGCTTGTTATCCCTTTTCTCGCATACGATTATTCTTTCCAATTGTTTTAAATGTCTATTTCTTATTGTTTGTTATACTTATCAAATGGATCTCACTTCTTTCTCATTTTTCTATTTTAAAGCCTGTTATTATTTCTCATAATTTCTTAGTTATTCATAAATTATTAAAATAATATTAATGTATCACAATGTTTTAAATTTTTCATCATAAATGTCTCAAAATTTTCAATATTGCAAACTTCTCATTCTCACTATCCCAACCTAGAAGTATTATTACTCCGCTTATTTTCTTTAATTTTTTTGTATAGTTTTTCAAAATTTTTGTGACATTACAATATGAATGACTTAGTCAATTTTTAATTAAGAATGGATTTGAAAGAGGAAAAGCGGATACTAAATTATTCTTAAAACATTATGATAATGATATTCTAGTAGTACAAATATATGTAGATGATATTATGTTTGGTTCTACTAATCAAGAATATTGCAAGATGTTTTCTAAGATGATGCAAGTAGAGTTTAAAATGTCACTAATGGGAGAACTCAACTTTTGATGTGCTCAAAACTAAGATTAAGCACATGCAAAACTAATTTGAAAGACAATTAGACAATGTCAATCAAACTAGTTCAACAATTGCACAATTCCTCAATATTTATGAACTAATTCCCACAACAAGGATGTAACTAAGAATGAATCCAAGTATGATGATGCTCTGATACCAAAAGATAATGAGCTCAAAACCAAGCCTAAACACACAAAACCCAATTGAAAGACCAATTACACAATGAAATCAAACTAGTCCTCCAAATTGCATAAATCGTCAATCTTTACAATTCTAAATTCACAAATATAAACATGTATGAATATTGCATATCTAAGAATGATAAGCTCTGATACCAAATTATGATGTGCCTAAAACCAAGGTCTAAGCACAATTAAATGAACCAAAGGAACAACTTCAACTCTCAAATCAAAAACTGGTTCAAAAGGGTAATATTATGTAAACCCTAGTGAAGATGCAATGAGATCCAAATACTCAATGATGCAATTATAATTCCACAGTGATAATTTCTTCTAACATAACACTAATCACATATAAATCTATGTGAAGAACCCCTTTCCACATTTGCTAATCACGGCTCAAGAAGCATACTTAAAGGATGAATCGAATTCAAATGCAAAATATCTCAATTAAGAACAAAAATTCGAAATGAATATGAAGCAAATCTGCCCAAGAACTATCTCAATTCAACCTTAGATATAACACACATGAGAAGAAAAGAAAACACCACAAAATGAAATTAATATTACTCACAATTTCAAGTGTTATACTCGCCACAATTTCAACTCTTGGGATTGAAATTGATAAGAGTCTAATGACAATTAGGAGAACCCTAATCCTCATGAAAAAGTGTTTTTCTAATTCTGAAAAATAGCCTCCTCAAACCTTACTTTAAGAAAGTATTTATACTTGCTCCCTTTAGGGTTAGAAAATGCACAAAATTACAACTATGCCACTTTTAAGGTGGTTGGTCCCAAAAGACAATTACAATAAAATGAAAGTTTCCCAAAAGGAAAGATAACAACATAAATAGTCCAAAGAAATAATTATAAATAAAAATAGTCTTCATCATGCTAGCTCTTCTATAGGATTCATCGGCCTAGCTCATCGCCGGTTTAGGTCAATCCATGGATAACCCACAAGCTGAGTCTGAGTGAGTTTGTCCGTCGCCTTGTAAAGCATGATAAGTATTCCTATTGGAATATAAAATACATGAATAAGATAAAAGATGCTAGTAAACGAATAATTCCACGGTCGATTTGTTCAAAATGGGCCCTCATTGCCAATATTTGAAATCTTTCGGTTCTTGCCCTAATAATAGGTTTTGTCGGGTTTTGATTCCTATCAACTTCTTTCTTGGACTTGAATAAAGTAAATGGAGTATGGTATATTTATACATAAAGAAAAGTATGCTAATCAAATATTGAAAAATTTTAATTTTGGAAATGTCAAAGGTACAACAACTTTTATATTAACCTCAACTACATTAGATGTTGATTTAGTGGGTAAAAAGGTAAATAATAAGCTTTATAAAAGTTTAATCGGTTCCCTATTATACTTAACTACTTCTCATCCTGACATATTATTCAGTGTTTTTTTGTGTGCTTGTTTTCAAAGTAATCCTACTGAAACACATTTAGCAATAGTAAAAGAATCTTTAAATACATTAAACATACTACTAAGTTAGGTATCTGGTATCCAAAAAATCAAAATTATGATTTAATTAGATATTCAAATGCGGATTATGTAAGGTGGAAAATTGACAGAAAAAGTAAATTTGGTACTTGTCAATTTCTAAGGGACAAATTAGTTTCTTAGTTCTCTAAGAAACAAAACTTAGTTGCTCTTTCTATTGTTGAAGCTAAATATGCTTCCATAAGACATTGTTATACATAGATATTATGGATAAAACAACAATTGATGGATTATGGCTTAGTATTTAAAAATATACCAATAAAACATGACAATACTAGAGTAATTAATTTAACAAAATATCTAGTGTATCATTTTAGACCTAAGCATATAGAAGTTAGACATCACTTTATTAGGGATCACGTAAATAATGGAGAAATAAATATTGAATTTGTTTCAACTAAAAATCAATTGGTTGACATCTTCACTAAACCATTTGATAAAATAAATTTTGAGTTTATTAGAAATGAAATTGGTAGTTGTTATCCCTTTTAGTTATAAGTGATAAAATAAAAAAAAAAATCAAATTCTTATTTTTGTCGGTTCTTTTAAAATTTCAATTTAAGTCATTTTCTCTCTCTCTCTCCCCCACACTTTCCTCTCATTCTTAAGTATATCAATAGTCATTGTTCTTCATCATCATCTTCATCTCTCTCTAACCAAAATCACCATGGCGCCTAGGAGATCAAGTAGAATACAAAATTGAACCTTTATGACCAAAACCATCGACATTGTTGATGAACCCACTAATTTGGAAAAGATAGTGTGTCAAAACCAAAACCCTCAAATTGAAAAAATAGGTGTAGACAATTAGAAGTTAAATGTCGAGAAAAGGAATGAAAAGGTTGGTGAAAGTGAAACTTAGAAAGTTTCTCAAAAGGTCAGTTTACATAAGGATGGAGGAAATGAAAAATTAGAATCAGAAGATAAGGCTTTAGTACACGAAGATGAAGAACACTCCATGCAAAAGAAGAAAGTAAAATCTAGAAAGAAACATGTGACTCCTTTTATGGAAGTGAATCTTAGACATTGTGAAAAGAAACATGGGGCTTCTAAGAAAGAGCATTTTATAAAGGTAAATATTACTGAATCCTCTTATTTGGATTTCAATTTCTTTAAAAAGAATGGTTCTATTAGAATGAATTTCTAGATCATATAGGATGTAGTAAGCTGTGCGATTTAAGAGTAACTTGGCGAACTAGTTATTGAATTTTATTAGAATTTAGATGAGTCTTAAAGGGATATGTGGAGTTTGAAAGTATTAGGAAAGAAAATTTAGATTTCAAATAAGGAGATTGTGGATTGTTTTGGCCTAGCTAGTGTAAATGATGATCCTAATGTAGGCAAGATGAGTAAGGATGAACTTTTTGTAGAATTAAATGATGGGGTTGAAGTATCAAAAGAAAAGCAAGTGTTCATTTTTTATTTTGAATTGATAGTTAGAATCCTACATAAGGTAGTGATTTGTTGTATCTTACTGATAAGATCACATTATACTTATATTTTCTTTTGGACTTATATTAAATTTATTTCAATATTATAAGAAAATATAAAGAAATGATACTTAATGGTGTTTATTGTGAAAATACAGGTTTTGAGGACCCAAAAGTAAATTACAATTTAATTGGAGAAGTTTTTCACAAAATTGAAGAAGCGAGCGGAGGATTGCAATAAAGGCCGCCGGCCTTGGGCCGGCCTACATTCAAGGTCACCGGCTTTGAGCCGGCCTATATTAAACCGGCCTTAAAAAGCATTAAAGCCGCCGGCCTTGAGCCGGCCTTGAATCGGCCTTCATTACTCCCCGGATATCCATTGCGAAAATCTCTCCAAAATCGTATTTTATTTAATTTGCTGACTCAAATCCTCATCAGATCAACCTTATCCCCCTCCTCTTTGGATCTATAAATAGGCCCCTTGTGTGAACCTTGGGAGCATCCCCTTTTGTTTAGAATCCCCTTTTGTTTGAGAATCCTTTTGTTTCGATTCTTTGTTTAGCATCCTTTGTCTTTCTTTGAAATCATTAGAATTCCCTTACGAACTTTAGGATTTTATGTTTTCTTTAATTCCTTTACATTTCATGTTATTCCAAATTTTAGTTTGAAGACAGAAAGTTATTTTGCTGAAGTTCTTGAAGATTATAGCTATTGTTTCAATTACTTTATTTTCTTTTATGCCATTTATTAGTTTATTCTTGTTGTTCAATATGAATTCCATTGCACCTATTTATTTCAATTGTTTTTATGCAATTTATACTATAATGTTCTAAATCATCCTTGTGGGAAATATGATGAAGCCATAATTCAAACTAAAATGATCATTGTATTCATGTTATAGGAAATGTAGATATGCGGAATTTTCATATAAGAAGTCCTGCTATGAATTGTATTTTGTAATTGAAATCAATGCATAGAAATGTAAATGACTCAAAAGAGAAATTTAGGTTTTATTAGGAATTCCTAAGTAAGATTTAATAATTCATGTGGAAGCAGCGTTATTGAATTTTATTAGAAATTGACCTAAGTGTTTCATGCAAGATTTTTATTAAATTTTTCACTAAGGGATTAGGAGAAATTATTTTAAAGATATTAGGCAATCATATAATTGGGAAATTTATGATTGTGAATTAGAATCCTCATTTGATTTGAATTAGCGGGAGCTATTAAATTAAATTGAGGTAACATTACTTTAACACTTAATAAAGGATTAAGGTTTTGTTAATTTCTTGTGAAAATCCATATAGCTATGAGTTATTATAACATGAAGGCAATATGATTAGTAGAATTAGGGTGGATTCTATTTCCCATCATCAATTCATCATTTTTCAAACACAATTCTCTTTTTAAGCATTTAGTATAATTCATTCAATTCTCATCAAATATCATTGCCTAAATAATAGTAGAAATTGATAAAGGTCTATTACTTAATCAATCTTCGTGGTTCGACACTCTTCTCTCACTATATTACTTGATCTGATCCGGTACACTTGCCGGTATTTATTCACGCTCATTTTATATCTCTTTTTGCGTGGATCACTTACCAAAGAAAGGAAGTACAGCTACAATGACTAGAGAAGATGCTCTAATCATTTTAGCAATGAAAAAGAAAAGAACAATAGATATTGTTGCACAAATGATTAAGCATTTATGGAGAAACAAGAGGAACATGCTTTATAGAAGTGTGCTCATGAAACTTTTTGAGTTTAAAAGACTAAATTACCAAATGTTTCTAGAGTACCTCAATAATTAAGAAAATTGGAGAAATAGTGTTTAAATATATGAGTATTTTAGTCAGAAGCAAACTGCAATATGCTAATGACAATGCTCATTATGTGCATTCTAAACATAAAACAAGAAAGTTGGTGATAGAGGAATTGAATGAAGAAATAGAGGGGGAGGAAAATGAAAATGAGAGTTAACAAAATAAGAAAAGAAGGAAAGGGAAGGAACCAATTACATATGCCAAGAAAAAGAAGTGCATTGATTTGCAACCGATGACAAGAGGAAAATTCCAAATCAAGAAAGGAGAAAATGCAGGGGATGATTCTAGCTCTGACTTAGAAGGTGAATTAGAACCCACAATTCTTAAAGAGAAGGAAACTTAAGGAGCCTCAACAAGCTTTGATTTTAAGACATTTAAGGTCAATCTAAAATTGGAACTTGAGAAGATATTTGATGAAAAACTGGAAAGCTTTACAAAAAATCAAAATTCAATTCTGATGGATAAATTAGAAGACTTATCACTTATTGTGTCTAACTAACTTCATAGGTTCTTTAGTCGATTAACGAAAGCATTCTAACCTCAATCTTCTTCTTCTCTTAAGAATAATTCTCAACCAGAAACTGATCCTTTTGCACCTTATTCTGAACATGAGGTAATCAAAAGAGTAGATCATTCTCAGTTTTCAAAGTCTTGAAACAAAACAAGTTCAAGATTAATTTGTTAAACTCCTAGAATAATGAACTTAAGATTAACCTAAATCAAATGAAGGATAGATCATTCTCTTTCAATTTGCTCCATATGATTCAAAGAGAAAAACTTCCAAGCCCTATAAAAGATTCAAAAGTAGTGTAATAAAGAAGAAGTAGAATCATTTAGGAACTTATTCTCATCTAGTTTAATTTCAAAGACTTCTTTTTAGTTTCATTGATGAACGTGTTCACATTTTATATGTTTTCTACACTTTCAAGATTTTGATATATATCGTATCTTATGTTGATTTTCTGCTATAATATATTAAGGGGGAGTTTTATTTTTTGATGATATAAAAAAGGAGAGAATTAAAATATAGAACTGTGATACATGAATAATGATGGGAGTGTTGAATAATGATTGTTGTGAAGTATATAAAACTAACTAAATCTGCAACTAATATTTTTTTTTTATGAGAAAAGGTTTTGTTTCATAAAAAAGGGGTGGAATGTTATGTTCTCTCTTAAAGTATTTTAATGATAATAAAAAGTTCTAAATGTTTTTAATGAAGTTCATTTAGTATACAGGAATAATTATAATTGCAATTTGAACTAAGAGTTAGACAATCAAATGAAGGAAAGCTACATTGTTCGCTTAGAAGATAAGTTAGAAGGTGTTTATTGCGAAGAAGAATAGGATCTCGGAAGATAAGTCAGAAGATGTTGTTACAAGTTCTTATAAACATAATAGCTTTATATATCAATGTAAGTTGGATAACTATCAATTTTGAAGACTCAGCTCTACTTATTGAGTATATTTAGGTAACATATTCAATTTGTTTCACTAAAGTAGGACAAATATCCATGGGGATCTAAGTATTTAATTTTGGAATTAAAAGATTGAGTTAAATCATTCGTGGTTAATTTTGTATATTTTGTTTTGTTATAAGAAGATTGGCATTTAGATAATATGTTTCACTAAAGTAGGAAAAATATTCATGGAAATCTAAGTGCTTAAATTTGGAATTAAGAGATTTAGTTAAATCATGATTAATTCATAATTGATCTCGTATATTTGGTTGTGCTGCAAGGAGATTAGAATTAAAAGGATTATGTCAAAGATCACATACCTTCATGAATTTAAAGATAAGAGAAAGAGTTCTTGGATGTTTCTCAAAATCGGTGGGTGATTGATTTCGTCAACATATTTTGTGCAAATGATATTAGGATGTATCTAGACCATTTTTTATGACAAATTTAATAGAACTTCGATAATAGATTATGAAGATATCAAATTCATAATTCAAAATTCAACAAATATCTACAAATGTCTTGGAATATTTCTCAAACGATCAAAGCAAGATCACAGCAACAAACTTTCTAGTTAAAGACAAATCAATGATGTAATCATTACATTTCTATGTATAAATAGAAGCGAAATCAAAACATTTGAAATACGTAGAAGAAAATTCAAAACAATATCAAAACTCAGAGACTAACTCAGAAGCTACTTCGTCTTTTACATATTTTCATATTACACTCGAATTAATTTTTGGAGGATACAAATTCTCATTGCCTCATCTGCCTTTTATAATTCTTGAAAGCTAGATTCATGTATTAGTAAGAGATTACTTGTAATTCTATAGATTTGTGATGAGCCGTAGAGATAGGATAGATAAGCAATGCATGGTGTTTTTTTTAAGCTAAGGTGTTGGTAGAATGATTGTAATCTCTCAAGTTTATTTTGGATTAGTGGAACGATATCGATGTGGAAGACCAAGTCCCTAGCAATAGAGCTAGAAGAGAGGACTAACATTTAAGGCGGAACCTCAATAAATAGCTTGCCCAATTTTCTTCTCTCTATCTTTTAATTTCTATTCTATAATAGCTTATAATTGTTTATAAATAATTGTTTTCATGCCATAGTTAAATTGAGTAGTCAAAGGGATTGTTTTTAACTAACATATTTTTTTTTAATTTTGCAAGTAATCAATTCACCCCTCCCCTCTTGATTACTTAATTCAATACCAACTGATGCGAGATCGCTTTGTTTGGAATCGATGCTCCGGGTACAAGGTCAATCTGGTGCTCAATACCACGAATAAGTGGTAATCCCTTTGGAATCTCCTCAGGGAAGACATCTTCAAAGTCCTGCACAATAGACACAACCACACTAGGCAAAGAGTTAGATAGTTCGTTAGTATTCATACATGTTTTCTTAAAAACCAGCAACAACATAGGTTGCTTCATCACTAACGCTCTCCTCACTACGCTCGCTCTTGCCACACAACTCTCCTTTTCACTCACCACCAAAGTTGATCCCCCTTCAACTTGGTCTCTCACACTCTTTCCAGCCTTCCTCTCTTTTTCCTTGTGAGTTCGACTTTTGTATTCCTTTTCTTTCTCATTGTCTTTTGCTCTCTCACTCTCCCTCTTTTTTTCACTCACCTTATGTTTTGCAAAAGACTGTTGTAGCTGCAATTGATCCTCATACACCTGTTTAGGTGTTAAAGGTTTAAGGTTGAAGCTTTTCCCCTGGTGAACAAGCGTATACTTGTTAGAAAAACCATCATGAACAACCTTCCTATCAAATTGCTATGGCCTCCCCAACAACACATGACATGCCTGCATTGGCACTACATCGCATAACACCTCATCCTCATACCTACCAATGCGAAAAGCAATCAAGGCTTGCTTACTTACCTTAGTCTCGCTACTATCATTTAGCCACTACAATTTATATGGACTAGGGTGTTTAGTAGTCTTGAGTCCCAGCCTCTCAACAATAAAATTACTCACCACATTAGTGCAACTTCCTCCATCATTGATCAAACTGCAAATGTGATCACCGAGATAACATCTAGTATGAAAGATATTCTCTCTTTGCACCTCCTCTTCTTCCTTCACCTGCACATTCAAAACTCGCTTTACTACCGCCACTAACTTCCCTACTATAGGCTCCTCATCATCACTAGCATCCTCTAAAGGAGGCATATCATCTTCTTCACTATCCCCCTCAGTCTCATACTCACCATCATCACGCAGAATCATCACACGCCTATTTGGACATTGACTAGCAATATGGCCTCTACCTTGGCATTTAAAACATCTAATGTCACAATTTCTAGGAGTAAAAGAGTCAGGTTTACCTTGGTTACCAGGAGTAGAACCCGCTTGCCTCTGCTCTCCTTTCGGTTTAGTAGGTAAAGGCTTTTCTTCCTTCTTCCATTGGTTAGTCTTCCAGGTAGATGAACCAGTACCCTGTTGAAACCGTGCATTACTACTACCTTTTCTCTTGTGCTGGTTCTCAACCTTTATAGCCATATGAACCATATCTTCCAATTCCACATAATGCTTCAATTCTACGACATTTTGAATTTCTCTATTCAATCCCGCTAGAAACCTAGCCATGGTAGCCTCTCTATCCTCCTCTACATTTGCCCTGATCATCGTTACTTCCATCTCCTTGAAATACTCATCCACACTTCGGCTTCCCTGCTTAAGAGTTTGCAATTTGTTGTGCAATTCACGATAGTAATATGCAGGTACAAACTGCTTCTTCATCACCCTTTTCATCTCTTCCCAAGACTCAATAGGTGTTTTGCCATTCCTTCTTCTATTCAACATTAGTTGATCCCACCACACTATGGCATAATCCGAAAATTCAATGGCAGCAAGTTTCACTTTCTTTCTCCCGCTATAGTTATGACAATCAAATACCATCTCTACCTTCTTCTCCCACTCTAAGTACGCCTCGGGATCATTCTTCCCTTGGAAAGGAGGAATCTTCATCTTTATACTACTCAATTGATTACCCTCTCTATTCCTCTCTCCTCTATCTTCCCAATCCCTAGTTCCTCTATTCCTACCACTATATCCTCGATAACTCCTGACAGAAGGCTCATCAAATTCATCATCCGACATTTCATCTCCACCCCTTTGTACTCTCCTAGAACGACTCTTCCTCTTACGCCTTTGGAAGACGTTTGTAGATTACTCTAGTCTTTGCTCTACAGTCTCATGAATTTGTTCCATTCCCTCCTAAAACATCCTCTTCATCTCACCCCTCAATGCCTCAATCACTAACGTAGCATCAAACCTTCCCCTCTCACTTTCAGGAGAATGTTGCCTCGACATAGTTCCTGTAGAAAAGATTAGTACTAACACAAATATATATATGATTAAATCTCACGATACACTCCCTTATGTGTTTCGCTCAAATGATGATATCACACAGTCACTCGTGTATTCTCACAAACAATGATGATATCAACTCGCCAATTCCTCTTGTCAATTCTCTTGGAACTAACCCAAACTACACCAATTCCCTTCCGTAGAATTCAAAACAACTCTAGGGTTCGTAAATTTCCTCTTTTTCTTTCCGATTTTTTTTTTGTCTTTGTTGTTGCTCTTGACCACGCTCCTTTTTTTTGTGTCGTGATTCTTCTTTTTTTTTTTTTGTGTAACAAAATTGAATAGTAGGTACTACACTTTCAATAGACAATTAATACTATGAAATTGAATACTAACAATTGATATGAACGATTGGAGTTAGGGTTTTGATGTTACCTTCCTCAAACCAAACTGATGTTTAACAAACCTAAGCTCTGATACCAAACTGATACGAAATCGGTTTGCTCGGATTCCTAACTGATATGAACTACACCAACGTGTGACGAAACCCAATACCAATACGTTCGGAATTTGCTACCTAAGATGCCAAACACATTCAAGTGGAAACCGAGACCCGTTGTCTATAAGCGAGACAAGAACCTTGGTATAATATGAAGACGCCACAATCGGGATGAAAGACCGATTGATAAGTCGGGATGAACGCCACGGAAGAAAAATCCGATAAGTTCTAGATTAGTTCTGTAAAGAACCAAGAGAGGAATTCTCTCAAAAGTGTTTTCAAACTTTCAATATTGTATTTTCTATTTCCTAACCCTAGGAGCTTTATATTAGGGTTTACAATTCGTAACAATAAAGCCCAAAATGACATAACTTAGATAAGTTGCGTAAGAATCAACAAAACAAACATGTAGGCTGGCAGTGTAGACATGAAGGCCAGTGGCCTTGGAGCCGGCCTTGAGCCGGTGTTGAAAATATACACGGCCGTGTACTTCTAGACGTGTATCTTTCTGTAGATTTTCTTGACACCATACACAGCCGTGCCTTGAAAAGACACGCCCTCATCAACCCGTATCCTTTATGACTTGTACAAGAGCAAGGGCATTCCCATGGTTGTTCCAATCTTTTCCAACTTCATGATTGCTCCAATCCTTTCCGGCTTCGTGGACATCCTTTATCAACCCGTTAAGTGCTTCCTTAAGTCGTTTCGCTCGATTTCTTGTGATCGGTCCAGGTGGCACTTCAAGATGATCCACATTCCATCTTCCGGCTTGGCTCCCATCATGGATCTCATCACCAACACTATGTGATCTCCGCATGTAAAAGGCTAAAGAAATTTAGGCTACATTTTGTGAAACACATGAAGGAATAAACACCATAAAAATATCAGATGAAGAATCAACTAATGAAGATGAGTTACAATGTTTGCTCAATGATTGAATAGTTCACTCAAGAAGAATGGTAATAAACCTATTAGCTATAAGAAATCTAACAAAGTTGATGCAGGTAGAAGCAACAAAGAAAGAGATGAACAGGGAAAGGAAAAGAAAGAGCTCCTTTGCTATGAATGCAAGAAGCCTAGATACATCAAGTACGAATGCCTAGTTCTCACAAAAAGGATGGAAAAGTATGAGAAAAAGAAGTAATCACTTATGGCTACCTAAAGTGATCTTGACGAATGAAATAATGATGTAACAGAATCAAAATGGGAAGAAGTGTAAGCTAAACTCTATTTGATGGAAAATTCTAAGGTAAATTCTAATTTAGATTCTAAATCTATATCTAAAGATATATATAGAAATGTTAGAAGCTCTAAGAAAATCCAAAACTAAAATGGTAAAATTGGAAATTGAAAATAAGATTTTAAAAGATGAAAAGTGGATATTATCTAAAGAAGTGAGCAAAGTGAAAATTTAAAATGAAATATTACATGTTAATAAAGAAGCTTCTGCAAATGAAAATCTCATTCCTAAGGAAGAAATAAAAACCTGAAAATTCAAGTTGAAATCCTATCACATTTGTTAAAAGCCGCATTTAATAAGTTTGATGAAAGTGATAAGAAACTACAATTGTTAGTATATAGTTAATAAATTGATTCATCAAAATATGGTCTAGGATATGAGGAAAGAAAATGTTTAAACATGGTTATTAAAATAGTATTTGTTAAGGCTAAGGAAGCAGCACAAACAAATTTAAACTTAAGTGTAAAATAGAATAAAGGGAAAGTTGTAACGGTTGAAATAACATAAATAAGGTTACAATCCTAGAAATAACAAGAGATACTAGAATCCTAGAGTATGGAATTAGGTATTAGTATTCTACACCTTATCCATGTAATTTTTGCAATAAGATTGGTCATATTGAAAAATATTATTTCTACAAAAGAAACAAACTTAGTGGCCATCAAGTTAATAGAAATATAATTTTGTACTTGAACTTCAAAGGGCCCATTCTAGTCTAGGTTCCTAAGGAAATATGATATTTTACTAATGGATGCAAGAACTTGAAGAAAAATTTGAAGGAACATGGTATTTAGATAGTGGATACTCACAACATACTATAGATGATACTTTGTTGTCCACAACTTTGATAATATAGGACAAAGGATATGCAACTTTTAGAGACAAAAGTGAAGGAAAGTTCATTAGATATGGTACGATTGACCTAAACCCTCATACCATTGAGAATGTTTAGCTAGTTAAAAGATTAAAACATAATTTGTTGAGTATAAGTCAATTGTGTGACAAACGTTTTAAAATAATCTTTGAAAGAGATAAATGCATAGCCTGTGATAAAAAAAAATGAAAAACGAAGTTCTTAGAAGGATTTAGGAAAGGGAAATTCTATAAGATTAAAATTTTGAAAGTAGAAACAAAAAATTACTTTTTAATAATAAAAGATAATGTTCATCTATAGCATTAGAAATTAGGATATGTCAATTTTTATTAGCTTAAAAGATTAGCAAAGAATGATCTAATAAATAGTTTGCCTAAGATGAATATCAAGGAAGACATTTACTACTCTTCTTGCTTTAAAAACAAAATGGTTTTAGTTTCTCATAAAAGCAAAAATATTACTTCAACAATGAAATTGTTGGAAATTCTTCATATAAATATATTTGGTATCACTCAAACACTCAATATAATTAGAAGCAAATATGTCCTTGTTATATTTGATAATTTTTCAAAGTATACATAAATTCTAATTTTACGTTGCAAGAGTAATGCATTCAAATCTTTTGAAAGTTTTACAAAAAGAGTTCAAAATGAAAAAGGAACTTCTACAATTAGCTTAAGATCTAATCATGAAGTTGAGTTTAAAAATCATGAGTTTAAAACAATTTGTGAAGAGAATGGCACTACTCAACATTTTTCTATGCCGTATATTCATAAGCAAAATGGAATTATTGAACAAAAAAATAGAGCCCTTCAAGAAATGATCCTTACTCTATTGGGTAGAAGTTGCCTTAGTAGCTCATTATATCATTAATAAAATCATTATAAGGCCTTCTACAAAAAAAAAAAATATCTTATGAACTTTTTAAAGGAAAAATACTCATAGTTTCATATTTTTCATATTTTCATAAGAAAATATTTGGTGAAAGAAGGTCACTCTAATCTTGGAAAGTTCTAGCAAAGCTGGTGAAGAAATCTTTCTTTGTTATTATTTAAATAGTAGAGATTACATAATATATAATAAATCAACAAAAGTTGTAAAAGAATCAATTAATGTAAAGTTTGTAGATACAGGTGACAAAGCTCTACCAATTATTAATCGGGAGAGATTACCTAAAAAACTTGTGAATGAAGGATCGAGATTGAGTTTAAATTCTAAAGGATTGTTAAAATCCAAGTTAGACTCAATGGAATCAATTAATGAAGGTTCACTAGAACAAAAAATAGAAGGAACTGCTAAAGTACCTTCTAGAAGCTAAGGAGCTTATGAAAATTCTTCAAAAACTTTGAAATATTAGTCATCTCATCTACTTAACTTAGTTATTGGCAATGTGAACTTTGGCATTGGAACATGATCTAGCTTGAAGAAAATTGAAAATTATTTTGCTCATATTTTCAAAATAGAACCTAGTTTTATGGAGGAAGCACTTAAAAGACAATGCCTAAATCAATACAATGCAAGAGAAACTTCATCAAATTAAAAAAAAAAAAATGTGGAGTTTGGTTTTAAGACCAAAAGATAAATTTATAATAGGAAGAAAAAGTGTATTTAAGAAAAGTTAGACAAGGAAGGAAAAACAATTTAGAATAAAGCTAGATTAGTTACTAAAGGAAATTCAAGAGAAGGAAGAATAGACTATGATGAAACATATGGACCTATTCCTAGACTAAAAGCTATAAGATTATTGCTTACATATACTTGTTGTAGAAATTTTGAGTTTTTTAGATAGATGTTAAGAGTGCTTTTTTGAATGGTTATATGAAAGAAAAAGTTTGTGTTGAACAATCCACTAGTTTTGAAGGTTCTTTAAAAGAAGATTATGTATTTAAATTAAAAAAGAAAATAAGAAAAAAAAAAGCATTTTATGGTCTTAAATAGGGGAAATTCTAGACTAGGAACTCAAGAGGGGTGAATTAAGTCTAATCACAAATTATCACAAGTTAACAACTTTTAGCATAAATTAACAAATAAATGGAATGAAATAAGACTAAAACAATATGTAAAGTGAAAAAAGTAGGGAGAGAAAGTTTAGAAGATCAAGCCAGGATTCAATGTAGAGTTCATATCACCTTCTACTCTCTACGAATATATAAATTACCTCCAATCGAAGACTTTACTTCACTTCTATTAGTCACAACAAATCACAATGGCTCAAATAGTCTACATAAGTCACTCAATTACAAATTTTGTATAGTGCACTCACTCACAATCTAACCAAGAGAAGTTTATTCTTACACTATACTTAAGGTTTACAAGAACTATAGGCAAATTTAAGAGCACAAATACAAATAGATTTATGAGGAAGTGAACAAGATTATTGAATGTAAATGATGCTCCAAATTCATGAAATAAATTGTCTTCCGTAAGTATTTATAGCTTAAGCCAAAATTTATCTCGCTATTCTTCATTAAATGCGCTCAACAGCTAATTTTGCACCCATCGATCAGTTCCCTAAATCTTTACCAACTAGTCAGTAGGAGCAAAAGTGGCCAATGTTCCTTCATAGCGATCGATCCATCCTTCAAAATAAGAAAGGTACTTTTATCATCAATCTAAGAATTGATCATGGAATAGGATTTGAAAATCATGAGTTTAAAACATTTTTGTAAAGAAAATGGCATTACTCATAACCTTTTTGCACCATATATGATAGGAATAAAAACCTGTCAAGACCTATCATTAGGGTAAGAGCCAAAGGATTTCAAATCTTGACAATGAGGGCCTATTTTGAGCACATCGACCTTGAAATTATTTGTTTACTAACCTCTTTTCTCTTATTCATGTATTGTATATTCCAACAGGCACACTTATTATTCTTTATAGGGCGATGGACAAACTCACTAAGACTCAGCTTATGAGTTATCCATGAATTGACATAAACCGGCGATGAGTTAGGTCAACGAATCCTATGGAATAGCTAGCATGATGAAGACTATTTTTATTTGTAAATATTATTTACTTAGACTATTTATGTTGTAATCTTTTTGGGACACTTCCATTTTCTTATAATTTTCTTTTAGGATCAGCCACCCTAAAAGTGGCATAGTTGTAATTTTGTGGACTTTTTAACCCTAAAGAGAGCAAGTATAAGTACTTGCTTAAGTAGGGTTTTGAGGGAGATAGCCAAATTTTCAAAAAAAAGAAAACACTTCACGTGTGAGGTTAGGGTTTTTCCTAAAATCCAAATTGCTCTTATCAATTTCAATACCAAGAATTGAAATTGTAGCGTGTTGCAACAAAGAGAAATTGTGAGTAATATCAATTCCTTTTTGTTGTGTTTCCTTTTCATCACTAGTGAGTTATATCTAGGGTTGATTAGGATTGTTCTTGGTCAAATTTTGATTTCATTTGAAATCATTCAATCATGTTATAAAATTAATTGGTTTTGACATTAGTTTTAACCATCAAATTTGCTTCATTTGAACTGTGGTTTACTTTGTTGGGAAAGAGGTTCTTAGATTGGTTCTTGTTGTTTTGTGTGTTAATCACGTGGGATTTCAAGTGTGTTTAGTGTTTCAATTGAGGATTTCATCTTTGTAATATTGTTCCCTTGAAAACTATAACATTTGACTCATCTTACATCATAAGGGATCATGCAATTTTGTTATCCTTTGAACCGATTTTGATCTTGTCATTTTAGAGTTGTTCAATTGGTTTATTTGCATGTGCTTAATCTTAGTTTTAGGTACATCATAATTTCGTATCAAAGCATCATCATACTTTGAATTAAGATGGATCACGCCATTGTTTAAGAATTGGTTCATAAATATTAAGGCATTGTGCAATTGTTGAACTAGTTTGATTGACATTGTTTGATTGTCTTTCAAATTGGTTTTGCATGTGCTTAATCTTGGTTTTAGGCACATCAATATATTTCTTAGTAAAATTGAGTTGTTGAACTAAAAAACAAAACCAACCAGGAAATGACTCATATTTTGTTAAATTCTAGTGTTAAAACAAAATATCTTTAGGTAGAAGAAGCCTTAACAACTTGTTATATCATAAGTAGAGTTTATGTCAAGCCTTTTACAAATACAACATGATATGAACTTTTTAGATGAAGGAAATGTATTGTTTCATATTTTCTTATTTTTAGAAGAAAATGTTTTGCAAAATGAAATCATTTTGATCCTAGCAAGTTTGATCAAAGAGTTGGTGAAGCTATCTTTCTTGGTTAGTCTATAATACATGAATTTTTTCTAACTATTTATTTAATTATATAATATAGGTAATATCATAAAGAGCTAAGGATGAGGATGAAATTTTATGAAAGTTCGAGGGGTAAATTGGTCATTTCACATGGTGCGTATAAATACCCTAAGTTGACCTAGAAAGCCTCCTTTGCCATTCTGAATAGTGAAACAGAGCCACAAGAGAACAAACACTCCCTACAAGAAAACCTAGGACGACGATAGATAAAATGAGAGAAGCAATTCCAAAAAACTTGATGTAAGGATTTTGTAAGAATTTTAAATTGGGATTATGGAAATTCGGAATTTATGCGAATCACTTGCTCATATAGAACATGAAGTTTAAACAAGCACAAAAGGAGAATGAAAATCGACGATCCGAGATTTATAATTTGTGGAATTTGAAGTAAGTAATCTGATCCGTGTAATTTAGTTATAATTATATGTTTTTGGGGCATAGTTAAGCTTAGGAATAGAAAGGATTAGGTTTTGGAGGAATTGAAGTAATAGGAATAAGGTTCGTGGAATTTTTGAAGGTAACATAGCCTCCTAACACGGTTGTATTTTGACTGTATTGAAATGGAAAAGTGTACTGAGAGATACACGGCCTCTCAATACGGTTGTGTTTCAATTGTGTTAAGTTAAAGGCAACACGGCCACCTAACACGGTCGTGTTTTGACCATGTTGAAATGGAAAGGTGCATCGAGAGCTACATGGCTACCCAATATAGTCATGTTTTGACCATGTTAAGCAAGGGCAATATAGCCACCCAACAAGGTCGTGTTTTGATCGTGTTAAGCAAGGGTAACATGACCTCCCAACATGATCGTGTTTAGATTGTGTTGAAACTAAGTTTTTCACCAAAAGATACATGATCCCTAACATGGTTGTACTTTAGCTAAAGTTAAGTAACAGAGTCCCCAACATGACTATGTTGAATAAAGTATAACATAATTATATGTTTGTTTAACTTTGATTTAAACTAATTTCCATGCAACCTAGATAACTAGTAAGGCCTTGGAGGAATTAAATGAATAGGATCAAGGAGATTAAGAATGATATTGATCTTAGATTGAGTACTAAGAAGAGCATGTTAATGTGTATAGATTTCCAATTAAGTTAAGTCCAAGACCGGGAAGTGCTTAAGGCTAGGATTCAAGGTACGTGTAACTTGTGTGCTGTTCTGTGTTTGATTATGTTAGTACAGGTTTTTGAAATTGATTATGTGAATGGTTTGGTTTAAGTGTTTAAGTGATGTGCTATATGCGCTTAGCTCTACCTAGGGGCCCGTAGTGGTAGATCCTTAAAGAGCACCCCAATGATCTTTATGTTATGTTATCCCTAATGGAGTTGTGCTTAGAAATGATTTGGGTTTGATGTTGTTTAAGTGTACAAGGGTGTGGGGCCCATAGTGGCAATTCCCATCACCAAGTTTAAGTGGTTAAGTATACATGGGTGTGGAGCTTGTAGTGGTAGTTCCCATCACCAAGTTTAAGTGTTTAAGTGGACATGAGTATGGGGCCTGTAGTGATAGTTCCCATCACTAGGTTTAAGTGTACATGGGTGTGGGGCCCGTAGTGGCAGTCCCCATCACCAAATCATGTTCCAATGTGTTAAATGTGTTAAGGGGGTCATGAGTACCCTATTGTTTGCTTGTAGACTAAAATTATATTATGAAATGATTGTTTATATTTAAGATCTACATGAAGTGTGTGATACTCATTTATGTTTGTCACGTGTATGTATTTATTTTATAAGTATTGGTTATTAGCTTACCCTTTGAGGAACATTTTTAGATGCAGGTGTTGAGAGAGATGAGAACCTAGAAGATAACTTGGGTTTAGCTGAACTATAGAGAGAGGAAGACGAAGAGTACCATTATTATTATGGTGATTATGTTTTAGGAAAAATTATGATGTTTAATTAAAATAGATAGGATCTATTGTGAATTATTGTTTTTGGTGTTTAAAGACTTTTGCTACGTTAGATATTTGTTATGGTTCAAGTTATCATTTAAATTTTGAGGTTATATAAAGTACTTTTATCATAAGAGTTACAGGTTAAATTGTATCAAAGTTGATTAGAGCCTTAACGTGTTATTGTAAGATAAGGACACGAGGCGGGTAGTAGCGTGGCTCAAGTTTCGAGGTGTTACAGCTTAGGTGGTATTAGAGCCCTAGGTTTTATGATCTTTAGAAATTTAAGTTTGAATCTATAGAGAATAGGTTCATGATCCTTATGAGTTAAGCTTTGATCTGTAAAGGATAGGTTGTTGATCCTAAAGAGCTTAGATAAAGATCCTTAGTACTAAGCAATGATTAATAGACATAAGTTTTAAACAATAGAGTCTAAAATATGATCTTTAGAAGGATTAAGTGCTGGATTTGTAAGATAGTGCGACATGAAGAGAGTAGATAAAATATGAGATGTTTACTTAATTATGTAATTATTTTCTTGTATTATTATTTTACTTGTATTTTTCTAACTGCTAAGCTTTATATATAAATAGACCCCTTATGTATATACTTACACACTATGAAACTAACCCTGACTAATAGTAACATAAGTAGATCCGGTGGTCTACTCTTAAATAGAATGCCTCTAAGAAGAATTATCAGATCAGGAGTTAGAAGGGGTGTTGGACGTGATAATCCTAATGAGGAGGAAGCTCAGCACATACACAACAACAAGGGTAATGAGGTCAAATGGCTGAAGAGACAATTCAACTATTGCGTATAGTGAATTACCTGGTGAGACTACTGGCACAACAACACCAAGCACCCAATGTCCCATAGCATAGGAATGCCAATGAACCTAGCAACTTTGATAGGTTCATAAGAGTGGGTAAGGAATTTAACCCTATAGTAGATGAATTAATTGAGGCCGAGGATTGGATACAGAGATTGAGAAGACCTTTGCTACCTTCTAGATACCAGAAGATAGGAAGGTGAATTATGCTGCATTCATGTTGAAGGGAACTATAGTAAAATGGTAGTCTTCAGTCCCTAGACTTTTAGGGGAGTGCATAACTAGGCGATGTTTAAGGAGCTGTTTTATCAAAGATATTTCCCCAACAGCTCTATAGATAAAATGGAGAATGATTACTATAATTGCAAACAAGGGAATCAGACAGTTGAAGAGTATGAGGCTGAGCTGAATTACCTCATTCAATTCCTTCCCGAGAATGCATGTAATGATGGCAAGTCCTGAGCTAGAAGGTTCCTAAGAGGATTGGAATTGGACCTACAACTTGTAGTAGGGGCCTTTTAGCTAAATACATATGCTAAAATGGTAAACAAAGCAAAGTGCCTCAAACAGAATAAGAAGATCATAGAAGAATAGAGGAGTCATAAAGCAGCAATAGCTTTGGGAAAAAGACCTACCTCTAGTGGAATGGGGCAAGATAGGGGTAAAAGACATCACTTGTTGCAAAACAGAACGTCTAGAGCTGTAGCGCTTCCTCTCTAGATCAAGTAAGTGCCTTTAGCACTCACTATAGTAGACATAAATGCTAAATATCCCAAATGTTATGGACCTCATGAGCTAAGAGAGTGTAGATGGCTAAATGGGGTATGTTTCTCTTGTGAAAAGACAGGGCACATTAGCAAACATTGTACTAAAAGGTCAATTCCCCTAATCTTTTGTCATGTGTGTAACTAAAGGGGACATAAGGTAGTCAATTGTCCTTAAGGACAGATTAGAAACCAAGCAAAGCCAGTACAGTAGGCTGCTAGACCTCCAGTAAGAGGATAGGGAGGTAGACCACAGGCAGGAGGTCTTAAACAAAGAGTTCCTACTAGGATGTTTGCCATTCATTAGTAGCAACACCAGGATATCCTAAATGTGGACAACATTGTAAGTGAGCTTCCAGTAAACTCCTGTAATGCATATGTGTTATTCGATACTAATGCATTTGTGTCCTTTGTGCTTGAGAATTTTATCTGTGCATGTACTTTGGATATTGAAAATATAAATGACTGCTTGGCTATTAGTACTCCTTTTAGGAGTAGGGGGAAGAATAAGTAAGATATGCAATGGAGTGAGAATAAAAATACATTGTAGGGTGATGCCAACAAACCTCCTAGTATTATAGATGATAGAGTTTGACATTATTTTGGGTGTCAACTGGCTATCAAAATATCATGCCACCATTGACTGCCACAACATGGTGGTATAATTTAATATACCCAGAGATGGATATTTTGAATACAAGCTAGAAGTGCAGAGACCTACTAGATTGCCTCCTTATGAGATGTAGGGAAGAAGTGTACTGGCAACCATGTCAGTTAAAGTCAGTGAAGAAGTTAGGATGGAAGAAGTACAGATAGTGAGGGAATTTCTTGGTGTATTTCTAGAAAATCTTCCTAATTTACCCCCAGCCAGGAAAATAGAATTCAATATAGACTTGGTATAAGGTATAGTACCCATATCAAAACCGGTCTATAGAATGGCACTAGTGGAATTGGAAGATTTAAGGAAACAATTAAAAGAGTTACAAGATAATGGCTTTATAATACCTAGTGTCTCTCTTTGGGATGCACTAGTCCTATTTGTGAAGAAAAAGGATGGAAGTATAAGACTCTATATAGACTATAAGGAATTAAACAAGGTTACCATAAAGAATAAATATCCTCTTCCCAAAATAGATGACCAGTTTGACTAGTTGCAGGGAGCTTAGGTGTTTTCCAAAATAGACTTGAGATTAGGTTATCATCAACTCAAATTCAGAGAAGAGGACATCCATAAAACAGCATTCAGGACTAGATATGGCTACTACGAATTTTTGTGATGCCCTTTAGATTAATGAATGAACCAGCTGCATTCATGGATTTAATGAATAGAGTATTCAGAGATTTCCTGGATAAGTTTGTAATTGTCTTTAAAGACGACATCCTAATATACTCTAAAAGTTCTGAAGAACATGAAGAACACTTGAGACTAGTATTGGGCAAACTACAAGATGAGAAGCTATATGCCAAATTTAGTAAATGTGAATTCTGGCTAGAACAAGTAGTCTTCTTAGGTCATGTGGTTAATAGAGATAGTATATCTATGGACTTAGAAAAGGTGAGAGCAGTAGTAGATTGGCAAAGACCGAAGACAGTTATAGAGGTAAGAAGCTTCTAAGGTCTAGCAGGCTACTATAGGAGATTTGTAGAAGGGTTTTCCAAATTAGCAACTCCTCTCACCAGATTGACAAAGAAAAGTGTGAAATTCGGATGGGATGATAGATGTGAAGTTAGCTTTCAAATGCTCAAAGAGAAACTGGTAACGATGCCAGTTTTGACTTTGCCCAAGAGTGGAGAAGAGTTTACAGTGTACAGTGATGCCTCAATTTAAGGGTTGGGTATGTATTAATGCAAGGTGGTCAAGTAATAGCATATGCATCTTGACAATTGAAGTTGTATGAAAAGAACTACCTAACTCATAACTTGGAATTGGCAGCTGTAGTGTTAGCTTTGAAACTATGGAGACACTACTTATATGGAGAAAGATGCAAAATCTTCACTAGCCATAGAAGCTTAAAGTACATATTTACATAGAAAGAGCTGAACATGAGATAGAAGAGATGGTCAGAATTAATTTAGGATTATGACTTAGAAATACAATACCATCTAGGAAAAGCCAATGCGATAGCAGATGCCCTTAGTAGAAAGAAATAGGGCAATTTAGCCATTCTCATCACTTCACAGAAAGAGTTATTGGATGACATGTGCAAGATGGAGCTAGAAGTTTTGACACAAGAAGTGGGAGCAAAAATGGCTACTTTAAGGATTTGACTAACCATAGTGGATAGAATTAAATCGAGTTAGATGGAAGATAAGGACATTCAAGAGCTTAAGAGTAGAACGGATCAAGGCAAGGCACCAAAATTCAACTTAGATGCGGAAGGGACCTTAAGATACAAAACGAGACTATGTGTGCTAAAGGATGCAAAATTGAAGAGAGAGATAATGAAAGAGGAACATCACTCCGCCTACATGATATATCTTAGGAGTACCAAAATGTACAAGGATGTGAAGAGCTGCTATTGGTGGAGAAACATGAAGAGAGAAATAGCAGAATATGTAGCTAAATGCCTCACTTGCCAGTAGATCAAAATAGAACACCAAAGACCAGTTGGAGAATTACAACCTCTTCCATATCAGAATGGAAATGGGAGCATGTGAGAATAGATTTTGTTACTACCCTCTCGAATACTAGAGAGAAGCAGGATGCAGTTTGGGTCATAATAGACAGATTGACTAAGTCTGCTCATTTCATACCTATTAAAGTAGGATATAAATTGGAGAAACTAGCTCAGATATATATATAGGAGATAGTCAGGTTACATGGAGTGCCAGTGACAATCACTTCTAATAGAGACACCAGGTTTATGAGTAGATTTTAGAGCAACCTTCACAAGGCATTGGGCACCAAACCACAATTCAGTACAGCATTCCACCCATAGACAGTTGGTCAATCTAAAAGGATTATACAAATATTAGAAGATTTGCTCAGGGCATGTGCACTAGATTTTGGAGAGAATTAGAATGAACATATACCTCTAGTAGAGTTTGCTTATAATAGCAGTTACCAGGCAACCATCCAAATGGCACCATATGAAGCTCTTTATGGAAGAAAGTGCAGATCTCCACTACATTAGGATAAAGTGGAAGAAAGACAGATGATGGGGTCAGAGTTAGTGCAAGAAACAGTTGATAAGGTAAAACTAATCAGGCGGAGGATACAGATGGCCCAGTCTCAACAAAAGAGCTATGCAGATAAGAGAAGGCACCCTTTGGAATTCCAAGTGGGAAATAAGGTAGTAATGAGGATTTCCCCAATAAAGGGAGTGATCAGATTTAAGTTGAAGAGAAAGCTAAACCTGAGGTATATAGGTCCATTTGAGATCTTAGAAAGAATAAGCATGGTGGCTTAGAGGTTAGCTCTTCCACCGAATTTGGCCGGGGTGCATGATGTATTCCATGTATCTACGTTGAGGAAGTATGTACTCGACCTGGATTAGATAGTGGCCTTGGAACCACTGAATGTGCAGCTAAATCTAATGTCTTTGGAAAGGTCAATCAGGATTTTAAACACTAAGAAATGGGCGCTAAGGTAGAAAACAATCCCTTATGTTAAAGTGCAATGGACAAACCAAACGAAAAGGGAAGCGACATGGGAGTTAGAGGAAGAAATGAAGAGAAAGCATCCAGAACTCTTCCAAAATTAGGAACTTTTGATGGCAAAAGTTTTTATAAGGGAGGAGAATGTAATACATGAATTTTTTTAACTATTTATTTAATTATATAATATAGGTATTATCATTAAGAGTTAAGGATAAGGATGGAATTTTATGAAAGTTCAACGGGCAAATTGGTCATTTTACATGGAGTGTATAAATACCCTAAGTTGACTTAGAAAGCTTCCTTTGCCATTTTGAATAGTGAAACAGAGTCGCAACAGAACAAATGCTCCCTACAAGAAAACCTAGGATGATGATAGGCAAAAGGAGAGAAGCAATTCCAATGAACTTGAGGTAAGGATTTTTTAAGAATTTTAAATTAGGATTATGGAAATTCATAATTTATGCGAATTGCTTACTTATACAGAACATGAAGTTTAAACAAGGACGAAAGGAGAATGAGAATCAATGATCCGAGATTTGCAATTTGTGGAATTTGAAGTAAGTAGTCTAATCTATGTAATTTAGTTATAATTACATGTTTTCAAAACTTAGTTAAGCTTATGAATAGAAAGGATTAGGTTTTAGAGGAATTGAAGTAATAGGAATAGGGTTCGTAGAATTTCCAAAGGTAACACGGCCTCCCAACATAGTCATGTTTCAACTGTGTTGAAATGGAGAGGTGCATCAAAAGATACATGGCCACCCAATACGGTCGTGTTTCAATTGTGTTAAGTATGGGCAACATGGCCTCCCAACACGGTTGTGTTTAGACCATGTTGAAACTAAGTTTTTACTAAGAGATATATGACCCCTAACACTGTTGTGCTTTAACTCATGTTAAGCAATACGGTCCCTAACATGACCGTATTAAATAAAGTATAACATAATTATATATTTGTTTAACTTCGATTTAAACTAATTTCCATGTAACTTAGATAACTAGTAAGGCCTTAGAGGAATTAAATGAATAGGATTAAGGAGATTAAGAATGATATTGATCTTAGATTGAATACTAAGAAAAGCATGTTAATATGTACAAATTTCCAATTAGGTTAAGTCTAAGATCAGGAAGTGCTTAAGTGATAGGAATCATATACCTATAAGACCCATCACCAGGGCAAGAGCTAAAGGATTACAAAATTTGGCGATAAGCGTCTTCTTTGAACAATTAGACCCTGAAGACATTTGTTTAGTGTCTTCATTTCCATTATATAATTGCTTTGCATTTCAATAGGTACATTTGTCGGTTTTACAAGATGGTAAGCCAACACATTAATTTCAAGTGTGTAAGCTATACTTGAACCTACAAAGACAAGAGGAATCAACCTTTATTTAACTTGTATTTCACTTGAGAAAACCAGCCATTGTCACCTCATTCCATGTAAATGAATGGGTTCTTCAAGTGCTCCTTAGGACCGGTTTTTTCTCTATTTTTCATGGTTGTAATTTCCTTAATTAAAGTAGAATATAAATACTTCTTATTTAGGTTTTATAAAACACTTTTGAACAATCATTTTTCAGATATTGTTACCATGAGGGGACACTCCTTTTTCACATAAAAACTCTTATCATTTCTTCTTGAATTGTGGCGACTTGGATTTGATTTTTGTTGTGAGTAATATCAACAATATCAAATTAGTCCTAATTCCAACTAGTGTGTAACATCTGATAAGGAATTAGTTCTTCTTTTCTCTCTCTTGTTCATGCAATTTTAGGGTTTATACAATTTAGGTTTCATGCTAACTAGTGGGGAATTGTTACATTATGTGTTCCATCAATGATTTATATTGCAATTATCCTTTGAAGCACATCATCATTTGGTATTAGAGCACGGTTTCGTTGAAGGGGAATTCTTGAATCACAAATTGAGGATTTAGGGTTCTTGTCCTTTCATTTTGAAATTGAAGTTGTGAGAAGTGGAATTGAGTTCTTATGTTGAATTGTTCCTTAATTCCATGGTATTTGTGAGTTGAAATTCGAAGGTGGTTGATTTTAGGGTTCTTTGCCGTGATTAATTTTGAGGAATCATTATAATAGGTTCCATTAGAATTGTATTTGTGTTGTGTTATTCCTTGTGATTTTGGAGTTGGAAGTTGTGGTTCAAAATTTCATCCTTAGGTAGTTATCTTACCGTGAAGAATTTTAGTGAAGATTTAGAAATATTTTGAAATTGAATTCCATAATTACTTGTAAAGTTATTGTGTATTAATTTCTTTAAATGCACTTTGACTAAGTTTGGATTCCTTTACTTTGTGTTGTGATATATGCAGTGTGTGTATTGTGGTGTGAAGTGAAGTGAACCATAGAGGTGTAGGTGTGTGGTTGTGTGTATATCGTGAGGTGTGTGTTGTTGTTGAGACGTGGTGTGTAAGTGTGTCTGGTGTGAAGGTGTGTTATGAATTGGATAACTTTATGCCATGTAGTGTGTGTTGTAGTTAGCATGGAAGTGTATTGTTGTTATGTTTTATTGAGAGCGTGTATGTGATTGAACTGTAAGGTGTGTGTGTATACCGTAAGTATAGGTATGTTGTGCCATGAAGGTGTTGTGTTGTGAGTGTGTATGTGAGTAGTACCATGAGTTGGTGTGAGTGATAATATATATATATATATATATATATATATATATTATTCAAAATCATGTCAAATGATAGTGTGAATGGTGGAATTGTCAATGAGGCCAATAGTTAGGTTGGAGGAGGTTAGGGTCATCATGCTATAGGTGGAAGATCACTAGAAGAACAATTATAAGATCTCACCACTATTGTTGCTACATTAGCAACACGGGTAGATCAAATGACAATGCCACGACCACCAATGGCAAACCCTTAGGCACCCCTACCTGGAGTACCACATCAGAATGCTCGCAGGGAAGTAGCAGTTGGAGGAAATAGGGGTAGGAGGATGGAAGGTGATTATCATGCTTTTAGGAAGGAAATGGATGATGATTTTGAAAATAAACCTTACCTTAATTGAGATTTCAAACCGCCTCGAGGTTTAGAATATGTGAAATTGCAGATGCCTTCATTTACTAAAAGGGGTTTTGCAGAAGACTACTTGGATTAGGAGGATAAGTTTGAGGGCCTATTTAAATGTTATAAGATTAATGATTACACTTAAGTTCGCCTTGCAGCTATTGAGTTTACTGGTTATGCCACCTTATCATGGAAGAATCTAGTTGCTAGTAGGTGAAGGGATGGTGAGGTAGAGATACATACATGGCAGGAAATGAAACGGGTAATGAGAAAAAGGTTTATACCTAAGCACTATAGGCAAGAGTTGTTTATGCATCTCCAAACACTAAGGCAGGGAGGCAAAACATTTGACGACTATGTACAGGAGTTCGAGACATTGATGATCATATGTGGGTCAGTTAAACCTCCTAAACAAACCCTATCACGATTTGTGTTGAGGTTGAAGTATGAAATTGCTTGCATTGTAGAGCTCCAGAGGTATGATACCCTTGAGGAGGCCATCCAACTAGCTTTGAAAGTGGAAAGACAGAGGTGATCCAATCTATTTACAGTAGCTAGTAACAGGTATGGAACTTCTATAAAACTGTGTGGTTTTGAGGGTAAATAAGCTGACAGAGGGGGATACTATAGAAATGTAGAAAAGAACCCAGTGGTGCAGGATAGTAGAGGGGAGAAGGAGATAGTAGGGAATGGAAAAACATCTATAGGAAATGAAAACAAACCATTAGTAGTTAGGACATTAGGAGGATGAAGTCATCAAATCAAATGTTTTAAATGCTTGGGTTTTGGACATATGACTGCTCAATGTACAAACATGGGGGTTATGACTACTATGGAGGTTCAAAGTGAGGAAGATGAGGAAGACAATCTCGATGCCACAGATCTATTAATGTACTGCGTCGAGCTTTGACTTCTTTTCCTACTAATGATGATGAGTAGAGGAAAAATTTATTCCACATCTCTTGCAAGGTATAAGGTAATCTGTGTGCTATTATTATTGATGGAGGTAGTTGTACTAATGTAGTGGCTGCATCATTAGTAACTAAATTGAAACTAGTCACTACCTTATATCCTAAACCCTATAAATTGCATTGGCTGAGTGAGCAGGATAGTCTATATGTTACTTAGAGGACTAAAGTACCTTTCAGCATAGGGGATAAATATCATGATGAGATTGTATGTGACATGCTTCCTATATGTGCATCCTACATATTGCTTGGCAAGCCCTTGCTATATGATATGAGGGTTTTACATAATGGCTTCAAAAATACTTATGTGTTCTAGAAAAAGGGTAAACGTATAGTGTTGAACCAAATGTCACCTTCAAAGGTCTAATAGGCTTTGAGATAAATAAGTAATATTGGGAAGAAGAAGACCTTATTGGTGGGACAGTATGACTTAGAGGAGGCCATAGCAGATGAGAGACTAGTATATTTATTGTAGATGAGATATGCCCTAGAGATGGATAAGCGTGGGCATCTACCCCCTATAGTATCTCAGGTACTGGATGACTATAATGCTCTTTTTATAGATGAATTGCCAAAGGGATTGCCGCCCCTAAGAGGTATTGAGTATGACATTGACTTCTAGCATGGATCGGTTTTACCAAACCGACCTACATACTGCATGAATCTTGAGGATGCTAAGGAATTAAAATGTTAGATGGATGAGTTAGTAGAACGGAATTTCGTTAAGGAGAGTATCGGCCCTTATACTGTTCCAGCCCTTCTCATCCTTGAGAAGGATGGCGCTTGGAGGATGTACATTAATAGCTGAGCTATAAACAAAATCACCATCAAATATAAGTATCCTATTCCTAAACTTGATGATATGTTAGATGAGCTATATAGTGCATAGGTATTCTCTAAGGTAGACCTTAAAAGCGGATATCACCAAATTTAGATGAGAAAAGGAGACAAGTGGAAGACCACTTTTAAAACACTCCATGGATTACATGTTACGCCCCAAAAGGGGGCTTAGAAGTTTCCACTAAAATCACCATGGTACGTGTGCACTCATTACATGATAATCGTCTTACGAGTTAGAGATCGTAAGACTCTAAGTAAATAATTACATTTACAACGAATCATAGTACATATAATTAGATAATAAAATATAACTAGGGATCCCATTTCCCACAATCAACCATGATCGTAGAGAATCAGTATCCCTTACCAACCAGTAAAATGGAATAAAATCATAAGTTTCAAAAATTCAATTTTATTTACATAAGGGTCCTAACATTTCATCTAAATAATCTATCTTTCACAATTCTTACTTTATCGTTCTGGTCTTCCAAAAACTCTCGACACTTCATATCTTAACCCATCTCGAGCTTTCATAACCTGCAAAAATGGTCTGTGGTAGGGTGAGCACACTACGACTCAGTGAATGAGATGGTAATACTTTTAATGCTACATAGACATAAGCAATTTAAAATTAAGTTATCAAAACATATGCTATGCATGAACAACCATATGAATGTAGCATCTCATGTGGTCTTTTGGTAACTGACGTGAAGTCTAGGGTTTACGCCCCCTTGACCTTGGGTTAGGGATTCCAAAGTCACCATTAGTACCCGGGTCTTACATACGTCTTCATTACTCTTATCACTTATTTTTACTATATCTTAGCTTTAATGTTTTAAGCTTAGGTGCCTCAATACACCGAGCAATTACACCATCAAGAGATAGGCTGGACTCAGAATTGTCAAGGTAAGATAATCCCCTAATCACTTAGTTCGAACTTGGCGGAACAACAATCCTCTTATTACTTCAAGCATGTCCTATTGCAGTGATGACCTTTAATCTCATGCAATGTCTCATGTAAATGCATGTCAAGTTTTAATCGAGTCCACTTCTTTAATTAATTGATTCGAGGTGACTAAACAATATATAGTCACAACCAATTCCCATTCAAGGCAATAAGGAAAACTATCAAGCATTTAAAGTCTACCACTCCAAGAACAATCCATAGGGACCTAATGAAGTCCTATAAACAATCCACTACATCTCATTTTCACACTTACCACAACAAGCAAAGATCATGCATTTCACATCATAAAATAAACATGGAACTAGACCAAATGGGTAAAAACAATCACCTATAAGCAAGATTTTAGTTAACTCGACACCTTTATGTCATTTGGTTTAAATGTCAAATCAACCACTCGGGATTGATTTACAATTATCATTCATGACACTATGTCATCGCACTTCTCAAGTGCTCTGTTATACACACATCCGAGAGCCAACAAGGTCATCTCGTATATCCCTTCTATGTCTTCAACACACTTATGTATAATATATATATATATATCCATTCTTTCCTCTACATTCTTTAAACAATATTCATCTATAACCTATCTAACTATCAATTTCTTTATAACTTCTTCCCTAAACTCATTTAACCTTGCTATATAACTCAAAATTAACAATAATCAGATTCAATTGGCAACTACAATCAAATAGGTGAATTCACATACATAGCATATCAACACACAACATAACATTGTAGTATATCATTAAGTTTCCCACTCACCTGTTAAAAGTTAACATAGTCCTAACCGAAGTCAAGCGATTCCAACGGGTAACCCTTTTTACTTTCCTCTTGAAATCAGTGTCCTTTTGCAATGCTTTCTCAACCAAACCATAAAAAGTAGCATCTCCACTTGACTTTGGTAGTTTCTTAATGCCCGATACGTATACTCTACCCATCATGCATTTGATGGCAAGGCATGAAGTCTCCACCTTAAGAAACTTTAGGTGAATAAGATTTGAAATGTTGAACACTTTTTCAATGTGATTCTAATACAGGATTCTAAAGGGAACGACTTTCCTAGGAATCATTGCTTCCAACACCTCAAGTTGCTGTGATCGACTATTTGCTTTCCTTGTGTAAAAGTCAAGCAATGGAACGTCTTCGACTTGCTAAATCTAGAATTCCTTTTTCCATGTAGGTAAGATACTCTTAGAAAGGATAACTAAGGGTCTTGCATTAGGGTATCTAGCCAAGAATGATCTTTCTCAACATCCTTTGAGCATTCCATCGCGAAATTGATTTCATTCCAAATTTCCCCCAGGCCATTATCTTGGACGTTGCTTGAATCATTCTCTTCACCATCTACACCAACATAAACACCTCTTTTTCCCATTTAGTTTCACACACAAACACACTCACCTCCTTCACGTAATTCCCTCTTCCCCTTCAGTTTCACCTTTCCATTCTTTCTTCTCTCCTTTGTTAACATCTCCACCTATAGGGTTTCCTGTCCTTCATACTGGTTTTCATCCTCACTCACGCTTCCATCACCATACATACACCTGCTACTCTTTATGCGCATACAAGCCCACCTCTATCATAATAATGTCATACTCACATACTCAAGATCAATACCCTTTCGCCTTTATTTTCTGACTGTTCCTCTCTTTTTCTCACCCTTCTTTTATCTTAAATTTTCTCCTCCTCCTTCTTTCAACTTTCCTCTTCCTTTTCTACTTCTTATCTCCTACTTGCCAAACCCCACTTACATACCTTATACCCACACTACGCACATACACCAGCACATTCCCACACACCATGTACATACACCAACACACTCCCATCTACACACATACACACTCCGCACACACCTACACATACATATACACAATTATACTATGCACCTAATTACATGCACACACAACTGCACTTTGCAATCCTCTTTTCTCCTTAAGTCCACATGCATACACTTACACACCACTATCACATACATACACACATATTTCGCACATGCTTTACACCACCGATGTCACGCCCTGAAAGGGGGCCTAGAAGTCTCCACTAAAATCATTATGGCACGTGTGCACCTGCTATATGATAATCATCGTACGAGCTAGAGATCGTAAGACTCTAAGTATTTAATTACATTTATAACTAATCATAGTACATACAATTAGATAATAAACTATAACTATGGATCTCGTATCCCACGGTCAACCATGATCACAGAGAATCGGTATACCCTACCAACCGATAAAATAGGATAAATCATAGGTTTCACATTTTCAAATCTTATTTACATAAGGGTCCTAACATCTCATCTAAATAATCTATCATTCACAAATCTTACTCTTTTGTTCTGGTCTACTAAAACTCTCAATACTTCACATCTTATCCCATCTCGAGCTTTTGAAATTGCTACCTACAAAAAGGGTTTGTGGAGTGGTGAGCACACTATGGCTTAGTAAATGGGATGGTAACACTTTCAATGCTACGTATACATACGCAAATTCAAATCAAGTTATCAAAACATATGCTGTATGAACAACTATATGAATGTAGCATTTCACGTGGTCTTCTAGTAACCGATGTGAAGTTTGGGGTTTACGCTCCCCTTGACCTTGGGTTAGGGATTCTGAAGCCACCATCAGTGCCTAAGTCTCATTACCCGGTTTATTTATCCTATCACTTGATAATTATAATATCTTTTTAATTCAATAATGAACACTCTCATACCTCTACATCAGTTGGAGAAACACCCTCAAAGACCAGCCAAACTCGAAACTATCAAGGCGCGATAATCCCCTAATATGTTAGTTCACACTCTGTAGAATAATAATCCTCTGATTACTCTGGCAAGCCCTGTAGTAGTGATTGCTTTTAATCTCATGCAATGTCTCGTGGAAATGCATGTCTAGTTTTAATCAAGTCCACTTTCTTAATTTATTGATTTAAAGTGATCAAACAACATATATAATCATAACCAATTCTCATTCAAGCCAATGGAATAACTACCAAGCATTTCAAGCCTACCATTCCAAGAATAATCAATAGGGACCGAGTACAACAAACCATTACATCTCATTATTACACTCACTACAACAAGCAAGGATCATGCAACTCACATCATAAAACAGACACGGAACCCAGACCTCACAAATGTAGACTATCCAGCTATACAACAGGTTTAGTTAATTTAACACCTCTATATCATTGCACTTCTCAAGTGCTTTGTTTTTCACATATTCGAGAGCTAATAAGGTCATCTCATAAATTCCTTCTAGGTACTCAATACACTTATGTATAATATATATATATACATAGGTTTATGAATGTAGTTTTACCTAAAGGACATTTATGCTAGGCACCTCCCCTCACTCACTTAAGAGGGTAAGAAAATAGAATGGTTAAGTTAGAAAATCAAGGCTACACTTATGATTTGTATGATTATGTTCATGAGTGTATTATATAGGTATAATAGGAAAATAGGTTTTCTTAAGCATATGTACATATTCGGAGGTAAACTCTGATATGTATATATAATGACATCTTTATACCCTATTCCAACTATGCACACCTACTTAGTAGCTATAAAAGGAAAAGCTAGTTTTCTATATTTTGGTTTGGTTTGAAGAAAACAATTTTGAATCATGGGTTAAGCTTATGGTAATAGCACTAGTAGTATGATGCTAAGTGCTATCGTTAACGTAATGACATATAACCCTCAGATCATTCTATCCTCTACACTCTTTGTGACTTCTTTCCTAGTCTCATTAATCCCTATTATATAACTCAACTTAACAAGAATCACATTCAATTGCAAACACAACAAACAACAATTTCACATACATGGCATATTAACACACGACACAACATTGTAGCATATCATTAAGTTTCCCACTCACTTGTTTAGGGTCATCATAGTCCTAGCCAGAGTCGAGCAATTCTACCTGGTAAGCCTTTCACCTTCCACTTGAAATCAGTGCCCTCCTGCAATGCTTCCTCAACCCAATCATCGAAAGCAATATCTCCACTTAACTTTGGTAGTTTCCTAGCACCTAATATGTGTACTCTACTCATCTTGCATTTGATGGCAAGGCCTAAAGTCTCCACCTATAAGGTTTCCCGTCCTTTCTACTGGTTTTCATCCTTACTCACGCTTCCATCACCATACATACATCAACCACTCTTTATACACATACATACCTACCTCCATCGTAATAACGTCATATTCATATATACATGCAAGCTTCACCTACGTACATATACAAGATCAATACCTCCTTGCCTTTATTTTCCCGACTCTTCATCTCCTTTCCTCACCCTTTTTCCATCTTCAATTCTCACTTCCTCCTTTCAACTTTCCTTTTCCCCTTTCCTTATTCTCTTCTCCCCTTTTGACTCCCTTACCAAAACTTTCCCTTTATTTCCTTGCCAAGCTCCCTTCAACCCCTCGGACTTCTCCAATTTCCCACTTCTTCTTCCCATTCCTCTTCACTCTTCTCTAGCCCACACTTATCCAAGTGTATATTTCAAATCTTCCCTTTTAATCCTCTATATTTTTCCTCCTTTCTAGACATCTTCCAATTTCCTTTTCTTCTCCTTCATTTCCCAACCCAATTCTATTCCCTTTTTCTACTTCTTATCTCCTACACATCGAACCCCACTTACACACCTTACACCTACACCACGCACATACACCAGTAAATTCCCACACACCATGTACCATTTCATACACATACACACATACCCACACACACCACTCACCATCCATATACACACACATATCGTACACACTACATCACCTCATGCACATACGCACATACTCACACACACTACACACTCGACTCTTCCTTCCCTACACATACACACACCCTCACACACTACACACCATCACATACACATACACACATCCTTGCACACACCATATACCATCACACTTTGTAACCCTCTCTTCCCCTCTTACCTACACACATAGACAGCTATATCACACAACTTTCTCCCCCATTTCGCATTTTATAACTACATTACAACTCATACCAGCAACATTCATCTCTATGCCGAGCATACCCCACAAGCATTGCGTTCCAAGTGAACCCATTTGGCTCTAATGCTTCCTCTTTCATCCACTCTTATAGCAAAACCACTTCCTCTATCCTCCCTACATTAATATACTAGCAAATTATCGATGTCCATGAAGCAATATCTCTCTTTAGCAAAGCATCAAACACCCTTTTTTCTTTTGTTGTTCATGGTTTTGTTGCCATTGCTACTGTTGCTCTTATAGATGTTGCCACTATTACTGTTGCTCTTGTGGTTGTTGCTACTGTTGCTGTTCTCCAACCTTGTCCTAACTACCCAATACCGATAGCAACCAAGCCATATCTTTCCTTACTCTTCTCCTCTTCTTCCTCACTATCCAACATACACCTGTATACCTACATATATATATATATCTTTCCCTTCCTCCCATTTCCCCTCTTTTTTTCTCACCAGGTATGTTGTTGTTGCGGCTGCTATTCTCCTTTCCTGACGCACACATACACACACAGCCATACGCTGTTAGAAGCACGTTACTGCGTACATTGGCGTCTAATTCTCTACATCAGGCTCCTTTCACTTCTCCCTTTCCATTCCCTTCTATTGTCTTCTCACTACCATAAAGTCAGATCTCTAATTATCTATTTTTCTGACTAAACTTAGGAACTGCATATCACGTAAAAATGTTCATCACAAAAGTAGTGTTTCTCCCATTTACTGATCATTTGTTTAAGATCATCAGCGAGGACGTCGTCGTCTATTGTTTACACCCGATTACTGCCGTCATGGTCATCTTCGTCATCATCACCGTTCGATCCATCTCCACCATAGGGTCCATCATCTCTATAAAGTTTGCCTTTGAATGGTTGCTGGTTGAAGTAGCGGTTCTGGTCATCGATGAAGCCAACAGCAGTGGGGAAAACCAGTGAGGACCTCAACGAGATTGACCTCGGAGGTTACAGTGCATCACCGTCGAGGTACGATGCTGAAGCATTCTAGATGAGCCAAGGAGATCTTAGCAACTCTACCTGACTAGTTGTTGTGACATCGACAGCCACCATGTGTACCCTTTTTTGGCATCGTAATTAAAGGTAGTCGAGGAGGAGCGAAGGGGTGCGAAGTGTGGAAGAGGAAGAAGAGGTTGTTACTGCTATTGGGAAGAGCTTCAATAGCTGCTCTATCTTCGTGTTGAAAAACAAGGGTGAGGAAGAAAAGAAAAATGGGAAAGGAAAGAGGGCAAGAGTAGGGGTCCTATTAATAATGCGAGGAGTGGAGGTTGAAGAGAAGGAACTTAACTCGGGGTTTACTCGTCGTTGGTGTTAGATCTAAGACCTATTGGTGTACTATGTGTGTAGATGATAGCGTAAGGGAAGAGCGTGTGTGTGAGAGTGAGAGAGAGGGAATGTGGTGGTTGGCCAAAAGGAAAAGAAAGGAAGATGGGAAGGTAAGAAAGATGGGGAAGAAGGGACAAAGGTGACAATATGTCAATAAGAAGAAGAAGGAAGGAAGGAAGAAGAAGTAGGGGGTAGGGGACAACGAGGACGACTGATGCGACTTGGCACATGTGACGTGACGGAGGCGATAGATCAATCCTATTACTGCTGTTGCCATGCCGTCTGATGTGAGTGGGAGGGATAGATGGGTTGGATAGGATATGATTTGAATTTTTTTTTTTAAATTTTTCGGACTTCACAACCAACACGCACATATACAGATACTCTACACACACCATGCACCACCTCATACATATATATACATACCCGTACACACCACACATCATCTCATACACATAGATACATACTCCACTCACCGCACACACCTTTCATAGACATACACACATACCTGCACACCACACACCATCTCATACACATATACCCGCACACACCACACACACCTTCCATACACATACATACACACCCGCACACCACACACACCTTCCATGCACATATACACATACCCGCACACCACACACCATCTCATATACATACACACATACTCGCACACATCACACTCATACCTTCCATACCCATACACATGTACCTATGCACACCACACACTACCACTCCTTCCTTGGCTTTCTTCCCTTTACTACTTATCCCCTTTCATGCTCGCTTGGATTGTTTGGATGTCACTGCTTGTTGCGATTCTCTTCACTTGGACGTTGCCACTTGTCTCTACGCCAACTAAGGAAAGCGAGGAAGAAAAAAATTCTAATGGAGCTCTCCATTGCTGGTGAGAAAGCTTGAACCCTAACCTGCAGCACTAACCTTAACCCATGTAGCAGCTATGTAGCAGTTCAACAAGGAGAGCGACACCTTATCAAAATCAATAAGAAGAAGCCTAATAACTCTTGACCCTAAAAGCATTGATGTCGCATGACTTCCAACACCTCCAAGGCTTCTATGCTAAGGGCTCTCCATATACTCTTTCTGCAGTAAGTAGAGAAAGAATTGGAAATGGTTGGGGAGGTGTGGTAAGTGGCACTACGATAACTGCAATAGGGTGGGGGAATTTCCTGTCTAGAGCTATAGCTTCATCTTTTCGCAATTGCAAAGGAGTCGATTCTTTTACTGATAAAAGCTATCTAAAAACCAAATATCACCTCCTAGTATTCTCACCTTTTTGTGGCATGATTTTAGATGGTCAAGATTCCTTATCACTCATGGTTGGATCCAATTCATATGAAGTAGAATCAAATAATGATGGAAATTGGTGATTGACACCATCTAAAAACGGAATGTCTCCTAGAAATAGAACTAAAGAGAGTGTGAGGAGAATTTACATATATATATATGGTGAGAGTGGGGTTATGGATATCGATCATTAGTTGACTTCGCCTACCGTTATTCAGTTAACAACCAATTCACCTAACTTGTGGATCACCAGCAACTCTTTTGGGAGTGATGGAGATCTAGTTTCCATCCAGCCAATGCCATCACTGGTAGCATCCACTGACTCCATTCTACCTTCTCAACAGGAAAGTGAAAATGTTGATTCTAATGATCATGTGAGAATCGGTAGACAAAGAAAAAGATGATAACCTCCGTTTGCTTCTTGCAATCAGTACCAAGACATTGGACCTTATGTAGAGCTAGTTAAGTTAGTTAGAGAGAGAGAGAGACAAAGAATGATGACTACTCTGTTTCTATGTTAGAAAATAGGGGGAAAGGGAAAGAAAATGAGGAAGGGAAAAGGGAGTAAGAGTAGGGGTTACTGGGGATGATGCAAGGAGTGGGGACTGAAGAAGAAATTGATTAGCTGGTTGGCAGATGTGAGGAGGTCCTGAATAGCAAAGTCTCACTAACAAGAGAGGGAATGGTCAAAGGAGTTTGTCTCGGAATCTTAACAGAAGAATAGAGATCAAGAATTGGAGGGTTTGGAAGTGAGCTCGCGTGGTGTGGTTGAAGAGTCGTATGTTCCTTTTTTCCATTTTCTTGGTTATGTCATGAAAGTGAGAGATTGAGGGAGAGATAAGGACTAAGAACAAGAGTTCATCGGTGATTAGGGAAGAGACGACGGGAAAAAGAAAGGGAAGAAGCTGGGAGGAAAAAAAGAAAGAAGTAAAAAGGGGAAAAGACAATGGGTAGTGTGCTAATGGGATGCAGCTGGCGAGGAGAGGACATCTGGAAAAGAAAGAAAAGAAAAGAAAAAGAAAGAAAAAAAATCAGATAAATATAAGAAAAATTTTATCTATTTACGGGTTTATTTAGTATGCACATTTATATCTTATTAAGTTATTTAAATGATGATATTCTTATACAAAATTTACGTGTATATTAAATAAAATATTTTGAGTACCATTATTTACATAAAGATTCTATTTAAATAGTATAAACTTAAAACTTTAATTCTTACTTTTCATTTATTATAATTACTTAATAGATCATGTTCCTTTCTTATTATTATTTTTATTATTAATTTTATTTTATTTTATATATATGGGTGTCTCATTATATGAATAGATGGTCATGTCGTTTGGTTTGACTAATGCTCCTAATACTTTTATGAGGTTAATAAATCATGTAATGAAGGAGTTTCTAGATAAATTTGTTGTTTATTTTGATGATATATTGATATATAGCAAAAACCTAGAAAATCATGTGGAGCATCTACGGGCTGTATTTTCAGTATTGAGGGCACAATAGTTATATGCTAATCTCCAAAAGTGTTCTTTCTACTAAACTAAGGTAACATTTCTAGGATTTATCATATCTAGTTCTGGTGTCAGGGTTGATGAGGAGAAAGTGAAGGCTATTAAAGAGTGGCCAACACCAAAATCAATTGCTATGGTAAAAAGTTTTCATAGACTAGCTTTATTTTATAGACAATTTGTCCATAACTTTAGTAGTATTATCAGTCCTTTAACTGAACTGACCAAGAAAAATGTTCCTTTTATTTAGGGTGAGAAGGCCCAAAAGAGTTTTGAGGAGATAAAGGTAAAACTTACTAGTGCTCTAATATTGGTTTTACTTAATTTTGATAGAGTTTTTAAATTAGAATGGGATGCCTCAAGGATAGGGATTGGTGTTGTGTTGATGCAAGATAAAAGGCCTATTGCATATTTCAGTGAAAAATTGAGTGGTGCACCTTTAAACTACTCAATATATGATAAGGAATTCTATTCCTTAGTGAGGGCAATGATGACATAACATCATTATCTTCTCCTAAAAGAATTCATTATCTATGCAGATCATAAATCCTTAAAACATTTTAGAGGTAAGCAAAATCTATCAAAATGCCAAACTAAATGGGTGAAGTTTCTAGAGAGTTTTTCATATGTGATTAAGTACAAGAAGATTGACACGAACATGGTAGCTAACACTTTGTCACGCAGGTATGTAGTTATCACCTCTCTACAATCGAAATTGCTTAGATTTAAATTGTTGAAGGAACAATATATGCATGATGAATCTCTAAAAGTAGTAGTTGAGAAATGTTTTAGGGGGAAGATATTTGGGGGGTATTATATGATTGATGGTTTTTTGTATTAAGTTGGAAAATTGTGTATACCTTATGGGTCTATTAGAGAATTATTGATGCGCAAACCCTATGTATGTTAAACCTAGAACCTGACAATCGATATTGAAATCAGATTCCTAAGGAACGTCTCGAACAAGTAAGAATGGAACTAGACTGCAACTACACCTATTGATTGAAGCCTAAGTTATTAGAGATTTTCCCCAAGCATTTATGTTGAAGAAATCGTGGAGTTCTTTCTCAAAGAACAAAAGAGAGCTTTTCCATGAAAAGTTGTATATTAAAAAATAATGATGACGTTCAAGGAGTCCCGCCCCCTCCCCTTTCACGTGTCTATATTGGTTTACGCAAACAAAAAAAAAACCTAAATTTCCAAACATAGAAAAACCGGCCTTGACTTCCTAATGGCCGAAAATCTTATAAGGAATTATACTAAAATACAAAACCAAACAAATAAACAAGTCAGAACAAAACCAAGTGGCTCTCCTTTTCGATTCAATTTCCTTTTCAAAAATAATTTATCCTAGGGCTTCCATATCTTTATACCCCTTTGTGGAAACGTGAATCAAGTTGATAAAAGTCAATTCTCCTTTAATGTAACTTGGTTGCTTCTCCTATAGATCCATGACTAGTCTTTGTAAAGCTTCACTCATCCTCTTAGCTTTAACTCTAGTCATTGGGCCTCTAATACCATGTAGTGGGTCATTGGACTTCGATTCATTCCCTTTTGATGCTAGTCGATCCTCATCATTCCCTCCTTCCTAAAAAAATTCATCCTTAAATCACCCGTATCATAAAGAGTATGGTAAAAAACATTAAAAGTTGCGCTTACATTACTATAGTAATTGGGTAAGTCAATCTTGTAAGCGTTATCATTTATGCACTTTACCACTTGAAAAGGTCCAACTCCCCTAGGATGCAATTTAGACTTTCATTGCTTGACAAATCTCTCCTTCTTCAAATGTACCCACACCTAGTCTCTTGGATGAAACACAGTCTTTACAGGTCCCTTGTTGGCTTAACAAGCATAGTGCTCATTTTTCCTCTCAATGTTGGTCTGAACCTAAGCATGTAATTCCTTAACAAATTCTGCCTTTTTTTTCATCAAGGTCAACAAATTTGTTCGTAGGCAAAGGCAAAATATCCAATGGAGTTAAGGGGTTAAAGCTATATACAACCTCAAATGGAGAATGCGATGTAGTGGAATGCATCATCCTATTATATGCAAATTCTACATGAGGCAAACATGTCTCTCATTGTTTCAAATTCTTATGAATTGCAGCACACATCAAGGTTAAAAGAGTCCTATTGACTACTTCAGTCTGACCATTAGTTTGAAGATGTGCAATAGTAGCGAACAACAATTTAGTGCCTAGCCTATTCCACAAAGTTCGCCAAAAATGGCTCAAGAATTTCACATCCCTATCACTCACAATGGATTTAGGCAAACCATGCAACTATATAATCTCCCTAAAGAACAAGTCAGTGATATGTCGTGCATCATTAATTTTAGAACAGGCAATGAAATGAGCCATCTTACTAAACCTATCAACAACAATAAATATGCTATCTTTGCCACTTTGAGATCGTGGTAACCCTAGTATAAAATCCATAGAAATGTCAGTCCATGGCTGATTAGGCATAGGTAATGGGATGTATTCCCCATGGGGCATTACTTTGGACGTAGCCTGTCTACATGCAATACACTTATCACACACAATTTGTACATCATGTTTCATCTTAAGCCAATAGAAAGGTTCATGCAAAATATCCATGGTCTTTCTAACACCAAAGTGCCCCATTAAACCGCCATGTGTCTCCCTCACCAGCAGTTCACCTATTGAGCTTTTAGGCACACACAACCTATCTTTTTTAAATAGATACCCATAATGCCTATAGAAATTAACATATCCAGATTCAGCATAAGTGGTCCAAATTTGACCAAAATCAATGTCATTCGCATACAATTCCTTAATGAATTCAAATCCAAGTAATTTAGTATGCAAAGAAGTCAAAAGATAATACCTTCGACAAAGTGCATCAGCCACTACATTTTCTTTCCTTTACTTGTATTTAATCACATAGGGAAAAGTTTCAATAAACTCTAGCCACTTGGCATGCCTCTTATTCAACTTACCTTGAGTTTTTAGGAACTTCAAGCTCTAATGATCTGAGTGAATGATGAACTCCTTAGGCCATAAGTAATGTTGCCACATTTGTAGGGTTCTCACTAAGGCATATAGCTCATTATCATACATTGGATAATTTAATGCATCATCATTAAGTTTTTTTCTAGAGTAAGCGATCAGCTTGGAATCCTGCATCAATACACCACTGATACCTTTCCTGAAAGCATCACATTCAATTTCAAAAACTTTCTCAAAATTAAGTAAAACTAATAAGGGTGCGTTAGTCAACTTACCTGTTAGGGTCTAAAAAGCCCGCTCATGCGCTTCAGTCCACTTGAATTCTGCATTCTTCTTAACAAGGTTATTTAGAAGAGTAGCTATGGAACTAAAATCCCTCACAAATCTCCTATAAAAACTTGCTAAGCCATGGAAGCTCCTGACCTCACTTGCATTCCTTAGCATTGGCCATTCCCTGATCGCCTTCACCATTTCCTCATCCACAGCAATCCCCTTTGCACCTACAACATATCCAAGAAAAACCATAGTTTTCCATACAAAAGGTGCACTTCTTTAAATTAACATATAATTGGTTTTCCCTCAAAACATTAAACACATACTACAAATGTTGAACATGATCATCTATTGTCCTGCTGTAAATCAAAATGCCATCAAAGTATGCAATGACAAATTTCCCAATAAAATTACGCAGAACATGATTCATTAACCTCATAAAAGTGTTAGGTGCGTTTGTTAACCCGAAAGGCATTACCATCCATTCATATAACCCGTGTTTAGTTTTAGAAGCCATTTTCCATTCATCCCCCTCTTTCATACGAATTTGATAATAGTCATTCTTTAAATTAATTTTAGAAAATAAACAAGTACCATGCAATTCATCAAGCATATCATCTAACTTAGGGACAGGATGTCTACACTTAACTGTTATCTTATTGATTGCTTGGCAGTCAACACACATTCGCCATGTTCCATCCTTCTTAGGAACCAGGATGATAGGAACTGAACATAGACTGAGGCTTTCCCTTACAAATCTTTTCTCCATCAATTCATTAACCTGCCTTTGAATTTCCTTTGCCTCTTTAGGATTAGTCTGGTAAGTTAGCCAATTAGGAATAGATACACTTGGCTAGAAATCAATTTGATGCTCTATACCTCGTAGTGGAGGTAGACCCTTTGGAACTTCTCCAAGAAACAAATCTTCATATTCCTGCAAAAGAGACACCACCATACTAGGCAATAAAAGGTTAAGGTTAGCATTAGTAAAATACACATCCTTATACATAAGTATAAGTAGTTGTTTCCTTGCTAGCATTGCACTCTTTACCTCACTTTTTCTTGCAATTTTCTCTCCTCTCAGTGTTTCAGAATCTTTTCCCTCATGACTCACTAGTGTTTGTCTCTCACTCTTTTCTTTCTTCTCACCCATTTCTCGCACACTCACGTGTTTCTCTCTAAACTCTTTTACTATCTTAACCTGATCCTCATAAGCCTCCTAAGGTTTTTATGGAGTTAGAATTACCTTCCTTTTTCTTAGAACAAAAGAATATTAATTCTTGTAGCCATCATACATCACCTTCCTATCAAACTGCCATGGTTAACCCAACAATAGATGACTAGCCTACATGGGAACTACATCACACATCACTTCATCACGATAATTCCCTATAGAAAAGCAAATAAGAACCTACCTAGTCACCTTCACTTCCCCACACTCATTTAACCACTGCAATCAATATGGCTTCGCATGTTTTATCGCTTTCAACCCCATCTTATCAACCAAAAAGGTGCTAGCAATGTTAGTGCAGCTATCACTATCAATGATCAAGCTACATACCTTATTCTACACATGACATCGGGTATGAAAGATGTGCTCATGTTGAACCCCTTCACCATCATCCTGAGGTTGAGTACTGAGGACTCGTCTAATAACATATAACTCTCCACTCACAGGTCCTTCTAAGCCAACATCATCATATTCCTTTAAGGGTGATGTATCATCTTCCTCAGAATTAATACTCTCTACATCTCCATTATTGTGAATGATCATAGCCCTTTGATTTGGATACCGAGATGCAATATATCCATACCCCTAAAACCTGAAACATTTGTTCTTGAAGATGGTTTAGTGTTAGATTTACCTTTAGAAGTAGCGACTGGGCTCTTGGCCTTCACATTCACTTTTGATTTCGAATCTGTAGGATTCTTCTTCCAATTGAACTTCCATGAAGAGTTGGAAGTTGCCCTAAATTTTAGATTGCTCATATACTTCAATTGCTTCTCTACCTTAATCGCCCTGTGTAGCAACTCCTCCATATCCAAATAGTGATGTAAATCTACCACGTCAGTAATCTCCCTATTCAATTCGTTAATAAACCTATCCATTGTAGCCTCATCATCTTCCTCCACTCTAGCTCTAATCATGGCTATCTCCATTTTTTTATAATAGTCCTCTATGCACTCGGACCCTTGTGTCCACCCTTGGAACTTCTTGAGCAAATCCCTATGATAGTGACTAAGAATAAACCTCTTTTGCATAATGGTCTTCATCTCATCCCAGGTACTAATAGGCCTTTCACCACACCTACGCCTATTACGTACTAGTTGATCCCACCAAACACTAGCATAATCTAAAAATTCAACTGCATCCAATTTAACTTTTTTCTCAGTATAATTATGACATTCAAACACATGGTCCGCCTTCCTCTCCCATTCCAAGTACAACTCTGGATCATTCTTCCCATGAAATGATGGTATCTTCATTTTGATACTCCCCAAATTACAATCTCATCTTTAGGTATTTCCTCTTTCCCTCATGTAATTATACTCTCCTAAATCTGTTTCTTCAACCTCTTTTATCCTTACTCCTTCCCTCAAGTGTTTACTCGCAGTTCGCCTGATAGTAGTGTTGTTGGACAATTCCTTACTCCATTCTATCTTATCTATCCTCTCATGGATTTGCTCCAAATCACCACTCAGTATTCTCTTCATCTCTCTCATTAACGCATCAAATAATAACCTATTTTCCCCTCCTCCATTCTCCCCTCCAGCTAGACTTTGTCCTGATCTCTACAATCAAGAAAAGAGATTAGTAACAACGAATATAATATATCTCTCACAACACACTCGTATGTTGCTCTCAATAATAATGTTCTCACAATTCACTCATGTTTTGCTATTAGTAATAATGTTCTCACAACCTGCTCTTACAATTCTTTGATATGAACTCAGATTGAAAACTCCTCAACGTAAGCTACTAAGGCAATTTTATTGACTAACTAATTAAAGGTACACAACACACATCAATACTTATTCAAGATTCACTACGAAATTGGAAAAATAAATAAAGAAGATATCCTTAGCACGGAATTGGAAAGGATAAGATTACACCGAACAAGTAATAGCATAGCAATGTAATTTGAATGCAAAATTGGAAAGACAAGATAATGTTGAAGGACGAAATGGAAAGTGCATTCTATCACTTGATTATGTGATTCAAAGCAAGGATTTGTCTTTGTAACTCGGCAATTTGAATACTTCCATGGTCGAAACATAAAAAAAAAAAAATTATATGAATTTCTAAAGATATGGAACTAGAATTAAGGATTGAATTTCAATTTGCTAAGATAACAAATTGTTGTTCGGTTGCTAATAGCACTTTCTACGGCCAAATTGTAATTTTTTTTATACAAATTTATAAGATATGAACAAGAACTATGGAATGAATGAAATAAATAATTAACAAGGATAGATGTTACTCAATTCAAGAAGCCTAAGCTTTGATACCAAATGATGCGCAAACCCTAAGTAAGTCAAACCTAGAACCCAATGATTGATATTGAAATCGGATTCCCAAGGAATGTCTTGAACAAGTAAGGATGGAACTAGACCCCAACCACACCTATTGATCGAAATCTAAGTTATCAAAGAATTCCCCAAGCATTTATGTTGAAGAAATTGTGGAGTTCTTTCTCGAAGAACAAGAGAGAGCTTTTCCATGAAAAGTTGTATATTAAAAAAGAATGATGATGTTTAAGGAGTACCGCCCCTCCCCCTTTCACGTGTCTATATTGGTTTACACATACCAAAAAAAAAAAAAAAAACCTAAACTTCTAAACATAGAAAAACCTACCTTGACTTCCTAATGGCCGAAAATCTTACAAGGAATTATACTAAGACACAAAACCAAACAAATAAAACATGTCATAACAAAACCAAGTGGCTCTCCTTTTCGGTTTAATTTCCTTTTCAGAAATAATTCATCCTAAGGCTTCCATATCCTTGCACCCCTTTGTGGAAACATGAATCAAGTTGATAAAGATCAATTCTCCTTTAATGTAACTTGGTTCCTTCTCTTGTAGATCCATGACTAGTCCTTACAGAGCTTCACTCATCCGCTTAGCTTTAACTCCAGTCATTGGGCCTCCAATACCATGTAATGGGTCATTAGACTTCAGTTCATTCCCTTTTGATGCTAGTCGATCCTCATTGATTATTAATGAGGGAAACACATGCTAGAGGATTATCTGGTCATTTTGGTGAAAAACGAACTCTGGCTTTGTTAAAAGAACATTTCTATTGAAGGGGCATGATGAAGGTTATCCGTAAAGTACTCGAAAGGTGTAGGGTATGTAAGAGAGCAAAAGGAAAGAAAGGGGTTTGGGGTAAATATATGCCTTTGCCTAAACCTACTCAACCTTCAGCTTGGATTTTATTTTGGGTTTGCCCAGGACATAAAGAGAAAAGGATTCTATTATGGTTGTTGTTGATCGCTTTAGCAAAATGTCCCATTTTATGCCTTGCCACAAAACGAAGGATGCACAATTTATAGTTAACCTTTTTCTGTAAGAACTTGTAAAACTACATGGTGTTCCACACAACATAATGTTTGATAGAGACACTAAGTTTCTTAGCTTTTTCTGGAAGACACTATGGAGAAGACTTGGTACTAAACTCATGTATAGTACCTCTTGCCATCCATACACCGATAGCCAGATAGAGGTTGTTAATCGTACTTTTGGTACCTTACTAAGAGCAATGGTTAACAAGAATCTTAATGATTAGTAACAATTAAAAAAAGAGATTAGTAACAACAAATATAATATATCTCTTACAACTCACTCATGTGTTGCTCTCAATAATAATGTTCTCACAATTCACTCGTGTTTTGCTCTCAGTAATAATGTTCTCACAACTCGCTCTTACAATTCTTTGATATGAACTCGGATTGAAAACTCCTCAATGTAAACTACTAAGGCAATTCTACTGATTAAGTAATTGATTCCAATACACTACCATTAAGGGTACACAACATAGATCAATAGCTATTCAAGATTCACTATGGAATTGGAAACATAAACAAAGAAGATATCCTTTGCACGAAATTGGAAAGGACAAGATTGCATCGAACATGTAATAGCATAGCAATGTAATTCAAATGCAAAATTGGAAAGATAAGATAATGTTGAAGGATATAATGGAAAGCGTATTGTATCACTTGATTATGTGATTCAAAGCAAGGATTTGTCTTGGTAATTCGGCAATTTGAATACTTCCACGGTCGAAATGTAAATTTTTTTTTATACAAATTTCTAAAAATATGGAACAAGAATTAACGATTGACTTTCAATTTACTAAGATAACAAATTGTTGTTCTATCGCCAATAGCACTTTCTATGGTGGAATCGTAATTTTTTTTTATACGAATTTATAAGATATGAACAAGAACCATGGAATGAACAAAAAAAATAATTAACAAAGATAGATGTTACTTGATTCAAGAAGCCTAAGCTTTGATACCAAATGTTGCATAAACCCTAGGTTTGTCAAACCTAGAACTTGGCGATCGATATTGAAATCAGATTCCCAAGGGATGTCTCGAACAAGTAAGAACAGAACTAGACCCCAACCACACTTGTTGATTCAAACCTATGTTATTAGAGATTTCCCCAAGCATTTATATTGAAGACATCATGGAGTTCTTTCTCAATGAACAAGAGAGAGCTTTTCCGTGAAAAGTTATATATTGAAAAATAATGATGATGTACAAAGAGTGTTGCCCCCTCACCTTTCACATGTCTATATTGGTTTACACATACAAAAAAAAAAAAAAAACCTAAAATTCCAAAGATAGAAAAACCAACCTTAACTTCCTAATGGTCAAAAATATTACAAGGAATTATACTAAAACACAAAACCAAACAAATAAAACAAGTCATAACAAAACCAAGTAGCTTTCCTTTTCGATTCAATTTCCTTTTCAAAAATAATTTATCTTAAGGCTTCCATATCCTTGCACCCCTCAATGGAAACGCGAATCATGTTGATAACGGTTAATTCTCCTTTAGTGTAACTTGGTTCTTTCTTTTGTAGATCCATTACTAGTCCTCACAATGCTTCACTCATCCGCTTAGCTCTAGCTTGGGTCATTAGGCCTCTAATACCATGTAGTGGGTCATTGGACTTCAATTTATTCCCTTTTGATGCTAGTCGATCTCATCGATTATTAGTGAAGGAAACACATGCTGGAGGATTATCTGGTCATTTTGGTGAAAAATGAACTCTGGCTTTGTTAAGAGAACCTTTTTATTAGAAGGATATTCATAAGGTGCTCAAAAGGTGTGGGGTATATAAGAGAGCAAAAGAAAAGAAAGGGGTTCAGGGTGGATGTATGCCTTTGCCTTAACCTACTCAACCTTCAACATGGATTTTATTTTGGGTCTTCCCAAGACTTAAAGAGGAAAGGATTCTATTATGGTTGTTGTTGACTGCTTTAGCAAAATGTCCCATTTTGTGCCTTGCCACAAAATAGAGGATGCACTATTTATAGTTAACCTTTTTGTGTAGGAAATTGTAAAACTACATGGTGTTCTACATAACATAGTTTCTGACAGAGACACTATGTATAAGACTTGGTAGTAAACTCATGTATAGTACCGCTTGCCATCCATAGACTAATGGCCAGACAAAGGTTATTAATCATACTCTTAATACCTTACCAAGAGCAATGGTTGGCAAGAATCTTACTATTAGTAACAATCAAGAAAAGAGATTAGTAGCAACAAATATAATATATCTCTCATAACTCACTCATGTGTTGCTCTTAATAATAATGTTCTCACAATTCACTCATGTTTTGCTCTCAGTGATAATGTTCTCTCAACCCGAATTGAAAACTCCTTAATGTAAACTACTAAGGAAATTTTACTGTCTAACTAATTGATTCCAATACACCACAATTAAGGGTACACAACACAAATCAATAGCTATTCAAGATTCACTATGGAATTGGAAACACAAACAAAGAAGATATCCTTAGCATGAAATTGGAAAGGACAAGATTGCATTGAACATATAATAGCATAGCAATGTAATTTAAATGCAAAATTGGAAAGACAGGATAATGTTGAAGGACGGAATGGAAAGTGCATTGCATCACTTGATTATGTGATTCAAAGCAAGGATTTGTCTTTGTAACTCAACAATTTGAATACTTCTACGATCGAAACATAATTTTTTTTTTTATACAAATTTCTAAATATATGGAACAAGAATTAAGGATTGAATTTCAATTTGCTAATATAACAAATTGTTGTTCGGTTGCCAATAGCACAATCTACAATCGAATTGTATTTTTTTTTATACGAATTTGTAAGATATGAACAAGAACTATGGAATGAACAAAATAAATAATTAACAAGGATAGATGTTACTTGATTCAAGAAGCCTAAGCTCTGATACCAAATGATGCGCAAACCCTAGGTATGTCAAACTTAGAACCTAGCGATCGATATTGAAATTGGATTCCCAAGGAATATCTCAAACAAGTAAGAATGGAACTAGACCCCAACAACACCTATTGATTGAAACCTAAGTTACCAGAGATTTCCCTAAGTGTTTATGTTGAAGAAATCATAGATTTCTTTCTAAAAGAACAAGAGAGAGCTTTTCCATGAAAAGTTGTATATTAAAAAATAATGATGATCTTCAAAGAGTGCCACCCCCTCCCCATTCACATGTCTATATTAGTTTACACATACAAAAAAAAAAACCTAAACTTTCAAACATTGAAAAACCGACCTTGACTTCCTAATGGCTGAAAATCTTACAAGGAATTATACTAAAACATAAAACCAAACAAATAAAACAAGTCATAACAAAACCGTGTGGCTTTCCTTTTCGATTCAATTTCCTTTTCAAAAATAATTTATCTTAAGGCTTCCATATCCTTGCACCCCTCTATGGAAACGTGAATCAAGTTAATAACGATCAATTCTCCTTTAGTGTAACTTGGTTCCTTCTCTTGTAGTTCCATGACTACCTTGCAAAGCTTCAATCATCTACTTAGCTCTAGCTCAGGTCATTAGGCCTCCAATACCATATAGTGGATCATTAGACTTCAGTTCATTCCCTTTTGATGCTATTTGATCCTCATCAATGATTAGTGAGGGAAATACATGCTAGAGGATTATCAGGTCATTTTGGTGAAAAAAGAACTTCGACTTTGTTAAAAGAACATTTTTATTGGAGGGGCATAATGAAGGATATTCATAACGTGCTCAAAAGGTGTGGGGTATGTAAGAGAGCAAAAGGAAGGAAAAGGGTTCAGGGTGAATATATGCCTTTGCCTAAACTTACTCAACCTTCAACATAGATTTTATTTTAGGTCTGCCCAGGATGTAAAGACAAAAGGATTCTATTATGGTTGTTGTTGATCACTTTAGCAAAATGTCCCATTTTGTGCCATGCTACAAAAAGGACGATGCACTATTTATAGTTAACCTTTTTGTATAGGAAATTATAAAACTACATGGTGTTCCACACAACATAGTGTTTAATAAAGACACTAAGTTTCTTAATTTTTTCTGGAAGACACTATGGAGAAGACTTGGTACTAAACTTATGTATAGTACCTCTTGCCATCCATAGACTGACAACCAAACAGAGGTTGTTAATTGTACTCATGGTACATTACTAAGAGTAACGGTTGGCAAGATTCTTACTAATTGGGACTTGTTTCTCCCTATTGTTGAGTTCGCTTACAATAGGTCTACCCTTTCAAGTCATGTATGGTTATAATCCCATTCTTCCATTAGATTTCATAGCTAGTCCAATAACTAAGGAAGAAAACTTGAGTGGAGTAAAACGAACCTAGGAGATTCAGAAACTTCATCAGAAGATAGCTGAACATCTTCAGAAAACACAGGAATAGCAGAAACTTAAGGGTAATAAAAATAGGAAAACCAGAATTTATAATCTAGATGATCTAGTCTGGATTAATCTCAGCAAAGGCAGGTTTCCTCACAAGAAGTTACAAAAGTTATCACCCTAAGTAGATGGACCTTTTAGAGTTATCAGACGTATTAACAACAATTCATACAGAATAGAATTGTCAGGAGGTTACAATGTCTCTGCTACATTTAATGTTGTAGATCAATCACCATATTTGCTAGATGTTGTTATGAATACTTATCAAATTTGAGGGCAATTCTTCTATTGGCCCGAGGACATGATAGGAATCATACACCTACAAGACCCATCACTAGGGCAAGAGCTAAAGGATTACAAAATTTTGCGATGAGGGCCCTCTTTCAACAATTAGACCCCAAAGACATTTGTTTAGTGTCTTCGTTTCCATTTTATAATTGCTTTGCATTTCAGTAGGTACATTTGTCGGTTTTATAGGATGGCGAACCAACACACTAATTTCAAGTGTGTAAGCTATACTTGAGCCTACAAAGACAAGAGGAAACGACCTGTATTTCACTTGAGAAAATCGACCATCTTCACCTCATTCCATGTCGATGAATGGGCTCTTCAAGTGTTCCTTAGAATCGGTTTTTGCTCTATTTCTCATGGTTTTAATTTCCTTATTTAGAGTAAGGTATACATACTTGTTATTTAGGTTTTGTAAAACACTTTTGAAGAATCATTTTTCAAATATTGTTGCCATAAGGGGACACTCCTTTTTTACGCAAAAACTCTTATCATTTCTTCTTGAATTATAGCGAGTTGAATTTGATTTTTGTTGTGTGTAATATCAACAATATCAAATCAATCCTAATTCCAACTAGTACATAACATCTGTCAAGGAATTAGTTCTTCTTTTCTCTCTCTTGTTCACATAATTTTAAGGTTCATACAATTTAGGTTTCATGCCAATTGGTGGGGAATTGTTACATTATGTGTTCCATCAATGACTCATATTGCAATTGGCCTTTGAAGCACATCATTATGGCTAAGATCCAAGGTACGTGTAACTTATGTATTGTTCTATGTTTGATTATGTTAGTACATGTTTTTTAAAGTGATTAAGTGAATGGTTCGGTTTAAGTTTTTAAGTGATAAGAATCAAAATCCGTCAAGACTTATCATTAGGGCAAGAGCCAAAGGATTTCAATTCTTGCTATGAGGGCCCATTTTGAGCACATTGACCCTGGAATTATTTATTTACTAACCTCTTTTCTCTTATTCATGTATTGTATATTCCAACAAGCACACTTATCATGCTTTATAGGGTGATGGACAAACTCACTAAGACTCAGCTTGTGCGTTATCCATGGACCGACCTAAATCGGCGATGAGTTGGGCTGACGAATCCTATGGAAGAGCTAGCATGATGAAGACTATTTTTATTTATAATTATTTCTTTGGAGTATTTATGTTGTAATATTTCTTTTGGGACGTTTTCATTTGCTTGTAATTGTCTTTTAGGACTGGGCACCCTAAAAGTGGTATAGTTGTAATTTTGTGAACTTTTTAACCCTAAAAGGAGCAAGTATAAATACTTGCTTAAATAGGGTTTTCGGGGAGTTAGCCAAAATTTTCAGAAATAGAGAACACTTCACATGTGAGGTTAGCGTTGTTCCTAAAATCCAAATTGCTCTTATCAATTTCAATACCAAAAATTAAAATTGTGGCGAGTTGCAACAAAGAGAAATTGTGAGTAATATCAATTCCTTCTTATTGTGTTTCCTTGTCATCACTAGTGAGTTATATCTAGGGTTGATTATGATTGTTCTTGGTCAGATTTTGATTTCATTCGAAATCATTCTATCATGTTATAAAATTGATTGGTTTTGACATTAGTTCTAACCATCAAATTTGCTTCATTTGAACTGTGGTTTACTTTGTTTAGAAAGGGGATCTCGGATTGGTTCTTGTTGTTTTTTCTAAATTCACGTGGCATTCAAGTGTGTTTAGTGTTGCAATTGAGGATTTCATCATTATAGTATTGTTCCCTTGAAAACTATAACATTCGACTCATCATACATCATAAGGGATCCACAATTCTTGTAAATTTTGAATGAAAATTGGAGTAGTCATTTGAAGATTGCAATTGATCCAATTACATGTGCTTAACCCCCTTTTAGGGACATCATTAAGTGATGTGCTGTATGTGCTTGGCTCGGACTAGGGGACCATAATGGTAGATCCTTAGGGAGCACCCTAATGATCCTTGTGTGATATTGTCCTTAGTGGAGTCATGCTTAGAAATGATCTAGGTTAGATGTTGTTCAAGTGTTTAAAGTGTACATGGGTGTAGGGCTTGTAGTGGCAGTTCCCATCACGAAGTCATGTTCCAATGTGTTAAGTGTGTTAAGGGGGTCATGAGTACCCTATTGTTTGCTTGTAGACTAAAATTACATTATGAAATGATTGTATGTGTTTAAGTTCTGCATGATGTGTGTAATACTTGTTTATGTTTGTCATGCGTATTTGTTTGTGTTATACGTACTGGCATTAGCTCACCCTTCGAGGAAACATTTTTAGATGCAGATGTTGAGAGAAATGAGAACCTAAAAGAAAACTTGGGTTTAGCTGGACTATAGAGAGAGGAAGACGAAAAGTACTATTATTATTATGGTAATTAAGTTTTAGGAAGAATTATGATGTTTAACTGTAATAGATAGTATTTGTTTAGAATTATTATTTTTGGTGTTTAAAGACTTCTGCTACGTCAAATATTTGTTATGGTTCAAGTTATCATTTGAATTTTGAGGTTATATAGAGTACCTTTATCATAAGAGTTATAGGTTAAAATGTATTAGAGTTATTCAGAGCCTTAACATGTTCTTATGAGATAAGACACATGGTGGGCAATAGCATGGCCAAAGTTTCAAGGCGTTACATAGTCTTTAAATAGTAAAGTTTATAGAGTACAATAAATCAATAAAAGTAATAGAAGAATCAATTATTGTTAAGTTTGCAAAAGAAACAAAGAATGATAAATTGGATGATGAGACTCCACCAATTTTTAATTAGGAGAAATTGTCTAAAAAACCAGTAAATGAAGGATCAATAATGAGTTCAAATTCTAAGGCTAAAGGATTCATAGAATGTAGCACAGATTCAGTAATACCAATTAATGAAGGCTCATTAGAACCCAAAATAGAATTTGTTAAGATGATGCTAGTAGAATTTGAAATGTATATAATGAGAGTTCTTTCTTAGACTATGAATCAAACAAGCTGCTAATGGTGTCTTTATTTACCAAGAGAAATACACAAGATAAATATTGAAGAAATTCAGTTTTGAAAGAATCAAGACTACAGCTACCTCAATAAGTTCTTGAATAAGGTTAGACTTAGATTTAAATGGGAAAAAGGTAAATGACAAAATATATAGAAGTTGACTGTTCATTACTTTATTTGACTACATCAAGACTTGATATTTTATTCTCAATATGCTTTTGTGCATGTTCTCAAAGTTCCCCAGTTAAAACACACCTAACTGCTATGAAGAGAATATTTAAGTATATTGTTATAAGTGTAAAATTAGGAATTGAATACTCAAAGTGTTAGAACTTTGTATTTAATCACATACATAGATGTTGATTATGTACAATGCAAAGGGGATCTAAAAAGTATTTTTGATACATGCTAGTTTTTATGAGACAAGTTGATATCTTAGTCCTCAAATAAACAAAATTCAATTGCTCTTTCAACACTTGATGTTGAGTATGTTTCAATTGGTAATTGTTGTGCACAAGTTTTATGGTTAAAACAATAGTTAATGGATTATAGCTTGAAATATCAAAGTATACCTATTAATTGTGATAATGTGAGTGCAATTAATTCAACTAAAAATCCAGTACAACACTCGAGATCTAACACATATTGAAATAAGACATCATTTTATTAAGGATTACATTTCTAACGGAAATATCAAAATAGAATATGTACCTATGAATTTATAACTTGTTGATATTTTTGCTAAAACTTTAAATAAAGTATGATTTCCATACACAAGGATCAAATAGGAATTTGTAGTCCCCTTTAATTCTTAAGTTTGATAAAAGGGAAAGTGAATAAATTAATAGAAAAATATTTTGGGATTAGTCTATTAGATGGAAGAAAGCAAGGAAAGTTAAAATCAATTTGATGATTCTAGTTTCCTAAAATATTCAACACAGAGTTTGTATAAAAATCCTCTTAGGGTTAAATATTCTAAATCATCCCTAAACAATCACATCCAAAAGAAAAGAAACTTTCAAAAGTTTTAAGAGCAAGAAAATGACTAAGAAGGAACAGAGGGAAGAGAACGGGATGATATAAAGAGAAAAGTATAGGTATGAACCATAGCACCTCAAACCACCTCCGCTTGGATCAAAAGAATTAACATCTAATGAAGAGCCTTTCACAAAAGAAGAAGAAAAATTTATGCTGCTTTAATTAAGGAGATGATAGATTGGTTCGAGAAGGAATAGAGAGAAAAGAGAAGGATGAATTGTAATCATAAAGGAAATGCTTTGTTTTCTAAATAATTTTACGATTACGGTTGTTTAATATTATGTTGTTGAACAATTTAATTTTTTATTTTGTTGTTGGACAATTTATGATAATGATACATTTTTGTTGATTATGATTATCATGTTAGTTTCTATATATATTAAATGTTTTGTACTTATATACATATATTATTTGTTTATCTATTCTGATGTTAATGAAAAGGAGGGAAAACAAAGAGAAAAGAAAATAGGAGAAGCAATTTGAATGAGTGAGTTTTTTAAAGAGATAGATCGGAACACATAAGATAAGACAAATCATAAGTTTAAGGGAAGATTGGGAGTTTAGAAAATAAATAATTTCTTTTTTCAAATAAATAGAATCCTTTTAAAAAAAATGAGTAATACAAATTTTTATAATGAATAAGTTTTTTAGAAATTGTTTTATTATCATCAAAAAGGAAAAAAATATAAAAAATAAAAAAATATTAAAAATAAGTTTTTATGATAACAAAAGGTATAAAAATGATTTTAGAAAAATAAGTGCTATGACAAAAGACTAAGAGAAAGGTATAAGTTTGTTATAAATTTTTGATACATTGTTTGAGTGTGCAAAAATAAGTTATTCAAAACATGTTTATCTATAGAAATTTGGTTCCGGAAAACAAATTAAGTAAAAGTCAAAATTTCAATCAACAGGAGATTTAAGAGAGATAATTTAATATTCTATTTATAGCATTGTTTGTTTCTCGTCCTATTAAAAGTTTAGGCATCATTTAATCTATCATTAATTACTTTAATTAAGTTACTGATAAATTTTCATTTTTCTTATCAACAGTTATATTCATGTTCTATATTTAACCACGACTTATTATTATTATTTATTTCTTTTTTTTGGGGGGCGGGGTGGATTTGGGGCTGTGGTGTGTCAATCTTAGGCACAATTCGTTATTGCTGCTTCATCAATACCCATGGAGTCATTCCTTCATTTTTAAGGCTTCACGAGGAGCAAATCTCTTCGTAAACTACAATTTTTATGGCTTCAACATATATAGATTAATCACCACATTTGTCAATATCGAGCAGCCGGTATGGAAGATAGCGACTAATGGAAATTAAAAAAACGATGGAAATGTTAGAGAATGACACGGGATTCCAAAAGGAACACATGGCAGGACAATCCCGATTCCATGAGTTGAGAGACCATTCATAAGCAAAGTGTACTGGAGATTGTGACAATGGCTTAAGTCGAAAGCGAAGTAGGATTTCATACCAGTAATTCAACGAAATGTTGTTAAATTTAAGAATTTTGCTCAAAGTGTAGTAACATCCAAGCAGGTTTTGTCTGTGAAACTGTGATGGGGAAAAGCCACCAAGTGGTCACAATTCATGTTCATACCCGCTTGCAACGCCGCCGCATATGGCTTACAAACAAAGCCAACCACATCATCTTGGCAGTCATCCATGTCTCCATGTTCTACCATACTCTTAAATCTCCCGCTGAAATATATCCTGTCCGACGATAGGGTACTTTTAATCCCTTTTTCTCTTAATCACATAGTCAAATCTCTCACTACAGTAATAATCTCCAGAGGTCTAGCACATTTTAATGAGCAAATTAAATTTTCAGTGCATAATTTCTTAAGTACAACCCTAAAACTATTGCTAGTTATAGTGCTTTTAGAAACCATTTCTCACTTTAGCAATGATTTGACATATATATCTATATATATAAATATATATATAATTTAAGAGCAATGAAAATAATTTTAAAGTTTAAAAATTATATTTGCATTGGTCAATAAATTTGGGATGTATTTGCAATTTTTTTGGTTTTGACTCTTTTTTTTGGGGGGGGCCAAAACACAGACTCTAGACTTGAAAACAAAAATTTTAATAATTATGTAAACAATCATTGATACGAAATCGGTTTGCTCGGATTCCTAACTGATACGAACCACGCCAACGTGTGACGAAACCCAATACCAATACGTTCAGAATTCGCTACCTAAGATGCCAAACACACTCAAGTGGAAACCGTGACCCGTTGTCTATAAGCGAGACAAGAACCTTGGTATAATATGAAGACACCACAATCGGGATGAAAGACCAATTGATAAGTCGGGATAAACGCCACGGAAGAAAAATCCGATAAGTTCTAGATTAAGTTCTAGATTAGTTCCTTAAAGAACCAAGAGAGGAATTCTCTCAAAAGTGTTTTTCAAACTTTAATGTTGTATGTTCTATATTCTAAATGTTCTAAACCCTAGAAGCTTTATATTAGGGTTTACAATTCGTAATAATAAAGGCCCAAAATGACATCACTTCAATAAGTGCGTAAAAATAACAAAACAAGACATGAAGGCTGGCATCGGAGAGATACACGGCCGTGTACTTTGGCCGTGTATAATTCTGTGGAAATTCTTAACAACATACATGACCGTGTACTTCTAGTCGTATATCTTTCTGTGGAAATTCTTGACACCATACACGGCCGTGCCTTTGAACCGTGTATACGACCGTATATGATTCTGTGTAACCTCCAGACTCCTACATGGCCGTGCCTTGTAAAGACACGCCCTCTTCACCCTGTATCCAGTATGACTTGTACAAGAGCAAGTGCATTCCCATGGTTGTTCCAATCCTTTCCAACTTCATGATTGCTCCAATCCTTTCCGGCTTCGTGGACATCCTTTATCAACCCGTTAAGTGCTTCCTTGAATCGTTTCGCTCGATTTCTTGTGATTGGTCCAGGTGGCACTTCAAGAAGATCCACATTCCATCTTCTGGCTTGGCTCCTATTATGGCTCTCATCATTCCCCTCCTCTTGAAAAGGATTTGTCCTCAAGTCATCGCCTGCATCAAAAGGACTCAAATCAGTAACATTAAATGTAGCACTTACTTGATAATCACCGAGTAAATCTATCTTGTATGCATTATCATTGATGTGCTCAAGGATTTGAAATGGTCCATCGCCTCTAAGAAGTAGTTTAGATCGACGCTGCACAGGAAACCGCTCTTTACGCATGTGAACCCAAACCCAGTCTCCAAGTTCAAAGACAGCTTGTCGACGACCCTTGTTGGCTTGTTTCACATACTACTATGTTCTTCGCTCAATGTTTAGCCTTGCCTTCTCATGGATCTGTTTAACAAATTCTGCTTTCTTCTCGCCATCTATATTAACATACTCAGAAATAGGCAAAGGTGATAAATCCAAAGGAGTTAGTGGATTAAAACCATACACAAGGAGTAAACTTAGTAGCAGAATGCATTGTACGATTATAGGAAAATTCAACATGCGGCAAACAATCCTCCCAACTTTTAATGTTCTTCTTAATGATAGCCCTCAACAAAGTAGATAAAGTTTGATTTACTACCTCAGTTTGACCATCAGTCTGTGGATGACAACTAGTAGAAAACAATAACTTAGTTCCTAACTTAGCCTACAAGGTCTTCCAGAAGTAGCTTAAGAACTTAGCATCTCTATCTGATACAATTGTTCTAGGCATACCATGTAATCTCACAACTTCCCTAAAGAACAAATTAGCAATATTGCAAGCATAATTTGTTTTGTGACAAGGAATGAAATGTGCCATCTTAGAGAATCTATCCACAACTACAAAAATAGAATCTCGACCATGTCTAGACTTGGGTAATCCTAACACAAAATCCATGGAAATATCTACCCAAGGCTCATGAGGAATGGGAAGTGGGGTATAAAGCCCTTGAGGTTGGACTCTAGATTTTGCTTGCTTACACGTGACACATCGCTCACAAATCCTCTCAACATATCGTTTCATGTGAGGCCAATAGAAGTGTTCCTACAATACCCCTAAGGTTTTAGCTACTCCAAAATATCCCATTAAACCTCCTTCATGAGACTCCCTCACTAGTAATTCCCTTAAAGAACAAATTGAAATGCATAGTCTACTCTCCCTAAACAAGAATCCTTCATATTTATAAAACTTACCATGACCACTCTTCTCACAATGCACATACTCCTCACAAAAATCTCGATCAGTAGCATACAATTCCTTAATGTGCTCAAAACCAAGCAGTCTAGAACTAAGAGTAGAGATAAGAGCATACCTTCTAGAAAGTGTATCGGCAATGACATTCTCTTTACCTTGCTTGTAGTGGATGACATAGGGAAATGTTTCAACGAACTCCACCCAACGAGCATGCCTTTTGTTTAGCTTATGTTGTCCCTTCAAGTACTTCAACGATTCATGGTCAGTGTGGATTTCGGCCAAAGATAGTGTTGCCAAGTCTCCAGTGCTCGAACCAAGGTATATAACTCCTTATCATAAGTAGGGTAGTTCAAGGTTGCCCCACTTAGCTTCTCGCTAAAGAATGCAATTGGTCTTCTCTCTTGCATGAGCATTGCTCCAATACCTAATCCTGAAGCATCACACTCAATTTCAAACGTTTTAGCAAAGTCAGGTAAAGCAAGTAATGGTGCCTGAGTTAGCTTATTTTTAAGCGTCTGAAAGGCCTTCTCTTGTTGCTCTCCCCATCTGAACCCCACGTTCTTCTTAATTACCTCAGTAAGTGGTGCTGCAATGATACTGAAATCCTTCACAAATCTCCTGTAAAAACTCGCTAGTCCATGGAAACTCCGCACATTACTTACATGAGTTGGACTAGGTCATTCTTGGATCGCACAAATCTTTTCTTCACGAACCTATATTCCTTGTGCACTAACAACAAAACCAAGAAACACAAGTTTATCTGTGCAAAAAGTGCACTTCTTGAGGTTAGCATATAATTGCTCCTTTCGAAGCACTTCTAAAACATCCCTCAAGTGAGATATATGGTCTTCCAAACTCTTGCTGTAAATGAGAATATCATCAAAATAGACAACCACAAATTTGCCAATAAAAGTCCTCAAAACATGGTTCATAAGTCTCATAAAAGTACTAGGTGTGTTAGTTAAACCAAAAGGCATTACTAACCACTCATACAATCCATATTTCGTTTTGAATGCGGCTTTCCATTCATCACCTTCTTTCATTCTAATTTGGTGATATCGACTTTTCAGATCAATTTTGGAAAAGACACTAGACCCATGTAACTCATCTAACATGTCATCTAAGCGAGGAATGGGATGATGATACTTTACCGTGATGTTGTTGATGGCGCGGCAGTCAACACACATTCTCCATGACCCATCCTTCTTAGGCACCAAAATCATAGGCACTGCGCATGGGCTCATGCTTTCCCTCACGTACCCCTTCTCCATTAATTCATCGACCTGCCTTTGGAGTTCCTTTATCTCCTTCAGATTGCTCCCATAAGCTGGCTTGTTTGGAATCGATGCTCCGGGTACAAGGTCAATTTGGTACTCAATACCACAAATAGGTGGTAATCCCTTTGGAATCTCCTCAGGGAAGACATCTTCAAAGTCCTGCACAATAGACACAACCACACTAGGCAAAGAGTTAGATAGTTCGTTAGTATTTAAACATGTTTCCTTAAAAACCAACAACAACATAGGTTGCTCCATCACTAACGCTCTCCTCACCACATTCGCTCCTGCCACACAACTCTCCTTTTACAAGGCTGCACTCTCCTTTTCACTCACCACCAAAGTTGATCCCCCTTCAACTTGGTCTCTCACACTCTTTCCAGCCTTCCTCTCTTTTTCCTTTTGAGTTCGACTTTTGTATTCCTTTTCTTTATCATTGTCTTTTGCTCTCTCACTCTCCCTCTATTTTTCACTCACCTTATATTTTGCAAAAGACTGTTGTAGCTGCAACTGATCCTCATACACCTATTTAGGTGTTAAAGGATTAAAATTAAAGCTTTTCCCCTGGTGAACAAGCGTATACTTGTTAGAAAAGCCATCATGAACAACCTTCCTATCAAATTGCCATGGCCTCCCCAACAACACATGACACACCTGCATTGGCACTACATCGCATAACACCTCATCCTCATAACTACCAATGCGAAAAGCAATCAAGGCTTGCTTACTCACCTTAGTCTCGCCACTATCATTCGACCACTGCAATTTATATGGACTAGGGTGTTTAGTAGTCTTGAGTCCCAGCCTCTCAACAATAAAATTACTCACCACATTAGTGCAACTTCCTCTATCAATGATCAAACTGCAAATGTGATCACCTAGATAACATCTAGTATGAAAGATATTCTCTCTTTGCACCTCCTCTTCTTCCTTCACCTGCACATTCAAAACTCGTTTTACTACCGCCACTAACTTCCCTACTGTAGGCTCCTCACCATCACTAGCATCCTCTAATGGAGGCATATCATCTTCTTCACTATCCCCCTCAGTCTCATACTCACCATCATCACGCAAAATCATCACACGCCTATTTGGACATTGACTAGCAATATGGCCTCTACCTTGGCATTTAAAACATCTAATGTCACGATTTCTAGGAGTAGAAGAGTTAGGTTTACCTTGGTTACCAGGAGTAGAACCCGCTTGCCTCTGCTCTCCTTTAGGTTTAGTGGGTAAAGGCTTTTCTTCCTTCTTCCATTGGTTAGTCTTCCAGGTGGATGAACTAGTACCCTGTTGAAACCGTGCATTACTTCTACCTTTCCTCTTGTGCTGGTTCTCAACCTTTATAGCCATATGAACCATATCTTCCAATTCTACATAATGCTGCAATTCTACGACATTTTGAATTTCTCTATTCAATCCCGCAAGAAACCTAGCCATGGTAGCCTCTCTATCCTCCTTTACATTCGCCCTGATCATCGTTACTTCCATCTCCTTGAAATACTCATCCACGCTTCGGCTTCCCTGCTTAAGAGTTTGCAATTTGTTGTGCAATTCACGATAGTAATATGCAGGCACAAACCGCTTCTTCATCACCCTTTTCATCTCTTCCCAAGACTCAATAGGTGGTTCGCCATTCCTTCTTCTATTCAACATTAGTTGATCCCACCACACTATGGCATAATCCGAAAATTCAATGGCAGCAAGTTTCACTTTCTTTCTCCCACTATAGTTATAACAATCAAATACCATCTCTACCTTCTTCTCCCATTCTAAGTACGCCTCGGGATCATTCTTCCCTTGGAAAGGAGGAATCTTCATCTTTATACTACTCAGTTGATTATCCTCTCTATTCCTATCTCCTCTATCTTCCCAATCCCTAGTTCCTCTATTCCTACCACTATAACCTCTATAACTCCCGACAGAAGGTTCATCAAATTCATCATCAGACATTTCATCTCCACCCCTTTGTACTCTCCTAGAACAACCCTCCCTCTTACGCCCTTGGAAGACGTTTTTAGATTGCTCTAGTTTTTGTTCCACCGTCTCATGAATTTGTTCCATGCCCTCCTGAAACATTCTCTTCATCTCACCCCTCAACGCCTCAATCACTAACCTAGCATTAAACCTTCCCCTCTCACCTTCAGGAGAATGTTGCCTCGACATAGTTCCTGCAGAAAAGATTAGAACTAACACAAATATATATATATAATTAAGCCTCACCATACACTCCCTTACGTGTTTCGCTCAAAGGATGGTATCACACAGTCACTCGTGTATTCTCACAAGCAATGATGATATCAACTCACCAATTCCTCTTCTCAATTCTTTTGGAACTAACCCAAACTACACCAATTCCCTTCCGTAGAATTTAAAACAACTCTAGGGCTCGAAATTTTTTCCTCTTTTTCTTTCAGATTTTTTTTGTTGCCTTTGTTTGCTGCTCTTGATCACGTTCCCCTTTTCTTTTTTTCTTTTTTTGTCGTGATTCTTCCTTTTTTTTTTTTTGTAACAAAATTGAATAGTAGGTACTACACTTTCAATAGACAATTAACACTATGAAATTGAATATGAACAATTGATATGAATGATTGGAGTTAGGGTGTTGATGTTACCTTCCTCAAACCAAACTGATGTTTAACAAACCTAGGCTTTGATACCAAACTGATACGAAATCGGTTTGCTCGGATTCCTAACTGATACGAACCACACTAACGTGTGACAAAACCCAATACCAATACGTTCGGAATTCGTTACCTAAGATGCCAAACACACTCAAGTGGAAACCGCGACCCATTGTCTATAAGCGAGACAAGAACCTTGGTATAATATGAAGATGCCACAATCGGGATGAAAGACCGATTGATAAGCCAAGATGAACGCCACGGAAGAAAAATCCGATAAGTTCTGGATTAGTTCTTTAAAGAACCAAGAGAGGAATTCTCTTAAAAGTGTTTTTCAAACTTTAATGTTGTATGTTCTATATTCTAAATGTTCTAAACCCTAGGAGCTTTATATTAGGGTTTACAATTCGTAACAATGAAGGCCCAAAGCGACATCACTTCAATAAGTGCGTAAAAATAACAAAACAAGACATGAAGGCCAGCGTCAAAGATATACACGGCCGTGTACTTTAGCCGTGTATAATTCTGTGGAAATTCTTGACAACATACACGACCGTGTACTTCTAGTCGTGTATCTTTCTGTGGAAACTCTTGACACCATACACGGCCGTGCCTTTGAACCGTGCATACGACCATATATGATTCTGTGTAACCTCCAGACTCCTACACGGCCGTGCCTTGTAAAGACACGCCCTCTTCACCCCGTATCTGGTATGACTTGTACAAGAGCAAGTGCATTCCCATGGTTGTTCCAATCCTTTCCAACTTTATGATTGCTCCAATCCTTTCCGGCTTCAAGGACATCCTTTATCAACCCGTTAAGTGCTTCCTTGAATCGTTTCGCTTGATTTCTTGTGATTGGTCCAGGTGGCACTTCAAGAGGATCCACATTCCATCTTCTGGCTTGGCTCCCATCATGGCTCTCATCAATCATGGATTTTCATTAATGTAAAATCGGCAATCATTAATGCCAAATGTAAGTGTAATGGTTGAAGGTATAATGTCTCAAAATTTGGGACATCATAATTTACCACATGTCACTATTACATAACAACTTTAAACTTGTTCATCCCCACATTGCATTCATACTAATATTACTTTAATAAAAGAAATAAATGACTATTAGGTGAGCCATTCTAATCATCATTAATTAAAACATTATAGATAATCCCAAAATAAAATTCAAGATAAACATTTGTCCTAATATAATAATTAACATAATTAGGAATCTAGTACTATTCCATATTCTCAAATCCATAACTTAAAGTTCTAATAACAGTTCTTCCTTAGTTTCTTATCAATTTTCATCAATATAGTAATAATGTTCTCTCCCTTACTCATCCACATAAATTCCCACCAAATTATCATTTTCATCGTAGTCGACGTATTCATCGTTCTCACTTGCAACAAAGAAAAAATAAAGAGGGATGAGCTTAAGCTCAATACATGAGTACCACACCGATATACACATGCCATACAGTAACAATACCACATGCATATATACAATAGTAGTATACAACACCTCAATTCATCAATTTGTTTATCTTTATTAATCAACATACAACATAAGGGTACCCATGACCCCAATAAACATACAATATATATATATAATCCTAATGGGAATTGCCACTGCAAACCCTATCTAACTCTAACCTACCTTTGATCATTTCGATACACGATTCCATTAGAAACAATGCGGCATATTGATCATCAAGGTGTTCCCTAGGGATCTGCCACTACAAGCCCCTAGGTTGAGCCAAGCATAAGCAACATACACATTAAACTCCAATATTCAATTAACTTCATTAAACATTTGAAATCATTAACCACTTACAATTATTAAACAACTATCTAGCAAACACAATCAGCAAAATAAGGTAAACACTTACCTAAAAGGATGTTCCTACTATAGTCTCTTACATCTCTAAGAAAAGAGTGTAAACTTATTCAATTATAAAGAGCTACACTTAGTTCTATTCTATAAGTAATCTAGGTTTACTAAATTATTAGGTATATTCCAATTATATAATTCCATTCCTCGAAGTCCTATTGTGCATCTATCATAGTTTAGAATCATGAAAATATAATTTAGAATTAAAGTATAAGTGTTTCAAGATGACGTCGTGTGTGAAGCCATGTAGAGGAACACTAGCTAGAGTATAGTCGTACTATTGGCTAAGTATCTTTTTGTGAAAAATATCATTTCAGCATGCCTGACAGGAATCAAATTCCTATAGGACCTATCACTAGAGTAAGAGCCAAAGGGATACAAAATTTGGCAATGGGGTCCTCTTTGAACAATCAAACCCCGAGAATATTTGTTTAGTATCTTCTTTTCTATTACATATTTGTTGTGTATGCATTCCAGTAGGTACATTTGTTGGTTTTTACAGGACAGAGGATAAACTCAGTAAAGCTCAGTTTGTGGGTTATTCATGGACCTAAATAAATCGAAGAAGAACCGGTTCACAATATGTTCAATTGAAGTGAAGAACCAGCCACTTGAAGAGCATTTGTACTTGTAAATTTCTTTTTTAAGAACTGGCCACTTAAGTGGCTTATTTGTAATTTGTTATGTTATTTTTACCCTAATTAGAGTAAGTATAAATACTTGCTAACTAGGGTTTTGAGGGAGCTTTTTGAACATTTTCAAATGAAACACTTTCTTTGCCGTGAGGGTTCCCTTACTTGCAAATAATCTCTTATCAATTTCACAATTGAAATTGTGGCGAGATCAACTTGATTAGATTATGAGTAATATCAATCTTCATCTTGTTGTTTTCAAATTGTATATAGTGAGTCATATCTAGGTGCAATTTGTTGGTGACTTGTTGTTATCCACGTGAATTAGGGTTATTCCAATTCATATTTGAATCATTTCAATTTTAAGTGGAATTCCAGTTCATTACTATTGATATCTATTGATAATTATATAATTAAGTTGTTCCATATTTCAATTTATCATCAAGCCTTTTGAAATTCTAGTGAATTAGGAATCATTGGTAAAGTTAGTGATCAATCCAATTGTTGATTGGATTTTGTTGATCACACCATTTGTTGATGTGTTTACAATTCAATTAGTAAGGCACATCATCTTTTTTGGTATTAGAGCAATAGGTTTTGGAGAAGGGGATTAATGTGAATTTGAATTGGGAAATTAGGGTTCTTGAATTTTCATTTCTTAATTGAAGTTGTTTGAAGTGGAATTGAAGTAGTTACTTGTGATTGTATTGTGATATACCTTATTGTTGCAGAAGTGGAAGTGGAATTTCGGAAATTGAACTTTGTTGTCTTCATCTTGCTATGAGTGCTTGTTGTGAGTAGAAGAAAGGGAAGCTTGAATTTGAATTTAAATATTGAGTAGTGTTGATTGTTGTAATACACTTTCCTTTGCAAGAATTCAAAAGTGGAGCACAATTCTTTTCAGATTTGCCATCTTTGGCATAGACAATTAGGAAATAATTTGAATTCAAAAACAAACTTTAAGTTGAAGAGTTATTGTATATTGTTGATTTTAATACGCTTTGACTATTTTTGAATTGTTTCTTACCATTTGTGGAGAAGCTTCATGAAGAGTTACATTTGTGTTGTTGTTGCCGTGATTGGAAGAGGGGTGAAGTGTGTGTGTGCTACATCGTGAGCGAGTGTATGTGTGGTGTAGTGAGTTTCTATGGTGAAGGGTGCAATGTGGTGTATTGTGTGTGTTGTAGTAGGGAGGTTGTTGTACCGTAGTTGTATCTGTGTGTATGTGCCATGGTGAAGAGTGTGTGTAGTGGTTAAGTTTTGAATTTCACAAGCAAACATTAAAGTGTGGAAGTTATTATGTATTGATGCTTTAAACACATTTTGACTAGTTAGAATTAATTGCTTGCCATTTGGAGAAGTGTTCATATTTGCTTCCATTTGCCTTTAAGTTTTTGTGGTGTGTAAGTGGGCATGGAAGTGTGTAGGTGAATCGTGTAGGTGTTTTGTATTGGTTGTGTGTTACACCATGGGTGTGTGAGTGAGGTCGTGGTGTATATGTTGCGTGGTTGTGTGTTACACTGTAAGAGTAAGTGTGTGAAACCGTGGTGTGTAGTTTGAGGTTATGTAAGTGGACCACAAGAGTTGTGTGTGAGGCGTGGTCGTGTTGCTGTAGTGTGTTGTTGTGTTAAGTGGACATGTGTTGTAGTGTTGTTGAGACATATTGATGATGTAGTGTAAAGTGTGTTGTTGGCATATTGAAGTTAGTAAGCAACCATGTCAAGTGATCGATATTCATCTGTTAATGTACTGTAACGAACTATAACTACTTTTCCTACTATTGATGATGAGTAGAGGGAAAATTTGTTCCACAGCTCTTACAAAGTACAAGGTAATCTATGTGCTATTATTATCAATGGTGGTAGTAGTACTAATGTAGTGGCTGCATTGTTAGTATCGAAATTGAAACTTGTAACTACCTTACATCTAAAACCCTATAAATTACATTCGTTGAGTGAGTAGGGTAGTCTCCATAGAGCTAGGGTACCTTTCAGTATAGGGGATAAATATCATGATGAGATTGTATGTGATATCCTTCCCATGTGTGCATCCCATATACTGCTTGGCATGCTTTAATTGTATGATAGGAGGGTTTTGCATGATGCCTATAAAAATACTTATATATTCCAACAGGAGGGTAAACGTATAGTGTTGAACCCAATGTCACCATCAAAGGTCTAAGAGGTTTAGAGGCAAATGAGTCAACCTTCAAAGGACCAAGAGGTTCAGAAGCAGATGAGTCAACCTTCAAATGTTCAAGAAGTTTAGAGGCAGATGATTAAACCTTCAAAGGACCAAGAGGTTCAAAGACATATAAGTAAAACTGGGAAGAAGAAGACCTTATTAGTGGGACAATTTGAGTTAGGGAAAGTTATAGCAGATGATAGACCATTATATTTATTGCAGATGAGATATATCCTAGAGAGGGATGGGTGAGAGCATCTACCCCCTATGGTATCACAGATACTGGATGACTATAGTGATCTATTAACAGATAAATTGCCTAGAGGAGACAAAATCTCTACTACATTTGATGTTATAGACCTATCACTCTCTTTACCCAATGATGTTCATGAAGACCCATCAGATTTGAGGGCTAATCTCCTTAAGGCCCAAGGAGATGATAAGAATCAAATTCCTACAGGACCTATCACTAGAGTAAGAGCCAAAGGGATACAAAATTTGGCGATGAGGGTCCTCTTTAAACAATCAAACCTCGAGAATATTTGTTTAGTATCTTCTTGTCTATTACATATTTGTTGTGCATTCCAACAAGTACATTTGTTGGTTTTTACAAGACGGTGGATAAAACTCGCTAAAGCTCAATTTGTGGGTTATTCACGGACCTACATAAATCAAAGAAGAATCGGTCTACAATATGTTCAATTGAAGTGAAGAACTAGCCACTTGAAGACCATTTGTATTTGTAATTTGTTGTTTTAAGAACCGGCCATTTAAGTAGCTTATTTGTAATTTGTTATGTTATTTTTACCCTAATTAAAGCAAGTATAAATATTTGCTAACAAGGGTTTTGAGGGAGCTTTTTGAACATTTTCAAATGAAACACTTTCTTTGCCGTGAGGGTTCCCTTGCTTGCAAATAATCTCTTATCAATTTCACAATTGAAATTGTGGCGAGATCAACCTGATTAGATTATGAGTAATATCAATTTTCATCTTGTTGTTTTCAAATTATATTTAGTGAGTCATATCTAGGTGCAATTTGTTGGTGACTTGTTGTTATCCACGTGAATTAGGGTTCTTCCAATTCAGATTTGAATCATTTCTATTTTGAGTGGAATTCTAGTTCATTGCTATTGATATCCGTTAATAATTATACAATTGTGTTGTTCCATAATTCAATTTATCATCAAGCCTTTTAAAATTCTCATGAATTGAGAATCATTGATGATGTTAATGATCAATCTAATTGTTGATTGGATTTTGTTGATCACACCATTTGTGGATGTATTTACAATTCAATTAGTAAGGCACATCAATGCCTTGGTACACGATCATGTATCTAGCTATGTACCTTTATGTGGATTTTGTAATTTTGATACAACCAAGTAGATAGGTGTGTTCTTCGTCCGTATACTTTACTATACACACTTTTGTTTCTACATGAGCATGTACATAGGCATGTATCTAATCGTGTACACATTTTTCATCACGAACCTTTATTCCCTTTTTCTCTAATTTTGTTCCTAAGCCTAAATTCTATGATTCCAAGCCAATTAGTCAAGGGTTTTACTAATTCTAATGTAAAATTGAGTCTTGCACACTTACTTGATTTAAGTTTGTGGTTAGAAATCTTCCAAGTGCTCGGTCTTACACTCGATTCATGTCATTCTTCGATCTGATTTCTATTGATACATGATTAATATATTTAAGATTCATAATTCATCATTAGAACTAAATGCATTGATGATTTGAATGCTTACTTATTGGACTAGCCTTATGGTTCTCCTTTAGGTCATCTGTATTCTCTATAAGGTCTCTCTCCCTTGGGTTTTTGTTTACAAGTGTGCAAATGAAGGAAAAGAGAGGAACCATAGGTTAGTATGTCCTTTTATACCTTAGCTAGAAAAAGACTTAACTACCCCTATCTATTATTCTTATTTATTTCATTGACCTTAGTCATGTATTATTATAATTATTTAATAATTATAATTGTGATTATATATATATATATATATATATATATATATATATTTGAACCACATATTACATTTTCCTCCCCTTATAAAAACTTTCATCCATGAATGATACCTAGGATTGGAAAGAGTTCTAGATGCTTCTTTATTTCTTATTCTAATTCCCAATTTGCTTCCCATTTTGTTTGATTCATCTACTCTACTTTGACATAAGGAATTATTATTCTTCTTAATACTTTCTCCTCTGTATCAACTATTCTTACAGGTCTCTCAATGGATGATAAATCTAGTTGTACCTTTGAAGGTTACAAAGCTACTACTTAGTTTGGGTTTGGTATGAATTTCCTTAAAATAGACATAAGAAACATACCATGTATCCCAACCAAACTTAGTGGCAGAGGCAACTTGTATGCAACTATACCAACTCTTTCTAGAATCTCGAACAGACCTACATATCTTCGATTCAGCTTCCTCTACAAGCCAAATCTAATCACCCTTTTAGTTGGAGATATCTTCAACAAAACCTTATTGTCGACTTGAAATTCCAAAGGGCATCGCCTTTTATCTGCATAACTCTTTTGGCAACTCTAGGCTATAAGAATTTACTATCTTATCACTCTAACCTGGTCTACTACTTCTTGCACCATCTTTGGCCACATTATTTGTTTTTCTCCTACTTCATCCTAGTGTAAGGGTGATTTGCACTTCCTACCATACAGTGCTTTATATGAAATCATTAAAATTGTAGCCTAGTATCTATTGTTATATGGGAATTCCACTAAGGGTAGGTGATCACTCTAATTACCCCTATGGTCCAATGTATATGCTTACAGTAAGTTTTCTAGAATTTGGATGGTTCTCTCAGACTCCTCATCAATCTGAGGGTGAAAAGTAGTACTAAATTGTAGTTTAGTACGCAAGGCCTGATGCAGACATTTTCAAAACCTTTTCACAAACCGAGTATCTCTATCAAATGTGATAGTGGTTAATACATCATGTAATCTGACAATCTCCTTGATGTACAGTTGAGCGAGCTTCTCTAATCTATAGTCTACCTTAATTAGTAGGAAATGGGTGAACTTGATCAATCTATCAACAATTACCCATATTGCATCATATTTCTCCTTAGTTCTTGGGAAGGCTATCACAAAATCTATAGTTACATGATCCCACTTCCATTTAAGGATAGGAAGTGGTTGTAACTCACTAGCTGGTCTTTGGTGTTCAATCCTGATTTATGGGATACAAATTCAGTTATCTCCCGTTTCATGTTTCTCCACCAATAATGACTCTTTAGATCCTTATACATCTTGGTGCTTTCGGGTGTACTGTATATCCTAAGTATTGAGCTTTTTTCATAATCTCCTTCTTCAATTTCGTATTATCAGGAACACATAATCTCATGCCATATTTAACTGCCTCTTCGGCATCTATATTGAATTCAATGGCTTCATCCTATTTTATTTTGCTTTTGATTTTCTAGATTCTAGTATCTCCAATTTGCATAGTCTTAATTTGATCAATTATTTGAATATTAAGTGTAGCTAACCTATTTCCCACTTCTTGTGTCACCATCTCCAATTTAAGCTTATGCATGCTTCTAATATTTGTCTCTAAGATATGATTAGAGCTGTAATGTTCATTTGCTTCCTTCGGCTTAAAGAATTTGTAACAACATTTGCTTTTCCAAGGTGATAATGGATCTCCACATCCGAATCATTCATTATCTCTAAACACCTCATCTACTTCATATTCAGGTCTTTCTATGTAAATAGGTATTTGAAGCTTTTATGATCTGTAAAGATTTTTTATTTTCCACTGTAAAGATAATGTCTCCATAACTTTAGTATTAAGATCATATCCGCTAGTTCTAAGGCATTTGTGGGATAATTCCTCTCATAAGTTTTCAGCTAGCCAGAGGCATATGCAATGACTCTTCTATTCTACATGAGCACGCATCCCAAACCTTGAGTTGAAGCATCACTAAACACTGCAAATTCCTCTCCTATCTTTAGTAGGGCTAACATAAGAGCTATCACTAATTCCTCTTTCAATGTTGTGAAAATTATTTTCAAATTCATCACTCTACATAAAGTTAGCCATTTTTTTTATCAATTGTGTCAAAGGAGTTGCTAGACAAGAAAATCCTTCCACAAAGCATCTACAATAACCAGCTAACCCTAGAAAACTTCTCACCTCTATCAATTCAATTTTGGAGAGGACCTAGGCTCCTTACAATTAATCAAATAGATCATCAATTCTTTGGAGGAGGTACTTATTCTTAATCGTGACTTAGTTTAGCTCTTTATAATCAAAGCATAATTTCATGCTCCCACCCTTCTACTTAACAAACAATACTGGAGCATCCCATGGTGAGGCACTTAGCCTAATAAACCCATTGTCTTGCAACTCTTAAAGTTAAGTCTTCAGTTCGAACAATTCAGTAGGTGCCATTCTATAAGGTGCCTTAGATATTGGTGTCGTTCCCAATATCAAATCAATGTAAAACTCTGTCTTTTTGACTAGTGGTAAGCTTGGTAGATTTTCTAAAAAGACATCTGCATATTCTTTTGCTATATACACATCTCCTAGCTTCATGGCTTATCCCGCCTCTACTGATAATGCTGATAATCTACCTTTAGTCTACCACTCTTATGTAGGAAGAGTTGCAGGTCACTATACATCTAAATTAAAGATAATTTGATCTTCATCAAGGAAATTAAAATAAACCACTAGATTGCTATAATCTATAGTGGCATAGTGTTTATACAACCAATTTACCCTTAAGATCATATTAAATTCAATCATTTCAAATATAAACAACTCTATTGGCATTTTCTTCATTATATTATAATCTCCACATCCTTACACATTTGATCTAATTTTCCTCTTACTCTAAAATGAGTATTCACAACTATAGCATCACTTAGCATGATAGGTTTTAACCCACGTACATGCATGAAAATAGGTGATAACTAGGAATGTGTGGCACTTGTATTAAGTAACAAATAGGCAGTGTTTGAGTTAATAAGTAGTGTACCTATAATAGTATCCTAATCTGGAGCATCTTGCTGTTGCTATTGTTGTAATGCAAATACTCGACCAAGTTCCCTCTATCTTAGTCCAAAATATTGAGGTCTACCCATTGGTCCTCCAAGTGTAAGTCTCACTAGCTATTGTACTTAGAACTGTTGAAGTGTAGTCGTCTAGTTATGGGAGGCACCACATTTAAATGTCCTATGCCCCTTCAGCTTATAGGTATAGTAGAAAGTTTAAGGGATGGATTTTTTTGTGTAATTCCTACTAGGGCATCTTGTCTTACGATAGGAGAAACATGCCCCTTTAAGCCAACTGCATTGCTATATCTCATGTGGTCCCAAAACTCTTAGGACATCTTTTCCCTAGTCCTACATGTGGTAGTGGAGGTAATGCTAGAGCCACTAGCTTAGTCTAAAGAGGTTTAAGCACATAAGCCACAAATCAAGCTTGATACATTGCTAGCCTCTTTCCTTTGTTTGTATATGGTATACATAAGGCAAGCCTTTTCCCTAAAGCGGTTCCTAATCAATGAGATAGTTGTTCTTCTATTCTCCTCCTACTCTGCTCCAAGAATTTCACCTTGTCAACAACCTCTGCATATGTGGTTAGTTGGAAGCCCCCCACTTCATGTTGGAGGTTAGGCTCTAAGCCTCTCACAAACCTTACTCTTAAGACATCATCAATTGTAACTAATTCTAGTAAGAATTTGATTAAACGATTTAGCTCTACTTCATATGCTTTCATAGTCTAATTTCCCTATTGGTAATTATAGTATTCAGCCTCCATCTCGTCTTTTATACTACTAGAAAAATATTTCTCATAAAATGGCTCCTTGAATCTCTACCACTAGATAAGAGCTCCGATCAACCTAAACATACTAGTCCGCCGATTAGCGGCTTATCCCTTCAGCATATATGTAGCAAATTTCACCTTCCTATTCTCTAGCACCATAGAGGCCTCAAATGTCTTTTCAGTCTCATTGATCTAATGCCCAGCCTCTGTTAGATCATCAACCAATGGATGAAACTCTCTTGCAAGCTTAACAAACTTGTCTAATCCACACATCCCTTATGTAGGCCTGATAAGTCTCATGGCTTATTGTTACTACTGTGCCAACATCCCTACTAGAGCATTGACGATGTCTAGCAGTTAAGTAGTTGTGACATTTTCTTAATCTAGGGCTCCCTACTAAGGTGGTCCTAAAAGATAGCTTTCCATTAGATTATCTTCACCTGGCTTAGTATTAAATGAGCCCTGACCAATATTTCTCTTGGGAGGCATTCTGTTTGGAATTGAAACAATGAAATAGTTCCAAAAGTTAGAGTTAGCAAGGGGAGTTACCGATAGTATACATCTATATATACATGTATATTCATAAATAAAACCAAATTTTAAAGGAAAGTACAATTGTATAAAATAACTAAAATACAATAAAATACAATCAACAATCATTCTGCAATTGACCTACCCTCATCATCTCTTATTTAACTACTAATTTCCATACTTAATTCATCTAAGATCTCAACCTGCTTTCTATTGATTGAAACATATACTTATTGATTAGTACTTAAATCTAAGGATTATTAAACCTAAACTTTATTTATCATACCTTAAACTCTCAGTATTATCAAACTTAAGATCTAAGGATCATCAAACCTAAGCTCTAATACTACCTAAGCTATAATGCTCCAAAACTTAGGACATTATAACCCGCTACGTGTCACTATTACATAGCGACATTTTAAGACTCTAAATCTCCATATGACTTTAAACCTAATCATCTCCAAATTGCATCCATACTAATATTACTTCAATAAAAGAAATGAATGACTCTCAGGTGAGTCATTCCAATCACCATTAATTAAAACATTATAGAAAAACTCAAAATAAAATTCAAGGTAAATATCTATCCTAATATAAAATTGACATAATTAGGAATCTAGTACTATTTCATATTCTCAAATCCACAACTTAAAGTTCTAATAATAGTTCTTCCTTAGTTTCCTATCATTCTTCATCAACATAGTAATAATGTTCTCTCCTATATTGATGTGCCTAAACACACTTAAAAGCACATCCAAAGGACTTAAGAAAAACTATCTCAAGTCAAGGCAAAATCGGATCCAAAAATGGCACTTTTCAAATGAACCCTAATGATGAAAGGATGAAATTCAAACAACCAATGATATAATCAGAATACTTCAATGAAAATTCCTTCTAACAACACTCTAATTTCATGTAATCCACGCAAATGAAGCCTCAATTTGACAAAGAAAAACCGTAACAAAACAATCCCTTTTCAATGGTGAAAATCACGTTATCAAGGAAATCCTTAAAGATGAATTGGATCAATATGATAATTCCTTCAAATAATCACAAGAATTCGTGAATAACAACAAGGATATCTGACCAAGAAATATCTCAATTCAACCCTAGATATGACACACTAGAGAAGAAAAGAAATCACAACAAAATGAAATTGATATAACTCACAATTTTAAGATGTTGCACTGGCCACAATTTCAACTTCTTGGGATTGAAATTGATAAGAGAATTTGGAATTAGGAAAACCCTAAGCCCTCTCATGAAATGTGAAGTGTTTGTTCTGCAAAATAAGCCTCCTCAAACCCTCTCTTAAGCAAGTATTTATACTTGCTACTCCTAGGGTTAAAAAGTGCTCAAAATTACAAGTTTGCCACTTTTAAGGTGGCTAACCCTAAATGAAAATTACAAGGAAATAAAAGTGTCCCAAAACCAAAATACAACTAAAATAGTTCATAAAATGAAAAATACATAAAAGAAATGCTCTTCATGATACCGATCTTCTATAGGATCCATCGGCCCAACTCATCGCTGGTTCAGGTCGGTCCATGGATAACCCACAAGCTCAGTTTGAGTGAGTTTGTCCATTGCCCTGTAAAGCATGATAAGTATTCTTGTTGGAATATAAAATACATGAATAAGATAAAAGAGGTTAGTAAACGAATAATTCTAGGGTCGATTTGCTCAAAATAGGTCCTCATCGCCAAGATTTGAAATCCTTCAGTTCTTACCCTAATGATAAGTCTTGTCGGATTTTTATTCCTATCATCTCCTCGGGCCTCAAAAAGATTTGTCCTCAAATTAAGTAGATCAAATGCAGTAGAGACTTTGTTTCCTCCTAGCAAGTCACCTGAAGAAATATCTTTGCAGAATCCCAATATCTGAAATACTACAGGTGGTGATTGTCTTTTCTCCTCCATTTCCAGGATGTATCTCTTCTGCAACACAAATAATGACCCATTATCCTCTAAAGTTACCCCTATATCAACCTGTTCCACTGAAACTGTTTCCTCTTTTTCTAACTCATCTGTATGTTGCTGATCCTCATGGTCTTCTAATGGTTTGCCCAACTGCTTATTACCCTCTAAAACCTTTGAAGGTAAACATAACTGTCTCTGAACAGTCTGGCTCTCTGGTGGTCTGCTCGTCTGACTACGATCATCGGGATCCTCTGAAGGTTGTCACATCGGTGTCTGACAAATTTTATGCTCTAAGGGTTGGCTCATGTCACTAGAGCCCTCAAGAACCATTGAAGGTTGGCATACTTATGTCTGCACAATTTGGTCCTCCCAGTCTAGGTAATCATCTGCGGAACCCCTACCATCAAATGAAGGCATCTGTAGCTTCACACACTCTGGTCCTCGAGGTGGTCTAAATTCCCTGTCTGGATATGGTTTAAGCCCAAAATTATCATCTCTATCTTCCCTAAGAGCATGATAATCTCCCTTTACTCTAGGTGGCGCCTGAAGGCTTACCACAGGTGGTGGTGGCAATGTCATTCTATCAATCCCTGTTGCTAATGTAGCAACAAATTTGCTAAGGTCTCGAAGTTGTTCATCTAGAGTTCTTCCATTTGTATTTTGACGACTTAGTCTGCTACCCACTTGGCTATTGGCCTCATTGCCAATGTACCCATTCACACTATCATATGACATGTTTGTGGATGCGATTTATCTAAAATACAAATGTAATCTCAAAAAATTTGTAGCACACTCCCTTCACTTCACCACGTCACAATAACAAGTTTGGATAACAACACACACACTTATACACCCACAGTGCAACAAGTCACCAATGCAATAAATACTTTTTATCACTTCAAGTATATTAGAATACGTGAAGCACAAATAACTACTTCTAAGTAGTTAAGAAATTAAATTCAACTCACAAGTGTTGAAGTAATAAGTTCAATTACTTTCTCACTTTAATGTTTGTTTTTGAATTCAAATTCTACTACTTAAATTTTCCTTTCTTGCCACGGTTTCACACCCACAATTGATCTTGATGTGCAACACCTTTAATCCACATAAATCCATAAATTTACACCGCTACTCACACCACTACAAACACATAACACTTTACGGTGCAACAAATTTTTTCTACTTTCCAAAAGTCACTCCCACGGCAACAACACAAATACAACACTCCACTTCCATGGTAACAATAAGAAATGGAAACAACAACAAATGCACTCCCACTTCCCACAATTTAATCCACAATTCACAACAAATGGCAGCTTAATTCAAATTCAAAATGAGATCATTAATTGCAATATTCCACAAATGGTAAGGAGCCACTTTCAAATTCAAATGAACACACAATTAAACAATGACTTAATGTGTGTTTTGAAATTCAAATTGCTTCCTTAAATCACACCTCAAATCTGGAAATTGCAAATGGTTTCTCCCTAATTCAGAATTACACAATGGAAATCACAACAACAAACTTCACAACCTCCTTCACACCACAACTAGTCACGGCAAGAATAAGGCAATTTTTTGCAAGTCCCAAAAGTTGTTGTATTAAACAACACTCTATGCTACTGCCCTTCCACGAGATTATTGACCATAAAATGATACAACAACCTTCCCAATCCAACTCCAACAACCAGCAAATTAAAGCTCCAACCAAGGTAATTTCGTAAGTCACAAACTACACAACACAATTGCGGTTCACAATTTGATTAACCCTAATTGAAGACGAATATCACAAAATCAAATAACCATAAATCCCTTCTCTCAACATGTGCTCTGATACCAAAAAGATGATGTGCCCAAACACACTTAAAAGCACATCCAAAGGACTTAAGAAAAACTATCTCAAGTCAAGGCAAAATCGGATCCAAAAATGGCACTTTTCAAATGAACCCTAATGATGAAAGGATGAAATTCAAACAACCAATGATATAATCAGAATACTTCAATGAAAATGCCTTCTAACAACACTTTAATTTCATGTAATCCACGCAAATGAAGCCTCAATTTGACAAAGAAAAACCGTAACAAAACAATCCCTTTTCAATGGTGAAAATCACGTTATCAAGGAAATCCTTAAAGATGAATTGGATCAATATGATAATTCCTTCAAATAATCACAAGAATTCGTGAATAACAACAAGGATATCTGACCAAGAAATATCTTAATTCAACCCAAGATATGACACACTAGAGAAGAAAAGAAATCACAACAAAATGAAATTGATATAACTCACAATTTTAAGATGTTGCACTGGCCACAATTTCAACTTCTTGGGATTGAAATTGATAAGAGAATTTGGAATTAAGAAAACCCTAAGCCCTCTCACGAAATGTGAAGTGTTTGTTCTGCAAAATAAGCCTCCTCAAACCCTCTCTTAAGCAAGTATTTATACTTGCTACTCCTAGGGTTAAAAAGTGCTCAAAATTACAAGTTTGCCACTTTTAAGGTGGCTAACCCTAAATGAAAATTACAAGGAAATAAAAGTGTCCCAAAACCAAAATACAAATAAAATAGTTCATAAAATGAAAAATACATAAAATAAATGCTCTTCATGATACCGATCTTCTATAGGATCCATCGGCCCAACTCATCGCCGATTCAGGTCGATCCATGGATAACCCACAAGTTGAGTTTGAGTGAGTTTGTCCATTGCCCTGTAAAGCATGATAAGTATTCTTGTTGGAATATAAAATACATGAATAAGATAAAAGAGGTTAGTAAACGAATAATTCTAGGGTCGATTTGCTCAAAATAGGTCCTCATCGCCAAGATTTGAAATCCTTCAGTTCTTGCCCTAATGATAGGTCTTGTCGGATTTTTATTCCTATCATATACTCATCCACATATAGTCCCACCAAATTACCATTCTCATCATAGTCAACATGTTCATCATTCTGGCTTGCAAATAAAAATAAAAAATAAAAGGGGATGAGCCTAAGCTTAGTATGTGAGTATCACACTAACATACACATGACACATAGTAACAATATCGCATGCATATATGCAATAGTAGTATATAACACCTCAATTCATCAATTTGTTTATCTTCATTAATCAACATACAACATAAGGATATTCATGACCTCAATACATATACAGTATTTAAATAAATATATATATATAATCCTAATGGGAACTACCATCGTAGGCTTTGGTTAACCTTAATCTACCTTAAATCATTATGATACACAACTCCATTACGGATAATGTGGCATACTGATCATCGAAGTGCCCCTTAAGGATCTATTACCACGGGTTCCTAGGTTGAGCTAAGTATAAGCAACATGCACATTAAACTCCAACATTTCATTAAACATTTCAAATCATTAACCACTTGCAATTATTAACCAACTACCTAGCGAACACAACTAGAAAAACAATGTAAACATGTACCTGGAAGGATATTCTCGCTATAGCCCCTTATATCTCTAAGAAGAGGGATTAAACTTGTTCAATTACAAAGAACTACACTTAGTTCTATTCTACAAGTAATCTAGTTTTTCTAAGTTGTTAAGTATATTCCAATTGTATAATTCCCTTCCTTAAAGTCCTATCGTGCATCTATCGTAGATTAGAATAATGAAAATACAATTTAGAATTAAAGTATAAGTATTCCAAGATGATACAGTCATGTGAGAGGGCATATAGAGGAACATCAGCTAGAACATTGTTGTGTTAGTGGTCGTGTATCTTTTTTGTGAAAAATGCAATTTTAATGCACCTAGGTACACAATCGTGTATTTAGCTGTGTATCTTTCTATGGATTTTGTAATTTTGACATGCCCAAGTATATGAGCATGTCTTTCATCCATGTACTTTACTGTATACACTTGTGTTTCTACATAGGCTGGTATAGGAGTGTGTATCTGACCATGTATACACTGTTCATCATGAAACCTTATTCCCTTTTTCTCCAGTTTTGTTCCTAAGCCTAAATCTATGATTCTAAGCTAATCAATTAAGGTTTTTACTAATTCTAATGTGAAATTGAGCCTCGTAGACTTAATTGATTCAAGTTTGTGATCGGAAATCTTCTAAGTGCTCAATTTTATACTTGATTCATCTCATTCTTCATTCCAATTTTTATTAATACATGATTAATATATTTTAGATTCATAATTCATCATTGGAACTAAATGCATTGATGATTCGAATGCTTACCTATTGGATTAGCCTCATGGTTCTTCTTTAGGTCACCTATGTTCTCTATAAGGTCTCTCTCTCTTAGGTTTCTACTTACAAGTGCGCAAATGAGGAAAAAGAGAGGAACCCTAAGTTAACACGTCCTTTTATACCTTAGCTAGGAAAAGACTTGATTGCCTCCATCTATTATTCTTATTTATTTCATTGACTTTAGTTATCTATTATTATAATTATTTAATAATTTTAATTATGTGTGTGTATATATATATATATATATATTTATTTATTTTTTAATTACATATTATAGAAGGTTACCCTTATTGCAATCAATGTAGCAATATCAAACAAGATCCAATAATCAACATGATCAAACCAGGGGGGTAAAAGAGGCTTAACTAGTGGTTTAGTAAATTGATAAAGGTTTGATAGTTTAAAAACCAAAATCTCTTATGGAACCTACCTATTAAAACTAGTTTTTCACCAAAACCACACAAACTATTTGCAAGTTTATGTGTTAGTTTAGTATCATCGAACAATAGATTTTTATCATTTGGTATCAAAGTAAGTCAAATCTACATCATTTAGTATTAGAGTCTCAAATCCAAGGTTTTTGTGGTTCAGATCCATGAAGAAATTTTGTAGTAAGTACATTTTTAGTTTTTCATATTGGAGATTTGGAGATAAGATTGAGGGCTATAAGAATTTTTGGTTTTGCTAGTGATAGTATGTTAATTGTTGATTTTTAACTCCAGCTATTAGATTAGAGTTGTGATTTGTGGTGTAATAGATGGAAAATAGGTTTATTACTTAAGTCATGATTGAGGAACATGTTTATCTTATGTTTATTGATGATTTTTGTTGAAATGTGATTTCAAAGCATGTGGCAAAGAAATTGAGTTTAGATATTATAGATCATCCATATCCATATGAGATAGTTTGCTGCAATGAGATATGCCATGTAATGGAACAAGTATAGGAAACTTTCCCTTTTGGCAATAGTCTTGAGGATACAATTTCATACAATGTTGTTTCAATGGATGATTGCCAAATACATCTTAATGTGATACATGATTCTATAAGGAATTGATATTGTTTTACCAAGGGAAAAATTCAATTTAATGCCCATAAGTCATGAAGTAGTGCAAAAGGATGTTGTTATGTCAAAGGAACGGGTTTAGAGTTAGGTTGATGAAAAGAAAGTCTAAGATGATTAGATCAAGGAATTAGTTAAACTAACATTAGAGAATAATAAGCATAAATATATATATATATATATATATTGAGAAAAAGAAGAATTGTGAGATTATTGAAAATCTTGATCCAATGAATAATATAGAGACTATAAGGGGAGTGGTTGATGAGAAACCCATATCTATAACATTTAATAGAAAATCCTACATTTGTAGCATGGTCTAATAGAACCTTGACAAAAGTAGACATTACATGAAAACAATTGGATTTTCCATGATACACTATTAAACTATATGAAGCTCATTGAATTTAGAAGAGTTTGGTTGATAGAGCACATAATATATAAATTAAATTTGGTGTATTGATGAAATTGAAAGGCTAATCATATGGATGTGATGATTTAAAATTCAGTAGAAGATTAATCTATGATGTAGGAGGCATAAACCAATTAGTTTCAATATCCATGCATAATATCCCTTTATTTTCAATTTCATAAAATCTAAAAACTATGAAAATCCTACTTTTATTATTTATCCATATTGAAGACCCATCCAAGATCTCATGTCAAATTCATATCAAAGCAAGTCAAATCTAAATCACTTACACTGTATGTTGCTTGCAACAATAACACCAATGAATGAGAGGGAAAAGAGAAAGGAAAGGAGTTGGAGTTTTTTTTTTTTTTTTTCTTTCTTTCATTTTTTAGATTTAGGTTTTTGTAGGAGGGATAAGTAATGGCTTACTCCTAGTACATAAAATCAAAGGGGAAAAAGTCCTTTTTACCCCTATTTCAAAATAATTTTAGGATATTTAAGTGGTATCCTCCTTGACAATCCATGCATGATTGTTGAGTAATGCTATCTAATAGTTAGTTACTTAAGGGGAAATGGGGGATTTGAGTTTTTGAAAGTTTTAAAGAGGAGATCTACTTTTTTAACTCCAAAACAATTGGCTTCTTCTTCTTTCTCTTTATGCTTTTTCTTTTTTCCCGAATGAACATCAAAACTTCAGAACGAGAGCAAATATCCCCTTACTCAAAAGCTAGCAAAGTGAGTGGCTTTAGAAGGAAAATTCTTTAAGTTTAGAGTAGGCAACAAGTCTATTAGTTAGTTAGAAATACTTCCTACTTACACTTGAAAAAAGAAAAAAGATCAATTTTTTTCCTTGGTAGACTTTCATTCAAATGGTGAGTTTAACCATTCTTAGTTATATTATAAATCGTATTAATGTGGACAACAAAGACTCTATGTTATCTCCTCCTAACTTGGAGGTGAGATTTTATTCCCTCTCTAGAGTTTTAATTTGGACAAAAACCACACAATTTTGAATGTTTTGCTATTTTATTTCATTTATTCTTTCTTTTTTCTTTCATGATGATTTAGTTTTTAATTTTGTGATTTTTAACATATTACTTTCTTTACTTTCATTTACTTTTAATCTTTTTTCATTTGACTTTGTGATTTTTTTTCCTTTTTTTTCAAGCTTACCTTGGGTCCCAAATTAGCAATAAAGAGGGGGTGAATTAATTTCTTTAAGTTCTAAAAAAAAAATTTGAAATTAACTCCTTTTGATTACTATAGAGGTGGAAAACAATTAAGGTTACGATAAAATAAATAAATTACAAGAAATTAAAAGAGTAGTGATGAGGAGATTATGCAATAGAATTTATAATGGTTTTACCTTATGCATTAGTCCATTCTTCACAACTAGGGATCTAGTCATCTTTACTAGTCATTCCACTATATCAAAAATCTAAATCTTAAGAGTTATGAAGTTGTTAACACTTAGTACAGTCATTCACCTCTCTACCTATTTAGCTTCCATGAAAGCTATCTACAAAACTTCAGTGAACAAGTGTAACCTCTCAATTATAATAATAATATGATATTAGCAAATAAAGACCAATAGAATATAAGTCCTCTATAAGTTTAGTATTTACGCAAAATAAAGATGAAGAAATTGATTTTCTTGAGTAAGCTTGTACATAATTCGTATGCTTTATATCTTGTGTCACTTATTGATGTGCCCAAAACCAAGATTAAGCACATGCAAAAAAAATTTGAAAGACAATCAAACTAGCTTCCAATCACATGAACAATGGTGTCAATTCTCAAGATCTATATCCAATTCCAAAACACCATGTGATCAATATTGAAATGAACCAAGTATGTGCAGCTCTAATACCAAATTATGATGTGCCTAAAAGGGAGTTTAAGCACATACAAATGAACTAATTAACGATCCCTAAAGGTTAAGATCAAATCGGTTCAATTTGGAGCAAAATGTTGCGTAAACCTTAATTGCAATAGATGATCCAAATGCTATATTTCATGAAATGAATTACACAATGTTGTATTCCTTAATGAAGATCACTAATATTCTTGAAAACCACGTGAAATAACACACATAATCAATAAGAACAATGACCATGATCCACCTTCCACAATACTTGATTTCACAGTTCAAAAATGATCAAAATGGAAGAATAGAAATCAAGTCTAAGGGGCACTCAATTAAGCACTAATAATTTGAATATAAAGGAATCAAATCTGACCAAGAAAACTTCAATCCAACCCTAGATATGACTCACTAGAGAAGAAAAAAAACACAACAAATAGAAATTGATATAACTCACAATTTCTCCTTATTGCACTCGCCACAATTCCAATTCTTGGGATTGAAATTAATAAGAGGGATTGAACTAAGGATGAACCCAAATTCTCTCACGAAAATATCAAGTGTATATTATGAAAATTCTCCCCCAAAAACCCTACTTAAGCAAATATTTATACTTGCTCCCTTTAGAGTTAAAAAGTTTAAAAAATTACAACTATGCCACTTTTAGGGTAGCCGATCCTAAAAACATAATTACAATCAAATGAAAGTGTCCCAAAAGAAATAATTATAAATAAAAATAGTCTTCATCATGCTAGCTCTTCCATAGTATTTGTTGGCCTAGCTTTTTGCCAGTTTAGGTCGGTCCATGGATAACCCACAAGTTGAGTCTCAGTGAGTTTGTCCATTGCCTTATAAAGCATGATAAGTGTGTCTGCTAGAATATACAATACATGAATATGAGAAAAGAGATTAGTAAATAAATAATTCTGTGGTCGATGTGCTCAAAATGTGCCCTCATTGCCAAGATTCGAAATCCTTTGGCTCTTGCCTTAATGATAGGTCTTGACAAATTTTGATTCCTATCATCTCCTCGGGCCTCAAAAAGATTTGTCCTCAAATCTGACAGATCAAATGCAGTAGAGATTTTGTTTCCTCTTAGCAGGCCACCTGAAGAAGTATCATTGCAGAATCCCAACATTTGAAATACCATAGGGGGTGATTGTTTTGTCTCCTCCATTTCTAGGATGTATCTCATTTGCAACACAAATAATGACCCATTATTCACTAAGCTCTTCCCTATCTCAACCCGTTCCACTAAAATTGTTTTCTCCTTCTCTAGCTCATCTATATGGCAATGACCCTCATGGCCCTCTAATGGTTAGTTTGACTACTCACAGCCCTCTAAAACCTCTAAAGGTGAACACAATTGTCTTTGAATAGTCTAGCTCTCTAATGATGGGCTCATCTGACTCTAACCCTCAGAATTCTCCAATGGTTTACTCAACTGCTCATGAGCCTCTAGTACCTTTGAAGATTAGCGTGTCTGCTTCTACACAATATGGCCCTCTAAAGGTTAGTCCATGTGGTTGTGATTCTCAAGAACCTTTGAAGGTCTACGGATCTATTGCTAAACCTTTTGGACCTCTGAAGGCGACATCGGATTCAGAATAATATGTTTTCCCTCGTTTTGGAATACATAAGTATTTTTGAAGCCATCATGTAAGACCCTCCTATCATATAACCAAGGCTTGCCAAGCAATATATGGGATGCACACATTGGTAGAATATCACACTCGATTTCATCATAATATTTATCCCCTACACTGAAGGGTACCCTAGCCCTTTGGGTCACACAAAGACCATCGTGATCATTCAACCAATGTAATGTATAGGGTTTAGGATGCGGGTTAGTTACAAGTTTCAACTTTGATACTAATGATGCAGCTACAACATTAATACAACTACCACCATCAACAATAATTACGCACAAGTTTCCTTGTACCCTACAAGAAGTATGGAACAAATTTTCTCTTTATTCATCATCAATGGTTGAAGAAGAAGTCAATACTAGATGTACTAAAGTAGCAGAAGTATATACATCATTTGACATGGTTGCTAATTAACTTCAATAAGTTAACAACACACTTCACTACATGCACCACAACAACACACCCTTACACACCTACAGTACACACACAACCAATACAAGAAATACTTATTGTCACTTCAAGTAAAGTCAAATAAAATAATTGAAGCACAAATAAATACTTCAAAGTAGTTAAGAAATTAAATTCAACCAACAAGTGTTTAAGTAATAAGTTTCAATTACTTTCACACTTTAATGTTTGTTTTTGAATTCAAATTCTACTACTCAAACCTTCCTTTTCTTGCCACGGTTTTACACTATAAATAACCATAATGTGCAGCACCTTACACTACACACAAATGCACAAATTCACAAGTAGCAATTCCCTTACTTACACATTTACTCTGCCACATATACGCACACAATCAACAATTCACTTATGGTGCACTATCTTCACCACAACTTACTTCACGTACAGTACTTTCACCTTAACACACTCACACTTCACGTTACAACACTCCTTCACAATACAAACTTCACACCGCCACTTACAAACAAGGTAGCAACAAATTCAAATTCCACTTTAAATGTAACCTCTTCTACAAATAGTAAGAAGCAAATTCAAATTCAAATAGTCATTCACTCAACTATCACACAATAACTTCTTTCAACTTAAAAAATGGTGTATGAATTTGAAATAATTTCCTTTTCTCCACACTCTTCAAATCTGGAAATGGTAAAAAAACAACCACAATTCTGAAATCATCAACACTTCATTCACTCTCCTTTGCTTTCAAAATTCAAACTACAATTCTGAAATCATCAACTCTCCTTTTGCTCTTCTTTGTTTTCAAATTTTCCACTTTTTCCAAGTGATCACAAATGATCACAAAGAAACACGAATCTTCTTCACGGTAAGCTCAAGGACACCACATTGCAATTCCTTTAATCAACATACACACACACATAACCTTCACTTAACACATAAACACAATGCCACACACACATTCCCCTCACGGTGCAGCACACACACACATACAGACTTCCACATGTTGCACTCCTCCACTTCAAACACAATTTTAAATCACAACTTTATAAAGGCAACTCAATTCAAATTCAAATGGTTTCACTTATTGCAACCTTTCTACAATTGGTAAGAAGCAACTTTCAAATTCAAATGAACACATAATAACTTATACCACTTAATGTGTGTTTTGAAAATCAAATAGCTTCCATATACTCTACATAATTCAATTCTGAAAATGCACAAGAATGCTCCCTATTTTCGAAAACACACAAGCAAGGAATACACTTCCACTTTCTTCACAAATAAGGTAATTTTTAAGTTCTGAATTTTGAATCAAGAAAATGTACTTCTACTCCTTCCCTTAACGGAAATTCTTAACAACAAGACCTCAAATTCTACTTCAACATACAACAATTACAACTCCTCAACAATACAATTAAGTAACTTAATCCTCCATACACATACAATTTCGAATCAAAAGAAATGAAGAACCTTAATTGATAATGAAGATCACGAAATCAACAAACACCAATCCCTTCTCTTAACTTGAGCTCCGATGCCAAAAGATGATGTGCCTAAAACCAAGATTAAGTACATGCAAAACCAATTTGAAAGACAATCAAACAATGTCAATCAAACTAGCTTCCAATCACATGAACAATGGTATCAATTCTCAAGATCTATAACTAATTCCACAACACCACGTGATCAATATTGAAATGAACCAAGTATGTGAAGCTCTGATACCAAACTATGATGTGCCTAAAAGGGAGTTTAAGCACATACAATTGAACCAATTAACAATCCCTAAGGGCAAGATCAAATTGGTTCAATTTGGAGCAAAATATTGCGTGAACCCTAATTGCAATAGATGATCTGAATGCTATATTTCATGAAATGAATTACACAATGTTGTATTCCTCAATGAAGATCACTAATATTCTTGAAAACCACATGAAATAACACACAAAATCAATAAGAACAATGACCGTGATCCACCTTCCACAATACTTAATTTCACGATTCAAAAATGTTCAAAATGGAATAATAGAAATCAAGTCTAAGGGCCACTCAATTAAGCACTAATAATTCGAATATAAAGGAACCAAATCTGACCAAGAAAACTTCAATCCAACCTTAGATATGACTCACTAGAGAAGAAAACAAACACAACAAATAAAAATTAATATAACTCACAATTTCTCCTTGTTGCACTCACCACAATTCCAATTCTTAGGATTGAAATTGATAAGAGGGATTGAATTAAGGATGAACCCTAATTCTCTCACGAAAATATCAAGTGCATATTTTGAAAATTCTCCCCCAAAAACCCTATGCCACTTTTAAGGTGGCCGGTCCTATAAACATAATTACAAGCAAATGAAAGTGTCTCAAAAGAAAGATTACAACATAAATAGTCCAAAGAAATAATTATAAATAAAAATATTCTTCATCATGCTAGCTCTTCCATAGGATTCGTCGGCCTAGCTCATCGCCGGTTTAGGTCGGTCCATGGATAACCCACAAGCTGAGTTGCAGTGAGTTTATCCATCGCTCTATAAAGCATGATAAGTGTGTCTATTGGAATATTCAATACATTAATAAGAGAAAAGAGGTTAGGAAACAAATAATTCTGGGGTCGATGTGCTTAAAATGGGCCATCATCGCTAAGATTTGAAATCCATTGGCTCTTGCCCTAATGATAGGTTTTGATGGATTTTGATTCCTATCACTTATTAAGGGAAGATGCAATGTATTTATAGCTAGATTGTTAACAATCAACTTTAGTTAATGATACAAAGTCCTTAGTTCAATCCTTTTAATCGTTACCTCATTGATTAGCTTGATTACAAAGCCTATTCTTGATAGCTCTCCTTGATTGTTCATTAAAAATGAATATCAAGAAATTCAAACCATGTTAATTACAAAGTGTATTAGCTCATGAAAATCCTCTTAAAAATAACTTGTAATCTTTTCTTTTTATATCCTTATAACAATGATTTTCTTCCACTTGGTATTGATCCTTGAGCATTTATGATAATCTTCAACTAATGAAATAATATCCCCATAATATTTTAACCAAACTTTAGTGGACCGAGTCAAATTTATTACCTAAATACATTTGGTTACTGGAGGTGGGTCTTGAAATCATTTTTTTCCAACTTACACTTTCTATCAATTTAAACTTGAACAATCAATCTATACTTGCGTTTGAAAATGATAGTTTGTGCTAATTTTGACTTCTGATAGTCAATTTTTTATTGTTGCTTCTAATTCTAACTATTGCTTCTAATTCTACCTAATTTCTTATCCAAATTCCAACTTTCAATTCTAATAATAGGTTCTAATTTGCATTCTAACTATGATTTCCTATCTATGATTGTTAAATCCATTCCTGGTCATTACTTCTAATTCCCATCATAGATCTTAATTTAACCTTGCTTTTAACTACTTATAAACCTTTAATTCTAATCTACCCTTTGAATACTTGAAATACTTTGTCTTGTACTTCTAATTCAAGCAAAAATCTTCTTACTATATTTTCTTCATCCACATTATTATTGAAACTTTATTTTCTATACAATCTACACACTTAAATAAGATATTAGAAATAAAATAACTCCTTGTCTCTTTATCAAGGTTATCAAACTCATAATTCTACCTAAAATCACCAAAAGGTCTATAAAATTATAACGAAGAGTAAAAACATAAAAATATAAGCTTCTACAACCTTTGTAAAATAGCTTTAAATATATATATATATATATGTTTAGTATAATCATAAAAAACATGAATTATAAGATGGAAATAAATAAATTCAATATAAATTTTAGTCACAACTTATAATAAAAGTGATATACTTATAGTACAAATAACTTATCATAATTTATTATACTAATCCACAAAACTACAATATGAATAACAATGCTAATATGAAATGAACTATAGTATAGATTATAACATTAAAACAAAAAAGAAAAAAATCATCAACTCCCTTTTCATTATTAAAAGTAAAAACTCCCACTAGTTCTCATCTCACTATAACTATCATCATTGCGATCATCATTGTCAATGTCAAAACTAAAAAAAAAAAAAAATCATCAACTCTCTTTTCACTGTTAAAAATAAAAACTATCACTGGCTCTCTTCTCAATATAACCATCATCACTGTCATCTTCATCTTCAATGTTAACATCATTATTGGTACTACTATTAATAATATTCTTATATTCTATTTCCACATCTCTCAAAGAACCAATAATGTTCATACCATATGAAGGCTAAGTTATATCTTCCAATTTTTCGCCCATTAACTTTAATAGGTCAATTAACTTGATTAAAAACATAAGATTCTACCGATTTTATTTATAAACTCATGATTCTTCCACGAGTCTATACAAAGACAATTTTATGCCCAAGTTAACTTGAAAAAGTATCATAAAATCGTAAACTCACATAATCATATGACTAGAATCATGATTTTGACAACTATGTGATAAGAATCAAAATCCTACAGGACCTATCACTAGGGCAAGAGCTAAAGGATTACAAAATTTGGCGATGAGGATCCTCTTTGAACAAACCAACCCCGAAAATACATGTATACTAACTTCTTTTCTATTACTTATTTGTTCTGCATTCCAGTAGACATACTTGTTAGGTTTTACAAGGTGATGGACAAAATCAATAAAACTCAGCTTATGGTTATTCATGGACCGACATAAACCAAAGAAGAACCAGCCTAACAAATTACTCAATTGAATTGAAGAATCGGCCACTTGAAGAACATTGTACTTGTAATTATTGTTTTGAGAACCAACCATTTCATTTAGCAATTGTAATTTCTTTTCTTGGAACCGGCTACTTAAGTGGCTTATTTGTAATTTTCATGTTGTTTTTACCCTAATTGGAGCAAGTATAAATACTTGCTAACTAGGGTTTTTAGGGAGCTTTTGACATTTTGAACAAACACATATTGTTGCCATGAGAGTGAGTGAGTCCTCTTTCTAATACACACACTCTTATCAATTTCTAGGAAATTATGGTGAGTGAGGCTTAGAATATCTTGTAACTAGTATCAAGATCTTCTAAGTTGCTTCCCTTTTATTACTAGTGTATAATATCTAGTGATAATAGGTTGTTTTCCATCACTTGTTGTTCATGCTAATTAGGGTTCTTATTGCTCCAATTTTAATAGATTGGAATTGCATGTTATATGTAATTTGATTGGTATTGAAGTCCTTTATGTTACTTTCAAATTGATTTACACAATTTGGGTTTATGTTATACTAGGCATCACACCATTTGTAACTTCAATTGTGTATTTGAGATTGATTGATCATTTGGAATTGTGTTCATGTGCTTGGATTCACTTTTAAGCACATCATAAATTGGTATCAAAGCATAGTTTTAAGAAGGAATTTTGTGATTGTTGATTTAGGAATTTAGGTTTCTTGTTCTTTCATTTCATACTTGAAGTTATTTGAAGAAGAATTAAAGTAATTGTGTGTAAATTGTGTCGTGAAATACTTCTTGTTGCGAAATTGGGAGTAGAATTTCAGATTTGGTCTTTAGTGATCAACATCTTACCGTGAGCTCCTTGTGTGTGGAAGAAAGAGAAGTTATTTGAATTTGAATTCCATAATTTGAAGAAGTTGTAGAGTGTGCCGTGTGTTTTCCTTGTGCATTTCGGAAGTGGAAGTGTACAACTTCCAGATTTGAATTTGTGTGGAAAATAGGAAATCATTTAAATTCAAACACATTCATTAAGCTTGAAGTAGTTATTGAGTGGTATTGATTGCATTTCATTTGAAATTGAAATTGACTCTTACCATTTGTGGAGAAAGTTGCATTAAAGGTGTAATTTTCAATTTGTTGCCGTGTTTATGTGTGTATATGTGGCAGTGTAAGTGTGTATTGAGTTGAAGGGGTGTTGCAACGTATGGTATTGTGTGTGTTGAGGTGAGGAAGTGCTACACTTGAAATGGTGTTGTTTTTTGAAGGAGTGCATCGTGTTTGTGTTGTGTGTGTGGCAGTATAAGTGTGTTGTGGGAAGTGTTGCAATTTTTTGTGAGTTGTGTGTTGGAGTAAAAAGTGCTGCACGTAAAAGTAGAGGTGTTTATGTGTCGTAAGCTACTTTGTTTGAGAAAGAAGGGAATTTCAATTTTTTTTTTTTTAGGGAATTTCGGAAGTAAACTTGCCTTCATTTCCAAATTTTGCTTTCAATTGCATTGAGGATTTGGAAACAATTTGAAATTCAAAAGCAATTATTAGGTTGAAAGAGTTATTGTGTATTATTAATCATAGTACACTTTAACTATTTTGAAATGTTTACTTACCATTTGGAGAAGCATCATTAATTGTTTCAATTTTTTGTTTGCTACCATGATTAAGAGTGTATGTTGCAACATGGGCAAGCAAGTGATTGTTGTGTGGTGTAGTGAGTGTTGTAGTGAGGGTTGTAATGAGGTTTATTATGTGTATTATAATTGGAGAAGTGTTACACCGTGGTTGTGTGTGTTGCTGTGGTGTGTGTAGTGAGGAGTAGTGTTGTTGTATAAGTGAACCATGGAGTATTTCATTCTTACCATTTGGTGTTTTCTTTTGTAATAGTTGTTGTGTAACTTTAGAGTGAAGTCTTTATGGAGGTGTGTATTGCACCGTGAGTGTAGGTGTGGTGTAAGGTTAAAGTGTGTTGATTATGACATGGTGTGTAGTGAAGTGTGTTGTTGGCTTATTGAAATTAGTAAAAAACCATGTCAAATGATTTGTATCCTTCTACTAATGTACTACGTCGAGTCTTCACTTCTTCTCCAACCATTGATGATGGATAGAGAGAAAATTTGTTTTATACTTCTTGTAGGGTGCAAGGTAACTTATGTGTCATTATTATTGATGGTGGTAGTTGTACTAATGTTGTAGCCGCCTCATTAGTATCGAAATTGAAACTTGTAACTACCCCGCATCCTAAACCCTACACATTACATTGGTTGAGTGAATAGGGGAGTCTCCATATGACCTAAAGAGTTAGGGTACCTTTCAGTATAAGGGATAAATACTATGATGAGATTAAATGTGATATTCTTTCCATGTGTGCATCCCATATATTGCTTGGCAAGCTGTGGTTGTATGACATGAGGGTCTTACATAATGGTTATAGAAATACTTATATGTTCTAACAGGATGGTAAGCGTATAGTATTGAACATTATGTCACCATCAGAAGTCCAAGAGATGCAAAGACAGATAAGTCAACCATTAGAGGTTCTTGAGGTTTATAGTCAAATGAGCTAGCCTTTAGAGGACCAAGCTGTTTAAAAGCAGATGTGTCAACCATTAGAGGTTCTTGAGCTTCATAGTCAGATGAATCAACCTTTAAAGGACTAAGCTATTTAGAAGTAGATGTGTCAACCATCAGAGGTTCCTAAGGTTTATAGTCAGATGAGTTAACCTTTAGAGGACAAAGTGGTTCAAAAACATATGTGTCAACCATTAGAGGTCCAAAAGGTTTAGGGACAGATGAGTAAAACATCAGACGGCCAAGAGGTTCAAAGACATATAGGTGAAACGGGAAAGGAGAAAACAATATCGGTGGGACAGTTTGAGTTAGATGAGTTCATAGTGGATGATAGACCATTATATATGTTGCAGATGAGTCATATCCTAGAGATGGAGGGCCATGAGCAACCACCCCTTGTGGTATCTTAGGTTCTAGGAGACTACAGTGATAATTTTACAAATAACTTGCTAGGAGGATATAGAGTCTCTGTTGCATTTGACTTATCAAGTTTGAGGACAAATCTTCTTGAGGCTTGAGGAGATGATAGGAATCAAAATTCTACAGGACCTATCACTAGGGCAAGAGCCAAAGGATTACAAAATTTGGTGATGAAGGTCCCCTTCGAATAAACCGACCCCGAAAATACTTGTATATTGACTTTTTTTCTATTACTTATTTGTTGTGCATTCCAGTAAGCATACTTGTCAAGCTTTACAAAGCAATGGACAAACTCACTAAAACACAGCTTATGGGTTATTCTTGGACCGACATAAACCAAAGAAGAACCGACCCAACAAATTACTCAATTGAATTAAAGAACCGGCCATTTGAAGATCATTGTACTTGTAATTGTTGTTTTGAGAACCAGCCATTTCATTTAGCAATTGTAATTTCTTTTCTTGGAACAAGCCACCAAAGTGGCTTGTTTGTAATTTTCATGTTGTTTTTACCCTAATTGGAGCAAGTATAAATACTTGCTAACTAGGGTTTTTAAGGAGCTTTTGACATTTTGAACAAACACATATTGTTGCCATGAGAGTGAGTGAGTCCTCTTGCTAATACACACACTCTTATCAATTTCTAGGAAATTGTGGCAAGTGAGGCTTGGAATATCTTATGAGTAGTATCAAAATCTTCTAAGTTGCTTCCTTTTTATTACTAGTGTATAATATCTAGTGATAATAGGTTATTTTCCATCATTCGTTCACGCCAATTAGGGTTCATATTGCTTTAATTTTAATAGATTGGAATTGCATGTTATATGTAATTTGATTGGTATTAAAGTCCTTTGTGTTACTTTCAAATTAATTCACGCAATTTGGGTTTATGTTATACTAGGCATCACACCATTTTTAAGTCAAATTGTGCATTTGAGATTGATTGATCATTTGGAATTGTGTTCATGTGCTTGGATTCACTTTTAAGCAAATCAGTATGGTTTTAATCAAAACCTTCATCTATAGAACTCAACACTTACATTACATCATTTTTTTTTTAATTTGGACATCCAACAAGTTATTAGTTGTATTAAATGTTTGACATGTAATAGTCTATATAAGCAAAAATAGTTGCATTCACAATGTCACACCCTAAAGGGGGGCTTGGAAGTTTTCGCTAAAAATTATCATAGCACGTATGTACCCGTTACATGATAATCGTCTTACGAGATAGAGATCATAATATTTTAAATAATTAATTACATTTACGACTAATCATATTACATATAGTTATATAATAAAATATAACTATGGATTTCGTACCCCATGGTTAACCATGTTCGCAAAGAATTGGTATCTCCTACCAATCAGTAAAATGGAATAAAATTCTAAGTTTCACAAATTCAATTTTTACATAAGGGTCCTAAGATAACATTTTATTTAAATAATCTAACCTTTGCAATTCTTATTTTATTGTTCATGTCTTCTAAAAACTCTCGACACTTCTCACCTTATCCCATCCTGAGCATTCATAATCTCTACCTACAAAATAGTCTGTGGAGGGGTAAGCACATTGCGACTCAATGAATGGGAAGGTAATACTTTCAATGCTACACATGCACAAGCAATTTGAAATCATATGCTATGCATGAATAACCATATGAATGCAGCATCTCACGCGGTCTTTCGGTAACTGACGTGAAGTCTAGGGTTTACGCCCCCCTTAACCTTGGGTTAGGGATTCCGAAGCCACCATCAGTGCCTAGGTCTTACACACAATCTCATTACTCTTATCACTTATTTATATTGTGTCTTAGCTTTAATTATTAAGCTTAGGTGGCTCACTACACCGAGCATTTACACTGTCAAGAGACAGGCCGAACTCGGAACTGTCAAGGCGTGACAATCCCCTAATCACTTAGTTTGCACTTAGCGGAATAACAATCCTCTGATCACTTTCGACGTGTCCTGTAGTAGTGATGGCCTTCAATCTCATGCAATGTCTCGTGTAAATGCATGTGAAATTTTAATTGAGTCTACTTCTTTAATTAATTGTTTCGGGGTGATCAAACAATAGAAAATCATAGGCTAATCCATGCTTAAGGTAAACGAGTAAACATCAGCATTTAAGGAATATAAATCTAATGACAACATTAGGAACCCAATCAATCCCACAAGCAAAGCAATTGCACCTTACATCCATACTCATCACGACAAGAGATATCAACCATTACATTTCACATATGAAATCGGGAAGATTAAGCTAACCAAACAAAATCAGTCAAGTCCGACACAAATCATGATTAAATAAATTTTAAAACGAATTGTCGTATGAGAACAATTAATAAGAGCGTAATATAGCTCAATCTCATCTATCGTTAAATCAACCCTTTAGGTTTGAGCAACAGTTCTCATTTCTTGACACCTCTATGCCGTCTCACTTAAACGTCGAATCAATCACCAGTGATTGATTTACAATTAACATTTTGTGAAACCTCTGTGTCATTTCATCTCTCGAGTGCTTAGTTTTATGCATTCAAAAGTCAATTAGGGTTGCCACATAAGTATATATCCCTTCCAAATCCTCAAATACCTAGGTGTACAAAAAATATTTATACATATTTATAAATGTATTTTTAACTAAAGGATAAATTTACTAGGCACCTCCCATCACTTATTAAGAGGGGTAAGAAAATATAATTGTTAAGTTTGCAAAATAAAAATTTCCACTTATGATTTGTATAGTTATATACATGAATGTATTCTATAAATATAATAGGAAAATAATTTGTCTAAGCATATATACATATTCAGAAGTAGATTATGATATGTGTATATAATGATATATATATATATATATAATTTATTCTAGTTATGCATACCTACTCAGTAGCTAAAGAAGGAAAAGTTAGGTTTATATATTTTGGTTTAGTTTGAAGAAAACAATTTTGAATCACAGTATTAAGCCTGTAGTAATAGCACTGGCAAAATGGTGAAAAGTGCTATCGTTAAGATAATGACATCTAAACCCTCAGTCCATTCTATCCTCTATATCATTAAAACAGTATTCATCTATAACTTATGTAACTACCAATTTCTTCATAACTTCTTTTCTAAACTCATTTAACCCCACTATATAACTTTAAATAACAATAATCATAACCCATTTACAACTATAGCCAAGTAGGTGAATTCACATACATAGAGCATATCAACATATAACACAACATTGTAGCATATCATAAAGTTTTCCACTCACCTATTTAAGGTCGTCATAGTTCTAACTGGAATCAAGTAATCCCAGCGAGTTATCCCTTTACTTTCCTCTTGAAATTAGTGTCGTTCTGCAATGTTCTCTTAACCAAACCATAGAATGCAACATCTTTACTTGACTTTGGTAGTTTCCTAGCACCTGATATGTGTACTGTACTCTTTATGCGTTTGATGGCAAGGCGTGAAGTCTCCATCTTAAGAAACTTTAGGCGAACAAGATTCAAAATGTCGAACACTTCTTCAACGTGATTTTGATACAAGGTTCTAAAAGGAACGACCTTCCTAGGAATCATTACTTTCAACACCTCAAGTTGTTGTGGTCGACTGTTTGCTTTCCTTGTGTAGAAGTCAAGTAATGGAACGTCTTCGACCTGCCAAATCCGGAATTCCTTCTTCTACGTAGGTAAGATACCCATGGGAAGGGCAACTAAAGGTTCTACATTAGGATATTTTGCTAAGAATGATCTTTCTTAACATCCCTTAAACATTCAATCGCGAAATTCATTTCATTCCAAATATCCCTCAGGCTATCATCTTGGACTTTGCTCGAATCATTTCCTTTACCATCTACACCAACATAAACGCCTCTTTTTCCCGTTTAATTTCACACATAGACACACTCACCTCTTTCAAGCAATCCACCCTTCCTCCTCAGCCTCACCTTTCCATTTTTCCATCTCTCTTTTCCCCTATTATTCTCCCTTTTGTAATTTTCCCAAAGTCACCTCTCCTTTACATGAAGCATCTTTGAACCTTTCATTTATCAATTTGTCCCTAATATCTTCCAACAAACTACTTACAGGATAACCCGTAGGATTAGTAGTCACTAAAGGTTTGTATCACCTTCTTTCTTCTCTACTTTGTTGACATCTCCACCTATAGGGTTTCCCACCCCCTCTACTAGTTTTCATCCTCACTCACACTTTCATCACCATACATACACCAGCCACCCTTTATACACATACATGCTCTCCTCCATCGTAATAATGTCATACACACACATACACGTAAGTTTGAACTACACACATACACAAGATCAATACCCTCTTACCTTTATTTTCTAGCTCTTCTTCTCCTTTCCTCACCCTTTTTCCATCTTCAATTCTCACTTTCTCCATCTTCCAACTTTCCTCCTCCTTTCTCCTCCTTTCTCCTTATTCTCCTCTTCCTTTTAGCTCCCTTACCATAACTTTCCCCCCTTGTTTCCTTGCTAGGCTCCCTTACCCCTTAGATTTCTCCAATTTCTCACTTCTCCTTATCATTTCTCTTCACTCTTCTCTAGCCCACATTTATGTATGTGTATATTTCAAATCTTTCCTTCTAATTTTCTATGTTTTTCCTTCTTCCTAGACATCTTCCCTTTTCCTTTTCTTCTTCTTTTTCTACTTCTTATCTCCTACACACCGAACACCACATACACACCATACGCACATATGCCACACACACACCTACTCGTACACATACACATATACTCCGTACACACCACACACACACCTACTCATACACATACACACAAACTCCACACACATCACCAACACATACATACACATGCTTATGGGCGATGTGATGGAGGCGACCGATCAGGCTTGCTGCTGTTGCCGCCGTTTGACGCGAATGGGACGGATGGGATGTTGTGCAGTAGATTTGAAACTTTTCTTTTTACATAGTTATGTATATATATATTTATATTATATTATAATACATTTTATATTAAAAATATTTCTATTTTAGTATTTCGCACGCGTACAAAGATTCTTTAAATTTTATATTTTTTGCATTTTATTATGAAAGTTTACGTCTAAGCTAATTTGATTATTCCGAACATCAATATTTACTCAAAAATTTCATTTGAAATTCTTAAATCTATAGTTTCAATTAATTTCTTCATTTAACCCAATATCGTTCGAAATTTATATTTTGGGGAATTTATTCTTTTAATTTAAATTACACGAACTGAAGTTAGGAATTACAATTATTTTTATTTATCTATTTATATGCCTATATAAGGATTTTTTTAATTACTCCGCTTTCTAAATTTATTTAGTAATATATTTTATAAAATTTAAAATGCTACGTTCGTTATCATTTTTCTTTGCAATGGTTGTTCTTTCCAATTGTTCTATTTTTAAAACTTATTTTTATTTTTAATTATTAAAATAATATTCATGTATCGCGATGTTTTAAATTTTCGTCATAAATTTCTCAAAGTTTTTAATAGCGAGTTTGTCATTCTCATTATCCCGACCTAAAAGTATTTTTTATTTTGCTTATTTTCTTTAAATTTTCATATAGTCTTTTCAAAATTTTAGGACATCACACATAAGTATTTTGGAGGATGCTCAATTTAAAAAGAAAAAAGGAATAAGGAAAAAAAAAGAAGAAAAAATGGGGTGCGCTCATAGTTTTGCAAGTTTTTAGGAGTGATCTGCACGATAGTTTCTTTATAATAATTACCAGTTCTTTCATATTTCATAACAAAAAGAAGTTCTTTAACTTTTAAGTTACATGTTTATTAAAAGTAGAAAAAATTGGAATGATTATTGAAAAGAATGCTACTTTTATTTTTCTTCTTACCTAGTTTTGATATACAGTTATTACCTATCAAATATTAACACCTATATGCAACTCTTCTAATGCCAAATCGAAGTAGTAAACTTCCTCCTAGGGAATATAGTAGGAAGAAGGACTAGAATCTAAATCTTCTTTTCCTTTTGATTTAAAGATACATGTTTTTTCCTTTTCTTCCATTTTAGAACATAAGTTTCTAAAAATTAGTTAGAAGAAGAATTCTGTCACTCTCCATTGCAAGTGATGTTAAAAGCAATGTCCTCAAATCAAAAGAATAAACATTAAATTACAAATCCACGCCTTTTTCTTTCTCAATTCAAGTGTTTAAACTTTCAGATCTTTAAGAAAACAAGAAGGTTTTCAAATCCTTAAATATCTATTTATCAAAAAAAAATATATATATATATATATATATTTCGTTTATTTCTTTTTCATATATTCCAAATTATTTTTGTTTGAGGGAAAAAATGAAAAATATGATCTAAAAAGCACTTTTCAAACAGTTGGAGGTTTAAATACTCAATTTCAAATATATAGGGGCTAAGCAGAAATAATTGTATTTGTAATCTATCCAAAAAATAAAAAGATTTTAAAACAAAAAAAAGTATATAAAACTTAAATTCTTCTATAGCATTTTCTCCATGCTAAACTTCCTAGAGTGAGTTTTTATTATAACAAAACATATGATAATGAAGTTTATGTAGTATGCAGAGACCTTCCTTAAGTTTGCACGAAATGTTCTTTAATCCGAGAACGAAAAATCCAATGATAACACTTACCAAGGTCGAAAGGCACAACTCTAAAGGTGGTCAAGGTCGGAACCCGGCTCTGATGCATAAAGACAACGTTAAATTTGGATATCATAATAAATGTTAATGTCAAAAACAGGATGAGTTAGAAGAAGCTTTTGGAACTAATTGGTTGGAAATTGGGTACATTGCTTCTAAAAGAAGGCAAAGACTTCAACAAAACATTTTAAATTGAATAAAATAAATTTATGATCAACCTCTTTGGTTATATATATTTGGTTTAACTTAATCCATTAGAAGTTGGATTAAATATGTTTGTAATTTAATTCACTTGAATCACATGAAGAGGAAGAATCTATAACTAAAGAAGGTTTTTTATTACTTCAAAGATATAAAAAGCAGGCCGATGGGAGGGTTTAGGGTTTTCGAACATTTTTCCCTTTCCAGTTTGCCCTAAATCGCTCTCCAGTCCCCTCCTGTCCGTTCAATTGCACCAGTTAAAACCCTAAAAAATTAAATGGCTCTCAGAATTGGAATTGCAAGGCGATTTCTATCAACTTCAAGCTCAATCTTCTCTTCTCCATTATCGGCTTCTACACTTGCCGCAAACGCTACAAATTCCAACGCCAACGAGAAACCCGCACCTGTTCCTTCTGACACACTCTTTGTGTCTGGACTAAATAAGAGAACAACATCGGAGAAACTCCATGAAGCATTCTCAAAATTTGGTCAAGTTGTCCATGCTAAGGTCGTGACAGATAGGAACTCTGGATTCTCAAAGGGCTTTGGGTTTGTCAAATATGTGACCATAGAGGATGCAGCTAAAGGAATAGAAGGAATGGATGCAAAGTTCCTTGACGGATGGGTGATTTTTGCCGAGTATGCGCGCCCAAGACCTCCCCCTGGGCAGACACCGCCCCCTCAGAACACATATGGATTCAGAAGCTGATCATAATTATTCCTTGTATTCAGGGGTTCTATGAGCATACAAGCAGAGCTGTGAAAAGATATATTTATATCAGCTTTTTTTTTGGATAATTTATTTATATCAGCTTTGGTTCTACCGGAAGGACCTTTGATTGTCCCCTTCATCTTGTGCGGGAAAACTGCATTGTTCTCGTAATACTCTGTTATTATTATTCACTTTATCATTCATTGTCTCTGTATAAACGATGCAATCATAATATTAGTTTATTTTACTTGGACGACAGAATGTTGAAATTCATGTACTAGCTTTTATTGTTGCTTGAACATATTACCAAGCATGATAAAGGAAAGACCGCTTTTAAACAAAAAAAAAAAAGCAGGCCGATGGATGCAGGGAAGATTCCTAATCAACAAAGAGCAGGGTAAGAGAGGATCGGCATAAATATTTCAACAAAAACATAGAAGACATAACAAATAATGATAACAAGAACAACAACAATACAATAATAAGAAAAGGATACACGTATGGGTCACTATGTTGCAATTAAGGTTTATTCTATTGTACTCTTGCCTTGGAATTGAATTTGTAGAGGAATTTAAACTTTATTTTCCTCAAGATTGAGTTCCTATTTGGAAATTGTTTTTGAAAGCTTACATCTTGCAATTATGTGAGGTTAACTTTAATAGAAGTTACATGAAATAGAGCAATGGGTGACTATGTGCTATAACTCTCAAATGATTTGGTTGTTTTTAATATAACGGAATGAACTAATGAAGACAATCGGGACTCGATAAGTGGAAGTCGGAAGAGTAAACTAACATACAAAGCAAAACCGCTATATATTAATTGCTTAATCATCTCGTTTCTATTGTATTTTTATTTCTTAAATTTTCTTCTTTTTTTGTGTTAAAATCTAATTATTTTTATTTTTATTTTTTCATTTTAGAACTTAATCTTTTGCTAATTCATTCAAATACCTAACCTCAAATAGCACTTGTAATAAAGAGTTACAAATGACGGATTTTAACTTACTTTTAGAAACTCAGGTGTTCACATAAAAATTTTATAAACATAGATCCTCAACTAAAAATGAAGGAAAAGTTTGTATCTTTCTAATGCGTTATTTCTCAGGACAAAGCGGCTCGTATCATGCTATCATCCGTCGTTTTCCCTACTAAGGAACCCTAATGTGGATGTAATTAGCACGAAAAACAGTGGAACATCATTTGGCCGCTCCCCCAATAAAATCAACATTGCGTATGCGCATGCATCATCATGACGATTTCATGGTGTGGAAAAAATGTAGAAACCTGCTAAGTCTGAATTAAAGTGCTAACAAGAATAAATACGCATTGCATGGAGAAAACACAAACAGAAGAAAAGATTCATTGGCCGGGGCTAAGTGGAATGGAAAAGGTGAAACTTGTGGGTTCCCAGTACCAATGCACCATAAAGCACTAAGGCTACTCATTCCGTAGCAGTAAATCATGAACAAACACATCATCGTATCGTATGATTGCTCGGATAAGTAACGGAGGAAAGAACATCTCGTCTTTTTTTATAATTCTCACTAATATTCATGTCTACGATAGTGCTAACTAGTAATAATAGCACACCAAGGTTGACTTGGAGAAATCATATCAACGTCAACCATATAGAACTGATGATGGGGTACCTCGGAGCATAATAAGATGTACTAGTTTCATAATCATTTCATATATTTTCCTTTACTTATTTTATCTCTTCAAACATGTCAAACATGGGAAGAAACTGTAGGGGACTATGCTTAATCTAGACAGTTCAGTAGCGAATTTAACGAGACAAAACTATGGTTATTAAGATCTTTTGCTTACCAGCATTTAACTTGGCACAACTATTAATGGTCACATGATTTTACTTAACTTGCAATGGGTGATTTGACAAATATAAGCATATCATGTTCGGTTAAATGAACATCCATTGTAAAACATGCCAAAGGGTAAAGGAGTTTGTCGGAGTTCTACGCTCTCTAATGTCAACTATACAAGACAAGCCTTTAGAATAGTTTGTAATATTACATAAGGAGGGACAAAATACATCTCCCCTTCTTCACTTTTACCATACCTGTTGCAAGCATATTAGCATCTACATTTACTACAACAATTCTTATCCATCAAGACACATAATTGCATCCTACAAGATTATTAGTTGATACACTTGGGCCATGGGGACGTGAAATTATTGCATCCCCACCATGTCATATAGATGATTGTAATAGTAGGTCTTTGAGACCCATGCTATGTCCTAATATATAATATTTATTGAATCGAATAAAAGTATCCTAATATATTGGTTGATATGACATCAAAACATTTCTCTTTATTTACTGGAATTTTATTTTCGTGGAATAGATATCACTAATGGGACAATGGTTGTTGTCCTATTAGGTAAATAGACACAATTTTACGTCTCTTTGATGTTAAGGTTGTTGTCCTATTAGGTAAATAGGACACAATTTTATGTCTCTTTGATGTTTCCAAAGCAAATAAATATACTACCTTAAATATTTATTCCGATATATTATATTGACTAGGACTTTCAATTCAAAGACCAATATCAACCATAGGAAATATAATTGATTTCTCCTCAAAATGAGCCTAAAAATTCAATGTTTATAAAATATGAGTTCATTCTACAAATTAGGAGTCACATACTTTAAATTCATCACAATGAAATCATCATTCATTCAAGAAACAAAGTTCGCACTTAATATAAGCAATTAGTTCGAACCAAAATAAATAAAAAGACATTCTAGCTCTGCATGATAGATCCTCAAACAAAAGTCATTGACTAGTAATGGCTAACTATCCACATTTATCCTTAAGCAACATCGAATCACATTTAACTCCCAATCTTCATCTTCGTTCAAAACAAGCTGCACAACAAGCAATCTATCAATACACATATATAACAAAAATCATACCAAATAAAATTTTTCATTAAGAAGTCAAACATATGAAATTTACTAGCCAAGAAATGATCACTTCACTAACATCTCCTATAATCTTCAACACGCTATTGGGACTTATTAGTCACTCATCCCATTTCAAAGGAACCTAAACATTCACCTCATACTAATTTAGCCCTAATTCTTGTCCTACTTTTGCTAATGAATCCATTGTCACAATTCTTCCAATAGCAACCTTTCCTCTCTAAGACCTTTTAGAAAAACTACATCACCAACTTAGATCATGCGAATGAAAAATAATGATATAGTTATCTAAAGAAAGATATTTTTATTAACAAACACTCACTAATTTCACAAAAAAAAAAAAAAAAAGAGAGAGAGAATATCCATCCAAGATTATATGGAGTAAGTCTTAAAGCATACATCAAATAAATGGATATGTATACTTTAAGACTAACCAACATTTTTTTTTTTAGGTGTCCATGATAAAAATTACTTGTGACAAACAAAACCATTTCTTTGGAAAGGCATAATTCAAAAACAAAAGAAGGCAACTTTACTGAAAGGAGACACATAAAGCAACTTCCATCACCCTACATAGGCATGAATATATCGTTTAAAACCTCCAAATAGGAAAATCACTATCTTATAAAATAAATGTAAAAGCCAAACTAGACTATTTTAAAGGACCAAACTAGTCTTCATAGATCTACACTAGTACATAGAAAGCTAAAGGGAATTACTTATCAAAATAGCCAATTCAAAAATCAGCAATTACACTGATCCATATTACAAGTTAGAAATCATGCAAACATATAAAATAGATCAAATCAACCAAATATATAGTAGCAAAAAAGATCATAATGAATTATGCACATTATCAACTTGATCAGATACAAATATTCCAAAACACAAAAAAAAGAAAAGAAAAGAAAGAAAGATAATCTACTCATGGCAAGTAACCCATCAAAGAATAGGTAGTGGCCATTATAGGACTTGCCCTGAAAAGAAAACTTTAGAAATGGTACTTTCTTATCAAGAGATACAATATATAATAAGAGGGAAAAAAAAAACTATTGTTTTCTAGGTAGACAATAGATCGACAACCAGGTATTAAATTATGTGCCTCACACTCTTATACTTTAAATGTAATACATCTCTCAAATTAAACACAAAGCCAACAATGTTAATATATAGCAATGAAATTGCACTGGATTTTGATGCCTAAGAGGGACAATAATTGGATAATGTAGGTAGAAAGGCTTAAGAAACAAGAGCTTAAAACTACCTAACAAATGCATGACCATCTAAATTTGCATATAGATGCATTGTAAAGTCCTAAAAATTTTGAAAAACTATATGAAAATTTAAGAAAGTAAGTAGAATAATAAATACTTTTAGGTCAAGGTAGCGAGAGGGATAATTTCGCAATATTAAAAACTTTGAGAAATGTAAGAAAAAAATTCAAATAATGCGACGCATAAATATTATTTTAATAATTTATGATAATAATAGGTTTTAAAAATAAAATAATTGGAAAGAATAATCTTATGCAAAGAAAAGAAGATAACAAACGTAACAAATTGAATTTTATGAAATATATTACCGAATAAATTTAGGAAGCAAAGTAATTGAAAAATATTCGAATATAGATATATAAACAAATAAATAAAAATAATTGCGAATCTTAACTTTAGTTCGAGTAAATTAAATTAAAAGAATAAAATTCTTCAAAACACAAATTTCAAGCAATATTAGGTTAAATAATGAAATTAATTTAAATTATAGATCTAGGAATTTTAAATGAAAATTTAGAGTAAATATTTATGTTCGGAATAATCAAATTAACCTAAACGTAAGCTTTTGTAATAAAATGCTAAGAATATAAAATTTAAAAATATCTTTGTAAGCGCACGGGATGCAAAAATAGAAACATTTTTAATATGAAATACAATATAATATAATATAAATAGATATATACATAACTATAAAAAAAATCTGGAAATTCTGCTATCGTCCCATTTGTTCATCATGACGTCAAGCAGCAACAGCACAGCAGCTATAGCAGCAGTCCTAGAGCCATCTCATCCTTATCCCTTGTCTCTTCCTTTTCTTTTTCTTTTCTTTCTTCTTCTTCTTCTTCTCTAGTCACGTCCCCTCCTACCTTCCCCTATCCTACGCCTCCACTTCGTTTACTCTCCCGCCGTTCTCTCTTCCCTTCTCATTTCCCTTCTTTTCCTTTTCGGCCAGCCACCATACTCCCTTTCTCTCACTCTCTCACACCCACGCTCTTTCCCTTACGCTACTATATGCATACGTCGCACACTCAGCCCTAACCTTCGACTACTCTTTCGCCAAGAGAACGACAACTCACTCCACCGCTTCACCACTACTCTCTACCCACACCCTGTTGACTCCTCCTTCTCCTTCGGCTATGACTACCACTGCTACCACCTCACAACAACCATTACCGATACCCCCACAATCGAGAAGGGAAACCCCTACTCAAACAAATCAGAAATGTGAGATGGACTTTTGCAAACATCATCTGTAACTATTTACTCGATTGATGTGGAGGACGTAGTTAAGCCATTAGTTGAAGTTACGAAAATAGCTCCCACTCCGACTCCATGGTGACAGCAACGATAGTAACTACGGTGGTAGTGACAACAGCAATGGTGGTAGCAACGATGGTGACAGTAGCCTTGGCATCGTGTCTATCTCATCTCCTTTCCCGATGACGGAGGTAACAGCGAACAACTTGGAGAAGATAACAATGACCCAAATGACAACCATGACAATGGCCATGACAAAAACCACAACTGCAATAGCAACAACAGCGGCAACAACAAACAGCAACAATGGTGACCGTGATGACCGAAGGAACAGCGTAAGAAGGGTGAAAGGGAAAAGAGGACTGAACTTTGTTACGCCATGGCTGTTGAAGTCGGTGGTGTGTAGAACTAAGCTTAGACCATGTTGGTTTAGGATGAGAATTTGCAAGTACCGCTAAGCTAGCTTTTGGAATTTGGGGTATAGTATTGTGATGGCCATTCTAAAAGCAGTTTGAACAACATCTAAGCGAAGTTCATTGATCAGAAACTGCGACGAAGTGGCTGCGATTGCTTCGGTTAGTGGGTGCTGAAGGAGGTACACGGTGTGTGGCTGAATGCATGGAGTGTACGAGGGAAGGGGAAGCTGCATGATATAGTTGTGAGTGTGTGTAGGCAAGAGAGGAAGAGAGAATTGCAAAGTGCAGATGGTGTGTGGTGTGTGAGGATGTGTGTGTATGTGTAGGGAAGGAGGAGCCAAGTGCATAGAGTATGTGGTATGTGCGTGTATATAGATGGTGTGTGTGTAGGTGGAGTATGTGTGTATGTGTCTAAAATGGCATCTGGTGTGTAGACATGTGTGTGTGGGTATGGAAAGTGAGTGTGGTGTATGTGGGTATGTCGGAAGATGTGTTGTGTGTGCGAAGTATGTGGGTATATACGTATTGGTGATGTAAGGTGAATGTGGAGTATGTGTGTCGGTGGTGTGAGACGTGTGTGGAGTATGTGTGTATGTATGCACTAGTGGTGTGTGTGTATGCATGTGGACTTGAGGAGAAAAGAAGATTGCAAAGTGCAGTTGGGTATGCGTATAAGTAGGTGTATAGTATGATTGTGTGTATGTACATGTAGGTGCGTGCGTGGTGTATGTGAAGTGTGTATGTGCATGGATAGGAGTATGTTGGTGTGTGTACATGATGTGTGGGAATGGTTAGTGTATGTAGGGCAATGGCAGCGTGAGTGAGAATGAAAACCAGTAGAAAGGACGAGAAACCCTATAGTTGGAGATGTCAACAAAGGAGAGAAGAAAGAATGGAAAGGTGAAACCAAGGAGGAAGAGGGAATTGCGTGAAGGAGGTAAGTGTGTTTATGTGTGAAAGTAAATGGGAAGAAGAGGTATTTATGTTGGTATAGATGGTAAAGGGAATTATTCGAGCAACATCCAAGATGATGGCTTGGGGGATATTTGGAATGAAATGAATTTCGCAATTGAATGCTCAAAGGATGTTAAGGAAGATCATCTTTGGCTAAATACCTTAATGCAAGACCTTTAGTCATCCTCTTTAAGGGTATCTTGCATATACGGAAGAAAGAATTCCAAATTTGGTAGGTCGAAGATGCTTCATTGCTCGACTTCTACACAAGGAAAGTAGACAGTCGATCACAGCAACTTGGGGTATTGGAAGCGATGATTCGTAGGAAGGTCATTCCTTCTAGAACCCTGTATTAGAATGACGTTAAAGAAGTGTTCAACGTTTCGAATCTTGTTCGCCCAAAGTTCCTTAAGGAGAAGACTTCACACCTTGCCATCAAACGCAAGATGAGTAGAGTACACATATCAGGTGCTAGGAACTACCAAGATCGAGTGAAGATGCTGCCTTCTATGGTTTGGTTGAGGAAACATTGCAGAAGGACACTAATTTCAAGAGGGAAGTAAAAGGGTTACCCACTAGAATCACTTGACTCCAGCTAGGACTATGACGACCCTAAACAAGTGAGTGGGAAACTTAATGATATGCTACAATGTTATGTTATGTTGTGTGTTGATATGCTATGTATGTGAATTCATTTGCTTTGTTGTAGTTGCAATTAGATGTGATTATTATTATTATTAAGTTATATAGTGGGGTTTTATGAGTTTAGGAAAGAAGTTACAAGAAATTGATAGTTAGATAGGTTAAAGATGAATACTATTTAAAGGATGTAGAGGATAGAATAGACTAAGGGTTTAGATGTTATCATCTTAACGATAGCACTTCGCACCATATTTCCAATGCTATTACTTTAGGCCTAACCCATAATTCAAAGTCATTTTCTTCAAACTAAACCACAATATAGAAACCTAACGTTTCCTTCTATAGCCACTGAGTAGGTGTGCATAGCTAGAATAGGATATATAAATATCATTATGTATACATATCGGAGTTTACTTCTGGATATGTATATATGCTTAAGTAAATTATTTTCCTATTACATCTATAGAATACACTCATGAACATAAACCATACATATCATGAGTGTAACTTTGATTTTACAACTTAACAATCCTATTTTCTTGCCCTCTTAAGTAAGTGAGGGGAGGCGCCTAGCAAAGTTGTCCTTTAAGCGAAACTATATTTATAAACCTATATATATATTTGTGTAGATATATATATATATATATATTATACATAGATGTATTGAGGACTTAGAAGGAATATACGAGACAACCTTTTTGGCTCTCATAAGTGTGAATAACAAAGCACTTGAGAAGTGCGGTGACATAGAGGTGTCACAAGTGATAATCATAAATCAATCCCAAGTGGTTGATTTGACATTTAAGTCAAATGGCACAGGGTATCAAATTAACTGAAACTCGATATATAGTTGGATTACTCCCATTTGCTTGGTTTGGGTTCCTTGTTTATTTTGTGATGTGAAATGCATGATCTTTACTTGTCATGGTAAGCATGAAAATGAGTTGTAGTGGATTGTCATGGAACTTCACTAGGTCCCTATGAATTGTTCTTGTAGTTACTTCATTGCCTTGAATGATAATTGGTTGTGATTATATATGTTGATTGGTCACTTCGAATCAATTAATTGAACAAGTGGACTTGATTAAAACTTGACATGCATTTCCACAAGACATTGCATGAGATTAAAGGTCATCACTGCTACAGGACGCGTCAGAAGTGATCAGAAGATCACTATTTCGCTAAGTGCGAACTAAGTGATTAGGGGATTGTCGTGCCCTGACGGTTTCGAGTCCGACCTATCTCTTGAAGGTGTAATGCTTAGTGTATTGAGGCACATAAGCCTAAAACATTAAAGCTAAGACATAGTTTAAATAAGTGATAAGAGTAATGAAGATGTGAGTAAGACCTGGGCACTGATGGTGGCTTTGGAATCCCTAACCCAAGGTCAAGAGGGGTATAAACCCTAGGCTTCACATCGGTTACCGGAAGACCACGCGAGATGCTGCATTCATATAGTTGTTCATGTATAGCATATGTTTTGATAACTTAATTTAAGATTGCTTGTGTGTACGTAGCATTGAAAGTGTTACCATCTTATTCATTGAGCCATAGCGTGCTCACCCCTCCATAGACCCTTTTTGTAGGTAGCGATTTCGAAAGCTCAAGATAGGATAAGATGTGAAGTGTTGAAATTTTTTGGATTATTAGAATGACAAAGTAAGAATTGTGAAGGATAGATTGTTTAGATGAAATGTTAGGACCCCCCATGTAAATAAAATTGAATTTGTGAAACTTAGGATTTATCCTATTGTATTGATTGGTAGGGGATACTGATTCTCTACGATTGTGGTTAACCGTAAGATATGAGATCCATAGTTATAGTTTATTATCTAAATATATGGACTATGATTAGCCGTAAATGTAATTAATTACTTAGAGTTTTACGATCTCTGGCTCGTAAGACAATTATCATATAATGGGTGCATACGTGTCATGATGATTTTAGTGGAAACTTCTAGGCCCTCTTTCGGAGCGTGGCATGTATACATCAAAGCAAAGCTTAGAAAGCAACACATTAGTGTTGACAATCTTTTATGCATAAAGACATAGTATGATCATTTAAAACACTTGAAAATAATCATAGTTCTTGAATTGATCATTTTGCCATTTGAAATTTGCAAATGCATAAACAAGCAAGATGCAAGGTCAGAAAAACAAGTTTACATAAAAAAATGAGTAATATAAATATATCTTTCAATTAAAGATAACTTTTTACATTAAGTTTTTGTGGAAGCATAATAGAGTAAAATTTCAATGGGTTATTTATGACCTATCTTCAAAGCAATTAAAGGCAAAGAATAGATAATGAATGCAACAAAGGCTATTGATAAAATATCATAAAAAGTTTTGTTTTCTAATACCTTAAGAGGTCTACAACTTGGCATTAAGGTCGATGTTCAATAATGTTCTTCTCTATAACAAGATTTTGCCCAACCACTTCTAGAGTAGGCCTAAATTGCAAAACAAACAAGTGCTCACTGACTTTAGACAAGGTAGTCAACTCATTTTTAGCCATAACAATTGTATCATTTTATAAGTACCCGATATTTTATGAAGTATATTATTGTTATAACATGTTATATTGAGTGTGGCAAGAGATGGTAGAAGCATAAAGGGAGAACCTAGCAGAATTAGACTAGAAGACCTAACACTTACCAACCTAGTATATTTGAGTAATGTACTTGGGCAAAAGAACCAAAATAGGTCTTAATATCATGAGTGAAAATCATGAAAAATTCCTCAAATAAATTTTCATAAAAGAGGATAAATAATATATTAAAAAGAAAAACTTTTTACGACTTAAGCTTTCTTATTGGGTCTTAAACATAAAAATAAGCAAAAATTTACAAAAACTTGAAGGAAATTTTTTAAATATTCCATGAATGTTTTTATATGCTTAAGTTGTGTATTGAACATTATTCAAAACTATTAAATAAAGATATAGCGGAAAAAGAAAGTTCAAAGATTTGCTACATTTTGATATAGGAAGAATCTAGTTATATTTGACGTGTGCATTTATCAGTATCTTTTTCTTTGGAAAGCTATACTATAGGTGTGTGAAGTCCGAAAAATTTCAAAAAGTTATATAAAAAATTATAGAAAATAAATAGAATAATAAATATTATTTTATTCTAAGTTTGTATTAATAATAGGTTTTAAAAATTTAAACAATTAGAAAGAACGACTTTTGCAAGGAATATGAGATAACAAACATGATAAATTGAATTTTATGAAATATATTACCGAATAAATTTAGGAAGCGACGTACTTGAAAATATCCAAATATAGACATATAAACGGATAAATGAAAATAATTGTAAAATTTAACTTTAGTTCGGGTAAATTAAATTAAAAGAATAAATTGTCGGAAACATAACTTTTAAGCAATATTAGGTTAAATAATGAAATTAATTTAAATTATAAATCTAGGAACTTCAAATTAAAATTTAGAGTAAATATTTATCTTCGAAATAATCAAATTAACCTAGACGTAAAATTTTGTAATAAATTGTTAAAGATATAATTTTTAAGGGTATTCCTGTACACATGCGAAATGTTAAAATATGGGTATTTTAAAATAAATATAATTATAATATAATATAATATATATATATATATAATTGAAAAAAAAGTCCCATCCCTTTCTTTTCCTTTCTTTTCCCTTCTTTTATTTTTCTTTTTTCTAGACCAACCCCCCTTACCCCCTCTCTCTACCTGTTTTGCTCTCCTTTTTTCTTCCTTTTCTTTTTTTTTCTCTTTCTTTTTCTTCTTCTGGACCTTCTTCTTCCAGATCTCCTCAACTGCACTTCCCTTCTTCCCGCCGTCCTTCACTCACCCTCCCATTGCCCCTTCCTCTCCTCCCATTCCCTTCTTTTCCCTTCTCGGCCAGCTACCGTCCCTCTCTCTTGCTCGATCTCTCTCTCATTGGCCTCTCGTGCGATAGCCACACTAGCAACCGCGATCTCAACAGCAACAGCAGCGATGGTGGATGGTTGAGTGTGTGGTGTGTGCGAGAGAGGAAGACGACAACTGTGGTAAGACGACCTCGACAACAGCAGCCACACGCATCCGTCACGTCGCCGGCACCAGGTCTTCGGCCTTCTCCGCACAAGGAGGGGAGTTCAACAACAATGACCGTGAGCAAGTTCGACAATAGCAACGGTAGCTACACGGATAGCCCTCAACAATAACAGCGACGGCAACAACAAACAAGGACAACCGTGACAGTTAAAGCCTTCAACAACAACAACGATGGCCCCCAACCGCGACGATAACCTTAGCTGCAACCGCAATAGCAGCAATGGTGTCCACGACTGCGGCTTGGCATTATGTTGCCTTATCTCCTTTCCTAACGACAGCACGTGACAATGATGATAGCAACTTCGGCGGCAGCGGCAGTCGTAACGACTAACAGTAACCCCGACGGTAGTAGCGGCCGCAACATCTGACGGCAACTCCGACAACAACGACAACGGTAGTGGCAGTGATGGTGACAACAGTGGCAGTGGTTTCCAAGTGGAGTCTGTCTCGTCTCCTTCTTTGATGACAAAGGCGATAGCGGCAACAATATGTGGTGGAGGAAAAGAAAATGAGGAAGAGAAGGAGCCGAAGTGCGTGGTATGTGCGGGGGTTGAACAACCACAGTAATGGTGACAGTCTAACAGTGTTGGCAAGCTATTGTAGTGGGAAAGGAGAGAAAAGAGAGAGAAAGGGAAGAAAAAGAAGAGGGAAAAGAGAAAGAAGGAAGGCCAACATAAAAGGGAAAAGAAAAGGAGGAAAAAGAAAGAGGAAAGAAGAGCCGAGTGTGTAGTGTGTGTATGTACGTATGTGTATTAAAAGTGTGTGCGGTGAAGGGTGGAGAAATGTGCGTGAGGATGTGTGTGTATGCATGTGAAGGAAGTGGGGGTGTGTGAGAGTGTGTGGGTGTGCGCGAATGGAGGCCGTGTATGTGCATGCGTGTGAGTGTGGGTAGCTGTGTGCGTAGATGAGAAAGATGCGTATGTATGTGTGGATGATGGGGTGGGATGTACGAAAGTGTATGTATGTGGAGGAAGGTGTGTATGTATATGTGCAGAAATGAGGATGTGTATACGAATGTGTATATATGAGGATGCATATGGTGTGTATGTAAGAATGTGTGTGTCAATGAGGAGGTGATGCAGTGTATGCAGAATGTGTGTGTGTGAATGAAGTGTGTATATGTGTATGTGTTGGTAATGATGTGTGATGTGTGTTAGGGTGTGTGGTATGTGCATGTGGGCGTGTGGCATGTGTGTGTGTAAGGGTGTGGTGTATGCGAAATGTATGTGTAGAATGATATGTGGTGTGTGCGAGAATGGTGTATGCATATGGATGGTGTGGGATGTGCAGAGTATGTATATATATATGAAAGGTGTAGGGTGTATGGTACTAGTGTGTACATGGATGGTATGTGAAGTATGTAACATGTGTGTATATGTATGGAAGACGTGTAGTGTGTGGGTATGTATATATGTATAAGGAAGGAGTGGTATGTGTGGGCATGTACGTATGTATGTGAAATAGTATATGGTGTATGGACATATGTGGAAGTTGAGGATGATGTATGTGGGATATGTACGTATGAGTATGAGATGATGTACGGAGTGTGAACACGAATGTGTGGGTATAGAAGGTGAATATGGTGTGTGCAAAGTATGTGGGTGTGTGTATTGGTGATGTAAGGCGTATATGGAGTATGTGAGTAGGTGTATGAGATAATGTATGGTGTGGGTGTGTGAGTATGGATATGGGAGGTATGTAATATGTGTAGAGTATTTGGGTAAGTATGTATTGGTGGTGTGAAGTATATGTAGGGCATGTATGTATATGTGTGTGATAGTGGTGTGGAAGGTAAAAGAAGCAGGTGTGTATATATGTATAGGTGTGTGTATGGGGTGTGAAGTCTGTATGTATATGGATAAGAAAATGTTGGTGCATATGTGATGTGTAGGAAAGGTTGGTGTATGTATGATTGAAGCATGAGTGAGAATGAAAACCAGTAGAAAGTATGAGGAACTTATAGGTGGAAATATTAACAAAGAAGAGAAGAAAGAAGATGATACAAACCTTTAAGGACTACTAAATCCTATGGGTTATCCTATAAGTAGTTCATTGGAAGATATTAGAGACAATTAGATAAATGAAAGGTTCAAAGATGCTTCATGGACGAGAGAAGCGTCTATGATGGTGTAAATGGTGAAGGGAATGATTCAAGTAATATCCAAGATGATGGCTTGGGAGATATTTGGAATGAAATGGATTTCACAATAGAATGCTCAAAGGATGTTGAGGAAGATCATTCTTAGCCAAATACCCTAATGCAAGATCTTCAGTTGTCCTTTCTAAGGATATCTTGCATATATGGAAGAAGGAATTCCAAATTTGGCAAGTCGAAGACATTCCATTACTCGACTTCTACACAAGGAAAGAAGACAATAGATCACAGCAACTTGGGGTGTTGGAAGCACAGATTTTAAGGAAGTTCAACATTTAAATCTTGTTCACCTAAGGTCCCATAAAGAGGAAACTTCACGCCTTGTCATCAGCCACAAGATGAGCAAAGTACACATATCGGGTGCTAGAAGACTACCAAAGTTAGGTAGAGATGCGACTTTATAATTGGGTTAAGGAAGTATCACAAAAGGATGTTGACTTCAAGAGGAACGCAAAGGAGTTACCTGCTGGAATCGCTCGACTCCGGCTAAGACTATGACAACCTTAAATAGGTGAGTGGGAAACTTCATGATATGCTACTATGTTGTGTTCTATGTTGAATGCTATACATGTGAAATTGATGTTTGTTGTGTTGCTATTTGGTATGATTGTTGTTAAGTTAAGTTATGCGGTAGGGAATAGTGAGTTAGGAAAGAAGTCGTGAAGAATATAGGGGAATGAATGGTCTAAGAGTTTAGATGTCATTACCTTAATGATAGTGCCTAGCGCCATATCGCTAGTGCTATAATCATAAGCCTAACCCATGTTTTACAAATTGTTTTCTTCCAAATCAAACCAAAATATAGAAACTTAACTTTTCCTTCTATAGCTACCAAGAAGGTATGCTTAGTTGGAATAGGGTGTATAGGTATCAACATGTATACATGTCAGAGTTGTTCCTGAATGTGTATACATATACTTAACTAAATTTATTTTTCATATTATATTTACAAAATACACTCATGAGCTCAATCATATAAATCATGAGTGTAACCTTAGTTTTTACAACATAATGACCATATTTTCTTACCCTCTTAAGTATGTAAGGGGAGATGTCTAGTAAATTCTCCTTAATTAAGGAGAGGTCTCAAACATATATATGTATAGATATGTATATATGTATACTATATACAAGTGTCTTGAAGACATTAAAAGGAAAATGCGAGACGACCTTACTGGTTGTCGAAAATGTGAGAATGATAAAGCACTTGAGAAGTACGATGGCACGGAGGTGTCAAGGATGATTAATGTAAGTCAACTCAAGCTATTCGACATTTAAAAGAAATGGCATGAGAGGTGTCGAGATAATTTAATCTATTGTAAAACTAGATAGGTCTATGTCTACGGGGTTTGGGTTCGGTATCAGTGTTACGTAACAAGAAATGTGTAGTCCTTGCTTGTGATGAGTGAAATGGAATGTTTGATGTTTACTTTTGTGGTATGATTGATTGTGATTGTAAATGTTGTTTAATCACCCTAAATCAATTAATTAAGGAAGAAGACATGATTTAAAAACCCGACATGCATTTTCAAGAGACATTGCATGAGATTGAAGGCCATCACTGTCATAGGATGCGTCGGAAGTGATCAAGAGGTTCGCTATTTTGCCAAGTGCGAACTAAGTGATTAGCGGATTGTCGTGCCTTGACGGTTCCGAGTCTAGCCTGTCCTTGAGGGTTTTGCTCCGTCTGGTGTAAAGTGGCACGGGAGCGTTCACCATTGAGTTAATAAAATATCCTAATTAACAAGTGATAAGATAAATAATCCAGGTAATGACTTAGGCATTGATGGTGGCTTCGGAATCCCCAACCCAACGTCAAGGGGGGTGTAAACCCTAGACTTTACGTCGGTTACTGGAAGACTACATGAGATGCTACATTTATATGGTTGTTCATGCATAGCATATGTTTAATATCTGAATTTGAATTTGCTTGTGTATATATATAGCATATGCCTAATATTTTATTTAAGTTGGTTTATGTGTATACGTAGCATTGAGAGTATTACCATCACATTCACTAAGCCATGGTGTGCTCACCCCCTCACAGACTTTCTGTAGGTAGCGAGTACAAAAGCTCGGGATAGGATAAGATGTGAAATGTTGAGAGATTCTAAAAGACCAGAATGACAAAGTAAGAGTTATGGATGATAAATTGTTTAGATGAAATGTTAGGACCCCGATGTAAATAGAAATGTTTAAATTGAGAAACCTAGGATTTATCCTATTTTACTGATTGGTAAGGGATACTGATTCTCTGTGATCATGGTTAACCGTGGTGTATGGGATCCATAGTTATATTTTATTATCTAATTATATGTACTATAACTTGTTGTAGATGTAATTATTTACTTAGAGTCTTACGATCTTTAACTCGTAAGACGATTATCATGTAACGGGTGCACACGTGCCATGATGATTTAGTAAAGGCTTCTAGGCCCCCCTTTTGGGGCATGACAGGTGTGTCTGTAAAAGAAAATAATTCAAATTCTTACCTTTTCTTAAAAGTAGTATATTTTATCAAATCAAAATGTTTCTAAAACAAAGTTTTCATAACTATTAAACAATTAATTTAAAGATCTAAATCAAGGAAATAATCAATTTCTGGCCATTGCATATCATGATCCTTCTCTTATTGGACAAACTTAACCACTACGTAAAGAAGAAGAGTAGAAGCAGAAGCATATGAGATGAGCCTTTACTGAAAAAACATTGCATCACATGAAGTTAAGTATTGTTAACAAGAAGTGTTCTTGAGAGATTAAAGCTTGCAAGATATTTTACCAAGCAAAAGAGATCAAGGAACTTTTTACTATTTTGTGTCTTTTAAAAAAAGGTCACTATAGTGTGAGAGCTTATTATGAATGTTTGTTTAGATCAATGATTTAGATTTAGAGACCAAGTGTGAAAAGTGAGTTTTGTGTGAAGGGTTAGAGTTAAGCTAGTAAGAGTCAAGAGAGCTCGGGACAACCATGATAGACGCATAAACAATAACTTCTACTAAGTGTTGTTGAAATTGTCATAGTTGCAGAACTCACTTGTACTTGCTTTTGAAAAGAGATAATGGATTCTAAGTGATTGAGTTGGTAGTGCTAGTAGAAAGGATGTAGGTAGTAGGGGCCAAACCTCTATATATTCAAGCTTCTCTCTCTCTCTCTCTCTATCTATCTATCTATCTATCTATCTTTTATTTTACGTTACTTTTGTCTTATTACTTGTCGTCTACTGTACTGTAATTTGTGTATCCAAGCATTTCTATACAAGGCAAAAGTAGGCAAACACACTTACCTCTAATATTATGTAAAGAACTTCTACATAATGCTTTAATTGAAGGAGTTAACGAATTTGATCTTAAATTTATATAACAACAATTCCCCTCCCCCTAAGTTGTCACTCTAGGCTTACAAGTGGTATCAAAGCTTCGATACTTTAGTTATATCAATTGTTGTGTCTCTTATTTTTTATAATAAGCTTTCTACTTTTTAGCTAAAGATCAACAACAATCAATGGTGCATATCTTGCATAAAGTTAATGCACCACACATCCACGTTTACTTGATAATTCTAAGTAACTTTGCATATTGAAAGTGCAAGATGGAAACTTTCATCTAAGTTATGGAACCTAATTTATGGCCAATCATTATAAGAGAAGATTATATTGCAACAAAACCAACAACTGGAGAAATGAAGAAAGAGGATGCATACACTATAGATGATCATAAGAAGATCTCTCTCAACTTCAAGACCAAACACAAGCTATTTTATGCTCTAAGCCCTTCAAAATTCAACAAAGCCTCCATGTGCACAAGTGGAAAAGAAATATGGGATAGACCCATTGCAACACATGAAGGAGATTCTCATGTTAAGGAAACTAACAAAAATATTCTTATACAAGATTATGAATTGTTTAAGATGAATCCAAGGTAAAAAGTACAACAAACGTATGATAAGTTAAATAGGATTATAAATGATTTGAAATCTCTTGGAAAAGAAATAAATGATGCTAAGCTTGCAAGAAAAATCCTTCAATCACTACTTTGTTCATGGGATGCCAAGAGGGTAGCAATAAAGGAGGCTAGGGATTCAAGCACCTTTCCTCTCGAACAAATTTTTACAATTTTTAGGTCATATGAAATTGAGATTAAAATATCAGAAGAAAGAAGAAAAAAGACTCTAGCTTTCAAATCAGTAGAATTAAATACATTTGAAGAGGATGATGATGAGCTTGCTCTAGTCACTAGAAAATTTTGAAAGTTTTATAAAAGAAATAGAAGCAGTCATCTTAAAAGGGGAATAAAGTTGATACAAATGCGCCAATGAAAGCAAAATCAAAAGAATACTAAAAGGAACCTGTGTGCCATGAATGCAACAAACTAGAACAATGCAAATATGATTGTCCTCAATTTGAGAAGTCCTTTTAGTCAAGGAAGAAAAAAAGGCTATGATGGCAACATGGAGTGACTTGAAAAATTTGATTCAAAAGCAAAATCAGAGGAGATTGCAAATGTTTACCTAATGATAGATGATGAGGTATCTTTTGAAAACTCTATTAATAAAATTCTTGATAACTATGAAGAATTACTTAATCTAATATCAAAACATCAAAGAAAGGTAAAGGAATTAAAGGTTGAAAATAAAGTTCTTAAAGAAGAAAATCAATTGTTAAAAGAACAAGTAAATAGGCTAAATAAAGAAGCTATTAATGACTAAATCTACAAAAGATAAAACTAAACGAGAACAGAAAGTAGAAGAATCTAGAAAAATATATAAAGGAGAATCTAGTAGAAGTAGACAAAAGCAAGGCTCTAAGAAAAATAATATTACAAAACCTAGAAGAAGTTAACAAAACTCTAACATATGAAGAGCATACAGTTATAATCTTTTTTGAAATAAAAGATGATATTATTGTGGTATATTTGGTCATATTGCATCAATTTGTTGGCATAATGAAGAATTCAATTATCATTCAAGAAATTATAGATCTAGAATGAATTCTTCTTGAAAGGAGCTCAAGTGAATTTAGGCTCCTAAAACAAAATAATATGGGGGAAATTATAAGCAAAGGGATCAATATTTGAAGTCAAGTTCAAATAGATGATTGAACTTTTAAATGCTTAAAATAAAGAATCAACATTGTATTAAGTGGTTAAAATAGAGCGTCAAACTTTTAAGTAGTTAAAATAGATGATCAATGTTTTGCTAAGTAGTTCAAACAAATGATCAATTATTATCCCGTAAACATGTTAATGGCTCAAAAAGAGAATCTATTACTATCTGTAATAGCAACATAATGTGACCTCCTATTTAAACTATTTAGTATAACATTGATCGTATATTTAAATCACATTAAATTTCGATTCTCTATTTGAAATTAACCTCAAATGTTAATTCCCTCGTTTATAATTTTTCCATTTTCTTGTTTTACATGAAACTAAGAAAAGGACAAAAGCAAAATAGTACTTAGACTATAGGTGTTCCAAGCATATGATAGGTAATGTCTCATGGTTCATAAATTTGAAGGAGTTAAATGGAGGTTACATAGCATTTAGAGATGACAAGAAAGGGAAAATTATTGGAATTGGTAATGTTGGTAATTCCTCCTACTCCCTAGATAATGTGCTATTAGTTAGTGGCTTAAAACATAATCTTTTCATCATAAGTCAATTAAGTGACAAGGGTCACTAAATTCTCTTCGTAAAGGATCAATGCATTAGCTTCAATGAAAATGAACAAGAATTTGTCATTAGTAGAAGATTAGCAAATGTTTATATCATATCTTCTAAAGTTTTTAGTCCTAATTATGAAAATTGTTTTCTATCTATGAATCACAATGCTTTAAGTTAGCACAAATGACTTAGACATATGAATTTTTCACAACTTAACAGTTTGAAAAATAATTAGTTAGTAAGATGGCCACCAAGTTTTTCTTTAGAAGAAAATGTGTTTTGCAAAAGTTTTATTTTAAGCAATCAAGTCAAATCATCCTTTAAAGCAAAGAAACATATGAGTATAAGTAAGCCCTTACACTTAATTCACATGGATCTCTTTGGACCAGTTAGAACTTAAAGTCTAAGAGGAAAGAAATATGGTTTGATCATCATCGATGACTACTCTCGATTGACATGGGTAATTTTCTTAGCACATAAAAGTGATACATTTTGAAAATTTCTCAAGTTTGCTATGAAAATACAAATGGAAAACAGGAGAAGCATTAAAGCCATTTACATAGATCTATGGTGCGAAACTTGAGAATTCAGAATTTATAACTTTTTGTGAAGAATATGATGTTAACCATAACTTCTCAGCACCATACATGACTCAACAAAATGGTGTAGTGGAAAGAAAGAATAGAACAATCTAAGAAATGACAAGAATAATGCTCAACGAAAATGGGAATGCTTAGTGCTTTGGGGCAGAAGTAGTTAATACTACCTACTACATTGTCAACTAAGTGTTTATCAAACAATTATTAGACAAGAATCCATATAAGTTGTACAAGAATAGGAAACCTAATGTGTCATTCTTTCACACGTTGGATGTAGATGTTACATGCTAAAGAAAGGAAATGAAAACTTAGGAAAGTTAATATAAAAGCAGAAGAGGGTATCTTTTTAAGCTACTTAAACTCAAGCAAAGCCTATAGTAAGAATACTTGTATGGTTGTTAAGTCTATCAATGTAAAATTTGATGATGATATGCAAGTAAGGTCTACAAAAGATGATGATGAAGTTTGGAAGAAGCCAAAAGAAGCAATTGAATAGAATGAACACAATTAGGTTTTTGATAGCATCAAGGAGAATAAGATGGGTCACAAAAAGAAGTCTTAGAGAATTAAATAGAACCAAGTGCATCTATTGAAGGAGCTGATGAAAGTAAGAAGAAAGGGAGAGAAGCTAATATTTCTCCATCCAATCCTATCATTAGGAGTATTCATATAATTTGTTACTCTAGAAGTAGAGCTTCTCATCCTATCAATCAAGTAATTAGTAATCTATATGATAAGCTTAAAACAAGATCAAATATAAAGATATTGAGTCTCAATTTACAATGTTGCCCAAAACAAAACCTAAGTCGATTAACAAAGCTTAAAAAGATAAAAGTTAGATAGAGGCAATGCAAGATAAGCCAAACAATTTGAGATAAAATATTGTTTGGAATCTTGTTCCCCTCCTAAAAATAAACCAATAATTAAAACAAAATGGATGCTTAAGAATAAGCATAATGAAAATGGGGAAATCTATAGAAAAAAAGCTACATTACTTCTCATGGTTTCACATAAGAAGAAGGGGCTGCTTATGAATAAACCTATGTGCCAATAGCTAAACTTGAGGCTATTAGACTTTTTCTTGCATATGCTTGCTTTAAAAATTTTAAACTCTTTCAAGTGGATGTAAAGAGCACATTTTTAAATGGTTTTATAAAAGAAGAAGTTTATGTTAAGCAACCCACCAGTTTTGAAGATGAAGTTAATCTAGATCATGTATATATGTTAAATAAACCTTTGTATGGCTTAAAGTAGCCTCTTAAAGCTTCATACGAAAGGCTCAATAAGTTTTCAATTGAAAATGTCTTTAATAGAGGACTTGTAGATTTAACTCTTTTTCCTAAGTCTATGTTTTTTATATTTTAATTGTTCAAATTTATGTTAATGACATGGATTTTAGTTTAACTAATAAATTGCTATATAAGGGTTTTGTTAATCTAATGCAGGCTAAATATGAGATGAGTCCTATAAGAGAATTAACATTTTTCCTAGGACTTTTAATCAAACAAATGGCGAAAGAAACCTTTATTCATCTATCAAAGAAAGTCTCTTACATACTAAAGAAATATGGTATGAAGAACTCCAAATATATTGCAACACCAATGGGAGTAAATACGAAATTAAACAAAGATGAGATAGGTAAATTAATATGTCAAGAGACATATAGAGACATGATCAACTCCTTTCTCTATCTTACTACATCAAGGCCGGATTTACTTTTCAACATGTGCTTATGTGCACATTATCAATTAGTTCCCAAAGAATCACATCTAAGTGCTATCAAAAGAATTTTTAGATACTTAACCTATATAAGGAATTTGGGAAGTTTTGATTTAAAAAGTTTTACTTATGCTAATCATGCAAGTTGTTAAATTGAAGGGAAAGTACATCGAGTAATTATTAATTCCTATACGATATGATGGTTTCTTGGTCCTATGAGAAGTAATACTGATGTGCCTAAAATCCTAAGCATAATGTACACATTCCAATTAACAAATCAACTAGAAAATTCCACAAATATGGCATGACAATTTGAAGAAAAATACCCCAAAATAGTGTGTACTAAATGAGATAAAGACCAATCCAATAACTTTCAACTAAAAAATGGCGTTAACTATGTAATGAACAAGGAACCCTAATTGCGTGTAACAAGAACAACATAAATTAACTAATTCCTTACCAGATATGATGCACTAGTTGGAATTAGGATCAACTTGTAATTTGTCAATATTATTCACAACAAATCTAAGTCCACTCGCCATAATTTCAAAGTGAAATTGATAAGAGCAAAATGGTGTGATGAACAAGCTTTTCCACGACACAAAAGTGTTTTTCTTTGATGTTAAAAATTGTCTCTCAAAAATCCTAGTTAGCAAGTATTTATACTTGCTCCTATTAGGGTAAAAACACTAGAAAATTTACAAAGATGCCACAATAGTGGCCGGTTCCAAGAAGAAGAAAAAATACAAAGAATAAATAAAGTGTTCGGTTCTCAATAACAATTACAAGCATAAATGGTCTTTAAATGGCCGGTTCCTCACTTAATTGAGCCAATTTGTGGACCGTTGGATGTGACTCCAAGAATATCCCACAACTTGATCCTTTAGTGCATGCAATTCGGCCATCCTATAAACTAACAAATGAACCTGCTAATAGTGATAAAATAAAACATTATTAGAAAAGATGTGATCATAAGTGGATTTTGGCACCATGCATCCAAGTCAAGTTTTCCCACTACTGGAATCATAAAAATGATTCACATCATCTCCTTGAGCCTTTGAAAGATTTGCCCTCAAATCTAAGGGGTCTTTTCCTAGACTAAAACCCGATGTTTGGAATTGCTTCTTGGTTGAAAATCTAGAATAGCTATATGTGCTTCTGACTAGTTCATGGAAAGAATGAACCTCAAACAGAAACAAGGAGTCAATAAAATCCAAGTACCTTCCTTTTGAAACATGTAAGTGTTTCTAAACCCATTATGTAACACCTTTCTATCAAATAGCCAAGGTTGACCCAGCAGTAAATGAAAAGCACACATAGGAAGCACATAATAGATAATCTCATCACTATATTGATCTCTTATACTGATTCGTACCGTTGCTTGCTGTGTAACACGCAAACTACCTCTGTTGTCCAACCAATGTACTTTATATGGGTTAGGATGAGAGCTAGTGGTTAGTTGTAAGTTTTCTACCAATGCAATAGATATGACATTAGTGCAACTACCACTATCAATAAAAAACATACATAGGTTACCTCGAATCTGACAAGGTATGTGGAACAGATTCTCCCTCTGTATGTCCCTAGCATCTAGAGAAATGGTCATAACCCTATATAACACATTAATAGGTAAGTAATTTTCTCTCTTTTTATCCTCATGTGTTTCAACATGTTCATCATCATAATACTCTTGTAAGGCCAAGGATAAATCTGTAGGCTCAATAGTCTCTTCCTCATCATCTTCCTTGTTACCTTCCATGATGGTCATCACCCTTTTATTGGGACACTGTGTAGCTATATGTCTAAAACCCATGCATTTGAAATATTTAATCTGGCGCATCTTCCCACTAGTTGACCCCTGTACCGTTTATCTCAAATCAGATCCAACTACCTCTTTGCCTTTCCTAGAAACATTTTTCTCTTTTTCTGTTGTAGTGATAACTTTGTTTACAACCCTAAAATGCTCACCTACTCCCTTTGACCCATCCAACTGATCATCAACCCCCATAGGCTTTGTATTAGTACTAGGTCTGCTCCTAGTAACTTGAAATGAATAAGATCACCTCTATCTTTCCACTTTCAAGGCTAACTGTATAGCCTCGTCAAGTGTAATATATCTCTAAAGCTCAACTACACAAGCTATCTTATACTTTAACCCAGATACAAAGCGTGCTAAGGTTTATTCAGGATGTTCAACTGATCCACATCTGATCATTAGTGTCTCAAACTCCTGTACGTAGTTATCCACTGTTTTACCCCATGTCTCAGTGTCTGGAGACGCATAAATAGATCCTGCCTATAGTGTTCTGGTATGAACCTCTTCCTCAAAACTCGTTTCATGTCTCTCTAAGTGTGTATTTCAGCCTCTCCATCCCTTCGCCTACTAATCACCAGATTTTTCCACCACTAGGTGGCATACCTTATGAACTCTACAGCTGCAAGACGTACCCTGGTGTCATGATCAATTTCATAACATTAAAAAAGACCCTCAACTTTATCTTCCCAATCTAAGTAATCATTAGCGGAACCCCTACCATCAAATGAAGGCATCTATAGCTTAACATACTCTAATCCCCAAGATGGCCTAAATTCCTTGTTTAAGTATGGGTTAACCCCAAAATTATCATCTCTATCCTCCCCAAGCGCATGATAATCTCTTTCTACTCTTCTCCCCATATTTCCTCCAACTGCCTCCTCTCTATAGGCATTTTGAGGAGCTACTCTAGGTGGTGCCTGAAGGTTTACCACAGGTGTTTGTGGCAATGTCATCCTATCAATCCTTGTTGCTAATGTAGCAACAATCGTGGTAAGGTCCTGAAGTTGTTCATCCAGAGCTCTTCCACCTGTATTCTAACAACCTAGTCCACCACCCACTTGGCTATTGGCCTCATTGCCAATTCCTTCATTCATGCTATCATTTGACATAGTTGTGGACTTGGTGTATAGAACCATAAGGACAATTTGAAGCAAAGTAGTATACCTCACAATCACCCCCAAACTTCAATGCTACACAACAATCAAATCACCTCAATAGAAAAAAATACCAACTCCTCTTTAAGCTTCACACACTCCCACGGTTCACTTATATAACAATACCACAACAACTTCAATTATGGCAATAACAAGTGGTAGTAATAATAAACACTTCTCCAATTATGAGATCAATTATTTCAACTAAGCAAAATGTGTTTAAGTGGTCAATGCACAATAACTTCTACACTTAATGTTTTCTTTTGAAATCAAAATTTCTCACTATTACTCCCTTTCTACTCACGGTACAAACATAATCATTCACTTCATGTGTAGCACCTTCTTTACACAACTCTACAACAAACTCATATTACCACACACACTACACACATACCACAATTCATACGGCCACTCACACTACACATACACACATGATGCACTTCTTCAATCAACAACAATAATACATCAAATGTATCACTTCCTTACCTTAACACACAACACTTCTTGTTGGAACTCCTATACACCGAAACTTTAAGAACAAAGGCAATAAGCAACAAATTAAATAACTCCACTAAATGCACCCTTTTCCATAAAAGGTAAGACAATTCAAATTCAAACAACAACCCTTAATGTTACTCAATAATTACTTCAAGTTAATGGATGTTTGAATTTCAAATATCTTCCTATTCTTCACACAATTTCAAATCTGGAATTTACACACAACAATGCTCAATTTCTAAAATCCCCTTACAACAATTCTAAATCACACTCTTCTAGGCTTCAAATTTCAACTTCCTTAAATGATCACAAAGATCACTTCCCTTTAAGCAATCACAACTAACTCAATGAAACAAGGAATATTACAAATACTCCATGTCTACAACAACAAGGAACAATTAGATCACTTTCACAACACAATTAAATACTCAAGTTCCCTTCAACAATTCAGATCAAGGTGCTAAACTAAAGAACCCTAATTTTCGAATTCAAATTGCAAATCCCTCCTCTTAAACCACAAGCTCTGATACCAAATATGATGTGCCTAAAATCCAAAGCATAATGTACACATTCCAATTGACAAATTAACTAGACAATTCCACAAATATTACATGACAAGTTGAAGAAAAATACCTCAAAATAACGTGTACTAAATGAGATAAAGACCAATCCAATAACAACACAATTGAATTCTAACTTTGAACTAACAAATGGCGTGAACCATGTAACGAACAAAGAACCTTAATTGTGTGTAACAAGAACAACATAAATTAACTAATTCCTTACCAGATATGACGCACTAGTTGGAATTAGGATCAACTTGTAATTTGTTGATATTACTCACAACAAATCCAAGTCCACTCGCGACAATTTCAAAGTGAAATTGATAAGAGTAAAATGGCGTGAAGAACAAGCCCTCCCATGGCACAAAAGTGTTTTTCTTTCATTTCAAAAATTGTCCCTCAAAAACCCTAGTTAGCAAGTATTTATACTTACTCCTATTAGGGTAAAAACACTAGAAAATGTACAAAGATGCTACAATAGTGGTCGGTTCCAAGAAGAAGAAAAAATACAAAAGATAAATAAAGTGTTCAGTTCTCAATAACAATTACAAGCATAGATGGTCTTTAATTAGTCGGTTCCTCACTTGATTGAGTAAATTTTTGGAGCGTTGGATGTGACTCCAAGAATATCCCACAACTTGATCCTTTAGTGCATGCAATTCAACCATCCTGTAAACTAAATGTAAACTAGATGCATGCACTAAAGGATCACATAAATAATGGTAAAATTATAGTGAATTTTATTCCAATAGATGAACAAATAGTTGATATCTTCAAAAAATTGCTACAAAAAGAAAGGTTTTTCATGTTAAGGAGTAAGCTTAGAACTTGTGAATCATTATATTGAATGTGTTGCCACTTTATTGAAAAAAATAAAAAAGTCTCATTGGAATAATAAAGCAATAATTAAATGTCACACCATATATGATAGGAATCATATACCTCTAGGACCCATCACCAGGGCAAGAGCCAAAGGATTACAAAATTTGGCAATGAGGATCCTCTTTAAACAATTAGAACCCAAAGATATTTGTTTAGTATCTTCTTTTCCATTGTATAATTGTTTTGCATTTCAACAGGTACATTTGTCGGTTTTATAGGTGGCGAACTAACACATTAATTTCAAGTGTGTAAGCTAGACTTGAACCAACAAAGATAAGAGGAAACGGCCTTTATTTCACTTGCATTTCTCTTGACAAAATTGGCCATCTTTACTCTCTTTCACGTGGAGAATCGGTTCTCAAGTGGCTCATAGGACCGATTTTGACTATTTAGCATTGTTGTGATTTTTCCTTGTTTTAGAGTAGGGTATAAATACTAGCTTATTAGGGTTTGTAAAGGGACTTTTGGACATTATTTTTCAGACTTAAAAACTATGAGGGACTCCTCTATTTTCACATGAACTCTTATCGTTTCTTCATAGAAGTGTGGCGAGTGGGACTTGATCTTGTTTTGTGTGATATCAACAACATTAAATCCATCATATTTCTAACTAGTGAGTAATAACTGGTGAGGAATTAGTTCATCCTTTTGCTATCTCATTCAGCTAATTTTTAGGGTTACAATTCAATTTTGATTTCATACCCTTTTGACTGTGTATTGTGTAATTGAATTCTCAATTGCAATTCTATAGTTGTAATTAGATTGTTTGGTACATCATAATTTGGTATTAAAGCACGGTTTTGAGAGGGGAATTTTGTAATTTTGATTTGGGGATTTAAGGTTCTTGTTCTTCCATTCTTAATTGAAGTGGAATTGAAGTAATTGTGTGTGATTGTGCCGTGTGTTGCCTCTTGAATTGGAAGTGGAATTTTAGAATTAGTCCTTTGTAATCATCATCTTGCCATGAGCTCCTTGTGTGTTGAAGTAGTTATAGAGTGTGATGTGTGTTTTCCTTTTGCATTCAGAAGGGGAAGTGTACAATTTTATTTTTTTTTCAGATTTTTTCATCTTGCCATGGAGAATTAGGAAACATTGTGAATTCAAACTCAATCATTACTTGTGGAGTTATTGTATATTGATCACTTTAAATGCACTTTGACTAGTTGGAATCAATTGATTACCATGTAGAGTAGTGTCCATATTTGCTTCCATTTGTCTTATGTTGCCTTGGTATGTTGTTGATAAGTGGACTGTGGAAGTGGTGTGTAGCACTGTGTAAGTGTGTGGTAGTGATTGAACCATGTAGGTGTGGTGTAAGGTGTGTGTTATTGTCTAAAGCATGTTGTAGTGACGTGGTGTAGTGTTGTGAGTTGGTGTTGGGTGATATTAAAAAAACAAAAAAGGAAAGAAAATTTCAAAATCATGTCAAATGATATTATAAATGGTAGGATTGGCAATGAGGCCAATAGTCAAGTTGGAGGAGGTCAAGGGCGTCGTACTACAGGTAGAAGAACATTGGAGGAACAGTTGCAGGATCTTACCACTATTGTTACTACATTAGCAACACAAGTAGATCAGATGACGATGCCACAACCACAGTGGCCAACCCTTAAGCACCCTCACCTTGGGTAGCCCATCAAAATGCTCATAGGGAAGGAGCTGTTAGAGGAAATAGGGGTAAGAGAATGGAGGGAGATCATCATGCTCCTAGGAAGGAAAGAGATGATAATTTTGAAAATGAGCCTTACCCAAACTAGGAGTTTAGGCCACCTCAGGGATTAGAACATGTGAAATTGTAGATGCCTTCATTTGTTGGAAGGGGTTTTGCAAAAGACTACTTGGATTGGGAGGATAAGGTTGAGGGCCTATTTAAATGCTATGAGATTAATGACCACACTCGGGTTCGCCTTGTAGCTATTGAGTTTACTAGCTATGTGGCATTGTGGTGGAAGAATCAAGTGGCTAGTAGGCGAAGGGATGGTAAGGTAGAGATACATACATGGCAGGAGATGAAACGAGTTATGAGAAGGAAGTTTATACCTGATCACTATAAGTAGGAGCTATTTATGTGTCTCTAAACACTAAGGTAAGGAGGCAAAACAGTTGATGAGTATATGTAGGAGTTCAAGACCTTGATGATTAGATGTGGGTTAGTCGAACCTCCTGAACAAACCCTTGCACGATTTGTGTCGGGGTTGAAGTATGAAATTTCCTACATTATAAAGCTCCAGAGGTATGATACCCTTAAGGAGGCCATCCAGCTAGCTCTAAAAGTGAAAAGACAGAGGCGATCCAATCCATTTAGAGCAGCTAGTAATAGGTATGGGACTTCTACAAAATAGTATAGTTCTAATGGAAAACAGGGCGATAGAAGAGGATATAGTAGAAATGTAGAAAAGAGTCTAGTGGTGCAAGATAGTCGAGGGAGAAAGGAGATAGTGGGGAAAGGAAAAACAGTTGCAGGGATTGAAAACAAACCATCAATAGTTAGGACGTCAAGAGGACGGAGTTGTTAGATCAAATGCTTTAAATGCTTAGGCTTTAGACATATGGCTGCTCAGTGTCAAAACAGGAAGGTTATGACTGCCATGGAGGTTGAGAGTGAGGAAGATGAGGAAGACATTCTTGATGTCACAGATCTGTTTGGGGTATTAGATGAGTATTATGGTGACGCATATGCTATAGTACATAAGGATAAGGGAGTTGATCAGTATTTATCTATTAATGTACTGTGTCGAGATTTGACTTCGTTTCCTACTAATGATGATGAGCAAAGGGAAAATTTGCTCCACATCTCTTTTAAAGTATAAGTTAATCTATGTGCTATTATTATTGATGGCGGTAGCTGTACTAATTTAGTGGCTACATCATGATAGGAATAAAAATCCGACAAGACCTATCATTAGGGAAAACTCTAAAGGAATTCAAATTTTGGCGATGAGGGCCCATTTTGAGTAGATCGACCCCGGAATTATGTATAAATTAACCTCTTTTCTATTATTCTTGTATTGTGTTTTCCAACAAGCACACTTATCATATTTTATAGGGCAATGGATAAACTCCCTCAGACTTAGCTTGTGGGTTATCCATGGACCGACCTGAACCAGCAATGAGCTGAGCCGATGGATCCTATAGAAGACCGGCATCTTGAAGACCAATTTCTTTTATATATTTTTTTTTCATTTTATGAACTATTTTGGTTATATTTTGGTTTTAGGACACTTTTATTTCCTTGTAATTTTCATTTAGGGCTAGCCACCTTAAAAGTGGCAAACTTGTAATTTTGATCACTTTCTAACCTTAGGAGTAGCAAGTATAAATACTTGCTTAAGAGAGGGTTTGAGGAGGCTAATTTTTACAGATTTGAGAGTACATTTCACGTGAGCATTAGGGTTCCTAATTTTCATTAGACTCTTATCAATTTCAATCCCAAGAGTTGAAATTGTGGCGAGTGCAACACCTTGAAATTGTGAGTAATATCAATTTCATTTTGTTGTGAATTCTTTTCTTCTCTAGTGTGTCATATCTAGGGGTGAATTGAGATAGCTCTTGGACAGATTTGCTTCCTATTATTTTTTAATTCTTATGGTTAATTGAGATACTTTGCATTTGAATTCGGTTCTTCCTTTAAGATTACTTCTTGAAACTTGATTATCACTTGTGGAAAGGGGTTCTTAGAATTGAAGAATTATTTGAGATTGTGAATTATTCACGTGGGATTATATGTGATTAGTGTGATGTTAGAAGAGATTATTATTGTGGTATCATAATTGCATCATTGAGTATTTGGATTTCATTGCACCTTCACTAGGGATCACGTAATTTTACCCTTTTGGAACTAGTTTTGTGATTGCTTTGAATTTGTTTTCTTGAGTCTTTTATTGTGCTTCCAAGTGGGTTTAGGCACATCACATCATTTGTATCTAAATTGAAACTAGTCACCACCTCGCATCCAAAACCCTATAAAGTGCATTAGTTGTGTGAGCAAAGTAGTTTGCATGTTACCTAGAGGGCTAAGGTAACTTTCCACATAGGGGATAAATATCATGATGAAATTATATGTGACAACCTTCCCATGTGTGCATCCCAATATTGCTTGGTAGGCCTTGGTTGTACGATAGAAGGGTTTCGCATGATGGCTTTAGAAATACTTATGTGTTCTAGAAAGAGGGTAAATGTATAGTGTTAAACCCAATATCACCTTTAGAGGTCCAAGAGGCTCAGAGGCAAATAAGTAAAATTGGGAAGAAGAAGACCATATTGGTAGGATAGTATCAGTTAGGGGAGGCCATAGTGGATGAGAGACCAATATATTTATTACAAATGAGGTATGCCCTAAAGATGGATGAGCGTGAGCATCTACCCCCTGTGGTATCTTAAGTACTTGATGACTATAATGATCTTTTTATAGATGAATTGCTAGAGGGCTTACCAACTTTGAGAGGTATAGAGCATGCCATTGACTTCTAGCTTGGATCCGTTTTGCCAAACCAACCTACGTATCGCATAAATCCTAAGGATGTTAAGGAATTGAAGTGTTAGGTGGATGAGCTAGTAGAACGAGGTTTTGTCAAGGAGAGTATTAGTCCTTATGTTGTTCCAGCCCTTCTTGTCCCTAAGAAGGATGGCACCTAGAGGATGTGCATTGATAGCCAAGCCATCAACAAAATCACCATCAAATAAAGATGTCCTATTCCTAGACTTGATGACATGTTAGATGAGCTATATGGTGCACAGGTATTCTTCAAGGTGGACCTTAAAAGCGGATATCACCAAATTCGGATGAGAGAAGGAGATGAGTGGAAGACCGCTTTTAAAACACGCCATGGATTATATGAATGGATGGTCATGCCGTTTGGTTTGACTAATGCTCGTAGTACTTTTATGAGATTAATGAATCATGTAATGAAGGAGTTTTTAGGTAAATTTGTTGTTGTTTATTTTGATGACATTTTGATATACAATAAAAACCTATAAAATCATGTGTAGCATCTACAGGCAGTATTTTCAATATTAAGGGCGCAACAATTGTATGCTAATCCCTAGAAGTGTTCTTTCTATCAAAATGAGGTAACATTTCTGGGATTTATTATATCTGGTTCTGGTGTTAGGGTTGATGAGGAGAAAGTGAGGGCTATTAAAGAGTGGCCAACACCAAAATCAGTTGTTGAGGTAAGAAGTTTCCATGGACTAGCTTCATTTTATAAACGCTTTGTCCATAACTTTAATAGTATTGTCAGTACTTTAACTGAATTGACTAAGAAAAATGTTCCTTTTATTTAGGGTGAGAAGACCCAAAAGAGTTTTGCGGAGATAAAGGTAAAACTTACTAGTGCTCCAGTATTGGCTTTATCTGATTTTGAAAAGGTTTTTAAATTGGAGTGTGATGCCTTAGGGGTAGAGATTGGTGCTGTGTTGATGCAGGATAAAAGGCCTATTACATAGTTTAGTGAAAAATTAAGTGGTGCAGCTTTAAACTACTCAATATATGATAAGGAATTCTATTCCTTAATGTGGGCATTGATGACATGGCAGCATGATGAGATCCATGATGAGAGTCAAGCCGGAAGAAGGAATGTAGATCCTCTTGAAGTGCCACCTGGACCGATCACAAGAAGTCGAGCGAAACGACTCAAGGAAGCACTTAACGGGTTGATAAAGGATGTCCATGAAGCCGGGAAGGATTGGGGCAATCATGAAGTTGGAATGGATTGGAACAACCATAGGAAGACCCTTGCTCTTATACAAGTCACACCGGACACGGGTTGAAGAGGGCGTGTACTTTCAAGGCACGGCCGTGTAGGACTCTCAAGATTGCCTAGAATCATACACGGCTAGATACACGGTTAAAAGGCACGGTCGTGTATGGAGTCAAGCAAATCCACAAAAAGATACACGGCTAAAGTACACGGGCGTGTATGTTGCCAGAAGTTGCACAGACAGATACACGGTCAAAGTACACGGGCGTGTATGTTGCCAGAAGTTGCACAGACAAGTACACGGCCAAAGTACACGGGCGTGTACACAGGCCGTGTATCCCCTGTCGGCCAGCTTGTTCTGTTTCGCGTTTTTATGTGACTTAACTAAACTACGTCGTTTTGGACTTGTTTTTTACACGAATTGTAACCCTAGTATAAAAGCTCCTAGGGTTTAGAACATTAGAGATGAGACATCATTGAACATTAAACACTTTTGAGAGGCACCTCTCTTGGTTCTTCAAGAACTTAATTCGAACTTATCGGATTGATTTCCGTGGCGTTCATCCCGACTTATCAATCGGTTTTCCATCCCGATTGTGGCGTCTTCACTTTTATACCAAGGTTCTTGTCTCTCTTATAGACAACGGGTCGCGGTTTTCCACTTTAGGTGTTTGGGCGTCTTAGGCAACGAATTTCCGAACGTATTGGTATTGGGTTTCGTCACGAGTTGGCGTGGTTCATATCAGTTTGGTATCAGAGCTTAGGTTTGTCAAAACATCAAGTTCGGTTGAGGAAGGTAATATCAAAAACCCTAACTCCAATCGTTCATATCAATTATCGTGTTCAATTACGCAATATTAATTGTCTTTTGATAGTGTAGTATTTACTAGTCGATTGTAAAAAAACAAAAAAAAAAAGAGTAAAAATCACGACCAAAAAAAAAAAGAAGGGAAAGGAAAAGAAAAGAGAAACGTGATCAAAAGCCAAAAAAAAAAAGAGAAAAAAAAATTCGGATAGAAAAAATAGGGGAAAATTTTACGAACCCTAGAGTTGGTTTTGAATTCTACGGAAGGAAATTGATGTAGTTCGGGTTAGTTCCAAGAGAATTGAGAAGAGGAAATTGGTGAGTGATATCATCGTTGTTTGTGAGAATACACGAGTGACTGTGTGATATCATCATTTGAGCGAAACACGTAAGGGAGTGTATCGTGAGGTTTGATCATATATATATTTGTGTTGTACTAATCTTTTCTGCAGGAACTATGTCGAGACAACATTCTCCGGAAGGTGAGAGGGGAAGGTTTGATGCTAGGTTAGTAATTGAGGCGTTGAGGGGAGAAATGAAGAGGATGTTCCAAGAAGGAATGGAACAAATTCATGAGACGGTGGAGCAAAGACTAGAGCAATCCACAAACGTATTCCAAGGGCATAAGAGGGAGAGTCGTTCTAGGAGAGTACCGAGGGGTGGAGATGAAATGTCGGGTGATGACTTTAATGAGCCTTCTGTTGGGAGTTATAGAGGTTATAGTGGTCGGAATAGAGGGACTAGAGATTGGGAAGATAGAGGAGATAGGAATAGAGAGGATGATCAATTGAGTAGCATAAAGATGAAGATTCCTCTTTTCCAAGGGAAGAATGATCCCGAGGCGTATTTAGAATGGGAGAAAAAGGTGGAGATGGTGTTTGATTGTCACAACTATAGTGGGAGAAAGAAGGTGAAACTTGTTGCCATTGAATTTTCAGATTATGCTATAGTGTGGTGGGATCAATTAATGTTGAATAGAAGAAGGAGTGGCGAGCCACCTATTGAGTCTTGGGAAGAGATGAAAAGAGTGATGAGAAAGCGGTTTATACCTACGTATTACTATCGTGAATTGCACAACAAGTTGCAAACTCTGAGGCAGGGAAGCCGAAGTGTAGATGAGTACTTCAAGGAGATGGAAGTCACTATGATTAGGGCGGATGTAGAAGAGGATAGAGAGGCTACAATGGCTAGATTCCTTGCTGGGTTGAATAGAGAAATCCAAAATGTGGTTGAATTGCAACATTATGTAGAATTGGAGGATATGGTTCACATGGCTATAAAGGTTGAGAACCAGCACAAGCGGAAGGGTAGTAGTAGTGCACGATTTCAACAGGGTAATGGTTCATCCACTTGGAAGACTAATCAATGGAAGAAGGAAGAAAAGCCTTTACCTACCAAACCAAAAGGGGAGCTGAGGCAAGCGGGTTCTACTCCTAGTAATCAAGGTAACCCTGAATCTTCTACTTCTAGAAATCGTGACATTAGATGCTTTAAATGTCAAGGTAGAGGCCATATTGCTAGTCAATGTCCAAATAGGCGTGTGATGATTTTGCGTGATGATGGTGAGTATGAGACTGAGGGGGATAGTGAAGAAGATGATATGCCACCATTAAAGGATGTTAGTGATGATGAGGAGCCTGCAATGGGAAGGCTAGTGGCAGTAGTGAAGCGAGCGCTGAATGTGCAGGTGAAGGAAGAAGAGGAGGTGCAAAGAGAAAATATATTTCATACTAGATGTTATTTAGGAGATCACATTTGTAGTTTGATCATTGATGGAGGGAGTTGCACCAATGTAGTGAGCAATTTTATTGTTGAGAGGCTGGGGCTCAAAACTGTTAGACACCCTAGTCCATATAAATTGCAGTGGTTGAATGATAGTGGTGAGACTAAGGTGAGTAAGCAAGCCTTGATTGGTTTTCGCATTGGTAGGTATGAGGATGAGGTGTTATGTGATGTAGTGCCAATGCAAGCATGTCATGTGTTGTTGGGGAGGCCATGGCAATTTGATAGGAAGGTTGTTCATGATGGCTTTTCTAACAAGTATACGCTTGTTCACCAAGGAAAAACTTTTAACCTTAAACCTTTAACACCTAAACAAGTGTATGAGGACCAATTGCAGCTACAACAGTCTTTTGCAAAACATAAGGTGAGTGAAAAGCAGAGTGAGAGTGAGAGAGCAAAAGACAATGAGAAGAAAAAAAAATATAAAAGTCAAGATCAAAAGGAAAAGGAGAGGAAGGCTGGAAAGAGTGTGAGAGGCCAAGTTGAAGGGGAATCAACTTTGGTGGTGAGTGAAAAGGAGAGGGCAGCCTTGCAAAAGGAGAGTTGTGTGGCAAGAGCAAGTGTAGTAAGGAGAGCGTTAGTGATGAGGCAACCTATGTTATTGCTGGTTTTTAAGGAAACATGTTCGACTACTAACGACTTATCTAACTCTTTGCCTAGTGTGGTTGTGTCTCTTGTACAGGACTTTGAAGATGTCTTTCCTGAGGAGATTCCAAAGGGATTACCACCTGTTCGAGGTATTGAGCACCAGATTGACCTTGTACCCGGAGCATCAATTCCAAACAAGCCAGCTTACAGGAGCAATCCGGAGGAGACAAAGGAACTCCAAAGGCAGGTCGATGAATTAATGGAGAAGGGGTACGTGAGAGAGAGCATGAGTCCATGTGCAGTGCCGGTGATTTTGGTGCCTAAGAAGGATGGGACATGGAGAATGTGTGTTGACTGTCGCGCCATCAACAACATCACGGTAAAGTATCGTCATCCCATTCCTCGCTTAGATGATATGTTAGATGAGTTACATAGGTCTAGTGTCTTTTCTAAAATTGATCTGAAAAGTGGATATCACCAAATTAGAATGAAAGAAGGTGATGAATGGAAGACTGCATTTAAGACAAAATATGGATTGTATGAGTGGTTAGTAATGCCTTTCGGGTTAACTAATGCACCTAGTACGTTTATGAGACTTATGAACCATGTTCTAAGGACATTTATTGGAAAATTTGTGGTTGTCTATTTTGATGACATTCTTATTTACAGCAAAAATTTGGAAGATCATATGTCACACTTGAGGGATGTTTTAGAAGTGCTTCGACAGGAACAATTATATGCTAACCTCAAGAAGTGCACTTTTTGCACAGACAAACTTGTGTTTCTTGGTTTTGTTGTTAGTGCGCAGGGAATACAGGTTGATGAAGAAAAGGTGCGTGCGATCCAAGAATGGCCTAGTCCAACCAATGTAAGTAATGTGCGGAGTTTCCATGGACTAGCGAGCTTTTACAGGAGATTTGTGAAGGATTTTAGCACCATTGCAGCACCACTTACTGAGGTGATTAAGAAGAACGTGGGGTTCAGTTGGGGAGAGCAACAAGAGAAGGCCTTTCAGACGCTTAAAAATAAGTTGACTCAAGCACCATTACTTGCTTTACCTAACTTTACTAAAACGTTTGAAATTGAATGTGATGCTTCAGGATTAGGTATTGGGGCAGTGCTTATGCAGGAGAGAAGACCGATTGCATTCTTTAGTGAGAAGCTAAGTGGGGCAACCTTGAATTACCCTACTTACGACAAAGAGCTATATGCATTGGTTCAAGCCTTGGAGACGTAGCAACACTACCTTTGGCCAAAAGAGTTCGTGATCCACACTGATCATGAATCCTTGAAGTATTTGAAGGGGCAACACAAGCTGAACAAAAGGCATGCTCGTTGGGTGGAGTTTATTGAAACATTTCCATATGTCATCCACTTCAAGCAAGGTAAAGAGAATGTAGTTGCTGATGCACTTTCAAGAAGGTATACTCTTATCTCTACTCTTAGTTCTAGACTGCTTGGTTTTGAGCACATTAAGGAATTATATGCTGCTGATCGAGATTTTTGTGAGGAGTATGTGCAATGTGAGAAGAGTGGGCATGGAAAATTTTATAAACATGATGGATTCTTGTTTAGGGAGAGTAAACTGTGCATTCCAATGTGTTCTTTAAGAGAATTACTTGTCAGGGAGTCTCATGGAGGAGGTTTAATGGGACACTTTGGAGTAGCAAAAACATTAGGGATATTGCAGGAACACTTCTATTGGCCTCACATGAAACGAGATGTTGAGAGAATTTGTGAGTGATGTGTCACATGTAAGCAAGCGAAATCTAGAGTCCAACCTCAAGGACTTTACACCCCACTTCCCATTCCTCATGAGCCTTGGGTAGATATTTCTATGGATTTTGTGTTAGGATTACCCAGGTCTAGACATGGCCGGGATTCTGTTTTTGTAGTTGTTGATAGGTTTTCTAAAATGGCACATTTCATTCCTTGTCACAAAACGGATGATGCTTGTAATATTGCTAATTTATTCTTTAGGGAAGTTGTGCGGTTGCATGGTATGCCTAGAACAATTGTATCAGATAGGGATGCTAAGTTCTTAAGCTACTTTTGGAAGACTTTGTGGGCTAAGTTAGGAACTAAGTTATTGTTTTCTACTACTTGTCATCCACAGACTGATGGTCAAACTGAGGTAGTGAATCGAACTTTATCTACTTTGTTGAGGGTTGTAATTAAAAAGAATATTAAAAGTTGGGAGGATTGTTTGCCGCATGTTGAATTTTCTTATAACCGTACAGTGCATTCTGCTACTAAATTTTCTCCTTTCGAAATTGTGTATGGTTTTAATCCACTAACTCCTTTAGATTTATCACCTTTGCCGATTTCTGAGTATGTTAATTTAGATGGCAAGAAGAAGGCTAAATTTGTTCAACAGATCCATGAAAAGGCAAGGCTGAACATTGAGCGACGAACAGAGCAGTATGTGAAACAAGCCAACAAGGGTCGTCGACAAGCTGTTTTTGAACCTGGCGATTGGGTTTGGGTGCACATGCGCAAAGAGCGGTTTCCCATGCAGCGTTGATCTAAACTACTTCCTAGAGGCAATGGACCATTTCAAGTTCTTGAGCGCATCAACAACAATGCATACAAGATAGATTTGCCTGGTGAGTATCAAGTAAGTGCCACATTTAATGTTACTGATCTGAGTCCTTTTGATGTAGGTGACGATTTGAGGACAAATCCTTTTCAAGAGGAGGGGAATGATGAGATCCATGATGAGAGTCAAGCCGGAAGAAGGAATGTAGATCCTCTTGAAGTGCCACCTGGACCGATCACAAGAAGTCGAGCGAAACGACTCAAGGAAGCACTTAACGGGTTGATAAAGGATGTCCATGAAGCCGGGAAGGATTGGGGCAATCATGAAGTTGGAATGGATTGGAACAACCATAGGAAGACCCTTGCTCTTATACAAGTCACACCGGACACGGGTTGAAGAGGGCGTATACTTTCAAGGCACGGCCGTGTAGGACTCTTAAGATTGCCTAGAATCATACACGGCTAGATACACGGTTAAAAGGCACGGCCGTGTATGGAGTCAAGCAAATCCACAGAAAGATACACGGCTAAAGTACACGGGCGTGTATGTTGCCAGAAGTTGCACAGACAGATACACGGTCAAAGTACACGGGCGTGTATGTTGCCAGAAGTTGCACAGACAAGTACACGGCCAAAGTACACGGGCGTGTACACAGGCCGTGTATCCCCTGTCGGCCAGCTTGTTCTGTTTCGCGTTTTTATGTCACTTAACTAAACTACGTCATTTTGGACTTGTTTTTTACACGAATTGTAACCCTAGTATAAAAGCTCCTAGGGTTTAGAACATTAGAGATGAGACATCATTGAACATTAAACACTTTTGAGAGGCACCTCTCTTGGTTCTTCAAGAACTTAATTCGAACTTATCGGATTGATTTCCATGGCGTTCATCCCGACTTATCAATCGGTTTTCCATCCCGATTGTGGCGTCTTCACTTTTATACCAAGGTTCTTGTCTCGCTTATAGACAACGGGTCGCGGTTTTCCACTTTAGGTGTTTGGGCGTCTTAGGCAACGAATTTCCGAACGTATTGGTATTGGGTTTCGTCACGAGTTGGCGTGGCTCATATCACAGCATTATCTCCTTCCAAAAGAATTCATTATCTATACAGATCATGAATCCTTAAAACATTTCAAAGGTTAGCAAAATTTGTCAAAACGTTAATCCAAATGGGTGGAGTTTCTAAAGAGTTTTTCATATGTGATTAGTACAAGGAGGGTAACATGAATATGGTAGTTGATGCTTATCACGTAGGTATGTATTTATCACCTCTCTACAATCGAAACTGCTTAGATTTAAACTGTTGAAGGAATAATATATGCATGATGAATATTTGAAAGTAGTGGTTGAGAAATGTTATGGGGGGGGAAATATTTGAGGGATATTATATGATTGATGGGTTTTTATATAAAGTTAGAAAATTGTGTATACCTTATGGATCTAGGAGAGAATTATTAGTGAAGGAAGCACATGCTGGAGGGTTATCTGGTCACTTTGGTGAAAAAAGGACTCTAGCTTTGTTAAAGGAACATTTCTATTGGAGGGGCTTGACAAAGGATGTTCATAAGGTGCTGGAAAGGTGTAGGGTATGTAAAAGAGCAAAAGAAAAGAAAAGGGTTCAGGGTAAATATATGCCTTTGCCTATACTGACTCAACCTTAGACTAATATCAATATGGATTTTATTTTGGGTCTGCCTATGACACAAAGGGGAAAGGATTCTATTATGGTTGTTGATGATCGATTAAGCAAAATGTTCGATTTTGTGCCTTACCAAAAAACAGACGATGCACTTTTTATAGCTAACCTTTTTATGTAGGAAATTGTGAAACTGCATAGTGTTCCATATAGCATAGTGTTTGATAAAGACACTAAGTTTCTTAGCTTTTTCTAGAAGACACTATGGAGAAGACTTATTACTAAACTCATGTACTCTTGGTACCTTACTAAGAGCAATGGTTGGCAAGAATCTTACTGATTGGGACTTGTGTCTCCCTATTATTGAGTTCGCTTACAATAGATCTACTCATAGTTCAACTAGTAAGTCTCCCTTTGAAGTCTTATATGGCTATAATCCTACTCTTCCATTAGATTTCATAGCTAGTCTGACAACAAAGGAAGAAAGTTTAAGTGGAGTAGAAAGTGCTAAGGAGATTCAGAAACTTCATCGGAAGACAGCTGAACACCTTCAGAAAACATAGGAACAATAGAAACTTCAAGGAAACAAAAACAAGAAAACCAGAATTTATAATCCAAGTGATCTAGTTTGGATTAATCTTACCAAAGACAGGTTTCCTCACAAGAAGTCACAAAAGCTATCACCAAGAGCAAATGGACCTTTTAAAGTTGTTAGACGTATCAACAACAATGCATACTATCACACCCTAAAAGGGGGGCTAGAAGTTTCCACTAAAAATTATCATGGCACTTGTGCACCCGTTACAAGATAATCATCTTACAAGCTAGAGATCGTAAGACTCTAAATAATTAATTACATTTACGGCTAATCATAGTACATATAATTATATAATAAAACATAACTATGGATTTCGTATCCTACGGTCAACTATGATCGTAGAGAATCGATATTCCCTACTAACCAATAAAATGGAATAAATCCTAAGTTTCACAAATTCAATTTTATTTACATAGGGATCCTAACATTTCATCTAAATAATCTGTCCTTTGCAATTCTTACTTTACCGTTCTTGTCTTCCAAAAACACTCGACACTTCACATCTTATCCCATCCTAAGCTTTCGTAATCTCTACCTGCAAAAGGGTCTGTGGTGGGGTGAGCACACTACGGCTTAGTGAATGGGAAGTTAATACTTTCAATGCTACACACGTACAAGCAATTTCAAATCAAGTTATCAAATCATATGCTATGCATAAACAACCATATGAATGCAACATCTCATGTGGTCTTCTCGTAACCGACGTGAAGTCCAGGGTTTATGCCCCCCCTTGACGTTGGGTTGGGGATTCCAAAGCCACCATCGGTGCTCAAGTCTTAGACATAATTTAATTACTCTTATTGCTTTATTATATTTGTGTCTTAACTTTAATGATCTTAGCTTATGCGCAAACCATAGGTATGTCAAACCTAGAACTCAGCGATCGTAATTGAAATCAAATCCCAAGGAACGTCTTGAACAAGTAGAACAAAACTAGACACTAATCACACCTATTGACTGAAACCTAAGTTATCAATTCGTTTGAAAAAAAATCCATGGAGTTCTTTCTCAAAGAACAAGAGAGGGTTTTTCTTTTCAAAGAAAAGATGTAATTTTCAATAATAAAATAATGATAATGTCCCCCTGTCGTCCCCTCTCTTTGGTGATACAAGGATATCACTCAACCAAAAATAATAACCTAATTTTCCTAACATAGCATACGGTTTTATCTTCCTATTAACCGCAACTTATAACTAATTATACTAAAGTACAAACCAAACAAATACAATAAAATATAACAAATAACCAAAACCGAAAATACTCGTTCCCTTTTTGGTTTAATAAAAATGTATCTATTCTAAGACTTCTAACTCCTTGCATCCCTCCATGGAAACATGAATCAAATTGATAGGCGTTGGTTCTTCTTTAGTGTAATTTGATTCCTTAGCTTGTAGGTCCATGACTAATCCTTGTAAAGCATCGTTCATCCTCCTAGTTCTAACTCAAGTCATTGGGTCTCCAATACCTTGCAATGGATCTTGGGATTTTGGTTTCGTCCTCTTAGATGCTAGTTGATCGTCATCATTCCCTCTTTCCTCGAAAAGATTCATCCTTGAATCACCTGCATCATAAAGAGTAAGATCGGAAACATTAAAGGTTGTGCTTACATTACCATAGTGATTTGGAAAATTAATCTTGTAAGCGTTGTCATTGATACGCTCCATGACTTAGAAAGGTCCATCTCCCCTTGGATGCAATTTAGACTTCCGCTGCTCTGCAAATCTTTCCTTTCGCAAATGTACCCAAACCTAATCTCTTAGATGAAACACAATTTCGATACGTCCCTTATTGGCATGGTGAGCATAGTGCTCGTTTTTCTTCTCAATGTTAGTCCGAACCTATACATGTAATTCCTAATAGATTCTACCTTTTTTGTTCCATCACGATCAACAAACTCATTAGTGGGTAAAGGCAAAATATCCAATGGAGTCAAGGGATTAAAACCATATACAACCTTAAATGGAAAATATGATGTAGTGGAATGTACTGTCCTATTATATGAAAATTCTAGATGAGGTAAGCATGTCTCCCATTATTTGAAGTTTTTATTAAGCACAACACACAATAATGTTGAAAGTGTCCTATTAACTACTTCTGTCTAACCATCAATTTAAGGATGTGCCACAGTGAAAAACAATAATTTGTTACCTAGCCTATTCTAGAGAGTATGCCAAAAGTGGCTCAAAAATTTTACATCCTTATCACTCACAATGGATTTAGGCAAACCATGTAACCGTATAATCTCCCTGAAGAATAAGTCAGCAATATGTCATACATGATTAGTTTTAGCACAAGCAACGAAATGAGCCATCTTACTAGACCTATCAACAACAACAAATATGCTATCTTTGCCACTTTGAGATCATGGTAAACCTAATATGAAATCCATAGAGATGTCAATCCAAGGCTGAGTAGTTATAGGCAATGGAAGATATTCCCTATAGGGCATCACTCTGGACTTAGCCTTTCTACATGCAATGCACTTATCACACAAAGTTTGTACATCATGTTTCATCTTAGGCCAATAAAAATGTTCATGCAAAATGTCCAAAGTTTTCCTAACACTAAAGTGTCCCATTAAACTGCCCCCATGCGTCTCCTTCACCAACAATTCATGTAAGCACACATAACCTATCTTTCTTAAATAAATACCCATCATGCCTATAAAAGTCCTCATATCCAGATTTTGAACAAGTAGCCCAAATTTGATCGAAGTCAGCATCATGTTCATACAAGTCTTTCATGCATTCAAAACTAAGCAGCTTAGTATGTAAAGAAGTCACAAGAGAGTACCTTCTAGATAGGGCATCGGCCACCACATTTTTCTTACCTTGCTTATATTTAATGATGTATGGAAAGGTCTCAATGAACTCCAACCATTTAGCATGCCTCTTATTTAACTTCCCCTGTGTCTTCAGATACTTCAGACTCTCATGATTGGAATGAATGATGAACTTCTTAGGCCATAAGTAATGTTGCTACATTTATAAGGTTCTCACTAATGCATACAACTCCTTATCATACACTGGGTAGTTTAGTGCAGCACCATTGAGCCTTTCACTAAAATAAGTGATAGATTTGGAATCCTACATTAACACACCACCAATACCTCACATTCGATCTCGAATACTTTCTCAAAATTAGGTAAAACTAATAAAGATGCATTAGTTAACTTACCTTTCAAATTTTGGAACACTTGCTCATGCACTTTAGTACACTTGAAGTCAGCATTCTTCTTAACAAGATCATTGATAGGAGTAGTGATGGAACTGAAATCCCTCACAAACCTCCTATAAAAGCTTGCTAAGCCATGGAAGCTCCTAACTTCATTTGCATTCTTTGGTGTTGGCCACTCCTAAATCGCCTTCACCTTCTCCTCATCTATAGTTATCCCATCTGCACCTACAACAAATCCAAGAAAAACCACAGTTTCCATACAAAAAGTGCACTTCTTTAAATTGGCATATAATTGGTTTTCCTTTAAAATGTTAAACACACACTGCAGATGCTGAACATGATCATCTAATGTCCTACTATAAATCAAAATATCATGAAAATAGACGACTACAAACTTTCCAATAAAATGGCACAAAACATGATTCATTAATCTCATGAAAGTATCAGGTGTGTTTGTTAATCCGAAGGCATTACCATCTATTCATATAATCCATGTTTAGTTTTAAACGTTGTTTTCCATTCATCCCCTTCTTTCAAATGAATTTGATAATAGCCATTCTTTAGTCAATTTTAGAAAATAAATGTACACCATGCAATTCATCAAGCCTAGGGATAGGATGCTTGTACTTAACTGTTATCTTATTAATTGCTCGGCAGTTGACACACATGTGTCACGTTCCATCCTTCTTAGGGACTAGGATGACAGGAACTGAACATGGGCTGAGGCATTCTCTAACGAATCCCTTCTCCATCAATCCATCAACTTGCCTTTGAATTTCCTTAGCCTCCTCAAGATTAGCTCGGTATGCTGGCCGATTAGGAATAGATGGGCCTGGTACGAAATCAATTTGGTGCTCAATACCTAGTAGTGAAGGTAGAACCTTTAGTATATCTTCATGGAACACGTCTTCATATTCCTACAATAAAGACACCACCATACTAGGCAATAAAGTGTTAAGGTCAGTATTAGTAAAATATAAATCATTGTACATAAGTACAAGTAGTTGTTTCCTTGCTAACATTACACTCTTAACCTCACTTTTTCTTGCCATGTTCTCTCCTCTCTATGTTTCAGAATCTTTTCCCTCATTGCTCACCGGTGTTTGTTTCTCACTTTTTCCTTTCTTCTCACTCTTCTCTTGTACACTCACGTGTTTCTCTCTGAATTCCTTTACAATCCTCACTTGATCCTTGTAAGCTTCCCATGGTTTCTATGGAGTTAGAACTACCTTCCTTTTGTTTAGAAAAAAGGAATATTGGTTCTTGTATCCATTGTATATCACCTTCCTATCAAATTGCCACGGTCGCCCCAATAATAAGTGACTAGCCTACATAGGAACCACATCACACATCACTTCATCTTTATAACTCCCTATAGAGAAGGCCATAAGAACCTACCTGGTCACCTTAACTTCCCCACACTCATTCAACCACTGTAATCGATATGGCATTGGATGTTTTATAGCTTTCAACTGCATCTTATCAACCAATAAAGGGCTAGCAACATTAGTGCAGCTACCACTATCGATGATCAAACTACACACTTTGTTTTATACATGACACCGTGTATAAAAGATGTATTCACTTTGGATCCCTTCACCGTCCTCCTACGATTGAACAGTGAGTACTCGCCTAATGACATATAACTCTCCACTCACGAGTCCCTCCAAATCAACATCCTCATACTCCTCTAATAGTGACACATCATCCTCCTTAGAACTGATGCTCTCTACATCTCCATTGTCACAAATGATCATGGCCCTTCGATTTAGACACTGAGATGTAATATGTCCAAATCCCTAACACCTGAAACATTTAATATCTCTAGTTCTGGAAGATGGTTTGGTGTCAGTTTTACCTTTAAAAGCAACAACTGGACTCTTAGCCTTCACATCCTCTTTAGGCTTTGAATTCATGGAATTTTTCTTCTAAGTGGACTTCCATGAAGAGCTAGAAGTCTCCTCAGATCTTGAATTGCTCTTATACTTCAATTGTCGCTCTACCTTAATCACCCTATGCAACAATTCTTCCATATCTAAATAGTGATGTAAATCCACCATGTCAACAATCTCCTGGTTTAGCTCATTAATGAATCTAGCCATTGTTGCCCCATCATCTTCCTCCACTCTAGCTCTAATCATGGCTATCTCCATTTCCTTATAATAGTCCTCTACACTCTTGGATCCTTGTGTCAATCCCTGAAACTTCTTAAGAAAATCCCTATGGTAATGACTAGGGATAAACCGCTTCTGCATAATAGTTTTCATCTTATCCCAAGTGCTAACAAGTCGCTCTCCATATTTGTGCCTATTACACACTAGTTGATCCCACCATACACTAGCATAGTCTGAGAACTCAACTGCAGCCAATTTGATTTTCTTCTCCTCAGTATAGTTGTGGCATTCAAATACATGATCCATCTTCCTCTCCCACTTTAGTATAACTCTGGATCATTCTTTCACTAAAACGAGAGTATCTTCATCTTAATACTTCCCAAGTTACTGTCTCGCCTCTAGGTGTTCCCTCTCTCCCTCACGTAATTATACTCACTAGAATCAGTTTTCTCACCTTCTTCGATCTTAATCCCCCCCCCCCCCCCCCCTCATTGGTCTACTCACACCTCGCTTGACAGTGGTACTACTAGACGGTTCCTTACTCCTTTCCATCTTATCTATCCTCTCATGGATTTGTTCAAGCTTACCACTCAAAATTCTCTTCATCTCCCCCATCAATGCCTTAAACATCACCCTATTCTCCCCTCCTCCATTCTCACCTCCAATTGTGTTTTTTCCCGACATATCTTATACTAAACATAATTATAATATATTTCTCACAACTCACTCGTGTATTTCTCTCAAGTATTAATACTCTCACAATCCACTCGGGTTTATCTCTCAACAAGAATGCCCTCATAACCCGCTCTTACAATTCTTTAATATGAACTCGGATTAGAAACCTCCTCAACATAACCACTAAGGCAAAATCTATTGATTACTTGTCGGTTCCAAGTCATAGCAAACAATGGAGAAATACGACAATTCTAATTGATATGAAAAATTACTCACTACCAATTTGGAAACATAAGTCAAAGCAATCCCTATCATGAAAATTGAATGAATCAAAATTTGCACCGAATATGTCAATGAGTGTGAATGCAATTCGGATACAAAATTAGAAAGACAAAGATACGTTTTACGGAAGGAATCGAAAAGTATATTGTAACAATTGATTTATGATTTGCTAAAGCAAGAATTTATCTTATGATTTTCGGCAATTGGATCGTTTCAAGGCCAACTTTAATTTTTTTATATATATATATACGAATTCTCAAGAGATAGAACAAGAATGAATCACAACTTGAATTTCAATGAACTAAGATAACAATTGTTGTTGTCGGTCTCAATAGATTTCTTATGACTGAATCAATTTTCTTTTTCATACGAATTCTAGGGTATAAATAAAAAATATAGAATTGAAATAACAACTAATTTAATAAGGATAGAGGTTACTTGATTCAAGAAGCCGAAGCTCTGATACCAAAGGATGCACAAACCCTAAGTATGTCAAACTTAGAACCCGGTGATCGTAATTGAAATTAAATCCCAAGGAACGCTTCGAATAAGTAGAATGAAACTAGACGCTAATCACACCTGTTAACTGAAACCTAAGTTATCAAGAGATTTTCCTCAAGCAATTCGGTTGAAGAAAATCTGTGGAGTTCTTTCTTAAAGAACAAGAGAAGGTTTTTCTTTTCAAAGAAAAGATGTAATTTTCAATAATAGAATAATGATAATGTCCCATTGCCATCCCCTCTCCTCAGTGATATAAGGATATCACTCAACCAAAAATAATAACCTAATTTTCCTAACATAACATCTGGTCTTATCTTCCTATTGACCGCAACTTATAACTAATTATACTAAAGTACAAACCAAACAAATACAATAAAACATAACAAATAACCAAAACTGAAAATACTTGTTCCCTTTTCGGTTCAATAAAAATGTATTTTTTTATGACTTCCAACTCCTTGCATCCCTCCATGGAAACATGAATCAAATTGATAGGCGTTGGTTCTTCTTTAGTGTAATTTGATTCCTTAGCTTGTAGGTCCATGACTAATCCTTGTAAAGCATCGTTCATCCTCCTAGCTCTAACTCGGGTCATTAGGCCTCCAATACCTTGCAATGGATCTTAGGATTTTGGTTTTGTCCTCTTAGATGCTAGTTGACCCTCATCATCAGCTCAGGTGCCTTAATACATTAAGCATTACACCCTTAAGAGACAAGCCAGACTCGGAACCATCAAGGCGCGATAATCCCCTAATCACTTAATTCACACATGGCAGGACAATGATCCTCTGATTACTTCCAGCATGTCCTGTAGCAATGATGGCCTTCAATCTCATGCGGTGTCTCGTGGAAATACATGTCAAGTTTTAATTGAGTCTACTTCTTTAATTAATTGATTCGAGGTGACCAAACAATATATATAGTCACAACTAATTCCCATTCAAGGCAATGAAGTAAGCTACCAAGCATTTAAAGTCTACCCCTCTAAGAACAATCAATAGGAACCTAGTGGAGTCCCATAAATAAATCCACTACATCTCATTTTCACATTTACCACAACAAGAAAAGATCATGCATTTCACATCATAGAACAAACAAGGAAACCAAACCAAGCGGATGGAAACAATGCAACTGTACACAAGGTTTTAGTTTACTTGACACCTCTGTGTCGTTTATCTTAAACGTCAAATCAACCACTCAAGATTAATTTACAATTATCATTTCGTGACACCTCTGTGTCATTTTACCCCTTGAGGGCTTGGTTTTATGCATTCCCAAATGTCACTTAGGGTAGCCCCAAGTGTATATACCCCTTTCAAATCCTCAAGTATCTTATGTATATGATAACAATATATACATATTTATGGTTTTAAAACTTGTTCTAAACCAAAGGATGATTTGATAATGTTTTTCCCCCATGTACTCAAGAGAAGCAAGAGGATATAACTATTTCATTGAAAATAAGGGTTTTCATTTATGATTTGTATAATTATAGGTATAGATGTAACCTATAGAAATATTTCAAGAAAAGCGTTTTGTCCAAGCATATACATATATATATATATATATTCAATATTATATTCTTATACATGTACATAATGATACCTAGTTTGTTCCCCATGTCCTTACATAAACACCTGTTATACGTATATACATAGAAAAAGCTAAGTTTACATATATTAATTTAGTTTAGAAAAACAAATCAAAATTTGGACATTAAATCCATAGTGATAACACTAGCAACTAGGGTGAAGAGCTATCATTGAGATAGTGCTATCTATCGATAGCCTATTCTAATTTCTATATCGATACACTCGTATTTATCTGTAATTTACCTAATTACTAGTTTCTTTGTATGACTTCCTTTCTACTCATTTAACCTCGCTATATATAACTTAAAATTAACAAAAATCACATTTAATTGGTAACTACAACCAAATAGGTGAATTCACATACATAACATATCAACACATAACACAAAATTGTAGCATATCATTAAATTTCCCACTCACCTGTTTAGAGTCGTCATAGTTCTAGCTGGAGTCGAGCGATTCCAACAGGTAACCTCTTTACTTTCCTCTTGAAGTCAGTGTCCTTCTGCAATGCTTCCTCAACCAAACCATAGAAAGCAGCATCTCCACTTGACTTTGGCAGTTTCCTATCACTTGATATGTTTACTCTACTCGCTATGCATTTGATGGCAAGGCATAAAGTCTCCTCCTTAAGAAACTTTAGGCGAACAAGATTCGAAAAATTGAACACTTCTTCAATGTGATTCCAATATAGGGTTCTAGAAGGAATGACCTTCCTAGGAATCATTGCTTCCAACACCTCAAGTTGCTGTGATTGACTGTCTGCTTTCCTTATGTAGAAGTTGAGCAATAGAACGTCTTTGACCTGCCAAATCTGGAATTCCTTCTTCCATGTAGGCAAGATACCCTTGGAAAGGACAACTAAAGGTCTTACATTAAGGTATTTGGCCAAGAATGATATTCCTCAACATCCTTTAAGCATTTCATTCCAAATATTCCCCAAGTCACCATCTTGGACATTGCTCAAATCATTCCCTTCACCATCTACACCAACATAAACACCTCTCCTTTACATGAAGCATCTTTGAACCTTTCGTTTATCAATTTGTCTCTAATATCTTGTAACGAACTACTTTTAGAATAACCCGTAGGATTAGTCGTCACTAAGGGTTTTGTATCACCTTCTTTCTTCTCTCCTTTTTTAACATCTCCACCTATAGGGCTTCCCGTCCTTTCTACTGGTTTTCATCCTCACTCGTGCTTCCATCACCATACATACGTCGGCCATTCCTACACACTACGTACATACCTACACATACATACACACATACTCTGCATACGCCTCACACCATTGACACGCACATATACACATACTCTGCATAGACCACACATACGTATCTGTACACACTACTCACCATCTCAGACACATACACACATACCCGCACACACCACACACCTTCTATACACATACATACATACATACTCGTACACACCACACACCATCTCATACACATACACATATACCTGCACACACCTCACAACATTTCATACACATACACAAATACCCGCACACACCACACACCATCTCATATATATACACACTAATGTGCTTGATTCCAAATACACATTCACAATTCAATTGAAGAATCAATTAAACAATGGCAATCTAAAATGGCATGAATTCCTAATTCATAGGAACCCTAAATGGTGTGACAAAGGAAAAGAACAAACAAATAATTCCAATTACACACTAGATATGACACACTAGCAATAATTGGAAGCAACTTAAGAATGATTGATATGATTCACAATATCCTTGAGCCAAACTTGCACAATTTCTAAAAACATTGATAAGAGTAGATGCATGCAAGAGGATGTCTCTCACGGCAACAAGGTGTTTTTTTCAAAAAAAAAATGTCAAAAGCTCCTTAAAAACCCTAGTTAGCAAGTATTTATACTTCCACCAATTAGAGTAAAAATGTACTAAAAATTACAAAGATGTCACTAAGGTGGCCGGTTTTCCAAAGGACAAATGCAAAAATAAAAGGCCGGTTCTCATAGGCAACAATTACAAATACAAATGGTCTTCAAGTGGCTGATTCTTCACTTGAATTGAACAATTTATGGATCGTTCGATGTGACTCCAAGAATGTCCCGCAAGTTGATCCTTAGTGCATATTATTTGGCCATCCTGTAAAACCAATAAATGTATGTGTTAATGTGCAAAATAAAACATTATTAGATAAAATTTGGCCATATGTAGATGTCTAGGCTCATGCATCCAAGTCCGGTTTCCCCATTGCTGGAACTCCAGGGTAGATTCCCATCATCTCCTCGGGCCTTTGAAAGATTTGCCCTCAAATCTATGGGGTCTTCTCTTTAACTGAAACCCAGTGTTTGTGTTTGCTTGTTGGCTAGACTTTTGGAAGAGCTAGAGATGTTTCTAATTTGTTCTTGGAAAGAGCACACCTCAGATGGAGACATAGGAGTCAAGACTATCTGTGTACCATCCTTTTGAAACATGTAAGTGTTTCTGAACTCGTTATATACAACTTTCTATCAAATAACTAAGTTCTACCCAACAATAAGTGAAAGGTGCACATATGAAGCACATTACAAATAATCTCATCAATGTATTTTTCTCCTATACTGATTGGCACCTTTGCTCACTGTGTAACATGCAGACTACCTCGGTCATCCAGCCAATGCAATTTATAAGGGCTAGGATGCAGGCTAGCGGCTAGTTGTAAGTTATCTACTAATTTAGCAGATATGACATTAGTGCAACTACCACCATCAATGAAAAGCACACATAGGTTACCTTGAATCCAACTTAGTGTGTGGAACAGGTTCTCCCTCTATATGTTCCTGGCATCTGAAGATAAAGATAAAACCCTACTCAATACATTAATAGGTAAGTAATTTTCACCCTTTTGTCCTCATGTGTCTCAGCTTTCTAATCATCATAGTACTCTTGTAAGGCCATGGATAAATTTATAGGCTCGATAGTTTCTTCCTCATCATCTTCTTCGGTACCCTCCATAACAGTCATTACTCTTTTATTGGGACACTGTGCAGCTATATGTCTAAATCCGATGCATTTGAAACATTTAATCCTGTGCATCTTCCCATTAGTTGACCCTAGTACTATTTACTTAACATCAAATCCAACTACCTCTTTACCTTTTCTAGAAACATTTTTCTCCTTTTCTATGCTAAGGATAACTCTATCTACAGCTCTGGTATGTTTGCCTACTCCCTTTGGTCTACTCAACTGACCATCAGCCCCCATGGGTTTAGTAATAGTACTATGCCTGTTACTAGTGACCCAGAATGGATTGGATCACCTCTACCTTTCCACTTTCAAGGCTAATTGTATAGCCTCATCAAGTGTACTATACGTTTACTACTCAACAACACAGGTTATCTTGTATTTTAACCCAAACACAAAATGTGCTAGGGTTTCCTCAAGAGGTTCTATTAATCCACATCTGATCATTAACGTCTCAAACTCCTGGACATAGTCATCCACTATTTTGCTTCCCTATCTCAATGTTTGGAGATGCATAAACAGTTCCTGCCCATAGTGCTCAGGAATGAACCTTTTCCTCAGAACCCGTTTCATGTCTCTTCAAGTGTGTATTTCAGCCTCTCCTTCCCTTCACCTACTAATCACCAGATTTTTCCACCACAAGGTAGCATAACCTATGAACTCCATAGTTGTAAGACAAACCCTAGTGTTATCATCAATCTCATAACACTCAAAAAGGCCCTTAACCTTATCCTCCCAATCCAAGTAATCATCTACTGAGCCCCTACCATCAAATAAAGACATCTGCAGTTTCACATATTCTAATCCCCTAGGCAACCTGAAATCCCTGTTCAGGTATGGATTAGCCCTAAAATTATCATCTCTCTCCTCCCTAAGAGCATGATGATCTCCTTCCACTCTCCTTCCCATATTTCCTCCTACTATTCCCTCCCTGTGAACGTTTTGAGGAGCTACTCTAGGTGGTGGTGCCTAAGGAATTGCTACTGGTGGTTGTGGTATCTTCATCCTATCTATTCTTGTTGCTAATGTAGCAACAATGGTGGTAAGGTCCTGAAGCTGTTCCTCCAAAGTTCTTCCCCCTATAGTCCGTTGACCCTATTCGCCACCAACTTGGCTATTGGCCTCATTGCCAATTCCCCCATTTACACTATCATTCGACATAATTGTGGACTTGATTTGTCGAATTACAAAGATAATTCAAAGCAATGTAGTACACCCTTTCACAACAACCACACTTCAATGGCCATACAACAACCAAATAACCTACAAAAGTAAACACAAAACTCCACTTAACTTCACACACACTTCTACACTTCAGTTATGGCAACGCCAAGTAGAAGTAACAAACAAACACTTCTTCAAATAGTAGGTTAATGAATTCAACTAAGCAAAGTGTTCAAGCATCAATACATAATAACTCCCACACTTTAATGTTTGCTTTTTAAAATTCAAAATTTAACCACTATAACTCCCTTTCACTTACGGCACATATACACACTTCCACTCCACATGCAGCACCCTTTACCACAACACACACAACACAACACGTTGCAACACCCTTCACAACATAAACTCACTTCACCACACACATATACCTCAATCATTGTGCAAGCTTCAAACACAACCTACACTTACACTTTACGTGCAGCACCCTTCTACAATACACAAGACACTCACTTCACCACACAATCACGACACAACAAGTTCAAATGCTACTCTTAATGAAACTTCTCCACAAATGCTAAGAAGTAATTCAAAATTCAAATAGCATTCGATCAATACTACACAATAACTTTCTTCAAACTTAATGAATGTGTTTGACTTTCAAATAATTTCTCTATTCTCTACGCAAGGCAAATCTGGATATGCAAATGATAATCCTCAATTTTCGAAAACATAAACAAGTAATCCACTCCTCTTTTGTCTCAAGGAATGTATTTCCACTTCCGAAACAATCACAAAGGAAACACATTTCCTACTTCCCTTCTGCTCATGGCAAGATCAAGGACAAAATGCTACTACAAGATCTTCACGTCCACTTCAACAATCAACAAATGTAACAACAAAAATCAAAATTAAGTATTTCAACTCCACTTCAACAATTCAGATCAAGAAGAAAATTCAAGAACCCTAAATGTCAAATGAAGTTCATGAAATTCCCTTCTGAAAACCTATGCTCTAATACCAAAAATTATGATGTGCTTGATTCTAAATATGCATTCACAATTTAATTGAAGAATCAATTAAACAATGGTAATCCAAAATGGTGTGAATTCCTAATTCATAGGAACCCTAAATGGCGTGACAAAGGAAAAGAACAAACAAATAATTCCAATTACACACTAGATATGACACATTAGCAATAATTAGAAGCAACTTAAGAATGATTGATATGACTCACAATATCCTTAAGCCAAACTCACCACAATTTCCAAAGAAATTGATAAGAGTAGTTGCATGTAAGAGGATGTCTCTCACGATAACAAAGTGTATTTTTCGAAAAACAAAAGTCAAAATCTCCCTAAAAACCCTAGTTAGCAAGTATTTATACTTACTCCAATTAGGGTAAAAATGTACTAAAAATTATAAAGATACCACTAAGGTGGCCGGTTTTCCAAATGACAAATTACAAATGCAAAAATAAAAGGCCGGTTCTCATAAGCAACAATTACAAATACAAATGGTCTTCAAGTGGCTAGTTCTTCACTTCAATTGAACAATTTGTAGGTCGTTGGATGTGGCTTGAAGAAAGTCCCGCAAATTGATCCTTAATGCATATTATTTGGCCATCTTGTAAAACCGATAAATATACCAACTAAAGTGCAAAATAAAACATTATTAGATAAAAATTTAGCCATATGTGGATGTTTGGGCTCATGCATCCAAGTCAGGTTTCCCCACTACTGGAACCCCAAGGTGGATTCCCATCACACACATACTCGCACACACCTCACAACATCTCATACACATACACACATACCCGCACACACCTCATAACATCTCATACACATACACACATACCCGCACACACCTTCCATACCCCTACACACACATACCACACATACCTTCCATAGATACGTACCCAACTCCTTCTCCCCTTTCCCCCTTCTTACACTGCTACTACGGTCATTGCGGTCATCATTGCTACTATGGTTGTTGTCCCCGTTGCTGCAGTTGTTGTTGCCGCTGTTGTTGCCTTCCTCCCTCACACACACCTCGCAAGCACCAAACACGTCCCTCTCTCTCGTCGAAACATTACTCACTACACACACATCACCTTCACACTCGCATTGAAGCAAGAGACTAAACATAGCAACTACCACTCACGAATTTCTTCTCGGATGTTACTCGTGAGATGTTGCTATTGCGGTTGTCGTTGTTGTCGTGGTTGCTATCATCATCACAATTGCCATTGTTGTTGCAGCCGTGGTTGTCATCGTTGCTACCGTTGTTGTTGTCATTATGGTTGTTGTTGTTGCCGCTGTTGGGGTCGCCGTTAGAAGCACATGACTGTGCACGTTGATGCCCCAACCTCCACGAGTGGCTCCTTCTTCTAACTCGACGATGATGATCTTCACCAAAAAATTCCTAAACCCCAACTAAAGCAGCAACACTTCATGCGATGATGATTCAAAGAGAAGGAAGGGAGATCTAGGGAAAAATGAGAAGGAAGAAGAAGGAAGGAAGATGTGGACAAAGGAAGGGTAGGGGAAGAAAACACAACTCGGAAGGAGAAAGAGAAGAAGAGAAGAAGAAGAAGAAGAAAGAAGAAGGAAAAGAAAGAGAAAAGGAAAGGAGGGAGAAAGGACGGCTCTGAGCCTACTGTGCTGCAACTACAGTTGCTATCTGACACGGTGGATGGGACGAATGGGACAAGTAGCAGATTTTGAAAATTCTGATTTATTTTTTCAATTATAGATATATATTATATTATATTCTAATTATATTTTATATTATAGATATCTCTATTTTAATATTTTGCTCGCGTATAAAAATATCTTTAAATTTCATATTTTTAGCATTTTTTTACGAAAGCTTACATCTAGGCTAATTTGATTATTCCAAACATAGACATTTACTCTAAATTTCCATTTAAAATTCCTAAATCTACAATTTCAATTAATTTCATTATTTAACCCAATATTGTTTGAAATTTATGTTTTGGAGAATTTATTTTTTAATTTAAATTACCCAAACTAAAGTTAGGACTTACAATTATTTTTATTTATCTATTTATATATCTATATTCAGATATTTTTCAATCAGTTAGCTTCCTAAATTTATTTAATAATATATTTCATAAAGTTCAATTTGTCACATTCGTTATCTCCTTTTCTTTGCAATGGTTGTTCTTTCCAATTGTTCTATTTTTTAAAAACTTATTATTTTCACAAATTATTAAAATAACATTCATACGTCGCAATGTTTGAATTTTCATCATAAATTTCTCAAAGTTTCTAATATAGCGCGATTGTCATTCTCGCTATCCTGACATAAAAGTATTTTTCATTTCGCTTATTTTCTTTATATTTTCTTATAGTCTTTTGAAAATTTTAGGACATCACACTCTCCCCCCCTTCAAGAAGTTTCGTTCTCGAAACTTTACCACAATCGTCTGTTTTACTTTTATACCTTCTTATCAAATTTTTAAATTTTCATGTTTTGAACTCAAGGTTGTCATTTTGTATACAACCTCATATATGTAAACGAAATTGCTAAATTTGGAGGTTCATATATTTTTGTAATTTAGCTTATTTAGTGGTCATGTTTTATACTTTATTCCTTATTGTTTTAGTTGAGGTCATAATGTCATTCTAATGCTATGATTCCGTACATTAATACAGTTTATCAAGGTGCCATTGGTAAGGATATTTCGAATTGGAATTTTGACAACACGAAAGTGGTGTCATATTTTCCCTAAAGTATTCATCTACGAACTATGGAACTTCATATCATTCAGTGAAGTACTCTTTATGGTGGTCCTTCTATTGTGGAGCCTATCACTAAGGAGTTTTTTAGTATTCCTTTCTATGCTATGCAAATTCGTTCCTAGGTCTTGTGGGCTATGGGCCCACACTGGCCTCATTTACTTCCTGGAGTGTCATTACACCTAACAGGAGTATCATCCTCTAAGCTCGATGGTTATGACTTCTCATTCGTTGCATTTTATAATATCCTCTATGCGGTTTCGAATGAAGATATAAGATTTACAGTTAGTGTACTTTGAGTAACTTAGAACTAGAAGGAACTCTAGAGTAATAATTACATATATGTACAGACTATCCTCTAAGTCTTTTACGATTTCACTCTTACGATCTACCCAGGTTCTACCCCATCTCACTATTTGGTAGGTTGCTCGTATCTCTGACAACCTAAAGCTCTGATACCAAATTTTCTATCACACCTTAAAAGGGGACCTAGAAGTTTCCACTAAAAATTATCATGGCACATGTGCACCCGTTACATGATAATCATCTTACAAGCCAAAGATCGTAAGACTTTAAATAATTAATTACATTTACGGCTAATCATAGTACATGTAATTATATAATAAAATATAACTATAGATTCCGTAGCCCACAGTTAACCATGGTCGCAAAGAATCGGTATCCCCTACCAACCAGTAAAATGGAATAAATCTTAAGTTTCACAAATTCAATTTTATTTACATAGGGGTCCTAACATTTCATCTAAATAATCTATCCTTTGCAATTCTTACTTTACTGTTCTTGTCTTCAAAAAACTCACGAAACTTTACATCTTATCCCATCTCGAGCTTTCATAATCTCTACCCTGCAAAAGGGTTTATAGTGGGGTGAGCACACTACGGCTCAATGAATGGGAGGTTAATACATTCAATGCTACACACACACAAGCAATTTCAAATCAAGTTACCAAATCATCTGCTATGCATGAACAACCATATGAATGCAGCATCTCATGTGATCTTCTAGTAACCGACGTAAAGTCTAGGGTTTACACCCTCTTTGACCTTGGGTTAGGGATTCCAAAGCCACCATTAGTGCTCGGGCCTTACACACAATTTAATTACTCTTATCGCTTTATTATATTTATGTCTTAGCTTTAATGATCTCGGCTCAGGTGCCTCAATACACCGAGCATTACACCCTTAAGGGACAAGTTGGACTCGGAACCGTCAAGGTGCGACAATCCCCTAATCACTTAGTTCACACTTGGCAGAATAGTGATCCTCTGATCACTTCTAGCGCGTTCTGTAGCAATGATGGCCTTCAATCTCATGCAATGTCTCGTGGAAATGCATGTCAAGTTTTAATCGAGTCCATTTCTTTAATGAATTGATTCGAGGTGACTAAACAATATATATAGTCGCAACCAATTCCCATTCAAGGCAATGAAGTAAGCTATCAAGCATTTAAAGTCTACCACTCTATGAACAATCAATAGGAACCTAGTGAGTCCTACAAACAAATCCACTACATCTCATTTTCACATTTACCACAACAAGAAAAGATCACGCATTTCACATCACAGAACGGACAAGGAAACTAGACCAAGCGGATGGAAACAATCCAGCTATACACAAGGTTTTAGTTAACTTGACACCTCTATGCTGTTTATCTTAAACGTCAAATCAACCACTCAGGATTAATTTACAATTATCATTTCGTAACAACTCTATGTCATTTTACCCTTTGAGGGCTTGGTTTTATGCATTCCCAAATGTCACTTAGGGTAGCCCCAAGTGTATATGCCCCTTTCAAATCCTCAATTATCTTATATATATGATAACAGTATATACATATTTATGGATTTAAAACTTGTTGTGAACCAAAGGATGATTTGCTAATGTTTTTCCCTCATGTACTCAAGAGAAGCAAGAGGATATAACTATTTCATTGAAAATAAGGGTTTTCGTTTATGATTTTTATAATTATAGGTACAGATGTAACCTATAGAAATATTTTAGGAAAAGCATTTTGTTTAAGCATATACATATACATATATTCGATATTATATTCCTATACATGTACATAATGATACCTAGTTTGTTCCCCACGTCCTTGCACAAACACCCGTTATACGTATATTGATGTGCCTACAATCTAATTGCAAGAACACCAAAACCAATTCCACAAGATGGCGTGATATCAACAATCAAATGAACCCTAATTGCGTGAATTTAAATGACCATAATGCCAAATTATAATGAGGATCACTTACAATTGTAATATATGTAAAAGATAACACAAAGATGAATCGAATTCCAATTAAATTGGAATTGAATTCAAATCTGAAAATTTCGGATCCCTAAAACACGTGAACAAGAACAAGGTATCACAACCAATCACAACTAGATATGACACACTAGAAATAATTGAAAGCAACTTAAGAAGAATTGATATGACTCACAATACTCCTTAAGCCAATCCCACCACAATTCTACACTTGAAATTGAAAAGAGATCAAATTTGCTAGCAAGGACTCTCTTCATGGCAAAGTATAAATACTTGCTAACTAGGGTTTGTATGGAACTTTTGAACATTTTCTACATGAAAATTACAAACAAGCCACTTAGGTGACCGGTTCTAAGAAACATTACAAACAAATCAAAAAGTCCAAAAAATGAATAAAAAGTGATTGGTTCAATAATTAAAATACAAGTACAAAAGATAGTCTTCAAAGAATCGGTTCTTTAAGTCAATTGAGTTCATCATAAACCGTTGGATGTGAGTCTGATGATGTTCCCAATTTGATCAACAGTGTAGGTTATTTGGCATCTTGTAGAATCAATAAATGTACCTATCAGAATGCACAACAATTATATGATACAAAAGTAGATATCAATTTAACATCCTCAAGGTTTAGTTGTTCATGGAGGATTCTTATAGCTAGGTTTTGTTAGCCCTTAGCTGGAGCTCTAATGATTGGTTCTATGGGAATCTGATTCCTATCATCTCCTCGAGCCTCAAGAAGATTTGCCCTCAAATCTACTAGGTCTTCATGAACATCATCTGGTAAATATGGTGACAAATATGTGAAATTAAAAGTTGTTGATACACCATATTCTCCTATAGCTTTATCTGTAGGCATTGTTGTTGATGCGCCTGACAACTCTTAATGGTCCATCTGATCTGGTTGATAGCTTTTACGACTTCTTATGTGGAAACCTGTCTCTATTAAGATTAATCTAGACTAAGTCACTTGGATTACAAATGCTGGTTTTCTTGTGCCTGTTTCCCTGAAGTTTCTGCTGCTCCTGAGTCTTCTGAAGGTGTTCAATTGTTTTCTCATGAAGCTGCTGGATCTCTTTAGCTTGCTCCACTCCAATAAGGCTCTCTTCCTTTATTGCTTTTCCTACTATAAGATCCAATGGAATAGTAGGATTATAGCTATACACAACTTCAAAGGGAGACTTACTGGTTGAATTATGAGTAGACCTATTGTAAGCGAACTCAACAATAGGAAGACATAAGTCCCAATCAGTAAGATTCTTACTAATCGTTGCTTTTAGTAAGTTGCCAAGAGTATGGTTAACAATCTCAGTCTAGTCGTTGGTTAGTGGATAGCAGGAGGTACTATACATAAGTTTAGTACTAAGTCTTCTCCATAGTGTCTTCTAAAAGAAACTAAGAAATTTAGTATCTTAGTCAGACACTATACTATGTGGAACACCATGCAATTTGACAATCTCCTGCACAAAAAGGTTAGCAATAAAAAGAGCATCATCTGTTTTGTGACAAGGCACAAAATGGGACATTTTACTGAATCTGTCAACAACCACCATGAAAGAATCCATTCCCCTTTGCTTTCTAGGTAGACCCAACACAAAATCCATACTGATATCAATCCAAGGTTTAGTAGGTATAGGTGAAGGCATATATTCACCTTGTATGCCTTTCTTTCCTTTTACCCTCTTACAAACTCCACACCTTTCTAACACCCTATGAACATCCTTTATCATACTGATAGGAATCAAAATCCAACAAGACCTATCATTAGGGCAAAAACCAAAGGATTTCAAATCTTGGCAATGAGGACCCATTTTGAGCAAATCGACCTTGGAATTATTTGTTTACTAGCCTCTTTTATCTTATTCATGTATTGTATATTCCAATAGGCACACTTATCATGCTTTATAGGGCGATGGACAAACTCACTAAGACTCAACTTGTGGGTTATCCATAGACCGACTTAAACCGGTGATGACCTGGGCCGACGAATCCTATGGAAGAGCTAGCATGATGAAGACTATTTTTATTTATAATTATTTCTTTGGACTATTTATGTTGTAATCTTTCTTTTGAGATACTTCCATTTGCTTGCAATTGTCTTTTAGGACCGGCCACCCTAAAAGTGACATAGTCGTAATTTTGTGAACTTTCTAACCCTAAAGGGAGCAAGTATAAATACTTGCTTAAGTAGGGTTTTGAGGAGGCCATTTTTCATATTTGAACATACACTTTACGTAAGGGAATTAGGGTTCTTCCTAGTTCATTTCCTCTTATCAATTTCAATCCCAAGAGTTGAAATTGTAACGAGTGCAACACTTAAAATTGTGAGTCATACCGATTTCATTTTGTTGTGATTTCTTTTCTTCTCTAATGTGTAATATCTAGGGTTGAATTGGAAGCTTCTTGGTTAGATTTGATTGCATTTGTAATCAAATTATTATTACTTAATTGATTGGTTCGTAGCATTTGTTATTACCATCAAACTATCATTATACTTATAACGTGGAATTCTCTTGCTTGTGAGTTAGGGTCACGACTTTAATTTGTGTATTGTTGATTGGAATTCTCTTGGAACTTAAGTTGGTTATTTGATTCAATTGAGAGTTATCATCTTTGTGGATTTCATCTCTTGATTTTATCATTTGGTTCATCTTCCATCAATTAGGGTTTACGCAATTTGTCTTGCCTTTGAACAGAATTTGTTCTTATCTTTTGAGGTTTATATTTGGGTTGTTTTGATTGTGCTTAATCCCCTTTTAGGCACATCATAATTTTGTATCAGAGCTATATCATATTTAGATTTAAGATTGAACACATCCTAGTTGTGGGAATTTGTTACATTCATTGGAAATTGACGCCATTGTTCATGTGATTTAGACTAGTTTGATTGACATTGTTTGTTTGTCTTTCAAATTGGTTTTATATGTGCTTAATCTTGGTTTTAGGCACATCAAACACCCTTCCAATAAAAATTTTCTTTTAACATAGCTAGGGTTCTCTTCTCACCAAAATGACCAGACAATCCTTCTACATGTGCTTCCTTTACCAATAACTCCCTCACAGACCCATAAGGTATACACAATTTCCCACCTTTATATAAAAACCCCTTAATCATGAAATACCCTTCAAACATCTTACCCTCAGAACATTTCTCAATAATTGCTTTATAATCATCATCATGCATATATTGTCCCTTCAATAATTCAAAACCCAGCAGTTTCGATTGAAGAGAAGTGATAAGTACATACCTACGTGATAAAGCATCAACAACCATATTCTGATTACCTTTTTTGTACTTTATCACATATGAAAAACTTTCCATAAACTCCACCCATTTGGCTTGGTGTTTAAACAGGTTTTGCTGACCCCTAAATTGCTTCAGTAACTCATGATCTATATAGATGATGAATTCTCTCGGAAGAAGATAATGCTGCCACATCATCAAAACTCTCACTAAGGAATAAAATTCCTTATCATAGATGGAATAGTTCAAAGTTGCACCACTTAACTTTTCACTAAAGTAGGCTATAGGCCTCTTTTCTTGCATCAATATAGCACTAATCCCTATCCTAGAAGCATCACATTCTAACTCAAAAACCTTTTTAAAACCAGGTAAAGCTAATACTGGAGCACAAGTAAGTTTTTCTTTTACCTCTTCAAAACTCTTTTGGGCCTTCTCACCCCAAATGAAAGGAACATTTTTCTTATTCAGTTCTGTTAGTGGACTAACAATGCTACTAAAATTATGGACAAAGCGCCTATAAAAGGATGCTAGTCCATGCAAGCTCTTTACCTCTGTGACTGAGGTTGGTGTTGGCCATTCTCTAATTGTCGTCACTTTCTCCTCATTAACCTTGACACTTGAACCAGATACAATAAAACCCAAAAATGTTACCTTAGTTTGGTAAAAGAAACATTTCTGGAGATTTGCAAATAGCTACTATGCCCTCAAAACCAAAAACACCACTTGAAGATGCTCCATATGATTTTCTAGGCTTTTCTTGTATATCAGAATATCATCAAAATAAACAACAACAAATTTACCTAGAAACTCCTTCATTACATGATTCATCAATCTCATAAATGTACTAGGAGCATTACTCAAGCCAAATGGCATAACCATCCATTCATACAATCCATGGTGTGTTTTAAAAGCGGTTTTCCATTCATCTCCCTCTCTCATCCGAATTTGATGATATCCGCTTTTAAGATCTACCTTGGAGAATACCTATGCACCATACAACTCATCCAACATATCACCAAGTCTAGGAATAGGATACCTATATTTGATGGTAATTTTGTTGATAGCTCAGCTATCAATGCACATTCTCTAAATATCATCCTTCTTAAGAACAAGAAAGGCTGCGATAGCATAAGGATTGTGACTCTCTCTGAAAAATCCCTATTTGACTAGCTCATCCACCTGATGATTCAATTCTTTAGCCGCTTCGGGATTCATGCGATAAGTAGGTCAATTTGGTTAAACTAACACTAGCAAGAGGTCAATGGCATGCTCTATTCCTCTCAAAGGCAATAAACCAACTAGCAAATCATTAGTAAAATGATCACTATACTCATTTAATACCTGAGATACTGTAGAGGGTAGATGTTGATGTCCCTCCATCCCTAGGGCATATCTCAACTGCAACAAGTATACCGGAACCTCTTGATAGGAATCAAAATCCTACAAGACCTATCATTAAGGTAAGAGCCAAAGGATTTCAAATCTTGGCGATGAGGGTCCTCTTTAAACAAACCAACCCCGAAATTATTTGTATAATGACCTCTTTTCTACTACTTATGTGTTGTGTATTCCAGCAGGCACACTTGACGAGTTTTACAAGGTAATGGACAAACTCACTAAGACTCAGCTTGTGGGTTATCCATAGACTAACCTAAACCGAAGATGAGTTGGACCGACGAAATGATTTGAAAAAATGGCTTGTGAAGACTATTTTTGTATTTTGTTATTTTCTTTGAACTATTTATTTTGTAAGCTTTTGGGACATTTTATTTGGTTATATTTTGTGTTTTAGGACCGGCCACTCTTTAGTAGCATAGTTGTAATTTTTTTGTCATTTTAACCCTAAAGGGAGCAAGTATAAATACTTGCTTAAGTAGGGTTTAGAGATAGAGAGGAGAGAATACACTTATTTAGCTGAAAATTTTAGTGAGAATTAGGGTTCTTCCTAATTGTCATTAGACTCTTATCAATTTCATCAAGAAATTGTGGCGAGTTTGCAACTAAAGGAATTGTGAGTAATATCATTCCCTTTGTTGATTTTCTTTTTCATAACTAGTGTGTAATATCTAGTGTTGATTAGGATTGGTTCTTCGTTCTTATTTTCATGTCAATTGTAGGTTCAATTTCCATCATTATATTGCTGTAAATTTAGTGCAATTATACCCTATATATTATCTTGTAATTGTCATTCTTCATTTGCATAGAACTTCATTGTTGTAAGAAGTTCACGCCAATCTTTGTGTTGTTGGTGGTTGGATTTGCATTAGATATTGTGTTAGGTGCTTAATCCAATTGAGCACATCATCATTTTGGCATTGAGATTAATTGATCAACAAATTAGATTATTAAAGGGATTAGGGTTCACGTCATAATTGAAGGTTGATCCTGATTTGATTAAGAGTTGTTCCATTTGTTTGGTTGCATATGCTTTATTTCAATTTAAGGCATATCATCTTTTAGTATTAGAGCATAGGTTAAGAGAAGGGAATTTTCATGATCTTCACTATCAATTAAGGTTCTCCATTTCTTTTGATCTGAAATTGTATGTGTATGGAGGATTGAGTTGCTTAATTGTGTTATTGAGAAGTTGAATTTGTTGTTTGTTGAAGTGGTTGTAAGAAGGGTTATTTGATTTTTGATTTTGGAAATTTAGGGTTCTTGATCTTACATCTTGATTCCAAAGTTAAGAGTAAAAATTGAATTGTTGATGTTGTTACTTAAAGTGGCATGATTATCTTACTTGGGGAGTTGAACTTGTTGCTTGTTGGAGTGAGTTTTGTCGACTTGTTGAAGCTCCATTTAGTTGATAATTTTGTGTATTAAGAAGAAGAGTAATAGCATATTTTTTAATTTAAAATTCAGAACTTGAAGTTTCCACATTTGTGAAGAAGTGGAGGTATATTTTTGCTTGTGTTGTTTTCGCACATAAACGAGTTTAGTGTGCATTTTTCAAATTTGAGTGTGTGGATTTAAGGAAGCTATTTGATTTTGAAAAAACACATTAAGTGATAGAAGTAATTGTGTGTTCATTTGAACTTAAAAGTGGCTCCTTGCCAATTGTGGAAAGGGTACAATTATTGAAATCATTTGAATTTTGAATTGAGCTGCCTTGTTTGTAATTTGCAGTTTGGAAAGCGTATTTGAAGTGGAGAAGTGCAAGTGTGGAAGAGTGTGTGTGTGTGTGTTGCACCGTGTGTAAAAAGGTGAGTGTGTGTGGTGTTGTGTTTTTGTGTGTTGAAGTAAAGGGGATTGCAAGTGGTGCATGTAGTGGTGGTGAGTGTTTGTAGCGTAAGTAAGGGAAGTGTGTGGCGGTGTGAAATTGTACATTTGTGTATGCTGAGTTACTGCACATTGTGATTTATTATAGTGTGAAACCATGGCATGAAAGGAAGGTTTGAGTAGTAGAATTTGAATTCAAAAACAAACATTAAAGTGTGAAAGTAATTGAAACTTATTACTTAAACACTTGTTGGTTGAATTTAATTTCTTAACTACTTGGAAGTATTTATTTGTGCTTCAATTATTTTACTTGAAGTGACAATAAGTATTTCTTGTATTGGTTGTGTGTGCACCATGGGTGTGTGAAGGTGTGTTGTTGTGGTGCGTATAGTGAAGTGTGTTGTTAACTAGTTGAAGTTAGTTAGCAACCATGTCAAATGATGTGTATACTTCTACTACTTTAGTACATCAAGTATTGACTTCTTCTCCAACCATTAATGATGGACAAAGAGAAAATTTGTTCCATATTTCTTGTAGGGTACAAGGAAACTTATGCGTAATTATTGTTGATGGTAGTAGTTGTACTAATGTTGTAGCTGCAGCATTAGCATCAAAGTTGAAACTTGTAACTACCTCGTATCCTAAGACTTATACATTACATTGGTTAAATGATTAAGAGAGTCTTTGTGTGACCCAAAGAGTTAGGGTACCCTTTAGTATAGCAGATAAGTACTATGATGAGCTTGAATGTAACATTCTTCCTATGTGCATATCCCATATATTGCTTGGCAGGCCATGGTTATATGACAGGACGGTATTAAATGATAGGTATAGAAATACTTATATGTTCCAATAGGATTGTAAATGTATAGTATTGAACCCTATGTCACCATCAGAGATCTAAAAGATGCAAAGATAGATAAGACAACCATCAAAGATTTTTGAAGATCATAGCCACATGATCAAACCTTCAGAGGACCAAACTATGCAAAAGCAGATATGCCAACCTTTAGAGGTTCCTGAGGCTCCTAGTTACACAAGCCAACCTATAGAGCATAAAACATGTCAGACACATATGTACTAACCTTCAAAAGATCTTGAGGGTCAGAGTTAGATAAGCCAACCACCAGAGGACCAAACTATTCAGAGACAGTTGTGTCCACCTTAAGAGGTTTCAGTGGACCATAAGTAGTTGAGCAAACCATTAGAGGGCCATGAGGGTAAAAAACATACAAGTGAATTAGGAAAGAGGGGAACAATACCAGTGAAACGGGTTGAGATAGGGGAGTCCTTAGTGGATAATGGACCATTATATGTGTTGCAAATGAGATATATCCTAAAAATGGAGGAGGGAAAGCAATCACCCCCTATGGTATTTCAAATGTTGGGATTCTGCAGTAATACTTCTTCAGATGGCTTGCTAGGAGGATACAGAGTCTCTACTGCATTTGATTTGTTAGATTTAAGGACAAATCTTTTTGAGGCCCAAGGAGAATATAGGAATCAAAATCCTACAAGACCTATCATTAGGGTAAGAGCTAAAGGATTTCAAATCTTGGCGATGAGGGTCCTCTTTGAACAAACCGACCCTGAAATTATTTGTATACTAACCTCTTTTCTATTACTTATGTGTTGTGTATTCCAGCAGGCATACTTGTTGGGTTTTATAGGGCAATGGACAAACTCATTAAGACTCAACTTGTGGCTTATCCATAGACCGACCTAAATCGAAGATGAGCTAGATCGACGAATTGATTTGAAGAATCAGCTTGTGAAGACTATTTTTGTATTTTGTTATTTTCTTTAAAGACTGACCTAAACCGAAGATGAGCTGGACCGATGAATTGATTTGAAGAATCGGCTTGTGAAGACTATTTTTGAATTTTGTTATTTTCTTTAAAGACCGACCTAAACGGAAGATGAGCTGGACCGACGAATTGATTTGAAGAATTGGCTTGTGAAGACTATTTTTGTATTTTGTTATTTTCCTTAAACCATTTATTTTGTTAGCTTTTGGGACGTTTTATTTGGTTGTATTTTGTGTTTTAGGACTGGCCACCCTTTAGTAGCATAGTTGTAATTTTTTGTCATTTTAACCCTAAAGGGAGCAAGTATAAATACTTGCTTAAGTAAGGTTTAGAGGTAGAGAGGAGAGAATACACTTATTTGGCTGCAAATTTTTGTGAGAATTAGGGTTCTTCCTAATTTTCATTAGACTGTTATCAATTTCATCAAGAAATTATGGTGAGTTTGCAACTAAAGGAATTGTGAGTAATATCATTCCTTTGGTTAATTTTCCTTTTCATAACTAGTGTGTAATATCTAGTGTTGATTAGGATTGGTTCTTCGTTCTTATTTTCACGTCAATTGTAGGTTCAATTTCCATCATTATATCGTTGTCAATTTAGTAGAATTGTATCCTATATATTGTCTTGTAATTGCCGTTCTTCATTTGTGTGGAAGTTCCTTATTGTAAGAAGTTCACACCAATCTTTGTGTTGTTAGTGAATCGATTTGCATTTGATATTGTATTAGGTGCTTAATCCAATTAAGCACATCGTCATTTTGGTATTGAGATTAATTGATCAAAAAATTGGATTATTAAAGGGATTAGGGTTTATGCCATAATTGAAGGTTGATCCGGATTTGATTAGGAGTTGTTTCATTTATTTGGTTGCATATGCTTTATTTCAATTCAAGGTATATCACCTCCTCTGATATAGCTTTCTCCAACTCACCTTGTCCCATGAATAATACTTTCTTCCCTCTAGATTTATTGGCTTGTACTGGACCCCCTTTTATCTCTAATGGCCTACTAATCTACTGATGAACCTCTTGGACCTCTAAAGGTGACATTGGATTCAAAATGATACATTTACCCTCTTTCTAGAATACATATGTATTCTTGAAGCCATCATGTAAGACCCTCCTATCATATAACCATGGTCTGCCAAGTAATATATATGATGCACACATAGGAAGAATATCACATTCAATCTCATCATAGTATTTATCCCCTCTACTAAAAGGTACCTTAGCTCTTTAGGTCACATGAAGACTTCCCTACTCATTCAACCAATGTAATGTGTAGGGTTCTAGATGTGGGGTAGTTACAAGTTGTAATTTTGATACTAATGAGGCAGCTACAACATTAGTACAACTACCACTATCAATGATAATGACACACAAGTTACCTTGTACCATACAAGAAGTATGAAACAAATTTTCTCTCTATCCATCATCAATGGTTAGAGAAGAAGTCAAGACTCGATGTAGTAAATTAGTAGAAGGATATAAATTATTTGACATGGTTGCTTACTAATTTCAATAAGCCAACAACACACTTCACACCATGTCACAACCAACACACCTTAACCTTACACCACACCTATACTCACGATCTAATACACACTTCCACAAAGACTTCACTCTAAAGCTACACAACAACCACTACAAAGTAAACACCAAATGGTTTGAATCAAATACTCCATGGTTCACTTATACAATAACACTACACCAATACCTCCCTTACACCGCAACTCATACACATACAACATGACAACAAATTCAAATGATACCCCTTAATGCAACTTTCCCACAAATGGTAAGAATTAATTTCAAATTCAAATTAAATATAATCAATACACTACTTCAAGTTAATGGATGTGTTTGAGTTCATATGATTTCCTTTTTTTTTTCCCACACTAACTCAAATATGAAAATTGTACACTTCCACTTCTAAAATACACAAGGAAACACATAAGACACTCCACAAGTTATTTCAAATTATGGAATTCCAATGATGGAATTCAAATTCAAACAACTTTCCCTTCTTCCATTAACAAGGAGCTCACAGCCAAGATATTGATCACTAAAGATCAAATCTAAAATTGTAAGTTACACTCTTCTATTCCGAAAATTCTTATAAGGATTCACTTCTCTTTTACCACAAATATTGTATTTCCAATTCCACAACAAACACTAGGAAATACCCTCCTTACTCCAACAATTCCTTCACGGCAAAGCCGAAAATAGAGACGCTACAACAAGAAATTCACTTCTACTACAACAAAAAACAAGTATAACACCACAACAACACAATTAAGTACTTCAATTTCCACCTCAACACTTCGGATCAATAAGTAGAAATTCAAAAACCCTAATTCAAGTTATGATGATCATGAAATTCCCTTCTCACAAACCAATAGCTCTAATACCAAATTATGATGTGCCTACAATCTAATTGCAAGAACACAAAAAACAATTCCACAAGTTGGAGTGATATCAACAATCAAATGAACCCTAATTGCGTAAATTCAAATGACTATGATGCCAAATTATAATGAGGATCACTTGCAATTGTAATATATGCAAAAGATAACACAAAGATGAACCGAATTCCAATTAAATTGGAATTGAATTTAAATCTGAAAATTTTGGATCCCTAAAACACGTGAATAAGAATAAGATATCATAACCAATCACAACTAGATATGATGCACTAAAAATAATTGGAAGCAACTTAAGAAGAATTAATATGATTCACAATACTTCTTAAGTCAATCTCACCACAATTCCACACTTGAAATTAATAAGAGATCAAATTTGTTAGCAAGGACTCTCCTCATGACAAAGTGTATGATTTTTCTAAAATGTTCAAAAGTTCCATACAAACCTTAGTTAGCAAGTATTTATACTTGCTCCTATTAGGGTAAAAATTATATGAAAATTACAAACAAGCCACTTAGGTGGTCAGTTCTAAGCAACATTACAAACAAATCAAAAAGTCCCAAAAATGAATAAAAAGTGACCAGTTCAATAATTAAAATACAAGTACAAAAGATAGTCTTCAAAGAGCCGGTTCTTCAAGTCAATTGAGTTCATCGCGGACCGTTAGATGTGAGTCCAATGATGTTCCCAATTTGATCAACAGTGTAGGTTATTTAGCATCTTGTAGAACTAATAAATGTACCTGTTAGAATATACAACAATTATATGATACAAAAGTAGATATCAAATTAACATCCTTAAGGTTTAGTTCTTCATGAAAGATTCTCATAGCTAGGTTTTGTAAGCCCTTAGCTCGGGCTCTAGTGAATAGTCCTGTGGGAATCTGATTCCAATCATATATACATAGAAAAAGCTAAGCTTACATATATTAATTTTTTTTACGAAAACAAATCAAAATTTAGACATTAAATCTATAGTGATAGCACTAGCAACTAGGGCGAGGCACTATCGTCAAGATAGTGCTATCTAACATAGCCTATTCTAATTTCTATATCGATGCACTCGTACTTATCTGTAATTTATCTAATTACTAGTTTCTTCATATGACTTCCTTTCTACTCATTTAACCCCACTATATATAACTTAAAATTAACAAATAATCACATCCAATTGATAACTGCAACCAAACATGTGAATTCACACACATAACATATCAACCCATAACATAACATTGTAACATCTCTTTAAGTTTCCTACTCACCTGTTTAGAGTCATTATAGTTCTAGCTAGAGTTGAGTGATTCCAGCAGGTAACCTCTTTACTTTCCTCTTGAAATCAATGTCCTTCTGCAATGCTTCCTCAACCAAGCCATAGAAAGCAGCATCTCCACTTGACTTTGGTAGTTTCCTAGCACCTGATATGTGTACTCTACTCGCTATGCGTTTGATAGCAAGGTGTGAAGTCTCCTCCTTAAGAAACTTTGGGCAAACAAGATTCGAAACGTTGAACACTTCTTCAACATGATTCCAATATAGAGTTCCAGAAGGAACGACTTTCCTAGGAATCATTGCTTCCAACACCTCAAGTTGTTGTGATCGACTGTCTACTTTCCTTGTGTAGAAGTCGAGCAATGGAATGTCTTTGACCTGCCAAATCTAGAATTCCTTCTTCCATGTAGGCAAGATACCCTTGGAAAGGATAATTAAAGGTCTTGCATTAGGGTATTTGGCCAAGAATGATCTTCCTCAACATCCTTTGAGCATTCCATTGTGAAATTCATTTCATTTCAAATATTCCCCAGGCCACCATCTTGGGCATTGCTCAAATCATTCCCTTCACCATCTATACCAACATAAACACCTCTCCTTTACATAAAGCATCTTTGAACCTTTCATTTATCAATTTGTCTCTAATATCTTCCAACAAACTACTTGTAGAACAATCCGTAAGATTAGTTGTCACTAAAGGTTTTGTATCACCTCCTTTCTTCTCTCCTTTGTTGACATCTCTACCTACAGGGTTTCCCATCCTTTCTACTGGTTTTCATCTTCACTTACGCTTCCATCATCGTACATACACCAGCCATTCCCACACACCACGTACACACCTATAGATACATACACACAATCATACTATGCACCTAGTTATATGCATACACAGCTGCACTTTGCAATCCTCTTTTCTCTTCAAGCCCACATGTACATACACACAACACTAGCGCATACATATACACATACTCCGCACACACCTCACACCACCGATACGCACATATACACATACTCCGCATAAACCACATACACTTTCCATACCCACACACATGTATCCATACACACCACACACCATCTCTTACATATACACACATACCCACACACACCACACACCTTCCCTACACATATACTCATACTCGCACACTGCACACGCCTTCCATACACATACACACATACTCGTACACACCACATACCATCTCATACACATACACACATACCCGTACACAACACATACCATCTCATACACATACACACATACCAGTACACACCTTACAACATCTCATACACATACAAACATACCCGCACACACCTTACAACATCTCATACACATACCCACACACACCACACACACCTTCTATACATACGTACCCAGCTCCTTCTCCCCTTTCCCCCTTCTTACGTTGTTGCTACGATCATCACGGTCACCGTTGCTACTGCAGTTGTTGTTGCCTTCCTCCCTTACACACACACACACACACCTTGCAAGCACCAAGCACGTCCTTCTCTCTCATCGGAACATTACTCCCTACGCACACATCACCTTCATGCCCACATTAAAGCAAGAGACTAAACATAGCAATTTTCTTCTTGGACGTTGCTCGTGGCATGTTGTTGCCATCACGGTTGTCGTTGCTATTGCGATTGCTATCATTGTCACGGTTGCCGCTATTGTTGCGGCTGTGGTTGTCGTCATTGCTACCGTTGCTGTTGTCACTATGGTTGTTGTTGCTGCCACTGTTGGGGTCGCCATTGCTGCTGCTGTTAGGGTCGTGGTTGGAAGCATGTAATCGCGTACGCCGGTGTCCCAACCTCTACAGGCGGCTCCTTCTTCCAACTCAACGATGATGATCTTCACCATAAAATTCCTAAAACCCAACTAAAGCAGCAACACTTGGTATGATGATGATTCGAAGAGAAGGAAGGGAGATTTAGGGAAAAACGAGAGGGAAGAAGAAGGAAGGATGATGCGGACTGGGGAAAGGTAGGGGAAGAAGACATGGCTCGGAAGGAGAAGGAGAACAAGAGAAGAAGAAGAAAGAAGAAGGAAAAGAAAGAGAAAAGGAAAGGAGGGAGAAAGGACGGCTCCGAGCCTGCTGAGCTATAGTTGCGGCTGATATCTGACGCAATAGACAGGATAGATGGGACGTGCAATAGATTTTGAAAAATCTATTTTTTTTTTAGTTACGGATATATATTATATTATATTATAATTATATTTTATATTATAAATATCTTTATTTTAATAATCTACTCGCGTACAAAAATATCTTTAAATGTCATATTTTTACCATTTTTTTACGAAAGCTTACGTTTAGGCTAGTTTGATTATTCCAAACATAAACATTTACTCTAAATTTCCATTTAAAATTCTTAGATCTACAATTTCAATTAATTTCATTATTTAACCCAATATTGTTTGAAATTTATGTTTCAGAGAATTTATTCCTTTATTTTAAATTACCCAAACTAAAGTTAAGACTTACAATTATTTTTATTTATCTGTTTATATATTTATATTCGGATATTTTTCAGTTACTTCGCTTCCTAAATTTATTCAGTAATATATTTCATAAAGTTCAATTTGTCACGTTCGTTATCTTCTTTTCTTTGCAATGGTTGTTCTTTCCAATTGTTCTATTTTTTTTTAACTTATTATTGTTGCAAATTATTAAAATAACATTCATGCATCGCGATGTTTGAATTATCACCTTAAATTTCTCAAAGTTTTTAATATAGCGAGATTGTTATTCTCGCTATCCTAACTTAAAAATATTTTTCATTTCGCTTATTTTCTTTAAATTTTCAGTCTTTTCGAAATTTTTAGGACATCACACATACAGGATAGAATTCCCAAGAGGATACAGCGTCTCTGCTATATTTAATGTTGTAGATCTATCACCCTATTTACCCGATGATGTTCATGAAGACCTATCAGATTTGAGGGCAAATCTTCTACAGGCCCGAGGAGATGATAGGAATCATATACCTGCAGGACCCATCACTGGCACAAGAGCCAAAAGATTACAAAATTTGGTAATGAGGGTCCTCTTTGAACAATTAGACCCCAAAGATATTTTTTTAGTATCTTCTTTTCCATTGTATAATTGTTTTGCATTTCAGTAGGTACATTTGTCAATTTTACAAGATGGCGAACCAACACACTAATTTCAAGTGTGTAAGCTAAACTTGAACCAACAAAGACAAGAGGAATCAACCTTTATTTCACTTGACAAAACCGGCCATCTTCACTCTCTTTCACGTAGAGAATCGATTCTTAAGTGGCTCATAGGACCGATTTTGACTATTTGGTATTGTTGTAATTTTTCCTTGTTTTAGAGTGGGGTATAAATACTAGCTTATTAGGGTTTGTAAAGGGACTTTTGGAAATTATTTTTCAGACTTAAAAACTATGAGGGACTCCTCCATTTTCACGTGAACTCTTATCATTTCTTCATATAAGTGTGGTGAGTGGGACTTGATCTTGTTGTGTGTGACATCAACAACATCAAATCCATCCTAATTTTAACTAGTAAGTAATATCTAGTGAGTAATTAGTTCATCCTTTTGCTATCTCATTCATGCAATTTTTAAGGTTACAATTCAATTTTGATTTCATACCCTTTTAATTGTGTATTATGTAATTGAATTCTCAATTGCAATTGTATACTTGTAATTGGATCGTTTGGCACATCAATATATATATCTTGATATCGTTTCTCTATTCTCTCTCTCTCTCTTTCATCTTGTTATTTCGAGTGTTTTCAATTTTTATTTTCAAAGAAGCAAAATGAGCAGAAAATTTGCGTATCAAAAGGAAAAATCCACATCTAGAAAAGGAAGAAAGAAAGGCTTCATAAATAGGAATGGTTAAAGAATCAATCCATTCATCAAGTGAAAGTGTGATGTTCTACCCTTTCCCTCCTAGGTTTGCTAAAGCTGAAAAGGGGAAGAAGAGTATATTAGTAGTAAGAGGAGAAACAAGTGGAAATGATGACTATGATGCTATTGATGATGCTTTGATCAAGGAACATGTTATGTAATTTTGGGACATTCTATAATGATTAATCTTTATGTTCTAATCTGTGATATTTTATATGCTCTAATTTATGATATTTTATGTTGAAATATTGTGCTATCAACTTATGGGTAAGCCATATATGATATTATTGTGAGCTTTATGTGATAGTGCTTATTTCCTATTGATTATTTATTTTGGCTTCATCAAAAAAGGGGGAGAATGTAAGCACCCAATTTTTTATGAAGTATATTACTATAGTAACATGTTGTTTTGAGTGTGACAAGAGATAGTAGAAGTATAAAGGAAGAATCTAATAGAACCAAACTAAAGGACCCAACACTCACCAATTGAGTACATTTAGGTAACATACTTGGGTAAGAGAATCATAATAGATCTTAATATCAAAGGCGAAAATCTTGATAAATTCTACAAATAACTTTTGATAAAATGGCATAAATGATATATTAAAGGGAAAAACCTTTTTACAGCTTAAGTTTTTCTTATTAAGTCTTTAACATAAAAGTAAGGAAAGTTTTTAAATTTTCAATTAATGATTTTATATTCTTAGGTTGTGTGTTAAACGTTATTCAACCTTGTTAAATAAAGATATAGCAAAACAAGAAAGTTCAAAGATTTGCTGTGTTATAATATAAGAAGAATGTGGTTATATATAGCATGTGCATCTATTAGTATCTTTTTCTTTGAAAAGCTATGTTATACATGTGTCTCTAAGTGAAAATAATTTAAATTCTTATCTTGTATTAAAAGTAGTTTATTTTATCAAATCAAAAAATTTCTAAAATAAAGTTATTATAACTATTAAATAATTAATTCAAAGAACTAAATCGAAGAAATAATCAATTTCTAACCATTGCATATTATGGTTTTTCTATTATTCATGAGCTCAACCACTATATAAAGAAGACAAGAGTAGGAGTAGAAATATATGAGATGAGAGTTTATTGAGAAATCATTGCTTCATGTGAATCTGGGTATTGTTAATAAGAAGTGTACTAGAGAGATTGAAACTTGCAAGATATTCTATTAAGTAGAAGAGCTCAAGAATTTTTTTACTATTTCTTGTCTTTTCAAAAGAAGTTGCTTTGGTAAGAGAGCTTGTGTAAAATACCAAAAAAATAAGAAAATAAAATAATTTTATTCCATGGGGTACTTAAGTAATATTATGGTTATGAAGTGGGCATCTTAAACTTTTTGACCCCAAATTGTTTAAGCCTTCACAAAACCCTATTCGCCTCTTCTCTAAGTTACATTCCTCTCTACAGGCAACTATCAAATAGGTGATTCAAAAATCTCTACCAATTAATTCAACACATGACATCTATGAGGTAAGTGTTAATCTCGATTGAATTGTGGTATGCTCTCTTGTATTAGTGAATGTTTGATTTAAGGGTGGAGTTTCATTACAGTTTAGACACGATTAAGGTCGACAAATTTCAGGGTGTGAATGATTAAAGCAATCTTGGAATCAATTGAGCAATTCAAACCAAGCAAGTTGCTCTTCCTATATCAAATTTTGTAATTTAAACTACATTCTGTGATGGATTGAAAGTATGGAAAAAATTGGTGAGGTTTAAGATGGAGAAAGGGGTGAATTATGAAAACAATCAGGTAGTTCGTGAGACTTTGATGGGTCCATGGCCAAGGTACATAGTCATGTACATACCCATGATGAGAGCGAAGGCAAAATTGTGACATAGGTAGCTCACGACTAAGTACACACCCATATATTTGCCTATGCACTTGTTTGCAGCCAAGTACACGGCTTATGTATTTAGGCTTGTTAAGTCTTTAATGCACAAAAAGGTACACCACCAATGCATAAGGTCATGTTTCAAACTGTACTCCTATACACAACCATGTACATAGCCATATCACCCTATAACACTTCCAAAATGTTTCTTTTTTCCCTTTTTCTCGAATTTTATTAAACCTAAAACAAAATTTTCCCTAACTAAAGTACTTGTGAAGGGAAATCATCAACCAATACAGAGTTATGAACTAGGTGAACCTCAACTAAGTTCTAAGTTAGTACCGAGCTTAATTCTTTGTATATTACAAGTTATACTAATGTTCACAGTTACAATTATAGTAAAATTAGAATAGTTTCTTCAAGCACATGACTACCTTATTTATAGTTTATGCTTAGTGGCGTAGTCTTAAAATGAACATAAATAATACTTGGCTAATAAGTGGTTATTGCTTGTGTTTGGCTCAACCTAGGGGCTAATGATGATAGATCCTTAAGGGGCATCCTAATAATCTTTGCGTGACACTCTTCTTAATGGTGTCGCACATTGAAATGGTCTAAGTAAGTTTAGGATAACTCATGGATGCTGGGGCTAAGAGTGATGGTTCCTAATACCATAGTATTAGGATAAGTCATGTCAATATCCCAAAAGTATAAGATTATATTTATATTAATAAAACTTCTGTTAACCACAATATCTAGAGTTATAAGAACTCCTATGTTGTTTGATGGACCTAAGATCAATATAATAAAATATTGGATGTTTTTCTATTGCAGATGAATGCATGTAAATCTTGTATATGTTTCTCATGCATATGTGTTTGTAGGTAGCATGTACTAGGCATTAGCTCACCCCTCATGGGAAATTTTTTTTCAATTGTAAGAATAGTTGATACTTCCTTTATGATGAGCTAAGGGTGGACTATGGTTAACATGACGAAGTAGACTATTACTATTATTATGATGATTAGTGAAGTTTATTTGAAAGTATCCAAAAGACTTATTTTCTATCAAAATGACTAATTATGTATTGGAAGAGTTGTAATTATTACTTCTATTTATGGTTGTCAAATCCCATATTGGATAGGAGGTCGCTCTTGTTCGAGGGCCCGATAGTCGAACGGTGCAGCCTTATAATTCTCTGCCGGTATCGGGATATTGAATACATATCTTTTTCTTGGGATCTGTACCTCGGTTGATTGTCCCTCATAGCACTGTATAACCTTGGGCTTCTGGCGAGAGTTGATCATGTGGACAGTCTTCCCCTCTTCCTTTGCCGGGTTGTCTCCCTTCTCAAATTCTGGTCCCCATCCACTAGGTGGCCCTTGCTCAGTCGGGGTATAAGAATAGTTCACTAAATACTGAAATCTCCCGTGTGATTCCCCCAAAGTGCCGACCGTTGGGTCTCCAGCTGACCACCTTCTTTTAATGTGTGTTTTTGGAGTCTGTTCTGGAGCTTGACGAGATTGATTCTTTTGTGGTTCGGTCTTCAGGGCTTCTTTGGGAACCGACTCCTCATATGTAATCATATTAATGGCGGGCCTGTGATTGGGCAGGGGGTTGGTGTTGACATTGGGTGCTGGCGTGTTCACGAAATCCAATTGTATGATTCCTACATCAATTAAATCTTGGATTTTGTGTCGGAGCCTCCAGCACCTATCTGTGGAATGCCCCTCCTAACCCATGTGGTAGTCACACTTGAGATTTGAGTCAAAGTTCTTAGGCTTGTACCGGTCGTTGGGGATCTCGAAACTAATCAAGTTGTCTGCCCTCAACCGAGCGAAGACTTGATTAAGTGGGATGGGGATTGGAGTGAACTGCCTTGGGACCCTGACAGCCTGAGTTTGACCCGTCGTGGTTTGCTGGATTGGGGTACTTGTGGTCTGAAATGTAACACGAGTCCCGGCCTTTTCTGCTTTACCGGAGTGGACCGTGCTAATAGTGGACTCTTTAGCTCTGTTTCCTCCCACCGGCCTCTGTGTCGGTGTGACCTTAAGAGGCTCCATTGCTTGGAGTCTACCGGTGGTGATGGCGTTCTCAATCCTACAGCCCGCGGCCACCAACTCTGCAAAACTGGAGGAGGTTTGGCCTACTAGATGTGAAAAGTAGGTCTTGTCCAGGGTATTCACAAATATGGATGTCAATTCCTTCTCTGATATCGAGGTTGCTACCTTAGCGGCCTGGGCTCTCCAGCGCTGAGCATATTCTTTAAATGACTCAGCATGTCTCTTCTGGAGACTTCCCAGGTCAATTACTGACGGGGCGACTTCAATATTGAACTTATATTGGTCATAAAACGCCCGGGCTAGCTTCTCCCAAGTGTTGACAATGTTGAAGTCCAGGTGGGCGTACCAGACTAGTGTAGGGCCTGTGAGGCTGTCTTGGAATGTCTGAAGCATGAGCTGGTCGTATTGAGCATACTTGCTCATTTTCCGAGCATATAGCCTGGTATGCATTTTGGGGCAGCCGGTCCCATCATACTTTTCGAACTCTGGGGTCTTGAACTTCTCGGGGTATGCCTCTTCTCTGTATGCTGGCAGGTTGGTGATTCCGGCCTGTTCAAAATCGTCAGGGCCCTCAATGGTTCTCATCTTGTCATAGAGCTGCTGGAAGAGTCGTTTCTCCATCTCCTTCTGCCTCTCTTCCATCTCCTTTTTCAGGTCATCAAAGGTCGGCCCCTGGTTGACCTTTGGCTCATATTCAAAGGCCGAGTTAAGGTGGGAATTGATCTCTTCATATTCCGAAGGCTGTCCCTCCACTGCTTTCCCCTTTCTGGCCCCTGAATACTCTTCCTGGGTTAGCTGAGTGTTGCACAGGAGGCCGATGCTTTCAGTTAAGAGGTGAACCTGGGCAGCCAGTTGTTGGACTGTTTATTCTAGGGACATGATCCTAGAGTCCGAGGCAGCTTCAGCATTGTTGTTGTTGCGGTTGTCACTGCTGTTGGCCATTTTTGTTCTTGAGCGCGTGAGAACTAGGCTTCGAGGAGGGTTCAATTATCTGGAAGCTATTTTGATACCTGGATTCGCATTTTGCTTTTTAGTGTAATGAATGCAAGAATGATATGCATGTGTTACGCGGATGCTAAAAAGTAAAAAAGGGTTGACAACTGACTGACAATGTAATATTGAAAATTCACTTTTATTAATATTAAAAATTCTGGAGTTCAAAATAAAATATTACAAGTAAAGATCTACTTCTTAGTTCTTTTAGTCTTCTGTTGTGGAGGCTCAGATTTCCCACTGATGACGGCTTCCAATTCCTTGACTTTGGCCTGGCATTTCTCCAATTGTGCTTCTAAGGCCTTGTTCCTTTGATCGGATTCTTTGAAACGTCCCTTCCAGATGTCTTTCTTATGATCCGCAGCTTCAAAGTACACCTCCATTCGAGCCCTGACCTGTTCCAGGTATACTTCTGTCTCTGGATTGATCTTGTCTGGTCTTGGTTGGGTGATGTCTGGAACCCGATACGCTCTTTCCCCTGTCTGGTATAGCTGGTGGATTACAAATTCTCTGGTGGCTCGGTGCTTTCCCACTTCGCTATCTAATTCCCCGAGGTCCACATTCGGGCTTTCAATTCTGGCTTCCCAAAGTGCTTTGACCTCTGCCAGCTTCACAAACTTCTCAGCTACTAACAGGTTCGGACCTTGATAATCAAAGGTAACTAACTGCTTGTACCGAGGGCCGATAAACGATATCTTGGATAGTGCCGAACTGGCGGACCACTGAGTTTGGGTGATATCCAATACATCCGCTGATTCCGATTAAAGGCACTGCTTGGAAGTTTCTGCAGGTCAAGATGATTTTGTTATAGCAACTCCACCTGGCTATCCGTAAAATATCTTCGGCACTGAAGCTCCTAAGCAGCTCTACCCAACTGTGGCTGGTAAGGTTGTCGGGTAGCTTTACCTTTTCTACACATGAATCCACCAGATCCACCTGTTGGGCTAGGGTTTTCCTGACCATGTTCAACCCAAAACACTTGAGATGGCTTACAAACCATATTAGCAGAAGGTTAAGGCTGGAGCGAAGGATCCCATGGCCTTTTTTCTTGAGGAAGTTTAAATTCCGGATCTGTTCAGCCAGTAGAGCCGGGATGTAGGATCTTCCCTCCAGGAATTGGGTCGCCAGCTCTGCAACCCTGTAGTGAATATAAAAGGTCCTGGTGGGGAACAGTATGGTGGCGAAGGCTGTCAAGATGAAAGTGTTCACCCTTCTCTGTCTGTAAGTCTTGGGGTCCCCACTCAAGACGTCCTTTCTATCGCCATTTTCCTCTCGGGCGATGAACCATGCTTCTAAATCATCCATCCGTATGCAATATCCATTACAGTCCGCCAGGGCTTTGTTGATTGCTGTCTTACGGATGCCTAATAATCTGCTGAAGGTACCGGCTGGCCCGACCTCTAGGTCTGGAATGTAGATCTGATCGGTTAGTGCTGGAGCCTGCAGCAACTGGGTGTACTCCTCCAAGGTAGGGGTGATCTCATGCGGCCCGATAAAGAAAGCAGCGGGCTCGATTTCCCATAATTGGAGCATGGCCCGGACTAAAGGCAAATTCACCTCTATCTTTGTCAGTGAGAGTATGGGGCCGATCTTTTGCTGGATAAAGGCCTGCTCCTCTGGGTTGTACAAAGTAAACCAGTGGCCCAATACCAATTTCAGGTCCAAAGGTTTGTACACCCGTATTTCTTTGCGGAGGAGACAGTTGACTGCACTGCTAGCCATCTATTACAATAAGAAATAGCCTAGTTATAAACAGAACTACGAAAACATTACAGGGAAATGGTCCTGAACTCCAAGGACAAAATAACAAACCATTACATTGTCATTCAATTGTCAAACCCCTTATGATGTTATGTATGCAAGTAGGTTGGTTCTAATTGGTTCCTAAGCTCTATGGCCTCCCGCATTCTCGAAGAAATGGATCTCAGGCTATATCGAAGCATAGGGTGGGGTAGCCTAATCGGTCCCGAACGGTGAATCAACTCACTTCGCCCGAAACCTACACAATGGCTCCCCGTCTTAGGTTTCTAGGACGGTCCGGGTTCGACCGCATCTACTCACACAAACATATGTATGCATGCAACCCCCATAGTAAAGAAAATTCAAAATCTAACTAATCCCTGAAAAGTTAGTAACAGAGTAATAATTGAAACACATTTCTTAAAGAGAACAATTCGAGGATTCAGGTGGCTTAGCCTACTGGCATGGGTCCCCAGTGGAGTCGCCATCCTGTCGAGTCTAATTTTTGAATTCCCATTCCTAATCCGATCTAGACTAGACCCTATGCTCATCTAATGTAGATCCTCGACTTGAGTTAGGAATTTTGTTTGATTTTTGGAGTCGCCACCCAACTGTTGTTGGGAAAATTGAATTAAGACTAAAGGAGCGGATTAGTCTTAATTTGGACTACTAGTCGTCGTTATTTCCTCTTTTCGTTTTTGTGAAAAGAGGAAAAGGGAAAACCAGAGTTTCTAAGTCCGGAGGCTAACCTATTAAAACCTTTACGGTTACCACCTAATCTCCTAAAATTGTTCATCTTTAGAAATGTGTTTTTATTTTGTTTCTGTTACTTTTTATTACGTTTTTGAATTATTTTAAGAAAAGGATTTTTCATTAATTTTATGAGTTGACCCGAATGGGTACCCACTTACCTGCTACTCAGGATCAAACAAGCTGTAGTTCGCTTTTCTGAAAACTTTAAGTGTGTTGGTGAATTTTAATTTATGAAACCTCTTTTAGTTTTATGTTTTTGCCATTTTTGGGATTTTTCTAAAAAATTCTAAGCTTAAGCTTTAATTTTATTTTGGAAATGATTTCAGGAAAAACATCAATTTTGGATTTATTTGAAGAAAAATGATTTTTCTAAGTGCTAAAACTCATTTTTTATGATTCTTTTATAATTTTTGAATTTTTTATGATTTTTATGATTTTTTTTGTTATTTTTGTGATTTCTGAGAATTTTGGGGATTTTTGTGATTTTTGGGAATTTTTGTTGATTTTCTTGATTTTTGGGAATTTTTGTGATTTTTGGGATTTTTTGTGATTTTTAGGAATTTTTGTGATTTTTGGGATTTTTGGTTTATTATCTATCTTATTTTGACATCTAAAATTTTATTATTATTTTCCTAATATTTCTTATTATTTTTCTATATTTTATTATTTTTTATTTTTTATTTATCTATTTATTATTTTTTTTATTATTATTTTTCTACATTATTAAATTCTAGAAAAATCTAATTTCTACATTTTCCTATTTATTAAAAATAAAACATAAACAAATAAATAAATAAATAAATAAATAACTAAATAAAAAATAATAAATTAATTAATTAATTCAAAATAAATAAATAAACAAAATTAATTAAATAAATAAAAAAAATCCGGAAAATCCGACTTACCTGGATCCGGGTCGATGCGCGGGTCGGGTCGGTCAGGTCGAATCGGGTCGGGTCGGATCGATCGGACACGGCGGCGGGGAAGGCTCGTTTACGGCGTTCCAGTGGCCTTTTGTAGCGGGTGAGGTGTCGAATCCTAGCTTCTCAAGCTTGCTAAATCCAATGGTGGCGGTGGTTTGCTCCCAGATCGCCTCTTGGTGGTGGTTCAACTCAGGCTGGTGCTTCGCAGTTTTGGGTCTCCTCCGATGCTCTCCGATTTGCACTCTTTCCTCACTTTCTCTCAATTGTGATTCGTGTTTTGGCTTCCTCTACTCCTCCTCTATTTATAGGCGTCCAAAAACCCACTTGGATAAGCTCAAATCGGCCGATTTGGATTAATCCGAATTTCTTCTGTTTATAGATTTGATTTTATCCCGGCGATTTGATGTTGATCCATTGTTTTTCTTTGATTTATCTTATGGATTCGGCTTTATCTTGACAATAATCTAGAAGATTTGAAAAAAAATGATCAATTCCACATTCGTCGGACTTGCTCCGGCTTCTCCTCGCGTCTGTCCGGGTGAAGAAGACGATCACGCGCGACGCGTGTGACTTCCTTCGGCCAATCGGACGCTGCCACGTGGTAACTCCAGGCGAAAGGCAAAAAAATTGCATCGAATGCTCGGGGGAAGATTCGAACTCGCGACCTCCAGGCCTCCCGCACGTTCCCAGTGCACGCACGAACCAGCTGAGCTGGCCCAATTTCTCGATTTTTTTTATATCGCAAATTGTATATATGCAATGCAATTTTTTTATTTTTTTGTATTTTTTTTAAATTTCAAAAATTTGTAAAAATTGTTTATTATTTATTATTGCTATTTCTAAAATCATTTTTCAGAATTGATGTGTTTTCCTATTTATTATTTTTTTTGAATATTTTTACTATTTATGCTAAATTAGAGGAAAATTGGGAAAATTGGGGAAAATTAAAAATTGATTATTTTTTAGAATTATCGATTCCTAGGGCAAAAATGGGGTGTTTACAAAGAGTTTAACAAATTTGATCTTAAGTTTACATAACAACCAATTAAACACAACCTACCCCCACCTTTATTAACTCAGGAAGTTACCACTCTAGGCTTACACTCCTATTTCCTAGCTAACTATGATCGAACTTCTTACACCAACTTTGGGGTCATAGGATGCAATATTATCTTCTAAATAGCCTTCTTAAATAAATATGTGCAATGGTAACTATCATGAATGACTAGGTCAAACAACCAAGGTCTTCCCAATAGAATGTCAAAAGTACACATGGGCATCATCAACATAGAAAGCTTCCAATCAACACTTTTTTCATTCTCCTCCTCTTTATTGTAAATGTCAAACTTAAGTATCTCACCTCTGAGCATCATAGTTCATCTATTGTGACATTGTTGAGGCAATATACCTAAAGCCTAAACACTTAATCTAGCTCGTCTTCCATCAAGAACTACTTCTAAAACCTTATGCTTTTGCTCCTCTTTTCTCAAAAGTAATAAGAGCCTTACCCATTAGACCACTACTCTACTATACTCTTCTGACATTATTGGGCTATGATATGTCATCATACCTCCTTATCGCTCCACATTATGACCTTTTACCCTCGACAATAGCCGTTCTAGATGATACCAACTATTTAGTAGTTCAAGTCTTATAATAACTATTACTCCACTAATACTAGCTTGTCTTCCTTCAAGAACTACTTCCAAAACCTTATGCTTCTACTCCTCTCTATCAAAAGAAATAGGAGCCTTACCCCCTTATACCATTGCTATGCTCTATTCTTCTAAAAGTATTGGTTTCTAATATGTCATCAAACATAGTTGATGCTCCACATATTAACTTCCTACCTTCTAAAATAGCAAGCCTAGATGACACCAATTGTTTAGTAGTCAAAATCTCTTAATAATTGTTGCTCCTCTAATTCTTCACCTTTATGACCAACTAAATCACTCCTCCAAAGTCTCAAACCTTTGCAATTCTACCACACTAACAACCTCATACTTAAGCCTAGTCATAAAACATTCAATAGTTTGTTCCCTAAGTTTTGATGTGTTGCTTCTAATCATTAGCATCTTAAACTCCTTTACACAATCACCAACACTTATACCTTCTTAGCCCAATGTTTGTAGCTTCATGAAAGTCTCTGATTGATAATAATTAGGCACAAAATACTTATGCATAATCCATCTTATGTCTTGCCAAGTAGTAATATCTTTTTCTTATAATCTCCTTCAACTAAGTACCACATTCTTCCACCATAAGGTAGCTTATCCTATGAATTTTGAGGCTGCTAATTAGATCTTTGTGGCATCACACTCCTAGCATTCAAACAATTTCTCCATCTTGTACTCCCAGTTTAGATTGTCATCAACATTTGTTCCTCTAGTAAAGGGCGGAATCTTTAGCTTAAATATTTCCAATTCCTTTAGTCATGCTTCTCCAACCCCTCTACCTATGCTAAGGTCATCCACTTCTCCTTCAGCAAGTTCATTATAGTCTATCTAATTCTCATGCTCTCCATGATGTCTATCCCCATCTCCTTATGTGTCATGCCCCAAAAGGGGGCCTAAAAGTTTCCACTAAAATTATCATAACACGTGTACACCCGTTATATGATAACCGTCTTACGAGTCAAAGATCATAAGACTCTAACTAGTTAATTACATTTATAACTAGTCATATTACATATAATTATATAATAAAATATAACTATAGATTACGTACCCCACAGTCAACCATGATCACAGAGAGTCGATATCCCCTACTAACTAGTAAAATAGAATAAAACTTCACATCAGGGCCCTAAAATAACAATTTGATTTATAAAACCTATCAATCAATTTCTTACTCTATCATTCTGGTCTTCTAGAAACTCTCGACACTTCACATCTTATCCCATCCCAAGCTCTCGTAATCACTTCCTGCAAAAGAGTCTGTGAGGAGGTGAGTACACTATGGCTCAGTGAATGGGAGTGCAATACTCTCAATGCTACACATGAACAAGAAAATTACAATTCAAGTTATCAAACATATGCTATGCATGAGCAATCATATGAATGCAATAGTTCACGAGGTCTTCCGGTAACCAACGTGAAGTCTAGGGTTTACGCCCCCCTTGACCTTGGGATAGGGATTCCGAAGCCACCATCAATGCCTAGGTCTCACAACCCGGTTTATCATATTTATTTTAACACCGAACGCTCCCATGCCTCTGCAACAATCGGAGCAACACCTTCAAAGATAGATCGGACAAGGAATTGACAAGGCGCGAACAATCCCCTAGTCCAGTAGTTTGCACAGGACGGCTTAATAATATTACAATTACTTCTGGATGCCCTGTGACAGTGATGGCCTTCAAATTTATGCAATGTCTCATGAAAATGCATGTAGAGTTTTAATCTCATCCACTTCATACTTTAATTGATTAATTTAAAGTGATCAAACATCATATATATTCACAATCAATTCCCAATCATACCATAAAGGTAAAGATCAAACATTCCATTTCACTCATCACAAGTAAGGATTATGCATGGGTTATCAAGCAAAATCAACACTGAACCCAATCCCCGTAGACATAGACCTATCCAGTTTTATAGTAGATTCAATTATCTCGGCACCTCTCTATGCCATTTCGTTTAAATGTCAAACCGCTCGGGTTGACTTACAATCATCATATCTGGCACCTCTATGCCCTTTCTCTCAAATGCCAAACCACTCAAGTTGGCTTACAATCATTTCTGAAACCTCTGTGTCATTTATCTCACATGTCAAACTAACCATTCAGGGTTGATTTACATTAATCATCCTTAACACCTCTATGCCATCGCACTTCTCAAGTGCTTTATCATTCTTCACATTTTTTAGAGCCAAAAAGTCGTCTCGCATTTTTCTTTTAATGTCTTCAAGACACTTGTGTATAATATACATATATACATATCTATACATATATATGTTTGTCACCTCTCTTTAATTAAGTACACTTTACTAAACATCTCCCCTTACGTACTTGAGAGGGTAAGAAAATATGGTCGTTGAGTTGTAAAAGTCAAGGTTGCACTCATGATTGGTATGATTGGGTTCATAAGTATATTTTGTAAATATAATATGAAAATAAGTTTGTTTAAGTATATGTGTATACATTCAGGAACCAGCTCTGACATGTATACATAATGATACCTATACACGCTATTCCAACTAAGCTTACCTATTCGGTAGCCATAGAAGGAAAAGCTAAGTTTTTATGTCCTGGTTTGTTTTGGAAGGAAAACAATTTGTAAAACATGGATTAGGCTTATAGTTATAGCACTAGCAATATGGCGCTAGGTGCTATCATTAAGGTAATGACATCTAAACCCATGAACCATTCATTCCCCTATATTCTTTATGACTTTCTTTCCTAACTCATCAACCCCCACTACATAACTTAATCCAACAATAATAATATCAAATAGCAACACAACAAATAGCAATTCCACATGCATAACATTCAACATACAACACACATAGTAGCATATCATTAAGTTTCCCTAATGTGCCTAATTCCAAGCTTAAGCACAATCAAAAGAATCAAGGAAAACACCTCAATTCACAAAACACAAACCAGTTCACTTGAGGGCAATTTCACGTGCACACCTTGTAGATTTTGATGGAAATTGTTGTTCAAATGATTTAATTGTAATCTCTAATGATAATATTAACCAAATAACCACAAGAGAACATGAAGTTCGCGTAAAATTAGATCAAAAGGAAGCAATAAAGACAAACACAACCTTAGAGTGTTTGAAATCCTTTAGTTCTTGTCGGATTTTTATTCCTATCATTCCCACTCACTTGTTTATGGTCGTCGTAGTCTTAATCGTCCTCGAGTGATTCTAATGTGTAGTCCCTTCTCCGAGCATTGTACCGAAGGGTCAGTTATAAGGACTCTACGCGATTTTCGTTGGATTGCTCAATCTCTCATTAACTCCTATCCCTTCTCAAGCTCCCCAATGCCTTTCCCCACACTCACATACCTAATCAGTTCACCGATGGTACGTACGTACTTCTAGGTCTTCCCTTCATAACTTGATTACATAATCAAGCTGCTCGAGCCATCGCTACTACATCGATGACACCTTTTCCTTCCAATTAATTTCACATACATACACTTGCTTTCTTCATGAAGTTCCCTTTTCCTCTTTGGCTTCACCGTTCCATTCCTTCTTATCTCTTCCTCACCCTTTTTTCGTCTTCAATTCCCGCTTTCATCTTCTTCCAACTTTTCCTTTTCCTTTCTCGTTATTCTCCTCTCCCTTTTGACTCCCTTACCATAACTTTCCCCCTTTGTTTCCTTGCCAAGCTCCCTTCAACCCTTCAAACTTCACTAATTTCCCACTTCTTCTTCTCATTTCTCTTCACTCTTCTCTAGCCCACACTTATGCATGTGTATATTTCAATTCCCTACTTCTAGTTCTCCAGGTCTTTCCTTCTTCCTAGATATCTTCCATTTTCCTTTTCTACTTCATATCTATCTCCTACTCATAGAACCCCACTTACACACCGTACACACACCAAATACATACACCAACACATTCCTCACACCATGCATGTACCTATACATACATACACGCAACCATACCATACATATCCTACATCTTCCACACATATACACTCACACCTTTACACACCTCACTGTAATCCACACACACACATACACACAAACCACACACACCACATACACACATCCTTACACACACCACACACCTTTACCCACACATACACACATCTCCATATACATCACACCCACCATCACATACACCCATCTTCACATACACTACACACCTTCATTCACATACACATCCTTACACACACACCACACGCTATCATCCACACATACACACATACTCACACTCACTACACACTACCTCATACGCATGCACACATACTGCACTCACTGTACACACTCCGCTCCTCTTTCCTCTTCCTTTTCTTCCTTTTCTCTTATCTTCCATGCCGGCCTTCCTTCTTCCTCTTTTCCCTCTTCTTTTCTTCCTTTTCCTTCTCCCTTTTTCCTTTTTCTTTCCTTCCCCTTTCTCTCCTACCTTCCACGCTGCTTCCCTTCTTCCCTTTTTCCTTTTTTTTTTCTTTTCTTTTTCCCTTCCCTAACGGCTTCACCTCAGCTGGACGTTGCTGTCATTGTTGCTATCACTGTTGTTGTTACCGTTGTTGCTGCTGTTGCTGTTGTTACGGCCGTAGTTGTCACTATCATTGTTGTCGCCTCTGTTGTCGTGGATTCCTTCTCAGGTCTGGAGCATATGACAAAACCGAAGACCACTCTTTTGCAGCTTGTTGCATCAAGCATCCAAGAGACAAGATAGATCTGGAGCGTAAGAGAGAGAGAAATAAAGGGTTCTGTTGTGGGGAAGACGAGAGGAAGGGGGACCTAAGGAAAACGAGAGGGAAAGAGAAGGGAAGAAGATGCGGTAGGGGAGGGTGCAATCCGGGATAAGAAGAAGAAGAAAGGAAGAAGATGAGCCGGGGAGAAAAGAAGATGAAGAGAGGAAGAAGAAGACAAAAGGAAGGCAGAAGGAAAGAAAAAAGAAAAGAAAAGAAAAGGAAGGAGAAGACAGTTGAGATGGGAAGAAAAGAAAGAAAGAAAAGAAAAAGAGAAAGGGAAGGAGAAGACAATTGCCTGCTACTGTCACTGTGCTTACGGTCTTACGTTGCGTCTGGTTAGAAGCAATTTGAATTTTTTTTTTTTCAGTTTCAATTGAGACAAAAGAAAGGTTTAAAGATGATATGTGCGAAAGGCGAAATGTATTTTTGGTAAAGAATGAAGGAAATTGAAATTTTAGTTTAGCACAACCTTTAGCATAGCCTGTGTTGAAGCCAGTACTGAGTCAGAAAAATGGGTAGAAGCAAGTATAATTTCAGCCCTACCTCCAACACGGCCACGCTGGAGCCAGTGCTAAATCAGAAAAATGGTCAGAAGTAAGAAATGTTGTAGCACTGCCCCGAGCACACCCATGCTGTAGCTCGTACTGAATCGGACATTGAAGATAACGTGTTTTGGAGTCAACACAACCTTAAGCATAGCCATGCTGACACCCATGCTAACCCTGTTTAGGAAGATCTACAAATAGATGCTTATTCCCATGCACTTTTTATACATTTTTGTACTTCATGCATGTACATAAATATACACACGTACGTACTAACACATACACATATATAACCCATACTTCCACATCCATATCAAACACAACATTTCAAGCACATCGTGGAGTTTTCGATTATTCATAAATTATTAGAATAATATTAATGTATTACAATGTTTTAAAATTTTTCTTCAAAATTTGTCAAAATTTTTAATATTACCAAAATTGTCATCATCGCTACCCTAACCTAGAAGTATCTATTATTTCTCTTATTTTCTTAAATTTTTATATAGTTTTTCAAAGTTTTTAGGACTTTACATTATGTATCATTCTTAGGCAAATTTTTTTAAGCATTCTTCTACTCTAACTGTTTTACCATAATGGCCTAGTTATTTACCACTATAGTCATTGCTTACATCTATTACTTTAAATTAGTGCACTCTAGTAAATTAACTAGTCTGCATCCATCTCTAATGCCAGTATCATATCACTAACTACATGAGTGCTATCAATCGACATATTTATTTTTCAAGAATTTCTTCTCAATACAAATGAAACATGCACAGTCTTGCAGTCAAAACCTCCACTCTTATACTAGAAAGATGATGTGCCTAAGAGGAAGATCACTATGCTAGATCAATCAATAGAGAAATCTAAACATAAGTCTAAGGAAGCATCACTAGACTCTAACAAACAAATGAATAAACTATATAGTTTTCGTGAATAATATGAAGATAACAACAAATATATTTTATGAACAATATGAAGATAACAACAAAAATAAAGGATATAGATGAACTTTCTTGGATATCACTCACCAAGAAAGCTTGAACTATGCTTCATCTATTTGATATAAGTGATAGATAGACCAAATCACTCCATTCACCACAATTAATGAGAATAAAGAATTAAAGGAGATGGTTTCATTCAACTAATGAAAATGCATAATATGATTCAATCGATGCGGCACTAGATTTACAAGAAAATATTTATATGAAAACCCTAGTCTAAGATGAAAAGATACCAATAGGAAAAGTTCCCATAATAAAAGAATTGAAAATAAAACAAAATATTCTAACTAGATATTGCAAATCCCATATCTCATGCATGTTAGAAGTAAAACTCTACCATAGAGTCAAAATATCAAGTTCCAATGAGTTAAATTCAAAATCAAAACTTATTTTGAAACAAAAGCTAGCACAAACATAAAACCATCAAAAGCTCCCATTCATAAGCTAAGGTTGTTTTAGATAATGGTAAATTCATCGTCAAGTTCACATGATGCAACATATAGTTCTCCATAAACACTTGTTCTTCTAGTAATAGCAAATCTTCAAGGACTGTTTGAACTAAGTTATTCAAGCTGCCAATTCATGATCATGTCCCCTTAGTTTTTTAACTCACTCCCCTAAGATTTAAACTTTCAAGTGACAATCTTAACATAGATGATGTTTATAACATTTATGATGCTCTTGGTTATGATCTGTACATTAGGGACAAGATTAATGATCTTAAGTTTACCAACAATCTTAACATAGATGATGTTTATAACATTTATGATGCTCTTGGTTATGATCTGTACATTAGGGACAGGATTAATGATCTTAAGTTTACCAACGATGCTTAGAGTCTTTCTTTATGTTACTTGCTAAATAGACTTTGTTTTATTGATAGACTTCTTGGACTTTATGTCCTTAATGCTTTTGCTAATTACTTAGACTATATTTTGGACTTTACTATAGAGATTTAGATAGTACGATATATGAGTGCACTTTTAATATTTTAATAAACTAATCAATCAAATGATTTTCCAAATGTTAAAAACTAGTAAAGAATCAAGTAGCAAATGTTTTCAAAACCTAATGAACTATTTTGAAATTAAAATTAGAAAGGCTAAATAAGTAAATAGGTGAACCTTAGTGTGTTATACTTTTATGGAACATGCAACGAGCTATTATTCCCTTAGGTTTTAAGGTGCAATCACCGCTAGTTTTCAAGTAAGCAACACAATCATAGTAAATGTTGTAAGCTTATAACCATTTTCCATACTAGAGGATATTATCAAACTAGCCTTTAAGATTAAATGCCAATAGAGACAAGTAGAAAGCCATTCTAATGCAACATGACCCCTAGAGAAAAGTACTCCTAATGCCTTTAAATAAAAAATAAAAAAAAATGACTTTCAAACTTTTGTGAAAGGATAGTAATGCAACTAAGAACCCAAAGAACCACTAGAGTAACCCAAGAAAACCTAAGAGATTAAGTGCATTAAGTGTTAAAGATTTAGACAAAAAGCTTCCTAAGTCTAAGTAGGAAGGTCATGTTCATTTCAAAGGCTAGTGGAGAGGCAAAGAGTAAAGATAAGTTTGATTAGAGGCAAATGAATAACTTGAAATCGAGTGAAATTTGTAAATTTGATAAAAGAGGGTGATTTTCTAGTTGTGGGAAGGATCCTTCTTGTAGTGTGAGAGAATATCATCAACATTTTGAAGCATTTCGCATATAGTGTTATCATTGAGATGAGCGTATGGAGCTACCATAGACAAAGGTAGTTTATAGCATCTGCTACTTTAATCTAAAAATTAAACCTATCGATAGTTAATTATCTCAATTGCATAAGCTTAGATAATTGAATAATAAAGGAGAAGCACAAGCTAACAAAGCCTACAAGTACCCTTTTCTATAGGAAGTTACTACGATGAGATGCCATGCAATGTATTCTCAACGAGTGATACACATTTGTTGTATGGTAGACCTTAACAATGTCACCATAAGGCACCCTTGATAAATTTACCAAAAAGCACACTATAGTTAAGGATGACAATAATCATGCATTGAGTTTGGTGAGTTGGGGAATGTTTAGAGGGACTAAATCAAGTTATAGAAGAGGAAATTTTCATAAAGTTTGTTATTGGCTTAATGAGGGGTCAAAGAAGAGTTAAGCAAAACCCATCCTATGGTTCTGCTATTATTTTAGGAAAGTTTGAGTAGTGAGCCTATTAATTTGCTACTCCATATTACATAACTTTTAGAGGAATAGATTACATTATTTCTTGGAAGTTGCTAACAAAATTACCCCCTTTAAGAGGCATTAAGCATCAAATTAGTCTACTACCTATAACTATTTCACCAAATAAGCAAACACATAAGATTAATATTGAAGAGCCTACAGAACTACAAAAGCAACCAAAAGAACTCCTTGAGAAAGGATATGTGAGAGAATATCTTAGCTCGTGTTTTGTAATCGTTGCTTAAAAGGTGCTATAGCATGTGCATGTGTATAGATAATAGAGCCATAAGCAAGTTTATTATTAAGTATTGTCATTCTATTCCTCCTTTAGATGCTTAATGAGTTAGACAAAGCTACTATTTTCTAAAAGTAGACAAAAGTGGATATCATGAATTTGAGATAATAGAGGATAATGAGTGGAAGACCACCTTTAAAATCAAGTATGGACTTTATGAGTGATCAGTGATGCCCTTTAGTTTATCTAATGTCCTTAAGATCCTTGTACATCGGATGAATCATGTATTGAGAAGGTATTTAGGAAAATTTGTAGTATATTTCAAAAATATTCTTTTGTATAGCAAGAAATCAATGACTATCTACAAGACTTGAGTAATATTATTAGGTCTTAAGTAAAGAGATTTTGTATAATAACATCAAGAAATGTTAAGATTTCAACCACAGGTAGTATTCTTAGGTCTCATGTTGTTCGGAGAAGGAATTAAAGTAGATGAGGAAAGGTTTTGAGGAAAGAGTTTTGATATAATAACGTCGAGAAATGTTGAGATTTCAACCACAGGTAGTATTCTTAAGTCTCATGTTGTTTGGAGAAGGAATTAAAGTAGATGAGGAAACAATTAAAGCATTTAGGGAATCACCTATATTTAAGAACTTGTTCCAAATTATAAGTTTCCTTTATTTATAGTCATTATAGCACCACTTTATCCAAGATTTTAACACTTGTGCAACTCTAATTTCCAATTTGACCAAGAAACATGAGGAATTTTTGTAGTGTCCCAGAGGCCAAACTAGTTTGGAGGTAACTAAAGATAAGTTGCACTCCATAGCATCTTAGCCTTACAAGATTTCAATAAAATTTTTAAGATAGAGTTATGGTCCATTCAATGTAGGAATTGACTTAATCTTTAAGCAAGATAAGAGAGTCCTCACCTATTTTCATAAAATGTTAAATGAAACCTACCATAAATATTCCACTAGAGAGTCTATAGTGCACAATGATCACAAGCCCCTAAAACGCATTATAATGCAAACATTTCCTTACACCATTGAGCAAGAGAAAGAACTTCAATGTTATAATAGATACACTCTCTAATGATGGGATTTGAATGGATTAAAGACCACAATTACAGTGATTTAGATTATTCAAATATTTATGATTCATGTGATGTAGGAGCTAAATATGAAAATTACAAGGACGACAATTATCTCTTTAAACATGGAAAATCATGTATTCTTAATAGCACTATTAGAGGACTTTAGTTGAATAGGCATATGAAGTAGGCTTTTCGTGTCATTTTAGAGTATCTAAGCACATAAGAACCTTAGGGAACATTTCTTTCAATTGCAAATAATGAAAGATGTGTAAAACGTAGTTAAATGGAGTGCATTTTGCAAGAGAACAAACTGTAAACTTGATCCCCATGGGTTGTACATGCCATTGCCTATACCAAATCTATTATGGGTTAACATTAGTATGGATTTTATGGCCTATTTACCCTTAACAAAAAGAGTAAAAGAAGCTATCATGGTAGGGGTTAATCTGTCCATAGAAATGGCACATTTTCATGCATTTCTTTTTGCTACAAATAATGAAAGATGTGTAAAACATAATTAAATGGAGTGCATTTTGCAAGAGAACAAACAATAGACTTAATCCCCATGGGTTGCACATGCCATTGCCTATACTAAATTTGCTATTGTCATGCCTTAACCTAGGGCCTAGAAGTTCTCACTAAAAGCTATCATGGCACGCGTGCACCCGTTACATAATAACCATCTTACGAGTGAGAGATCATAAGATTTTAAGTAATAAATTAAACAATTATAGCTATTCATATTTCGTAAAATCATACAATGAGAATATAACTATGGATTCCATGCCCCACGGTCAACCAAGATCACAGAGAGTCAGAATCCCTTACGAATTAGTAAAATGGAATAAAACCCTAAGTCTCACAAATTTAAATTTTACATTAAGGTCCTAAAATAACATTTCATCTAAATAGTCTACCATTCACAATTCTTACTTTATCATTCTTAGCTTCCAAAAACTCTCGACACTCCACATCTTATCACATCCCAAGCTTTTAAGATTTTTACCTACAAAATAGTTTGTAGAGGGGTGACCACACTACGACTCAGTGAATAAGAGTGCAATACTCTCAATGTTACACATGCACAAGCAATTTCAAATCAAGTTGTCAAATCATATGTAATACATGAACAACCATATGAATGTAGCATCTCACGCGGTCTTCTGGTAACTATCGTAAAGTCTAGGGTTTACACCCCCCTTAACCTTAAGTTAGGATTCCAAAGTCACCATCAGTGCTTGGGTCTCACAACCAATTCAATTATTCTTATCTCTTTGATAATTAAAATATCTTTTAGCTTTGATATTATAAACTCGAGTGTTCTCATACACTGAGTGCTCTCATGCCTCATGCATTGAGCAACACCCTCAAGGACTGACCGGACTCAGAACCATCAAGGCGCGACAATCCCCTAGTCACTTAGTTCGCACTTGGCAGAACAGTGATCCTCTGATTACTTCTGGTGAGTCCAATAGTAGTGATGGCCTTCAATTTCATGCGATGTCTCGTGCAATACATATCAAATTTTTATTAACCAAATGTCATTATGTCAATTTGGATTTAAGTGATCAATCAAATAAAACAAATCAAGTAAAGCAAACCACTTACAAGGAAATAAAATTTCACAACAAAGTAACATGTAAAAACTAGCTCAAAAGCAGCATATTACAACCCAATGTCATCAATCACGCCATCACTCAGGCTATCGAACATCAAGCTTCTATTTCCATATCAAAACGGAAACAATCAATTATTATTCCATTTCGAGAAATTCTCGGTTCATCGCAATCCAATTAACCAAGATTAATTTGCCATTCTTATTCTCTGGCAACAACTGAATCATTCCATTACTCAATCCTCAACCTCCGAAATTTGTAAAAATAAGACCACCGATATACATCACATAATTACCAATCACAAATACTAATCCCACATCATTACAATCCACTCTCTCATTCATGACTTCATTGTCTTAATCTAACAGTTTCTTTACTATTATTAATTTATAACAGTTAACAATATATAAATAATAATTTCACAATCGTAAATATATATACGTGAAAATATATGTATTAATTATCTAACCTTATTTATATATACCTATATTTTTAATTTAGCTAGAGGGATAATTTTGCAAAACATGTTCCCTTACAATTGTGCAAAGGGTGGAAGAAATTATCTATTGACTTGAAAAGATGGAAATTTATACTTGTGACTATATATAATTATATGTATAAATGTAAGTGTACATATGGGGTGAAAATAGTTTTATTCAATCATCATATATATATATATGTATGTATCTATAGATACCTTCATAATTAGGTTCCCATTTGAGTGTAAAATGATATAGTTTGTTTCATAATATGCATAGATATGCATTAATTTATATAAGGGAAATGTTAAGTTTATATATTAATTTAGTTTGAAGAAAATAAAGTTAAATTCATGGCATCAAGTTGGTGTTGATAATATTAGTGTAATGGTGCTAAGTGCCACTATCAAATGGTGACATCTAAATTTTTAAACCTTTCTGTTTCCCTTACCATTATGATAGTATTTTTGTGCTGTCCAAAAATGGTATTCATCGGTATCGTCCAACTCCTAACCTCCTTACAAAATTACATTCCCAACCCATCTTACACCACCTCTAATTTCAAAATATTAACAACCACAACAACTATTGCGACAACCAAACAAGAAAATACCCATATGCACATCATAACATAAGTAAACATAACACTATAGCATATCATAGAGTTTCTCACTCACCTGTTTATGGTCTTCTTAGTCTTAACTATCATCAAGTGATTTCGACATATAATCCTTTCGCCAAACATAGCATCGAGGATTAGTTACGGCGACTCCACGCAATTCCTATTGGATCTCTCAATCCCCTATTAACTCCCATCTCTTCTCGAACTCTCTAATGCCTTTCCCCACACTCACATACACAATCATTTCACCAATGGCACATCACATTTCCAAGACTTCCTTTTACAACTTGAACACCTGATCAAGCTACTTGAGCCACCGCTACTACATCAATGACACCTCTTTTTCCCGTTTAATTTCACACACAGACACACTTACCTCCTTCACGCAATTCCCTCTTCCTCCTCGGCTTCACCTTTCCATTCTTTCTTCTCTCTTTTGTTGACATCTCCACCGATAGGACTTCTCATCCTATTGAATATGAACTTAACTTCAATTCCACAAAATTTCCTATCAATTTGATCAGACACCTTGTAATTTCCGACATTGAATGTCCAGTAAAATACAATGTCAACCATCTAAAGTTCTTCATTGGAAGGTTGAGCATTTCCCTCATCCCTCAAAGTGCATGCAATATTGCATTTTCCAACAATTGCATCTAAAGGATTAATAATTGCAAGGCCAACACCTACACCAATTGCCAACAACAATTCACTCTCCAACACCAACTCCTTCCTTCCCACTATCCACTTGTATACATATGTATATATATATACACAATTTCCCTTTGTCAGGCCCTGCACAAGGTTCTCAACCCCCAACATTCCACCGTAAAGCTGTTCTCACGTCACACACACACAATTAAAGGAAAGAAACTAGCACATACACTCCATCCAGATATAACACACATATAAACATATATATATATATATATATATATATATATATATATTCCATGCCAGCCTACATGTCCAGCAATAACACATATATAAACATATATATTTATCTTCTCACGCCGGTTAACACCATGGAATTCCAACCCCTAGCTTCTTCTTTCATCAATTTCACGGCACACGCATACACAAATGAAAAGAAGGAAGCTAACACCTATATTTACATATGTGTATATGTGACTTCCCACATCAAGCCTTGTATAAAGATTTCTAGCTCCAATTTCCTCAGTCATCCATTTCACTTTATACATACACAAATAAAAGAAAGACACAACACACAACGCCTATATATATGTATATTCTCACAGCAGCAAATCTGGTACACCAAATCAGCTTCAACTTCCACGTCTAGCCCCTCTCCTCTTCTTCTTGGCTTCGTCACCAGCCCCTCTTTTTTTCCCTTCCTAAGCATCTTCCATTTCCTTGCTACTTGATGTGCTTAGTAATCCAATTGCAAAAACACCAAGACAATTGCATGAACACCAAATCAAACCCACAAAAGGACATGACACCAACAATCACATGAACCATTAAATTGCGTGAATGAAATTGATCTAATGCCAAATTATGATGAGGATCAATTGCAATAGTATTATAATATGTAACGAATAACACTAAAATGAACCGAGTTCCACTCAAATTGGAATTGAATCAAATCTAAAATTTGGAACCCTAATTTATGTGAATATGAGCAAAGTAACACGACCAATTACAACTAGATATGACACACTAGAAAATAATTAGAAGCAACTTAAGAAGGATTAATATGACTCACAATACTCCTTAAGCCAACTTGCACAATTTCATTGAAATTGATAAGAGTGTGTTTATGTGAAAAGGAACTCTCCTCATGGCAAAATGGGCAGATTTTTCTCAAGTTCAGAAAAGTCCCCTCTAAAACCTACTTAGCAAGTATTTATACTTACTCCAATTAGGGTAAAAACAACAAAACCAAATTACAACAAAACCAATTAATGGCCAGTTCTTAAACAATAAAATACAATTACAAATAAGCCCTCAAAATAGCCAGTTCTTCACTTTGATGGAACAATTTTTGGACCAGTACTTCTTTTATTTATATAGGTCTAAGAATAACCCACAAACTAATTTTTAGAGAATTTATCCACCATCCTATAAAAACTGACAAATGTACCTACTAAAATGCACAACAAATATGTAATAGAAAAGAAGATACTAAACAAATATTCTCGAGGTCTGATTGTTCAAAGAGTACCCTCATCGCCAATTTTTGTAACCCTTTGGCTCTTGCCCTGGTGATAGGTCCTATAGGTATATGATTCCTATCATCTCCTTAGGCCTCAAGGAGATTTGCCCTCAAATCTAATAGGTCTTCATGAACATCACCGGACAAATAGAGTGACAAGTCTATAACATTAAATGTAGTAGAGACTCTGTATCCTCCTGGCAATTTATTTATAAAAATATCACTACAACCATCCAGTACCTAAGATACCATAGGGGGTAGATACTCTCGCCCCTCCATCTCTAGGATATACCTCATCTGCAATAAATATAATGGTTTATCACCTGCTATGGCCTTCCCTAACTCAAACTATCTCACTAATAAGGTCTTCTTCTTCCTAGTTTTACTTATATGTCTCTAAACCTCTTAGTCCTCTAAAGGTTTACTCATCTGCCTCTGAACTTCTTAAACCTCTGAAGGTTTATTTATCTACCTCTAAACCTCTTAGTCCTCTAAAAGTTAACTCATTTGCTTCTGAAGCTATTAGACCTCTAATGGTAACATTAGGTTCAACACTATATGTTTACCCTCCTGCTGGAACATATAAGTATTTCTATAACCATCATGCAAAACCCTCCTATCATACAACCAAAGTCTGCCAAGCAATATATGGGATGCACACATAGGAAGGATATCACATACAATCTCATCATGATATTTATCCCCTACACTGAAAGGTACCCTAGCCCTCTAGGTAACATGCAGATTGCCCTACTCACTCAACCAATGCAATTTATAGGGTTTTAGATGTAGGGTAGTTTCAAGTTTCAATTTTGGTACTAATGATGCAGTCATTACATTAGTACAACTACCGCCATCAATAATAATATCACATAGGTTACCTTGTACCCTACAAGAGGTATGGAACAAATTATCCCTCTGTTTATCATCAATGGTAGGAAACGAAGTCAAAGTTTGGCATAATAAATTAATAGATAAATACAAATCACCTCCCTCCTAATTATTGGCCTCATTGACAAATCCCCCATTCACAATAACATTAGACATAATTGACGAATTGATTTGTTGAACTACAAAGACAATTCAAGGCAAGTGTAATATACCTCACAATCACCCCTTCACAACAACCACACTTTCATGCCAACAACAACAATCACAACACTACACCACGGTGCACATACTCACTTCCATGGTGTAACATGCAACCACTACTTCATGTCCTCACTCACTTCAAAACACAAAGGATGCTCCACCTAAGCTTCTCACACCCACAGCACACCAATACAATCATGGCAACAATGCAATTTAAAGCAATGATGAACACTTCTCTAAATGGCAAGCTAATGATTCCAACTAGTCAAAGTGTATTTGAATGATCAATACACAATAACTTCCACACTTAATGATCAAGAACCCTAAATCCCAATTGTGATTCATGAAATTCCCTTCTCTAAACCTTGCTCTGATACCAAAAATATGATGTTCCTAGTAATCTAATTGCAAAAACACCAAGACAATTGCGTGAATACCAAATCAAACCCACAAAAGGGCGTGACACCAACAATCACGTAAACCCGTAAATTGCGTGAACGAAATTGTTCTAATGCCAAATTATGATGAGGATCAATTGCAATAGTATAATATGTAAAGAAAAACACTAAAATGATCCAAATTCCACTCAAATTGGAATTGAATCAAATCTAAAATTCGGAAGCCTAATTCACGTGAATATGAATAAAGTAACATAACCAATTACAACTAGATATGATGCACTAGAAAATAATTGCAAGCAACTTAAGAAGAATTGATATGACTCACAATACTCCTTAAGCCAACTCGCCACAATTTCAATTGAATTTGATAAAAGTGTGTTTACGTGAAAAGGAACTCTCCTCATGGTAAGATGGGCAGATTTTTCTCAAGTTCAATAAAGTCCCCTCTAAAACCTACTTAGCAAGTATTTATACTTTCTCCAATTAGGATAAAAACAACAAAACCAAATTACAACAAAACTAACTAATGGCTGGTTCTCAAACAACAAAATACAATTAGAAATAAGCCCTCAAAATGGCCGGTTCTTCACTTCAATGGAACAATTGTTGGATCGGTACTTCTTTGATTTATGTAGGTCTAGGAATAACCCATAAATTAAGCTTTAGCGAATTTATCCACCATCTTGTAAAAACCAAAAAATGTACCTACTAAAATGTACAACAAATATATAATAGAAAAGAAGATACTAAACAAATATTCTCGGGGTCTGATTGATCAAAGAGGACCTTCATCACCAAATTTTGTAACTCTTTAGCTCTTGCCCTGGTGATAGGTATTGTAGGTACATGATTCCTATCACTACTAGACGCCTTTCCCCACTTGCTGGACGTCATGACTAGATTGCCATTCCTTCTTATTGAAGCTTCACGTTAGAAGCTGATCCCTCTCTATATCTTACAATAATCGTCCTCTACAAATGTATATATATATATATTTATATAACAACTTTGGATGAATTAGTTTCTCCTAAAATACAAGGAAAAAAACACTATTATATGCTATTCATGCTCAAAATACTTCTATCTAATGTATTTCTAGCTATTCTAAAAATTTCCTAAGCTAAATACAAATTTTGATACAATTTGATAATTGTATCTAAATTCCGAAAAATAAATTCGTTTTGCGTAAAATTGGTCTAGTTGAGTTGCACTCACCTCAAGGAATGCGCTGGTGGTCTCGGATCGTTGATCAAAGGTCTGATGTGCGAGATATGAATTTTTTTATTTAATTTTTCTTTTGTTCCCTCTTTTCTCTCCTTCTCTCTCTTCCTCTCTTCTCTCCTATGTTCCTCCTCTACTCTCTCTCACTTTCTACAAGCTTCTGGTGGCTTCTCCTCCTTTTTATATCATTTTCATTTTTTTTTTTTGGCTTTTAGCTTTTCCCTCGGAGTTTTATCCTCTACACTTCAACTTTATCCCTTTTTTTTTTCTTTCAGTGGCTGTGGGCCTTCTAGACTTAATATACATATATATTAAATATTATATTCTAGGGTTTTAAGAATTTTAGTATATTTTTATGCGCACAACATTATTTATAGATTTTTTAATTTTTAGTACTTTATTACGAAACTTTACATCTAAACTAATTTGACTATTTCAAGTATAAATATTTACCCAATATTTTCATTTGAAAATCCTAAATCTATAATTTCAATTAATTTCATTATTTAACCCAATATTGTTTATGATTTATTTTTCGAGAAATTTATTCTTTTAATTTAAATAGCACGAACTAAAATTAGGACTTACAACTATTTTTATTTATTTTTTATATACCTAAATGTAGGAATTTTTCAACTACTTCATTTTCTAAATTTGTTTAGTAATATATTTCATATAATTTGAAACTCTATGTTCATTATCCTTTTCCTTTGCATGCGATTATTCTTTCCAATTGTTTTAAATGTCTATTTCTCATTGTTTGTTATATTCATCAAATAGATCTCATTTCTTTCTCAATTTTCTATTTTAAAGCCTATTATAATTTGTCATAAGTTTTTGGTTATACGTAGATTATTAAAATAGTATTAATATATTACAGTGTTTTAAAATTTTCTTTTGTCATAAATTTCTCAATATTTTAATATTGTAAAATTATCAGTCCCGCTACCCTGACCTAGAAGTATCTATTATTCCACTTATTTTATTTAATTTTTATATAGTTTTTCAAAATTTTCTGGGCATTACAGTTATGGGTCAACATTAGTATGGATTTTATGGTCTATTTACCCTTAACAAAGAGAGGAAAAGAAGCTATCATGTTAGGGTTTAATCAGTCAATAGAAATGGCCCATTTTCATTCCTTGTAAAACAACCAACGATGCCAATTACATTATCAACCTATTTGTCTAAGAGATTATCTTACTCCATGGAATTCCCAAAAACATTGTTTCCAAGGGAGACTAAAAAATTTTGAGTTATTGGAAGAGTGGAGAATAAAGCTGCTTTTTAATATGTCATGCCATCTAAAGACCAATGGGCAAAAAGAAATTATTAACAACACTCTTAGTTCAATAGTAAAAGTTATAATTGGTGAGAAATTAAAAACTAGGAAAAATTATATATGAGATGATCAAGGTTTAGGATTAAATTCAAATAAAAAAATTGAACCTTCAATTGGTTAAAATAAAAAGTTAATGTTATGCACTATCAAGGTACTATCACAATACTATAATAACCCAATTAATTGGACTTGACAATGCCATGGCAAATCCTATATTTGAATGATATTGAATCTTTATTTGAATTTGATCATAAACGCTAATCATCTCTTATGTAATTTTCCTATGTAAAAAAGTTTAGAAATATTCTATACAAGAAAAAAAAATTATGATGTCAACATATAGGCCCTACATTTTTATTTTTTTTATCCTTAGTGTAGCTATGGTCATAGTAGATATAATGATGATAATAAATAGATATGGAATAAATAATTAAAGAGACGTTAAACTATATGGATGATGCCCCATTCATGTGAATGCTTGATTGAAGTAATCTATTACATATTTTATCCACTTCTCGCTTTAAATATTAATGGTAATTTATTCTCATTGTCACATTCATGGTCATTTTTAAAGAGGAGAAATTACACACAAGAGGATCAATGTTTAGAGTCAAGTTTAAATAAAGAATCAAACTTTCAAGTGGTTAAAAAGAAAAAAAAAAAAAAACTAAACCGTGAACCAAACCAAAAATTAAGTTTGAACCACTTTTTTAAGCTTAAAAAATTATGAATTGAATCAAATTTTTTAAAAAAAAAATTACGAATTAAGCCAATTGATTCGAACCGAACCAAATTGTTAATGGAAAAAAAAAAGGATAATGAGAAAGAAAAAGAATTGAACCTTGATTCTACAAACAAAAGTTTTCAATATTATCTCTATTTCAGGTTTTAGGTTAGCTCATATGCATTCGAAGTTATCAGTCAAATAGACTGCCATGTTATTTGATAGAAGGTGATCTATTTCCTCACTCTATTTATTGTCAAGACGTGCAATTTGTGCTTTTGTTTTCATGTTTTAAGATCTCATCTCCATTGGTTTCAAGAAACGAAGATTTTGATGTGATTAATCACATTTACCTTTCTTTAAGCAGCACCATTCTCAACTGTTGTGAAGATGGTACGATATGGCTTTAGGATGCCATTGCAGTTCCTTAAGGATTTATGAGGTGCTTAACTTAAGAAAATATTTTGTAGTTATTAAGTGGCACAAGAAAGGCTTCTGATTTTGTTGTGGTGATTGAATCTTTTTGGTGAGAGCTAAGGTATTTGGGAGTAGGTCATGAAAGCGTAGATACTTTAGGGAAGAAAACTTGTGGATCTCGCTTTTCCTTTCATATGCTGGAGAACTTTAGCCTGAATAGAAGGATAATATTAAAGGTTCTGGTGTTGAATCATAAAATTAGTCACTGGTCCTCCTATTAGGACATAAAAATAAATTAATAATAAAGTTTGAGCAGTGAAACAAATCAAACTAAATCGTTCTTTATGGTCATAAAAATTACGAATCAAATTGTATAGTTAAATTAATGGGTTATGATGGTTGCATGATGTGATTCACTATTTAAGCCATATATTATAACGTTAATTCTTTATTTTAACTGTTTAAAAAATTCTATCCACTAATCGAACTTATATAAACATTTGTTCTTTCATATAATTTTGTAATTTTTATCTTGAACTTAATTTTCCTTTATTTTGTAAATATCCTTCAAATCGTGGCAGTTCTCCTGGAATCTACATGTACAGATCACTGTTAGAATTTTTTTTTTTTATGTTATTATATTATTACAAAAGGATAAAGTGCTTAGAAAAAGTGGTTAAAAATTTCTAATTGAATCTGAGGGAGGGTGTTTTGTCCCATGTGTAGGGTTGACATAAACGGAAAAGCAGGGATGTCTTTATTCAATTAAATTCCAAAAGGCGTACAAAAACCAAAGCAAATTGACGGTGGTGGAGGTAGGACCTAAATGAGAAGCACGGCTGGAACATACTCCGAATTCTGATACAGCTTTGTGCCCTCAAAATCCCCTCGCCAATCTTTATTTCGTCCACTAAGCCCCAAAGTCACAACAACAAATAATATTGGAGAAATGAAGAAATAAAATTGGACACGCAAGTGGATAGATCTTTTTAGGGTACTCAATCCGATAAAATCTGATAATAATCTTATAGGGTAATTAAAATGGTAACGGCTATATTTGATATTTGAATTTTATCCATTTTTTGTAATTAATTATTTAAAGTTTCAAATTGTTAATTTACTACCTAAATTTTGTATGTTTTTGTAATTAACTATTTAAATTTTGTCCATTTTTATATTTAACAATCTGAAATTTGCTTTTTCTTTTTTTTTGTAATTAACTATCCCATTCAAGTATTATAAATAATATCGAAAAGTTAATAAATAATAAATTAATATTTTTAAACTTTAAATAATTAATTATAAAAATAAATGAAATTCATGTATTAAATATAATATTTATCCTAATTAAAAAGAAAAAAAAAACACACTTTATAGCAATACATCTTTGTTCAAATAGCATGTGAATTTGCCATGGTTAAAAACAAGTTATTTCTTAAAAGGTGTGTAAAATCGAGGTCCACAAGCTGGTGAATTTTGTTTTTAAATAAACTCTAAGAAAAATATAGTATGTTGTTACTACTATGCTTGATAAAAAGCTGGGTGCTAGTCGTGTGGACCTTAGAATTCAAATATCTATATGATTACATTCAAATGAGAAAAAAAAAGAGAGAGAGAGAGAGAGAGAGAGAGAGAGAGAGAAAGAAAGAAACGTATCTACCTATGGAGATAAACGTCATTTCAATACATTAGTTTCTCAAGTTAGAAGCCAATTATGTGCGGGTAAAATGTTCCTTCACTTATTAGTTATGTTTTCTTAATTTTTATTTTGCTTGATTTAAGATTCATTTAGTCGTGAATTCTAAAAATTTTTTAGAAAAAATTTATTGATTAATCGGGCAAGTCAATTGAAATTTTGGGTTCCCATTAATGTTAGTGGCCATGGTTTCGTGCATGAGATGTAAAAAAAAAAAAGAAAAAAAAAAACTCTATAGGATTTAAGACAAGATTTTAGATATCCTATAAGGTAGCTAAGATGGGTTTAGAATTTACAAAACCTATCCTAAATTTAAAACAATTCCATCCCTAAATAAAACCTTTATTCTCAGCCATAAGTCTGATAAAATGTAAAAAACACATATTGTAACATCTCGTAACCTAAAGCATCACAATCTTCCACATGTCATTTATAAATAATGATACGTTCAAACTCTCAATCTATCTAAGATCCACAATACCTACATAAACTACTACATCCACATTGTATAAATAATCAACAATTCACCTATTTGAGGTATCATAATCCAATCTATAATCCAATCTAAAACCACAAGGTAAAGCTTATGATCCACCTAATAGTTAACAAAGCTGGAAATTATTCACTTCATGTACATTCATATGTCACAATTAGAACTAAAAAGTTGGAGTTTCATCTCTTAAAACTAAAACATATACAACTACTATCACCCCACGTAGAATATAACCACTAATCTACTACTGATTTCTAGTTTTCATAATAATAATAATATTATTAATACTCCATGTTATCCTTATCCTACCTATAATCAAAGCCTAGCTCATCATAACAAGTATACTCATTCGTACCTGTAAGTGAAAAGAAAAAGAGTCTTATAAGGGATGAGCTAAAGCACCGTATGTGAAAACTATATAATCATGCTCATGGTAACAAATATCCATACCACATGTCCACAAGTATTTGATGCAATAAATAACACAATAACCTTTTGTGTTATCTATAATTTAGTCTAACAATCATCACAAGGGTATTCATGATCTTGATCACATGCAAGTATATATATATATAGTCTTAAGTTGGGAACTATCACTCTTAATCCTAACATTCTACAATCGTATCAACAACTACCACTACAAGCCCCATTACTTCTACCTGAATCATATAGTTATGTAACTCTACAAGGGAATCTACCACCACTGACCCCTAAGCCAAGCCACACACAAACAACACACAACTTATAAGTACATTTTCGGTTAATTATTTACACTAATCCTACATCACATAGAGCAAACAAGGCAAACACATACCCAATATCTTGTTATCCATACAACTTTCAACTCCACTTAATTCTAATTATAGTTAAGTATATAAACACTGCTTTAGCAACCTTAACTAATACTATCTAACTACGGGCAAAAGCTAAGGGCTTAAGAAAACATCAAAAAACAAAAGATATAAGAAAACATTATTTTAAACGAGAAGTGAGGTTCACAAATAAGTACACAAGCGTGATCCTCCCCATATACCTCTTTGTGATCAAAACGTAATAGGCTTGTTTCTCAATGTATTTGGGATGTGATCTAGTTTATGGGTAAGTACATAGGCATGATCCTCCCTAATATGTCAAAGATTTAAGTTTTCACTTAGGTATCAACCTAAGCCAAACTAACATAATAGATCCTTCTTGAAAATGGAAGAAAATTATGTGGAATGAAGTGATTTAGCTAAATTATGAATAGCTCAAGTAGATATTATGCACCACACAAACCAAATGTAACTCAATCAAGGCTCAATGTGACTCATGAGCTATGACTAAGCTTACTAGCTAGCGATAGTCCTTGCTAAAAGAATTGATAAAAGTGATATTTGAGAGCAAAAACTAACAAATAAAAGAAAATACAATTTCTGTATTTGAAAGATGATTTACGGCTTACATAAATGGGACTATTTATAATAAGCGCCCTAGGGTTACATTACCATAAGTAGAAAATCCAAATAAGTACACACAATAATACCTTGTCTAAAATATTAAAAATGTGGTAAAAATGTAAAGAGATGAAAAGAATATTTGTAAGAATGTATGCAGATGTTGGGGGTTAATCACACGTGTCAATCTAGCACTGGCTGCATTCTTAGTAGAAAAGATAAGGCTATCTTAGACAGACAAGGCCTTCATCCAAGCTAACAAGGAATGTTCCTAAGGCAAATAGGTTAGGCTATCGTAATGTCAACTTCAAGGCTACTCAGTGGATGATAAAGTAGGTTGGTCTGAGCTATTCAAGCCCTACAAGCCATCAGTAGCTTCTTCCATGTTGCTTAAGTCAAGAATCTAGTCAACTTGGTCTATAGGATCGAAAGTTGGCTTTAAACTTTGGGCTACAGGAAAGATGAGCAAAATAAGGGAGAGATTGGAATGACTCAAGAAATAGGAGGCTCTTCAATCCCGAGAGAACAAGAACTCATCTTTAAAGGGGTGCTTACATAGAATTGTCCATGCTAGGTTCTACCACCCACGTACACGATCTCGAGTGATAGGCCTAGTATAATGATTCCTATCATTTCCTCAAGGTGGAAAGATTTGCAATTAAATCAAAGAATTTGTCTAGTTGCTCATCTACGACATACAGGTTTGGCTCACTAATGTTGAATGTAATTGAGACTCCATATCCCTTGGGCAAGTTAATCTTGTAAGCATTGTCATTGATCTTTTGGAGTACTCAGAATAGCCCTTCTACTTTAGGAGTAAGCTTGTTCATCCTTCAATTAAGGAATCTCTCCTTCCCCACATAAGGTCTCTAAGCCAAAATTGTATAGCTCAAAGCCCATGGCTCTACTGTTGCTATTTAGCAATAACCCTTAAAATCTGTTCAAAGACCTTGCGATGGAGTTGTTATATTTCCTTAGCTCAATCAATTCCACTTTAGCTCTCCTCATTTGAGCTCGGTATAAGTAGTTGATCCAGAGGCACAATAAGGTTATACCCATTGACAACCTCAAACAAGGACTTACCTACGTTACTATATGTTGATCTATTATAAGCAAATTCAACAATCGAAAGGCATAAGTCCCAATTGGTAAGATTCCTCCCTACAATTGCTCAAAGTAAGGACCCTAGCACCTTATTGACCACCTCGATCTAGCCATCAATCTATGGATGAAAAGAAGTGTTGAACATGAACTTGATGCCAAGTCAACTCCACAATATCTTCTAGAAATAGCTTAAGAACTTCGTGTCCCGATCAAACACTATGCTTGTTGGAATCCCATGTAAGCAAACTATTTCCTACAAAAAAATGGTTGGAAACATGAAGGCGTCATTGGTTTTATGGCAAGGAATGAAACATTCCATTCTACCAAACCAATCAATGGCCCCAAATATAGTATTTTCCTCATATAGTCTTTAGTAATCACAACACAAAAATCTATGCTCAAATCTAACCACAGTTGGGCCAATACAGGTAGTGGCATAGGCTAGCAAAGTTAAGCTCAGCACTTGGCCTTTCAACTTGGGGCACACTTCTCAATGTTCTTGTGTATATCCTTCCTCATCTATAGCCAAAAGAAGTACTCTCTTAGCAGCTCATGCACAAAGAGTTCTCAAACAAAACAAGTCAGAATGCATAACTAACCTCCTAGAAATAGGTAGAGCTGGGAATGCAGGGCAAGCAAGCCTTCCCAACCCGTGTTTTTTTATGAGTTAAGCCAAGAAAATGAAGCCTGGATAAATTGCGAGTTTTTTAGCCTGCCCCATGATACCCGCGAGTCAAACCAATGTGAGGCGGGTTAGCCTACTTTGACCCACTAGATTTAAAAGGAAAAGAAAAGAAAAGAAAATGATAGAGATAGCGAAACAAAACAAGAACAAAAGGAATCTAGGTATGTAGTGTAATGGAAGAGTAAGAGAGTTTTTTTTTTTCTATTTCTTATCCCAAACGCCCCCTTAACACAGTAGCAGTTGTGTCGTAAGCTAAAAATAGAATAAAGAGATGGACAGAGGTAGCAAATCTAGAACCAAGAAGAAAAAAGAAGAAAAAAAAAACTCCACGCCCTTCTCTATTCGTCATCGTCGATCGTCACTCATCATTAGACATTCAAAGACCATAAAACATAGGGATGGATAGAGGCACTTAAGACAGATCCAAAACCAAAAAGAACAAAGAAGGAAACAACAACAACAACAACAACCCTCACCCTACTAAAACATAAGGGTTTGGCTCAACAAAAGCAAGGAGTCATTAGTGATGGTCAATCACTCAGAGGAGCATGGCTCAACTAGCCTGAACAATGATAGCATAGGCATGGTGTAGACTTTTTAGACTAAATTGAGTCAGAAAGAAGCAAGGTGAAATGATGGCATGTATGAAAACTTTGTCTAAATGGATTGATAGAGGATATGGTAAGTCAAGAGTGTGGATAGGGAAGACCCATAGAACAACACATCCTTAAACCGAGACCAGAATGACTCAATCCAAGAACCCAACGAGCAGCAACATAAGTGAACAAGTAGAGTATACTAAGGCACTTGAGAGAACCATGTCTTCAAACCCACTTCTCTTCCCCTATCCTCACTCCTCATCACTTCTTTCACAAAAAAAATAATAATAATAAAGAGTAAAAAATAAAATTTTAGTTTTTGTAGGTTGGAGGGCTAGCCTACTTAACTTGCATTGGCCCACGAAGTAGGTTGGGCTTGTTTATTCAACTTACATTAGGTGTGAGCCAACATGGGCTGACTTACTTCAACCTGTAGGCCAACATGGGTCAAGGTGGGCCAACCCATTTGGCCTGCATTTTCAGCTATAGAAATAGTTACCCTTCCCTTAGGTAATAGCCTCCAACCAATCTTCTTTGTTTATAACTAGCCATAATAGGACCAAATTAGGGATTTTGCTTATATTGCTTAGTGATTAGCTTGAAACCTATAACTTAGCTTGTAAAGTAGTAATCGAGGTGTACCTTTATGAAAGAGCATTGACTACAACATTATTCTTTCCCTTCTTATATTTCACAACATAAGAGAAAGCTTCTATGAACTCTACCCATAAAGCTTAATGCTTAGATAACTTCTATTGTCCTTAGAAGTGCTTTAGAGACATGATCAATATAAATGATGAACTCTTGGGGAAAGAGGTAGTGTTGCCACACTATAAGGGCTTGAATGAGCACATAGAACTCCTTATCATACATAAAGCAATTCAAAGTAGCTCCACTAAGCTTTTCACTATGATAAGTGATAGGTCGTTCTTCTTGAATCAACACAACACCAATCCTAATGCTTGATGCATTGCACTCTAGCTTAAAAACCTTCTCAAAATCTAGTAGTATAAACATAAGGGGCAATGATTAGTTTTTCCTTATTCTCCTTGAAAATTTGTTAAGCTTTCTCTCCTCAATTAAACTTTGCATTCTTCTTAGTCAACTGAATAAGGGGTGCTACAATAGTACTAAAATTTCATATGAAACATTGGTAAAAGGATGCAAGTTCATGAAAGCTTTGCACATTGAATGCATTCTTTAGAGGTTGCCAGTCGTAAATGCCTTGTACTTTCTCCTTATCAACTTTCACTCCTCCACCTCTTAAGATAAACCCTAGAAATATAACCTTACCATGACAAAATCAACATTTCTTCAAATTACTAAAAAATTGTTTAGCTTAAAGAGTGTTTAAGACCTCTCACAAGTGCTCGACATCGATCCTCAACTCAAGGCTATACACCATTATCATCAAAGTATATAACAACACATCTTAATCAAGGCTCTTAGGGGGTGATTCATTAACCTCATGACTATACTAGGTGCATTAGTCAAACCATAAGACATAGCCATCCATTCATAGAGACTATGCTTCATTTTGAAGGCGGTCTTCCACTCATCACCAAGTCTCATACATATTTGATGGTATCCACTCTTTAGATCAATCTTAAAGAAGACATGTACACCATGCAGCTTATCTAGTATGTCATTAAGCCTCGAAATAAGATATTGCTACTTCACAACCGATGTGCCTAAAACCAAGATTAAGCACACGTAAAACCAATTTGAAAGACAATCAAATAATGTCAATCAAACTAGTTCAACAATTGCACAATTCCTCAATATTTATAAACCAATTCTTAAACAATGGCGTGTTCAATCTTAATTCCAAGTATGATGATGCTTTGATACCAAATTATGATATGCCTAAAACCAAGATTAAGCACATGCAATTGGAACAAATTATAAACCTTAAGGCACTTGTTCAATCTCGGTTCAAAACTACCAAAATTTGCGTGAACCATAATGGAGAGTAATGAAATCCGAATGCTCTAACTTTCAAATTAACAATTCCACAATGATAAAAATCCTTCAATCAACACTAAACACAAATAATGTCATGTGAATTTACATAACAATCAACAAGAACCAATTCAAAGATCCACTTTCCAAACAAAGTGATCAACGGTTTAAATGAGGTTAAATTGAAGGTTAAAAACTCAAAGGCTAAAACCAATCAATTATAACAACATAAAAATGATTGCAAATGTAATCTAATCCGACCAAAAGAACATCTAATTTAACCCTACATATAACTCACTAGTGATGAAAAGGAAATTACAACAAAGAGAACTTGATATTACTCACAAATTCACTTTGAGGCCACTCGCCACAATCTCAATTTTGGGATTGAAATTGATAAAAGCAATTTTGGAATTAGGAAACCTTAACCCTCAACACGTGAAGTGTTTGTTCTATTTTTGAAAATTTAGCAAAAGTCCCCCAAAACCCTACTTAAACAAGTATTTATACTTGTTCCCTTTAGGGTTAAAAAGTCTATAAAATTACAACTATGCCACTTTTACGATGACCGGTCCTAAAACTCAATTACAACCAAATAAAAAGTGTCCCAAAAGCTTACACATAAATAGTCTAAAGAAATAATTACAAATAAAAATAATCTTCATCATACTACCTCTTCCATAAGATTTATGAGCCCAACTCATTGTCGGTTTAGGTCGGTCTATGGATAACCCATAAGCTGAGTCTTAGTGAGTTTGTCCATCGCCCTATAAAGCATGATAAGTGTGCTCGTTGGAATATACAATATATGAATAAGATAAAAAAGGTTAGTAAACAAATAATTCCGGGGTCGATGTGCTCAAAATGAGCCCTCATCGCCAAGATTTGAAATCCTTTGGCTCTTGCCCTAATGATAGGTCTTGACGGATTATGATTCCTATCAACAACAATCTTATTGATAGCTCAACTATTACTGCACAAGTGTTATGATCCATCTTTCTTTGGGACAAGCATAGTAGGTTTTACATAGGGACTCATGCTCTCTTATATATAACCTTGTTCAATCAACTCATCAACATGTTTCTTCAATTCAGCAACTTGCTCAGGATTCATACAACGGACGGGTTTACTAGGTAATGTCATGTCAAGTTGTAAGTCTATGCAATGCTCAATGCCTTGGAATAGTGGTGGTCCTTTAGGTAGCTCCTTGAGAAATTAATCTTAGACTCCTCAAGTAGATCTCTAACCTCGGTGGGTAGGGACACTTACTCACTTGGTTCCAACAAATGCCTAACAAGCATGAAAAGGGGCATGTCTAAATCCATTAATCATCTAAACTCACTCTTAGATACAATAAGTGTCTTTCTCTAGGATCGAATCAATTGCATCTGTATATCCTTCACTTGGTCCAAGGTTAAAGGTTACAATAAAATCTTCTTACCATCCTTCTAAAAAAGTGTACTTGTTCTTATACCCATCGTGCATGACCCATCAATTAAATAATTAAGGTCTACTTAGAAGGATATGAGAGGTAAGACATCACAAAAGACCTTGTCCAAGTACCTGTCCCTAATGGATATAGGCACTTAGACTTACTGTGTGCATGAAGGGCTCTTTTCTCATCAAGACAGTGTAGCTTGTAAAGCCTTAAGTGTTTCAAGGTTAGTAGTTTCAACTGCTTAACCATAGAATTGGTAACCACATTGGTGCAACTCCTTCCATCCAAAATCAATGTACATAAATGGCCCTCAACCTTACACGTAGTATAAAATAGGTTCTCTCGCTACTTGTCCTCAATCACTAGTGTGACACTTAGTGCCCTCTACAACACAATATTTAAGAACTACCCTTGCTCAACATATATAGCGATGTCATCGTCATCAACAATCACCTCGATACACTCCCTTCCTCTTACCATATCCATCTTATCTTCATTACTACTATCAAGCTCTACTATAGGTGTTTCTCCCTTCATAAGCATAGTTCAACAATTTAAACATTAAGCAACTACATGTCCAAAACCCAAACACTTAAAACACTTACTTTTGTCGGCCTTCTTCCACAAAGCCTACCCATCATTTCCTCCTACATCCCCATACTCCATAACCTTTCCTTTACTCTTGGGCCCCCTTTCCTTTCACTTTGGGGAAGGCTCGAGTTGGTCATCACCTCAATTCTGCCATTACTAATTTAGTTGACAAACACTAGCCTTAAGTCAGTTCGATACTACAACTCAACTACTCGGGGTCTTGTTATGACTAATGCACTTTTGCTGCTCTACCTTCTAAGCTAATCCAATAGCATCATCTAAGGTATTCATACACTATAACTTAACTATGCATGCTATCTCATACTTCAACCTAGTTATAAACTGAGCTATAGGCCTATCTTTAGGCTCTTTTACCTTAGATCGGATCATTGGCATTTGAAACTCCTTCACATAGTCATCAACACACATTCCTCCCTATCTTAATGTTTGCAACCATTTGAATGCCTCTTGCACATAATAATCAGGAATGAACCTTCTCCTTAGAATTCTCTTCATCTCAATCCACAACTAGGCCTCATGCTCCCATAGCCTCCTCATATTCATGGCATTTAAACAATTTATCAACTTTGTCTTCCTAATCCAAATAATCATTTGTGCCTCCACTTCCTAAGAAGGAAGGTATTTGCATCTTCATATTTTCAAGTCCCATAAGAGTTTATGCACCTCGCACAACATACTCATCATCAAAATTATCTCCTACTCCTTCATCAAACTCCTTTAACTCCACTTGTCTACTTACTCCTTAGCTTTGTCTCAACCCTTCACTAATTCAAACATTCTGAGGTGGATCTACTCACTCTTCATCATTTCTTGCTCATCTATCTCTAGCATTAGCTCAAGTAGCTTGATCATCTACCATACACTATACAGTAATAGTGGCATTAACAATGACAATGACCAACTCTTGGATTTGTTCCTTAATACTTCTCTTGTTTAGGTTTACATGCCTTCCACATCCATGCATATCACTCTCAAAGTCTCTAAAACTACCACGAACAATAAGATTCAACATCTTGCATCATATAACAACCACTACATAACTTAATAAATTCAGCAACATAAAATAAATACCATGATAACTATAACTTACACAACAAGGGCACTCCCTCATCAAAACCTTTACTTTGATACCAATAAGAGATAATATGCTTAAGTGCTAAGTTTTCACTAGCTTATAAACTTAGGCAAAACTGACATGATGGGGTTTTCTAAAAATGGAAGAAAATCACATGGAATGAAGTGATTTAGCTAAATTGCAAATAGCTTAAATGGACATTACACACCACATAAACTAAATGCAACCTAATCAAGGATCGATGTGACTCACAAGCTATAACCAGGCTTACTAGCCACAATCCTTACTAAAGGGATTAATAAAAGTGATATTTAAGAGCAAAAACTCATAAAATGAAGAAAAATAAATTTGTATTTGAAAGATGATATGCAACTTACATAAATGGAATTATTTATAGTAAGTCCCTTAAGGTTACATTACCAAGAGTGGAAAATCTAAATAAGTACACACAAAGATACCCCATCTGGAATATTACAAAAGAGGTAAAATTGTAAAGCAACAAAAGGAATATTCTTAGGAATGCATGCGAATGCCAGGGGTTAATGACACATGTCAATCAAGTACTAGCTACATTCCTAGTAGAAAAGACAAGGTTGTATAAGATAGACAAGACCTTCGTCCAAGCTAACAAGGAATGCTTTAAGGCTATATAAGTTAGGTTATGGCCATATGAACTTCAAAGTTTGTTGGTCAATGATAGAGTAGGTTAATTCTATCCAAGACCTATGGTCCATTAGTGGCTTCTTCTATATTGCTCAAGTCACAACTCTAGTTAGCTTGGTCTATAGGATAGGATGGTGGCTTTGAACTCTAAGCTTCAAGAGGAACAAGAATAGTAAGGAGAGATTGGAATGACTCAAGAAATGGGAAGCTCTTTGTTCCTATGAGAATAAGAACTCATCTTCAAGGGGGTGCCTAGACAAAATCCTCTATGTTAGGTTTTGTAACCCACAAGCACAAGCCCAAATGATGTACCCAGTATAACAATTCCTATCACTACCTATGTACCTCTCTGTGAAATAAAAGAATGCAAGTTACAAAGAGTAACATAGTTGTGAAACTTTGGGCTATGATTTGCAATAGTACAAGCATGAACATGGGCATGTTCTTACTCGTGCTCCCCCTTGATTGAGGCTTATTCAAGTAAAACAATAATTTTTCTTTCTAGATCTCTTGTACATTAATCATCTATTCATTGAACAATCCCAAAACAACACTAAACCAAAAAAAAAAAACTTGCAACTTACCTACTTAGATTATCTAAAAGAAGGCAAAATGCACCACTATTATTCTGAGATTTGTATATTCTCCACGCCTACAGTCCCCAAACAAGCATATAACAAACTGACAAATGATAACGTGACATGATTATTCATTTTGTGTACTAGTTTTGTGAGATTGCATTGGCTTATGTGAATGGGAAGGAAGAAACTACCAAAAGGAAAAAGGATCTTAGGTTTGAGAAGGGAACAAACGTAAAGAGGAAAGAAAGAAAGAAGACGCTTTTTATGCCGCTTTCATACTCCCCATGGAAAAAGACTTAATTACCCTTGATTTTAAAAACATTTTCTTTTTTATTTTTTTATTTTTTTAGTTTTACACATATAGTGGTACCAAGCTAGTTAAGGAACCATGGCACGATTGTAGAACTAGCCCCACATTAAGGTGAAATTTGGTCATTAGATGCTTTACTAAACAGAAATCATGAATTAGCTTCCTTTGATTCATGGAGCCGAATTAGGAACATGGCAGCTAGTTTTGATTATGATTTCCAACTTTTGGAATTAGGAATTGCCAAATTAATGACCTGATATAATAGCTCTCCCAACCAACCAGTTCTTCTCATCTATTCCATTGATATTAATTCACACGTTCTATAACACCCTGAAATCTGAAACGTTACAACCCAACACATATGCCTACTGAGTAGTGACATGCTAAGGCTCTTTATATCCCTTTCAACTTCAAATCTATTCACCTCTACTATACATTAATATAACTATAACTCCAATGATATAGATAAATGATTCACAGGCAAACCATTCCAATCGTTATTAGTTAAGAAAAGGTACATTAAACTCTAATCCAAATACCAAGATAAACATCTGTCAACATATAATGAAATAACATGTTTGAAAACATATAAACCATCTCCAAGCTCTCTACTCAACCATCTTCAAATTCTATAAAAATCCTTCATCTACTCCCATCGTACCCTTCACCATAATAATATTGATACTTTGCCCCATTCTCATCCTGATAATAATAAACCATGTTCTCATACTCATTATAATCAGCATATTTGTCATATTCACTTGCAACTGAAAAATAAATGAAATAAGCCTAAGCCTATTACATAAGTATCACATAGACATGTGTGTGCCACATTAATCACAATACAAACACACTTAAATGCAACGAATGTACATAGTACAAGCATCAAATTATTTATCTTTAATTTAGCCAATATATAACATAGGAATACTCATGGCCCCACCACACCATATATTACTTATACTTATATATATATTCCTAAATTGAAAACTACCACTACAGGCCACATCTAACACTAATCTACCTCAGATCATTTCGATATAGGACTCTATTAGGGATAACGTCATATGCCAATCATCAAGGTGCCCCCTAGGGACCTACCACTACGAGTCCTTAAGCCAAGCTAAGCACAAACAACACATACATTTAAACCCAATATCCAATTAAATTCATTTATATTAATAAGTTAACAATCACAAATAGCAAACATGATAAACACATACCTAAGAGAACGATCCCACAACTAGCTTTTATATGACTATCGAAAGTATAATAACCTATCAAGTATCAAATACTAAGTTTAGTTCTACCATCTAAGTTTACTAAATGGTTAATCATATCCTAGTTGCATATTTCCCTTCCTCATTTGTTTTATTGTACATAAATCTTAGCTTAGAATTACAGAAAAATAAAATATAGGTGTTCCAAAACAACATGACCGTGTATGTACCCACGTAGAAGAACATAGGAGAGAACACAGCCATATACCTTTCTATGTACAAAACTTCTCCAACATGCCCAAGTATATGGTCGTGCACTTGACCGTGTACTTTAACACGGGTAGGTACACACCCATATACCATGTTGTATATCCCTTATAACACAACATTTCATCTCTATTCAATACGGTAAAGGTACACATCCATGTACCTGACCGTATACCCTTCTGTTTCAGAAATTCTCTTCCTCCTCTTTTTCAATTAACTCCTAAACCCTAATTTCTATTAATCCAATGCAGTTTGGCTCAATTAATCTTGTAAATTCTATACATATTAAGGATTACATATACTTACTTGCTCTAATTGTAATTGAAATCCCCAAATTGTTTGATCCCATGTTGGTGCTTGCTCCATCTCATCCCCCTTATTTCGAGTACTAACAATACATCACCAAAGATCACTTAGACTTACGAATCTAGAATTAGAAATATTTATCTTAACGATAAAAACCCTTACCAATTGAAAACAATTTGATCCCATAACTTTCCGTTAGGTCACCTTGCATGTGTTTAAGAGCATCTTTGTGGTTTTCACTATACAAATGGAAAAAAGGGGAGGCAATAGGTTAAGTGGAGCTTCAAATACCCTAACTATAAAAAGATTAATCTGCCTTCCATACATTAAAATTATTACTCCGCATGACCTTATGCTTAATTTATAATATAATATATATATTTATGAATATATTTTACATTAATATATATACATTTTACACGTTCTAATTATTATAGTCAAAATGTCTAGTCACTGGCGCACGAAAGATTGGAAAATGGACAAAAAAGAGAATCAAATGTGTACGTTTTTCTTTCTTCTTTTTCCGTTTGTCTTTTTTGTAAGTTTCTCGCCATAGTAAATATACAAATTGTACTTTATTTCTACCGGAAATAAATAAATAAATATATATATATGTATGTATATAGATATGAGAACTTAATTTCAAGTGGTGCGTGTATGAATGTGTAAGTGGAGAGTAAATTAAGTACTTTTTTTTCTTTTTTCGGTCTTATCTGAGTGAGGACCGAGAAGGGCTCAAGTTAATCCTCACAATGCCGACAAATCCCGTTTCAACTGGGGACATAGGTGGTTTCTAAGGGACATGTGCTGAAACTTTCCGTGTTATTGTTCATTGTTGCATAGAGTGGACTTTGTACTAACAACACTGTCGTTTGTGCCCTAATTAGCCCACGGAGGCTCCACCACCATCATCTATATATCTTTCACGACCGCTACTACCATCACTAAGCTTTGTGGGAATATCTGGGTCCTCGTCTTTGACCCGCAATCCCTTGTTTGCATATATTAAATATATCTTCATATATAGACGTTCACACACATGACAAGATATTCTCATTCATTTTATGAATGACTACTGACATGCAGGCTGCGGCCTTCTTTTTCTATTCTTGTCTCCGTAAAGCAACATGCAACTATGGTGAACTTTTGTTATTCCTAGGTTTATTAATTGTTGTGGTAGTGTTCATTTGACTAACTTATACATGACTCCGTCGTACTCGATTACATGAGAAATCAATCGCAAATAAATTAGTTGCCGAAGCTTAATTGTCGATGAAGATAATTAGATACTATATTTCTATGGCTTCTAGCCACAAGGATAACTCATAAACTCAAGTGCATGAGCTCTAACTCGTTAATAACAGGTCGACTTCCTTCTTGAGTAATTTATAATAATTAAGACTTGAAAAGAAATTGTACTCTTCCTTTCACGCTCTAAATCTATCATTATTTTGTTTCTTGTGCTTACTGCTCTACGGAAAAGGGAAGAAATTTATAAATTCTTTTTTATTGTATATAGAGTTATGATTGTGAAATGAATCTTTCCCGTTGTCGCATGCTTCTCTCATAGAATTAAGAAGATTCAAAGAGAGGTCTCTCACTCTCTATCAACCAAAGCAAATATTTACCGAGTTTGACGTATCTTAGTGTACTAGATAAACATTATTCGAGTCCTTCCATTTTTTATTTTTCTAAGAAATCAGGTTCTTGGTTTAATAAATAGGTAAAATGATTTTTAAATAACTTTAGTTATTAGAGAATGAGAAAGACCTTAATAAGTAATTTAAAACCAAAGCCAAAATGGAGTTTTTGACAGGATTTTTTCTATAAGAGGCCAATATCTCTTCCTTGTCACAAAAACCTAGATGCACCCTTCTCTCCCTCCCTGTTCATTACCCTTAGTGCCAAACCCTAATCCGAAAGTCTCCCTATGCTGCCTTCTCTCAGCTTCAAATCAAGGATTGATTACCAATTTAAGGTAAATATAATCTTTCTTTTACTATCATAATATACTTATCAATTTAGAAAAAATTACTCATAAGACTAACACCAATTCCTATTTTGTGTGTTGCAAGGGAGGGAGACTTAGTGAAAACATGAAAGAGGGACAATATAAGTTTTAGGAACCCACTATGAGTAAATTCCATAAAAGCTTGTTAATAGATTTTATCAAGATCCATTTTGTTAAGGACAACATCTTGGATTAGAACCTCATGTAGGACTTCTAACACAAAGGTAAGCATCCATTTCAAGAAATCCATTTGAAAAGTTATTTCATATCCCACCTTTGGGTTTTGATCACTAATTGAAAAGTGCAACACAATTGAGAGTTTAGATCATAAATAATACACAAAAGAATGGATTTTCATACGATAGAGTGTGTAATTTGAAAGTATGTCCTTAGTTATGAAATTATTAGGAAACTTTAGTTAAGAGCATGTATCTAATGTGAAAATATGACTTGGAGTTAAACCTAGTAAGAATTTAGGTTTTGAAATTACAAAGTTTAGACAAAAACATAGAAAAACACAATTTAGGTAGTTGCACAGTTGATATTAAACAAGTTAGGAGCAAGTGAAGTGAACTAGGTCCCTAAGCCAGTCAACCAAGTCACTAAGCTAGTCAATTTCCCTCTTACCTAGTCAATCGCATGGCCCCATCGACCACCCATATACCTAGGTTAACTAGGTAAGCATAATAAGAACCAAAACATTAAGATTTAAGGCCTAAATAAGTAAATAAGTGGAAAACTAATAAATAAAGCTAGGAATTATAATCTTTAGAGTAAAGATATTGATTTATTATGTTTTAAGAAATTATTTGGATTACTGTCAAGGTGTTCTAAGTGGAATGCAAGTATGTAAACTACTTTATGCACGCTATGATTGGAAATAATTGAATTAATGTGGATGGACTATTAATTGAATTGTTCGGTGCTTTTTATTTGTAAAAAATATATGTTTAAGAAAACTTAGACCAATTAACACCCACATTTATGAAACCGATTCATGGGCCCTACATTACATTTTTTAGAACTAATTCTTGAAACCTACTCTACACTTTGAAAACTCTGCTCAGAACCATTCCATGCTTTTAAAACTAACTCATAAGAAATTCAATGGATCTTAGAAGCTCATGGGTTAAGTTTAGACTTTTAAAACCAATCTTGGAAGCGTGTACATGTGTACATTTTCAAAATTGACTCTTAGGAGGGTATAAGAGTCCATACCTTCTAAAATGGCTCTTCAAGTCCAAAACCACAAATATTTCTCATGGATATGTGCAATCTTATGTTTAATATGAATTGGTTTTGTTAGATATTTGTATTGATGGATTTAGAATTATTAAGTCATGCATAGCATGACATAAGCATGTGTTTGCATGTACTAATTTTGTAATTGATTTTAATGCTTACCCATTTAGAATTTTGATTTCAGGCAATGGTCACGAGGATGCTAATTGCTATAATAATTTAGGACATGATGTATACTTTGGTGGTGGCAGCAACAATAATGCCTTTCTACCATAGGGAAATGAGTAACACAATTATACCTTTAAAGGTTTATAGTTTTTTATATTCGATTTCTTTTGTTATGAAAACTTTAGTGGTAGGTTTAAAAGGCTAAAATGGATATTGGACTTTAGGCCTTAGGCTTAAGTCTTTAAGCGAAGTGATGGGACCTAAAGTGTTAAGTCCATGAGCTTAAGATGACTTAAGGAGATTTGGCATGGTATGCTTAGAGTATAAACCATTAGACCAACCCACCTTCTTTTAACTTTTCTTAGAGAAATTCTTGCACTTGGATAGGCTCACTATGAGCTTAAACTCAAAAGAGCCTATAGGAAGATCCATTAGTAGGAGGACTATCTTAGTTGTTGACTATCTTAGCAATCCCATGGCCGCCATCAATAGTTATGTTATATAAATACTCAAGAGCTCCTTCTCATTTGGCACAAGTAAGAGATCTAAAGAAACATTGTTATGCTGTAAGACCATCATCTTGAGAGATTAAACAAAGCTCATAACAAAGAATACATCACCTCTCAATAAGAATAGTGGGGTTGATGCTCTATAACTCCACCTATCACGCATGTATTTGAGCTCCCTAAGACTATCTACTTCTCCTTCTTGCCTTTTTCTCTACAAGTCATCTCTTTACGTTATTCTATGTCACTCCTCTTAGGTCACATGGAGCATAAAATGCATGTTACATGCACGTGACCACTATAATCAGATCCCCCATTTATAGTTGGTTAAATTGAATATTATTATTATTATTATTTTCAAGACTTTAGCTGGTAGTAAGAATGAATACTTTCTTTCCCTTATGAAGACTGAATATATAAAGTTTTATTGATTATTGTAATCTTATAGACTTTAGCCGATTTCTCAGCCTTGCATATTCATGCCATGGTATGAGTATGCAGATGAGTTATTGCACCCTAAGTTTTATAACATGACTACTTTAAGTGAATAATGAAAAAAAAAATTATGGAGTTATGAACTTCTATTTATAAGTTATATGCTTTAAATATTTGTGGATATTATTATATATGTACTATGATTATATTGAAGATAATAATGTCTTTAAATATGCATTATGAAAATAATGAAGAACCTATTGTCGTTGCCACCTACTACCCTTGCTGTAGAAACTAAATAATTGGTGAATCTAGTAAAATCCTTAGTATGAATGATTCAAGCTTAATAATACCAGATGTAAACAAAACATGTAGATGATGTAAAATAATGTGAACCTATTGTCGTTGCCACCCACTACCCTTGCTATAGAAACCAAATAATTGGTGAATCTAGTAAAATCCTTAGTATGAATGATTCAAGATTAATAATACCAGATGCAAACAAAACATGTAGATGATGTAAAATAATGTGAACCTCTTGAGATAGAATGGAAATGGCCACTTAAGGTACAATCGTGAATGAAAGTGGTGAAAGGTCGAGAGTTATAGCCGAACTATTAAGACTTATTCATCCTATTAATTCATTTATTGCATTAATAGTCAATTGACATGAAGTGAAGAAGTGAATAGAGGAGATAGAGAAAGCATTAGCTACCTATAATGTTCAAAATGATAAGAAAGTGTCCTATGTGGTCTTCATGTTTAAAGGGTGCTACAATTAATTTGTGGAATGCAACACCCTCTTATTTCTTTCTTTTCTTCCTCTCAAATGAAAACCTTTATCTTAAAAAAAAAAAAAAAAAACCTTCAATACTTAATCCATTTACTCTAAGAAAAGTCAAAATTGCTCAATTATTTTCCAAAATCATCTACTAAAACCAAAACCCTTCCCATAAAACACCAAAAAGCCCTTTTTTTTTTCTCAACCATGACAAACTTTAATTGTTCCTCCTTTATGGTACAAGTAAAGAACATAGTTTACAGGCCTCATTTTGGCTCCTCTCAATACAACAATCCCCACTCATATCATTGGGACACACCCTCTTCCTCTCATGGCACTCAATTTGATACTCCTCTATTCTATAATAGTATATTGATCTAACCTTCTTTTTAACTAATGAGCATTACCATAGATATGATAAACTCTTTAGAGAGCATGAGATTTACACGGTTGTGAATTCGTACCTAATGCAATTGAATCAATTGGGTTATCAGGTATAGCTAGCGTTTATGAAAGTGGTGTATAGGAAGTGACTTCTCTTAAGAATCAAGCATGTGAACTAGCTGTAAGATTATTCATTTTCAATCCATTGACAATGACATGAGTATTTATCATGTTGTTTTCAAATATAGAAAAAAACTAAGTATGTCCTACACTCTTATTATACACAAATGTTTTTGTTGGTCCTAGTTAGTAATCAAAGGAGGGTGAATTGATTACATCTACAATAACTTTTTCCAATTAAAAGAAATTCCATTTGATTACTTATTAGTGGATGTTTGATTCAAATTGTATTAGCATGGAATTTGCAAGTCTTTAATTGATAAATAATTTACAAACAAAAATTAAATATAGAGTAAGGGGCTAAAAATCAGGCAATGATTCATAGTGGTTCCGCTTTGTACATCAGTCCACTCTTCAAACCTCCACTATTTAGATCATGGTTTTCTTTGCCAATTCATTCCACTATATTAAAGAAAAATTCTCAAAGAGTGTTACTCAACCACTCCACAATCACTCTAATGTAGCTTCCAATCACTTCCTTTACTTTGTATCACTTAGTTCTATGCATAAGCTAAATCATAGGAATTACTGGGAAAACAAATATAGCCAACTTTAAAATGAAGTTGTCATTCTTTGAGGATTTGACAAGTGATGATCCACAACAAAATTAGCTTAACTATAAAATTACAATATAAACTTTGTTGTTTCAACTCAATACTATTTTCTTCTTTCATATTGTGTTTTGTCTACCTCATTCATCTTCTTTCATATTTATAGATGACATTCTAAATAATTAGCTTTCCATGTATATCTACCTTTTTTATTGATAAAAATGTTATCTTGTGATATTGATGTCCGTAGAATGGGTCAAATATGTTACTTAAATATATTCAACCTGTTAAGGTAGATCTTGACTTGTAATAAATTATTTCCTTTATTTGTTTTTTGACTTAATAACCTTTTCATTAAAAATTATTATTCCATCATTCACCTTCAATTTTCTCTTCTTTGGAATCATCTTGTTTTCATCTTAGCTAATCAAGGTGAAAAATTCCAACTATATAATTCTAACTTCTACCTAATTAATTTTTCAAAATCAACATCTATCAAACATATAAGCCAATTCAGCACACTCAAAACATATATCATTAATGTGTAATAAACTTATACCTTTCTCAAGCCTTTGATACACAACTTGTTTTCTAAAAGCTTGTTTATATCTTTTGTTAGTATGAAAACTTATTTCTAAAATTCTCTTATTTCTTATTGTTTTTTAGCATTATTTTGTCATTAATACCATTGATATTTTTAAATTATTGAATACTGCACATGAGGGAGTCCATTTTTAAGATCCTTAGAAAGATCATGTAATGCTAAATCTTTTAGTTAAGTTTGAAACACTTACTAGACGTATGTATAGAGTTTCAAGAGTACAACATTAATCATCTTTCTACCCTTACAAGGGTCTAGCATTTGATTTCTATTTATAACTACGTTCCACAAGGTGACAATCATGGAAAATTACTATAAAGGTCATTCAGGTTATTGGGCATATGATGTATGTGAAAAAATTGATTATGGAGAATAGGTTTTTAAATGTTTCAAGAAAGTAGAAAAACAAGAGAAGACCATTCTTCCTATTGGCCTATTAGTTACTACCTTACTAGAGCATCTTAGCCTTCATTTTCTCAATCATTCCTTTATACAAAAACATGTAGAGCCCCTCCTCATGTCTAATCTCATTAAATGCGGCTTTTCCCAAGTTCATAATCAAATTGTGATCTTATTTGGAAATAAGACCTAGAGATTGGGAGCATGCCTCCCATGGATGAAGAGAATTCTACTATACAAAATGCACCTACTCCCTTTCTTGATGCCCCTAATGACTATATGCTTGATGCAACTCACACGGCCGATCCTCTATATTTAATTCCTATGCTTGAAGTTCCTACTATTGACACTACAATACCTAGCTCTTCTAGTATACCTCCTCCTCCATCTCAAGCTATAATGGATCTTCTATGTGAGATAAATGGCTTTGTTAAGGTCTACATAAGAGAAGCATCTCATACTAACTAGCTAATCAATAGAGAAGGATGCTTATATATGTGGTATAATCTACCAACCCTCTTCTAATGTATATGGTTCTTATCATACCTAAAGCTTGTACCATCCACCTCCCCACACCTTTTCTTCCCTAGGCTTTCCTTATCCACCACCACCACCATAGCCTCTACCCTCTAACTTTTAAGCTTTTCTATTTTGTTTTCTATTTTTTACTAGCTCTACATAATCTTTTATTGGCTCTATTATATGAATTTCTCTTTGCAATGAATAATGAAAATTAGTTCATAGCTAACCACTATTTTGTTACATATAGCTTGCTTTTATCTTATTTTTCTTATGGTTATTATTGTCAAAAATCTTTATTGCTTTTGTTCGTATTTGTTTTTTAAGTTAGATTAAGTTAGCCCTAACTTATTACCATGGTTATTTTTAACTTTGGTTATGTTGTAGTTATGGGGTGGTTATGCTTCCTATAAGGAATTATAAAATCCTTATAGTTGTGGTTATGCTTGCTTTTTGAAGGATAAATTATGGATTCTTTCTTGGTGTCCTATTGATATTTTCTTCTTATTGGGTGAGATGTGTTTAGCATCTAAGAAGTGCTTGTTTAACTATTTATGGTGTGTTTAATGGGTTAAGTTATGGGTTTGCTAGGTTGAGTTGTTGTAGCATAGGTTTTAAGTGGTTGATTAGTTATGCACTTGCTTAGGTTCATTTTAGTTGCTTGTCACAAAGCTTAAGCTCAGTCTAAGTTGTCTACTTATCTCTTTTCATTTTTGTAAATACCCAAAAAAATAAATTTATTTAATATTTGTTCTAAAATAAAGCCAAGGTCAAAAGTGTAATTTTTATAAGATACGAGAGGTAATTCGGTCATTTCATAGATAGAGTATATAAATCCCAATTTGACCTAGAGAACTCTTTTCACCATTTGTGCAGTAGTAGACAAAGCGATACACTTTAGGACTATAAGGCAACCTAGCAAACAACAACAAAGGACAAACACAATTTCATTAGGTAAAGGGCTCTAATGATTGAGTTATCACTCCTAATGATAGAATTAAGAGTTTAACCAACCTCTATTACATAATTTATAGAATTTAGATAAAGAAAGGACGTGAAATGAGCATGGAGATCAAACGATTAAAGATTTGAAATAGTTACCAAATCAAGTAAGTTTACTAATCTACCTAATACATTAGGAATTGATAAATTTAATACCTAATTAAACTTAGGATCATAGAAATTAGGTTTTGAAACAAACTGGAAAGGAAGAAAAGTAGTTCGTGAAGAACAGCATAGTACATGGTCAAGTATAGTATACGCCCATGTACTTGTCTATGCAGAATTATGCACTGTGTATAAAAAGATATATGGGCAAAGAACACACCCATATATTTGAGTGTGTCAAATTATGGAAATACACAGAAAGGTACATGACCATCTACATAACTATCTACCTAGGTGTGCCAAAAATGCTAAAAGCCACAAAACAAAAATACACAGCAACTCTATACGACCGTATATCCAATCATGCCAAAGTACGCAGCCTAAAGTACAACCGTGTACTTAGAAATATATTTTTTTTTTGTCAATTTAATTTATACTTATTTGAACTTGCATACAACCTAAATATCTAGTAAAACCCTAGAAAACTCGATAGAGTAAGAGAAGGAAACATATAAAGGTTAAGTGAATAGAATTAAGAAATGTAGATTATTCTTATATTAATATTAAGAACAAATTACTACTGTTTTAACATATTTTAGACTAACTTTAAGCTCAAGACCAGATATGTTTAAGACTAAGAGTCTAGGTACGTGTAACTTTGGTTACTTCTTATGTTTATTAAGATAGTGGTAAATTGGACTAAGTTATAATGGACTGGATTAAGTTGGTTTAAGTTGCTTGTTGTTGATTGTGCTTAACTTAGTGGCAAATCCCTAAAGAGCACTCTAATAATCCTTATGTGATGTTACCCCTAATAAAGTCATTCTTGGAAATGATTTTGGTCTATTAAGATTTAAGGTTTAAGGACTTATGGGTGTTGGGACCCATAGTGGCAGTTCCTAACACTGTATTATGTATTAGTATTTTTATATGTTTAGCAAGGTCATAAGTACCCCATTGGTGTTATGTGAATTTAAGTAAAACAAGAACTTAAGAACTTATTATATGATGTATAATGTCTGCATAAATGTATGTGATTTAATTCATACTTGTTCATATGTACGTGTTTGTTGATTATATGTACTGAGCGTTAGCTCATCCCTCAAGGATTATTTTTTTTAGATGCAAGCACAAAGGGAAACATTACCCTTGAAGAGAACCTAAGGTCGAATGTATAGGAGAGGGAGGATGAAGATTTATTTTATTATTATGGTCATTAGATATAGGATGAATAAAAGTTCTTTTCATGTTCTAAGCATGATGTTCTTAGGAAGAAAATACACTATTAAATTTCTAAGAGTTCAACTATTTCAATTCTGATTGAGAACAATTTTTAAGGTTGTGATAGGAATCAAAATTCTACAAGACCTATCATTAGGGCAAGAACCAAAGGATTTCAAATCTTGACGATGAAGGTCCTTTTTGAGCAAATTGATCCTGGAATTATTTATATACTAACCTCTTTTCTATTACTCTTGTATTGTGTATTCCAACCGGTACACTTATTAAGCTTTACAGGGCAATGGAGAAAGTCACTAAGACTTAGCTTGTGGGTTATCTATGGACTGACCTAAACTAGCAATGAGTTGAACCGACGAATCCTATTGAAAAGCTAACATGTTAAAGACTATTTTTATTTTATTTTTATTTTCTTGGAACCATTTATTTTGTAAGTTTTTTGGACATTTTTATTTTGTTGTAATTTGTGTTTTTAGGACCGGCCACCCTATAGTGGCATAGTTGTAATTTTCTAGTCATTTTAACCCTAAAGAGAGCAAGTATAAATACTTGCTTAAGTAAGGTTTTGAGGCAGAGAATACACTTGACATTTGCTGCAAAATTTCATGAGATATTAGGGTTTGTCTTAAGATTTCATAGGACTCTTATCAATTTCAATCCAATTGGAATTGTGGCGAGTTTGCAACCTAGTGAATTATGAGTAATATCAATTCCCTAAGTTGATTTCCTTTTCATCACTAGTGTGTAATATCTAGGGTTGATTAGGTTGGTTCTTATTGATCTGATTTTAGCGTCACTTGTGATCCAAAATCCTTTCATATAATGTTATCTAATTGATTGGTTTTATCTCTTGATATTGCCTTCAATTTTATCTTCCATTGTTTGCGTGCATTTCCGAATTGTTGAAGAGGAGTTCACGGCCTTATTTGTGTTGTTGGTGATTTGGATTCTTATTCATCTTATGTGGAGAGCTTAATTCCATTGATCATTATATCATTTGGTATAAGATTGATTTTAACCACAAATTGGAACATAAACAATTTTTAGGGTTCATGCCATTTGATCAAAGTTAATCTAGTTTTTAGAATTGTGATTAGGAGTTGTTCCATTAGTTTAATTGCATATGCTTGGATCCCCTTTTGAGTATATCATCTTTTGGTATTATAGCAACTTATTTTACAAATTTAGATTCATAATATTTAGTGGTTCACGCCTCTTGAGGACTTGGATTTAGTGATTGAATTTGTTTCAATTAGTTGCATGTATGTGCTTGGATCCTTTGATCATTTAGGCATATCAGGTTATATTAAGAAATTTGATGGATGTAATGGGTTTTACCAAAGTTACCATGAATGTTGTCAGATGATTTATTAAATTAGTAAATGTCAAGTATTATAGGTTATAGGCTTGAATGATATCAGAGTAGAATTAAGAGCCTTAACATGTTCTTGTCCAGTAAGGATACGTGGCGAGCAATAGCACCCTAAGTTCTAAGGCGTTACAATTTTTCCCTCTCATTGCCTAACATTAAACTTGTTGTTTTAATGAGGTCAAAAGGGGAGAAAGATAGAGGTTTGGTTGAGTTTGGTTAAAATTAAAACTTGATTTTATCAAATATGCGCTCTTTTTAAAACTCTTTTAAAGGTAAAGCTTTTTTAAAAAAATTAAAGTTATAGCTAACAAAATCTCTTAATAAACAATATTATTCTTACAATTACAAGAGACATTTTTTATCATATGAGTACTAGATTGAGGGAGAGTTTTGGTCAATTCTTTTTTACCTAGTCAAAAAAGGGTAGATTATTGAACTTAAGTATGTAATATAATTTTGATGAGGCAAAAACAACTAAATTTGCTAAATTTACCTAACATGAGCTTTTACAATATATTTTTTAAGATTAAAACATTGTTAAAGAAAAAGTTACTCAAAAGAAACAAGTCTAGAATTGGAAATATGCTCCAATAATAGGTTTACTATCCAATGTGTATCTTCAATTTTATTAAGTGAGCTTGAAGTCATTAAGCTCTAGATCAAACATGGCTGAACTTTTGTATTGGTGTAAGGATGCTTTGACTCCATAGCATGTTATGGGAACTACAAAGTATGCTTGTCAAATGGGTAAATAAGTTTTATGGTTTAATGAGCTTCAAAGCATATGAAGAAAGCTTCGGAGTATACCTTGTCAAAGCTAAATCCCTATGTTACAAAGGATCACAAGCTTCGAAGCTGTAGGTTAGCTCTAGAGCTAGTGTTGAAAAAATAGTTGTTATAGTCTTACAACAACATTTAATGTCCTCCATGACTTAAGTAATAGGTAATTTGATTTTGGGGCTTATAAATATCAATTTGGCTAAATTTTGCGAAATTGATTTAGCTTGTACATGTGTTAACATCTTATTCACATTAACATTAATTCTCTTGTATTCTTGTTCATTAAATTGTAACTTTATGAGTAAAAAAGTGCAATGCAACAATGACTTATTACTTGCATACTTGTTTAAGCATTATACTTATGATCGATTAAGTCTTTCACTTATTTATCTAACTTTTGAGAGCTAAGATGTTGAGGTTAAAAGAAATGGTGTGAAGTCCTCCTGTTAGAGGTATTATTTGATCTTTAGGAATAGAGAGCAGTTAAAACCTCACATTAAATCCCCTACTTAATTCTCTCTACCATATCTCTTTATTCGTACCACATTTATTTAATTGTTTTATGTTATCTATCATTCATTTATTCTTTTAATGTTTAATTTGCTTAAAATTATTTAAATTTTCATAATTTGTGACAAAACCCAATTAAACCCCCTCTTAAGTACCTATTATAGAACTTTAGGTACAAAGAACAAGGAAGCAAGGTAATGAAATAGGTCAATAGGAATCAAGCTCTAACTAGACTAATTACTTGGTCACAACCTAGAGGTATGCAAAACTTAGTTCAATGAGTGATTAATAGTGTGCCAAATGAAGATGCAAAACCTATAGTTGATTTTTTTGAAGTACATTTTCGAAGTTTTGATGATTAAGAATTGACTAGAGTGTGAGTTGAAGAGTTAAAGAGATGGTAAAGCTTGGTAAACCTACAAAATTGCAACAAGTCTAGACCTTTCTAAAAAGCTCTAAAGCACTCAATAGAAAAAGTCTAAAGCAATCACGCAAGTTCCAAACCATTTTGTGAATAGAAAGCTTGCAATTTGTTGTGCTAATCAATCTAGACTCATATGGCATATTTCAGAACAATTTTAAAATTAAAAGCAGATGAGTTCAAGGAAATTCAAAAGAGTCTCGACTTTTTTTCATAAGTTTTCAACTAATTTAATTTATCAAATGTTTCTCTATTTCATTGAAATTTTACTTATTTGTTGTTATTTTCTAAATAATTAGGTTAATACCCTTTTTAATTATGAATTAATGAGGGTTTTCATGTGTTGAACACTCAATTAAGGGCATATTATCATATTGCTTGAGTTTTCCTCAATCAACACCGTTCTTATCAATTTAATCTTATTGGATTGTGGTAAACAAACCACCCATTTTATTTATGCATAATATTGAGTGGGGCAAGTGTAATTCGATTCTTGTTGGTATATAATATCCATCAGGAAGTCATCCATATCACCAAATTAGAAAACCTTAAATATTAAAATTAATCCTTTTTAGTAATTTTGATCAATCAACCTTAAGAGTAATAGTGAATCGATGGTTGCTAGCCCATGGCGCATCATCTTTTGGTATCAAAGTTGCTTTGCAATGTGGGATCAAAGATTTAACATATGGTGTAACGAGTGATGTGTAGTGAGTGTGTGAAGCGTGTTGGAGGGTAGTGTATGTAAGTGTGCTTATAAATTGTTATGGTAGGTAAATATCAGTTCTTATAGCAATAAGTCAAAGGAGAGTGTCCATGATGGTATTGGAGGTAGAGTGCAACAAGTTGGGGGTAATCATGGTCAAATGAAGAATGTTAATGAAGCCAAAGTTACCCCCCAGGATACACTTTGTGATTTGATAAAGACCATGCGAAGCAAGAATACTAGGTTAGAGGCCCTTGAACAAAATTTTAGGGGTATACATATGAATGTGCAATGAGTACAGAATGATATTGAAAAGAGTGAGAATAACAATTTCAATTATAACAAAGATGATAGGAGGAATCATCAATTTAGGGACATGGAGACAATTAAGATGAAACTTCTAAAATTTAAAGGAGGAGGATATGAAAATGATTATTTCAACTAGAAGCATAAAGTGGAGAATCTTTTTGAATGTTATGAATATAGTGAGGAGATGAAAGCCTGACTCGTAGCCTTGGAGTTTTCTAGATACATTACGATGTGGTGGAGAAATATCATATCATTGAGGAGATATAGGCACAAGGCTGAGATTGACACTTAAGTAGCCATGAAGCAATTATTGCAGCAACGATTTATTGGTCTCAATGAGTAATCAGGGGGGGATGATGTGGGGGCAGGAAGACAGGAGGATGAATTGATGTAAATTTTAAAACTTGATACAAAATTAACTTTGTAATATCCACTAGATTACCACTTGGAATATTTTGATCATGCAATGGAGCATATAAATAACATAAGTAATAATCAAGCTTAATTAATGAAAATAATTAAAAAAAAAAAGAGGAATAAAAAAAATAGGTAGCGATATATAGTGGTTATGCCTTATACATTAGTCTAAGACCACAGTCATCTTTATCGATGTATTCCACTACATCAAAATTCAATTAGGAGTGTTACAATAGTCTATACTCAATCAATTTACAAACACTACTCTCCTTTATATCCCTTAGCCTTTACAATCAAGCTAAATAACAAAACTACAAAGAAAACCAATCTATCTCAAAAATTACAATCATGAGAAGTAAAATATGAATCTCGACACTTTAGTTTAAATACTATATGTATATTTCATATGTTTTCTTATCTTGTTTATTCTACATATTTCCTTTTCTTTTCTTTTCTTTTTTCTTGTCACATCTTGCTTCATGTTGCTCTTATTTATAGCTTTTAATCCAATGTTCTTTTTGCTAAAAAAGTAAAGTCTTTTATTTGATTATCTAACTTTCCATGTAAGTCTCTATATACTTGAATTTTGTTCCCATAAATGTTCTATGTTTCCATTGCTCATTTAATCCAAATATTTAACCATTTATTGGTTTGTCTTTTTTCTTAAAATAATCCCAAACTTATATTCCTACTTTCATGAAATAGGTTAAAAAAATTACCTAAATATATTTGACCTAGAGGTGGGTCTTAACCTATAATACAAGTTTTCTTCCAAATTTCTTCCTTTGAAAATATGCATCCTTTTCATCACAACTACGACTTCGGAATGATAACTTTGGAATATAACTTACTTCGGATCATATTACTTCAAAACTACCATTCTTCCAATCATTTGTTCTTCTAAATATCCAAGTCACAACTTACCTCTAAATTAGCCATCAAACATATGTTATTTTCGAAATCGTTCTTTTCCAAACATATATCCTCATCTTTTGATTTATCCAGATCACTTCAAGTTTTCAATAATGTCTTGTTCTCATGCCTTTTAATACTGCTACTTCCCTTTGTTTTGCTTCCTAAAGCTTCTTTTGACTAAAAAAAATAAAAAATGAAGAGCAATTTAAATCCTTTTCTTTCTATTTCATTATGAGTGCAACTAATTCTTTAATATTTTAATCTTCTTTATTTTTCAATACTTCATATTATAAGCCATCAAATTAGTTCATAATTAACTAAGGGTTAATTTCTTTAGATCACATGCTTCTTCTATTACTATCTTCTTGGGACTCCACACTTTAGGTAATACTCTTAAAAATTTTCAAACAATATCCAAATCACTTATCTTCTCATCAAGTGAAGATAATTCATTTGTGATGGCTATAAGTCTTCTAAATGTATCCTTAATCTCTTCTTCAAGCAACATTTTAAAGAGTTCATGTTGTTATAAAAGCATATTTATCCTTATGTCTTTTATCATCTCTGATCCTTCATGCATATCTTGAATATTATCCCAAATGTCTTTAGTTATCATGCACGTGAAATTAAATACTATTGGAGCAATTGTTGAGAGAAGAAGATTTTTCACCCTTGACTTTGCTTCGTCAATTTTCTTGTTTTCTTCATCTAATTCATTAGTTTTAAGATTGTCATTTACTATAATCTCCCATGACTAGTAATTTGTTGCTTGAACATTATCCTATATTTACAATAAGAAAAGTTAATACCATTGAAATATGGAGCTTTATTGTGCTATATAGACAACTTATCCATCATAAATCTTTATAATAAATCAATATCGTACTAAGCACCAATACCAATTGTTGGTTCCAATGAGTAATTAAGAGGGAGGGTGAATTAATTAATCTAAAAATTAAAACTTTGATGCAAAATTAACTTTGCAATTTCTCCTAGATTACTGCTTGGCAGATTTTGACCAGAATTAGTTTAATCATGCAACGAAGCATATAAATAAAACAAGTAATAATCAAAGTGTAATAACAAAAATAACAAGGTTAGGGATTAAAAAATCAGGGACTGATATATAGTAGTTCTGCCTTATTCGTCAGCCAATCTACAGTCTATACTCAATCCACTTACAAACACTTCTCTACTCTATGCCCCTTAGCCTCTACAATCAAGTTAAATCATAGAACTATGGTAAAAACCAATCTATCTCAAAAAGTATAATCATGAAAAGTAAAATATGATTCTCAACACTATAGTTTAAATACTATATGTATATTTTGTGTGTTTACTTATCTTCTATTTTCCTTTATGTGTGTGTGTGTGTGACATCTTGCTTTCATGTTGCTCTTATTTATAGCTTCTAATCTAATGTTTTTCTTGCTGAAAAAGTAGGGTCTTTGATTTGATTCTCTGACTTTCCATGCAAGTATTGATATACTTGAATTATGTTCCCATAAATGTTCTATTTTCTATTGCTCGTTTAATCTAGATATTTCACCATTTATTTGTTAGTCTTCTTTCTTAAAATAATCCTTAACCTATATTCCTACTTTTGTTGAACAGTTCAAATATATTATCTAAATGTATTTAACCTATGGAGGTGGGTCTTGACATGTGATACAAGCTTTCTTCAAAATTTCTTCTTTTGGAAAGATCCATACTTTTCATCATAATCGCTGCTTCAAAATAACAAAATTGAAATATAAATTACTTTAGATCATATTGCTTCAAAATAGCCATTCTTCCGATCATTTATTCTTTTGAATACCTAAAAACTTTCCAACATAATCTCGAATTGTTCTTCCAATTACCTTTTGTCTATTGCAAACTTATTATGATAATTTTTAATATAATAAGTTGATTATACTTTTCTTGTCATTGCTTAAAATACCTTTCCAAAAGTATTTTTCTATAAACTTTATAATTGTAAAGACATTAACTACACACAAAACTAGTTCGTTGTTCTTTTATGTTTGTTATCATCAAAAATTTATTAAAAAAAAAAAAACTATAGACACGATTTGTTCTAGATGATTATAATCAGGTGTTACTTATGAAGTTGCAATTTTTTAGGCAAGGTGGAAAGAGTATAGATGAGTGTGCTCGACAATTTGAGATGCTTGCAATTTAAAGTAAGGTAGTTGAAACAAAAGTGCTTAGAAGGTGGAGAGGTATAGGTAGAGAAGGGGTTATTGGACTTTGATGGTATCATCAAAACCAAGTGGCTCTAACTAGCATAGGGGCAATGATGAAAGGAGAGTTAATAAAAATTTCCCTTAGAGAGGAGTAGATAGGAGAGTGGAGAAAAGAGAAGAAAATAGGGGGAAAAACCCCCTTTAATCAAGAGGCTATAAGAGCAAATCCACAGTTGATTGCAAAGAAAAGTTGTTAGATTAACTATTTTAAATGCTTAGGTTATGGGCATATGGCATTATAGTGTCCCAATAGGAAAGTGATGTTTATGAGAGGAGATCAGGTGGATAGTGAGAGAGGAGGAAGATGATGGGATTGATGCTAGAAAGATCTTGCCAACAGTATGACTATGATGAGGATATGATTAATGGTGATGATGTGAGCCTATGGCCTTAGTGGTATAAAGGACCCTATGTGCTAATGTTGTACCAAAAAAATGAGCAATGTGAAAATTTTTTCCATATCAAATGTAAGATCATTGGCCATGTGTGTACTATCAAAGCTAACAAAGGTAGTTATACTAGTATCATAGTAACATCAATGGTTGAGCAATTGAAACTTCCCACGAGTGATCATCTTAAGCTATATAAAGTCCATTAGCTTAGTGATAGATCTCTTTATTCTTGAGTTACCCAAGGGGCTACCTCCAATGAGGGGTATTAAACATGAGATAGATCCCATGCCTATTGTTGTGTTACCCAACAAAGCAATACAACAGATGAATCTTAAAGAGGCAAAGAAGCTTAAGAGGCAATTGGATAAATTAATTGATAGGGCCTATGTATGTGAAAGCATGAGTCCATGCTCCATTCTAGCTCTCTTAGTTCCAAAGAAAGATAGCTCCTTATGTATGTGCAGGTTGAACCTCTATACGTCTAGGTACATTTCTCTCTTCTCTCTTTCTCTTTATTCTTACTTATTCTTTAATTACTTGTTGTATTTTGAACTAAACTTGTGTATCCAAGTATATCTATTCACTATAAAAATAGGTAGATGCACATAACTTTGATAAATGATTATGTAGTGCTTCCGCATTCTAAATTTGTGTATAAAAGAAAATTTCTTTTCATTGGTAATCCATTCATAATTTAAGTGAAAAAGTCCTCTCTAAAGCATATTTCTCTGTTTTCTCTCTTTTGACTCTTAATTTTCTTTATTCTAGCCTATACTACGCTACAATCGATACACTTGCCAACTTGTTTCTCAAATTAAAATTTTCTAAAAACATAAGTGTAGGTGAGTGATACCTTCATGATTATCAAAATCTTGATTCAATTCCTATGATTGTATAATTTTACGAGACTTTCTCTAATTAAATCCCATTTTTCAATAAAATCAGATAGAATCTCAATTTATATTCTTAGAATTTGTAGAATTCCAATTTTGTGAGAAATTCTACAATTATATGTGTTTTAGAGTTTTTTACTTAATAGGCTAATACTCTTATTTAACAGGTTTTTAAATTGGGCCATTACACATTTTTACTACTTTTCCTTATCCTTTAATCAAGATTCAATATAGAAAAATATATACACATTCAAATTTCTATCTCTTTTTCTCCTATCCAAACACCACAACCTTAACTTTCTTCCACTTTTCTTTTCACTGTGTTTCAAATCTAGGATATTTTCATTGTGGTGATGGGAGAGCTTATGGTGATAGCTTTGTTGATGATAACACTGTTGATGATTTATTTTGACTTTATATTTTTATTGTAATGATAATTTGTATCGGCACATATGTTGTAATTTTATGTATTTGAATAATGACTTAAATTAACTATTTGTATTAAACTTATATTGTAACTAGAATTTATGATAAATTTTATTATTTCATCATGTATTGTAAGTTTCTTATTTACAATTTCTAAAAGCTAGTTTGCATAAGTTGTAAATTCTTATGATTCTATGATTTGATATTACGATCCGATTCTATAGATCCTCTAACGATCTTAGGTAGAATCCTGATTTTAATAACCATGGATGCCCTTGATAGTAGGTAGATCCAAGCATTTTGTACTTCCATTCTATAATTCCACCAATTGAGCCACTCTAATAAACACACACGCAATCACCTTCCACACTTATTTTCAATTTACCAAAAGATAAAAGCTTCCACCCATTTTTGCTTATTTCCACCCTCCCAAATATAATGTAGATGTTCTTTATTTGAATATAGTGACACCCTCAAATTTTTTTTTTAAGGAGAAAAGTTTCACATTTTGTAAATTTTATTATATACTTAATGAAAAACATTTACATAAAATATAAAAAGGTTATTTTCTTTATTTTCCTTAACATACCAACACTATATTTGGGAAGGAAAAAACATTTTAGGAGGGATGGAAAATAAAGGAAGGTAATTAGAGAGAAAAGAAAATAAAGGGAACAAACTATAAATTCCATTGTTTGATTATACAATTCTTACTAAAAGAAGTACATTTAAAAATGAAAAGGTACTTAGTTTAGTCCATCCTAAGGATGTAAATGAATATAACCTTTTCAAGAATTATTTGAGTCAAACTCGACACTTACTTGAGTTCAACTTAATTATAATATATTTGAGTTCGAGCTATTTTAACAATTTATTATCAAGTTCAAATTTTATAATATTTAATTTAACTATCTTGTAAGTATAATTGAATTCGAATTAAGTTCAAATATTGCAATTATTTTAACTAGAAGAAAAAAATTGTAAATAAATTAAATCTAAACGAGTTTATTCAATTCATGCTTAAACTTTTTAATGTTATTTTGATTTTCAAGACTAAGGTCAAAATTTTAAATGCAATCAAATTTAAATTTTAAAACTTTAACTATAGGTTAAACTCAAACTCGATATTGTATTATCTCGATTTGACTTATTTTAAGATTTAGTACATTTAACACATTGATTGAAATCTTTGGTTGACATAAATAAAAAGGTTTTTTTTTTTCCTTTTTGCCAAAAGATTTAAATAGAAAAGCTTTTGTGGAATAGAAACGTAACAAAATAATATACAAAAGCTCGCTTTATAACTTTGGCCTTTTGACCTTTTTCTTGAATTTTTTACGATTTTTTCTTGGCGTGCAAAGCAAAAGGAAAGCCGAATGAATTCTATAATGGGCCTCAAAGTGCTGCGGTTGGTTCGAATCGGCGGCCCCCGGTCAAATTTCCATAAGAGAAACGCCACGCCCACTTTGCATCCGATTATTATCATTACTCCCTACGAGCCGCTAGCTTGGAGCGTGAGGTTTACGCTCTTTTCTAACGACATGACGTTCGGTGTAATACTTTTTTTTTTTTTTTTGCCCTTTCACAGTCTAGGGATGAGTGGGAATGGACAACTCAAAAATTGATAGGTGAACAGAGAGGAAGTTGATTAAACCTCGACACACTAAATATTCTTATTTACGTAGTTGAACATTAAATAATAATAATAATAATAATAATGGATAATGATTAAGTGGGAAATTAAAATTTATGGAAATAATAGAGTGAGATTTGGATCTGAGGGGCGGGTCTTAGCAGTAGCGCATAGGATTAGAATTTACGTAAATTTAAAGTGAAGATGGGGAAACAGTTTCTGCAACCGTAACATGATATATTGTACTGACCCAGACATTTTTACAGATAACCCATCTTCCTTTTTAGAATTGGGCTAAAATGTAATGGGGTACTAAGTTCAATTTAAGATTTACTTGAATCCCATTTGATAACATTCAATTTAAAGGGTTAGTTATACTCGAATTCAGTATTAAATATATCGGTCTTTATTCAATTTGTGTACAATTCGATTTAACCTTATACAAATGAAAAAGGTGTAAGTTGTGAAGTTTGGTTGGAGTCCTTTAGCGATGAGAACGAAGTCCCCGTCACTTTACTAGAGGTCTCTCTCTATATATTTTTCACTCACCAAACGCAGGCCTAAGCATCGAATCAGGAGTGGGAAATAAACAGGGGAATTTGGGTTTTTGTCTTTCTCTCTCTCTCTCTCCCCATTTCACTCCACTGCGCACTACTTTCTCTATAGAAGTCTTATCTAGAGAGAGAACCACAAAGCTTCGATGTTGCTCATCGAGGTGTAAGACTAGCATCAGTGGTACTGTGGTAGTACTACTTACTGTAAAAACTGAAAAAACTACATAAAAAGAAAGAGGGGTGGTTATTCATATATATATATATATATATATATATATATATATATCTAATCACTAGTGGGTATTCTTAATATTGTTTTGTTTAGTACTCCATAAATATATAAAGAAGTCAAAAGGGTCTTTTCCGCAGCAAACTGCTAAGGAAACCATTAGTGAAAAAGTGAGAGAAAGAGGGTTTCCTGCTTTTGAGGTTTCTCGCCGCCTCTGAGCACTCCTTTTAGCTCAGAAATTGGTGGCGCATTAAAGTTAATAGGCAGCAGCAAAAACATCAAGCACACTTGTTCAGATTTTTTCTAGTGAGTGAAGATTTTGGTATTCACTTTTGTGTACCACAATTATACCACGCATTTAAATCTCCCTCCTTTGCCCAGGACACTAGTCTAGGTCCAACTCTCTGCGAATAAATCTACTACTACTAGTCTCTAGTCTGATTCAGTCCACTCCAACCCTACCCAGTTGATAGAGAGTGGTTATGAAAAATATAAACAAATAAATAAATAAAGTCTCTCTACATACCTGATACACCAATCCTTCACACCACAAAGCAAAGGTAAAGTACAAACCCACGGTATCTGAAAATCACGAATATAACGTTCCGGAAATTCTGCGGTCTTCAAGAGTGCGTTACATTTGCGTTTGTTATAACGTTACATTATAAAGTTTGTCTTACGTAGTTGTGGTTTACGTGTTTCAGAGGACAGAAAACAAGAAAGAGACGACGTGCTGGTTTCGTAAAGCCAAGGTCGAGAGAGAACGTAGAAAATGATGGGTCAAAAGCAAGCAGAAGAAGCGATAGTGCCCAACATGAGCGGGATGGATCATCCTGAAGGTGGTAAGGAAGACCATGACAAGGAAGTAGACGAAGAACACTCCATGTTCAGTGTAAAGAGCCTCCTCTGGCACGGTGGCTCCGTTTGGGATGCTTGGTTCAGTTGTGCTTCCAACCAGGTGGGTGGGTCTGTAGTACTAGTACGTTAGTATAGAAAAGAAAAAATCATTGAGCTATCCATTGATTTTATTCCATCTACTCTTTCAAATTGGTAAGTTATATTCTGAATTTTAAAAATATGGATAGGTGGCACAAGTGCTGCTAACACTTCCCTACTCGTTCTCGCAACTGGGGATGCTATCAGGAGTACTGTTACAGGTTTTCTATGGAATCTTGGGAAGTTGGACTGCTTACCTCATTAGCGTTCTGTATGTAGAGTACAGAAACAGAAAGGAGAAGGAAAATGTCAGCTTCAAGAACCATGTCATACAGGTCGGTCGTCGTGTCTCTTTCCACTTGAAAATTTCCACCTTATACGCCCAATCTTCAAACACTAATAATTAATTAAATCTAAGTCACTATATGTTGTAGGTGTAATAGCCTGTAGGAATCATATAGTCAAAAACAGTTTATCTTTTATTTTTATTTTTTTTTCATGCTACAGCAGATTCGTTTCTGATTAAAGAAAGGGACCATTTTTTAAAAAAATAAAAAAAATTTCGGGGGCGTTGATTTGCAGTGGTTTGAAGTGCTTGATGGGCTACTGGGTCCTTACTGGAAAGCAATTGGACTTGCCTTCAACTGTACCTTTCTCTTGTTTGGATCTGTCATTCAACTCATAGCTTGTGCAAGGTAAATGAATCAATTGTAAGACGATGCATACATATACTATTCCCCCTTTAAAAATAAAAAGATGAACTTTGTTTTCTTATAAGTAGTTGTGTTATATATTGATGAGCGTGCAGTAACATATACTACATCAACGATCGACTGGACAAGAGGACATGGACATACATATTTGGAGCTTGTTGTGCGACCACAGTTTTCATACCTTCCTTCCACAACTACAGGATTTGGTCTTTTCTTGGTCTTGGGATGACAACTTACACCGCTTGGTACTTGACCATTGCTGCTTTAGTTCATGGACAGGTACTACTACTAGATCATTCATCACTTCTTTCGGCTTATTGTACCATTCAGTCCATAATCAAACTAATGACTCTATCATATTTTATTTTTTATTGCTTGTCAAGTAAAAAACGAGTCTTGAGTCCTGGTAAATCAAAAGAGGAGTAATGATATTGAATTGGTGTTTAATTATGAAATGGATAGGTGGAAGGGGTTGTGCACTCAGGGCCAACAACATTAGTGCTATACTTCACCGGCGCCACGAATATTCTTTATACCTTCGGTGGACACGCTGTCACTGTGTAAGCCTTTCTTTTTTCTTTTTTCTTTTCTTTATATACCATTCATATAAAAAAAGTAGTAGTATTAATTTTTTTTTTCTCTTGTCGAGACTTACTATCTCAGGACTTAGGGGCCAAAAGTATTTAAAATAAACTGAATAATAATAATAATAATAATATTATTATTATTATTATATGCTGTCATTGTTCAAATCAAATGCTTCTAGGCGGCTTCCGATAGCAGCTTTTGCGGGGCAACAACGAGCTTCATCAGACAAAATTATGTTATGTTACTTTTTTGTTTGCTAGAAACAAAACAAGGTTACTGTTATTCATTCATTAACCCAAACTTTTTAGTTTCTCTGGGGATAAATCGTACGGTAAAAATTTTACTTTACTTTCGTTCCTTTTTCTTTTTTACCTGCATCCTGTCCAGCTAGCAACTGGATTAATTTTCTTAAAAGGGGTCAGGCTTTTGTCTTCATGTATTCTTGCATGAAGATTGAAAGAATCCCATGTTCAATTGTTTTATTTTATTTTTTCCCCTTTTGATAGTTGTTGGAATCCAATCATGATCAAGTGCTAATTAGTACTTGGTCCTAAGGTGAAAAAACCCGACTTTTGACGGGAATAATATCTTTATGTTATGCTTTTCCCCCTTCATTTACATGGGAGAACTTTTGTATTGTGTATTTTAAGAGTATGATATATATGCCTTTTTTTAATTTTATCACCTAAATAAATAAAAAAAAATGATTAAGATGTAAAATTCCTTTATAGGCATGGGAATTGGGATGACTATATACTTACTACTTCAATGTATGTATGTTAATTTTTTTTATTTTTTATTTTTTAACAATTCTAGGGAAATAATGCATGCTATGTGGAAACCCCAGAAGTTCAAGTACATATATTTGATGGCAACACTGTACGTCTTCACACTGACACTTCCTTCGGCTTCAGCCGTTTATTGGGCATTTGGTGATCAGCTACTCGACCATTCCAATGCCTTTTCTCTCCTGCCCAAGTCTGGTTGGCGTGACACCGCCGTTATTCTCATGCTCATTCATCAGGTATATAATATATATATTACTATTGTAAATTACAGTTTTATAAATGGAAGGTATTGTTGTGTTTTTCTTTCTTTCTTTCTTTTTTTTTTTTTTATTTGCTATTAAGGAAAAAAAAGTAAAAGAAAAAGAAAAACAATTTACACTGAATTTTGTGCTACTGTTATCCTCGTCTCTAACTTATCTGCTTAGACTAGCCTTATTTTATTCCTAAATGATTAATTAAGAGAATCATTAAAGTCATTTTGCCTAATTATGAAAAACCCTTTATGGCATATTGATTGTTCTTCACATGTTCAATTATGCATAGACGATAATTAAATAGATTAATACTGATTAGTAAAGGTAATGGAGGAGTAATAATTAGGGTCTAAACATGTTTGTTTATGTATTAATCTTTAAAGTTAATTTATGGATTTATTGGTATAATTGGTTATCTAACCATTGAAATCCCTATTATATCAACTTATTTAGCGATCTTAAATGATGGGACCGGATCAGGTCTTTGACAAAACCGTAAAAATCCCATTTCCAGAGTTTTTTAAACAAACAGCAAAAGTATTGATATAGTAAAAAAAATAAATAAATAAAGAATGAAAAAGGGGTTTGAGAGCAGTGGAATCTAACAGGAGGACATATTTTACATAACTCTGTTGCAGTTCATAACGTTTGGGTTCGCATGTACCCCACTGTACTTTGTATGGGAGAAGGTGATTGGGATGCATGACACAAGAAGCATATGCTTGAGGGCACTAGCTAGACTTCCTGTGGTCATACCTATTTGGTTCTTCGCCATCATCTTCCCATTCTTCGGTCCCATCAATTCAACTGTTGGGGCTCTCCTTGTTAGCTTTACTGTCTACATCATCCCTGCGCTAGCTCATATGCTCACTTACAGAAAAGCCTCCGCTCGCCAGGTAAAACATACAATAATATTATTATTCGCACTTTCCTTTTACGCTTCACTTATATTTCATGCTGTGTTTAGTAAATGAAATCAACTCAAACACGTGTGTTATGTGCGAATGTCGACTTTTACCATACATGTCATTGGGGTTCATTTAGTTTTTGGAACCTAATAAAGCGAAGAAGGGAATCTTGTTTGTTTGGTGGCACAAAGATTATAGTTATCTTGATCTATGAGGTTTATTTATTTATTTATTTATTTGGGAAAGGTCTTTTATATAGTTGATGTGGGGTAAGGTAGACGTGGAAAAATCCCTTCACTCTCACAACTCACACTCACACTCAATACAGTGAGTGTCCACTACTGTCCACAATAAGGCAAGAAATGCATTTAAGACGTGGATTTGAAAATATTGAGATGAAATGAGATGGGTGGGGAGTCCTTTTCAATTAGTTATACGCTACAATTGATTGCTGTACTGTGTCTGTGTCTAATATGAGCTGGCTGAGTTGACTCATTGTTTCAAACATTTACAACCTAACTTTGAAGTAACTCTTGTACCATAATAGTTAGTATCCAAAGCAAAACTACACCATTAGTTATAATATTAATATATAAATGACTGATCATCTTTTTTTTATCCTTTTCTTTTTTTTAAATAATAATTTAAAATATTGCAGAATGCAGTAGAGAAACCACCATTCTTTTTACCAAGCTGGACAGGGATGTACGTGCTGAATGCATTTGTGGTGGGATGGGTCCTAGTGGTGGGTTTTGGGTTCGGTGGATGGGCTAGCGTTGTCAACTTTGTCAAGCAAATTGACAAATTCGGGCTATTCGCAAAGTGCTACCAGTGCAAGCTCCCAACACCAACACCAGCTCGACCGCCACATCACTAAAGCCCTCTCTGCCGATCGTAGAATTCCTTCATTACCTCAGCTCTGCTCTGCCCATTATTCACTTTTCTCCATATCCTGTAACATACATGGGGATGTAGTAATGCATCACCCCCTTACCTTACATGCGAGGTGTGCTGGATTTTTCGGTTTTTTATGTTTTTTTTTTCATCCGAAATTTTCTTTCCTTTAAATTTAGTTGATGATATGATATGAAATAGTGTGTTGGAACTGTGATCAAGATTCCTTTGCTATTAAAAGCTTAGGCCTAATCAAAATTAATATATATGTATGTCTAGTTTGTTCTGGGTTCTCTAGTCCTTTCTGAGAGAATATATCACAAATCATAAATAAAGATGAGGTGACTTTGTGGGTTGTGGTCTTAACTTAGCTTGCAATGCCATTATTACTAGCATGTTCCTACTGGATTTGTATTCCTATGTCATTGTATAATATAATGATTAGAAAAGGGGGCATGGGTCTCGTTCAACTACAATTCATTTTTAAATGCAATCTAGCTTCATAGTAAAGGGCTGATGTTGATGTGGACATGTTCTTTGAAGTTTTGACCTTAAAAAGGGTTATTAAACAACTGGGAATAGAACATGGACCCTTTCGAAAGTCACATGGGTTCGCATGTTAGCTAGCTGCTTCTCACGTGACGCTCGCAGAATTGCTCCCTAATTGATTACATCTTACACTACTATTTTCCGTTGGAGTTCACATGTGAGCACAAGATACATGAACCTCCATTCACTTCTTTTTAGGTCAATCTCATCATTCAGCTACCAATTATTATTATATTTTTTATCAACTGAACTAGGTCTAAATTTGTATATTCTATACGCCAGATTGCTTGGGTGCTTCCCATTCATATTGCAATGTGCTCCTTATTCGGTGTCCTTTTGCTGTTTGAAAAGCTTTTCATTTTTCAATGTGGAAATCAAATGATTAACCTGTAGCTCTTTTAGTATATTGAATTGAATCTAAAATGAATTTTTTTTTTCCTGTTAATAAGCATTAACTCGAACATTACAAGAGACTTTAATTCTGCTTTTGAATAATAGATTAGCAATTTCTTTACTCCCTTATTAATAATAATTACTTAAATAAACATTCTAACCTTATAAATATATATTTATTATATATTAAATATGATTATATATCACTCTATCCCATTCAATTCCATTTCATGGATGTTTCCAAATATAGATATGGACTTAGCATCCTATTGTTGATTCCATTTTATTTCATTTGATTCCAATCCAATCAATTCCATTTTAGATCATTCATACATATCACATGTGACATTACAACTTTACACATGCAATTGTCCATAAGGCTAGCAATTCATATTAACATGTCATGTCACATATCTATGTCTAAACGGATTTATGTATAAAAAAACCTTAATCCATGACACAACTTTTTTTTTATTAATTGTGTATAAAAACCTAAACAAATGACTTTACCCATTTTATAAGCATATCTTATAATCAAGTTGAACTTATTTATTGATTAAAAAAATTATAAATAAGTTTATAAGATACTTGTCACACCCCGGAAGGGGGCTTAGAAGTTTTCACTAAAATCATCATAGTGCGTGTGCATCCGTTATATGATAACCGTCTTACTAGTCAAAGATCATATGACTCTAACTAGTTAATTACATTTATAACTAGTCATATTACATATAATTATATAATAAAATATAACTATAGATTTCGTACCGCACGGTTAACCATGATCGCAGAAAGTCGGTATCCCCTACCAATCAGTAAAATAGAATAAAACTTTACATCAAAACCCTAAAATAACATTTTATTTAGAAAGCCTATCAATCAATTTCTTACTCTATCATTCTAGTCTTCTAGAAACTCTCGACACTTCACATCTTATTCCATCCCAAGCTCTCATAATCACTACCTGCAAGAGTCTGTGAAGGGGTGAGCACACTATGACTTAGTGAATGGGAGTGCAATACTCTCAATGCTACACACACAAGCAAATTACAAATCAAGTTATCAAACATATACTATGCATGAGCAATTATATAAATGCAACAATTCACGTGGTCTTCCGGTAACCAACGTAAAGTCTACGGTTTACGCACCCCCCCCCCCCCCCCCCATTGACCTTGGGTTAGGGATTCCGAAGCTACCATCAGTGCCCAAGTCTCACAACCCTGTTTACTTTCACATCACTCTGATGTTCACAATACATTCATTTTAACACCAGACTCTCCCGTGCCTCTCCAACAGTCGAAGTAACACCCTCAAAGATGGTTCAAACAAGGAACCAGCAAGGTGTGGACAATCCCCTAATCTAGTAGTTCGCTTAGAACGGTTCAATAATATCACAATTACTTCTGGATACCCTATGACAGTGATGGCCTTCAAATTTATGCACTGTCTCGTATGATGCATGTCTCATTTTATTTAAATCACAACCTTATATTATTCGATTTTTAGGTGATCAATCAATATATAATAACAACCAATCCACATAAAAAAAAAAAAAAAAAAGCAATCCCATTGACCATTCCACAACAAGCATAAAAAAAATATATACCGATCCAATTCTTCACAATCAAACCCATTACGTTTCCACTGTACTTAAATCTTTCTCATTTATGTATACATGCATCTCATATAAGATTCCAATACCCACATCTTTCACATTTTCCAACACATATTCTTTTCCATCAATACATATATATCAATACACGTACATATGTATGCACGAACACGTATATACATATACAACGTATCCCCATAAGCTTTCACATTTGCCAACACATACTTCTTTCCATCAATACATATATATATATCGATACACATACATACGTATGCATGAACACGTACATACATATACAACGTATCCCCCATACACAAACACACGTATAACCATGCACATACATATACATTTACACGTACATACACAAGTACATATCCACACCTTTAATGTACAAATACACATATACAAACATATCAATCACTATAAATACATATGATAAGTGTTAGAAGCCAGTGTTGGTTAAAGAAGAAGATATTTATATAATTAAATTCTAATTTCAGGTTTCAATGGAAACAAAAGAAAGGTTTAAGGATGATATGAGCTAAAGACGAGATACAATTTGGTGAGAAATGAAGAAAGTTGGAATTTCAGTTCAACACAACCTTCAATACAGCCTGTGCTGAAGCCAATGTTGGTTGCAGAAGGGGGTATTTATAGAATTAAACTTTAATTTCAAGTTTCAATGGAGACAAAAGAAAGGTTTAAGAATAATATGAACAAAAGACAAGGTGTAATTTGACGAAAAATGAAGAAAGTTGAAATTTCAATTTAGTACAACCTTCAACATAGCTCGTGCTGAGTCAAAAAAATGGTCAAAAGCAAGAAAAAGTTTAGCCCTACCCCGAGCACACCCATGCTGGAACCCATACTGAACCTGGTACTACAGATAACGTTTTCCGAACAGCCTTGGGCATGGCCATGCTAACACCCATATTGACCCTATTTATGCAAAACTACAAATGGATGATTACTTCTACGCACTTTTTATACATAATTATACCTCATGTGTGTACATACATATACACACGTACGTATAAACACATACAACATGTATTTCCACACCTGAAAGTACGCATATTCATGCACATATATGTACATCCACTTGTTCATATACTTATACACATCCATATCGAACACAACATATCAAGCACAACATTGTAGTACATCATGGAGTTTCTCACTCACCTGTTTAAGGTCGTCATAGTCCTAACTGTCATTAGGTGATTCCCACTTGTAGTCCCTCCTCCAAGTATGGTATCGAAGGGTCAGCTACAGCGGCTCCACGCAATTTCTATTAGATTTCTCGATCTCTCGATAACTCCTATTTCTTCTCAAACTTCCCGATGCCTTTCCCTACACCTTTCCTACACCCATACACATACTCCACATATACTTCACACCATCAATACATACTTGCCCGTATACTCTACATACATTACACACCTCTCATATTCATACTCATATACCCACACCATACATCATCTCTTACATACACATACGTACCCACACCACATGCCATCTTATACACTTACATACATATTCCATATACACCTTACACCACCAATACACACACCCACATGCTTTGCACACACTACATTCACCTTCCATACCCATACATACATATTCACACTCCAAACATCATCTCATACTCATACAAACATACCCCCCATACATCATCCTCAATTTCCATACTTACACATACACGTCCCATTCACCCTACATCTCCTCATACACATACACACACATCTTCAAATACATCACGCCCACCTTCCATATCCACACACATATATTCGCATCACACACCATTTCCATATGCATACATACATACACGCACTACACACTCACCTCTCCCTTTCCCACACATACATACACATATTCCTACACACACATACACATCTTCCTCATCCACACACACTCACACGCACACACACACACGGCCTCCATTCACGTACACTAACACACTCTCACACACACCCACATCCTTCACATGCATACACACATCCTCACGCACATACAAACACACCCTCGCACACCATCTACCGCCGCTTACGCCTTCTCACACACATCATCCTTTTCTCTCACTTGTCTTCGTGGTTGTTGTCATCCTCGTGGTTGATGTTACTGTCCATACCATTGTTGCTGTGCCATTTGTTGTTATTGCTATGGTTGTTGTCATGGTTGCCGGCGTGGTTGTTGCTACCGCTATGGTTGTGGTCCTCTTCCCTCGCGCACACACACGCACATAGCCACACACACACTACACACACAACCACCCACCGTGCACCTCCTTTAGCACCCACCAACTAGAGCATCCATACCTACTATCGTTGTTTCTGGTCATTGAACCTCGCCTGGGCATTGTCCATCATTGCTATACATTGCTATGTTGTTGACGCCATGCCGTTACTGTTGCTGTGGTTGCTATTGCCTCTGCCATCGTTGGGAAAGGGGATAAGACAGACACGACGCCAAGTCATTGTCCGTTGCCGTGTTGTCATCATTGTCACCGCTACCATCATTGCTACTGCTGCCACAATTGGAGTCGCCATCGCCGCGGGATGTAGCTGAAGAAGATGCAACTCCTCTGAGGTGAATGAGAAGGTAGCTGAAGAAAAAGAAGAAGAAAAAGAAAAGAAAAGGATAAAGGAAAGAAGAAGGGCCAGAAGAAGAAGAAAAGAAAAAGAAAGAAGAAGGGAGAGAGAAGAAGAAGTGCGGCCAAAAAAGCAGACGCGAGAGAAACGGGAAGAAGAAGAAAAGGAAAAGTGAGCTGGGAAGAAGAAGATAAGAAAGAAAAGAAAAAGATGAAGAAGGAATGATAGAAAAGGGATAAGGATGGGACGGCTAAGTCCCTATCACACCTCCCCTACTGCTGCTGCCGTCGCTTCTGGTCAGACGCAATTTTTTTTTTTTTAAGTTATGAATATATATTATATTATATTATATTATATTTTATATTCTAAATGCCTCTATTTTATTATTTTGTTCACATACAAAAATATCTTTAAATTTTATATTTTTAGTATTTTATTACAAAACCTACATCTAACTAATTTAATCATTCCGAACATAAATATTCACTGTAAATTTCCATTTAAAATTCTTAGATCTATAATTTAAATTAATTTCATTATTTAACCCAATATCATTTGAAAATCACGTTTCAGAGAATTATTATTCTATTTATTGTCTTTAATTCACGTTTTGAATTTTTTAGGACTCCACAATACTTACATATACAAAATGAAAAAAACCAATAATAAAATCAAGGGAACAATATATTTTAGTTATCAACATCTACCTACTTTTCTATTTCAAGCCTTAACTTTTTTTTCTTTCTATTTGAGTCATTAACATGTTCAAAAAGTTGTAAAAAAAAACTTCTATCAAATTTATTAAGTTTTCCATCCATCTATAGTACATATCAATTTCAAATTAGTCCACAGTAATTAAAATAACAAAATACTATAATTAAATAAATTTATTTATATAATATAACAAATAATAATATTAAATATATATAATGATATCGCATAATGGAAAATAATAAAAAATACAAAAATAATAATTAAAATTAATAAAATGGGTTAGAAAAAATTGTATATACCCTAATCACCTTAGCTAACTGGTCCAAGACTAATCAGAAACTAATGTATGCTTAAGGAAAATAGAAAATTTAACATATTTAATGAAAATCCTATTTTTTTTAAGGTTTTTAAAATGTTGAGAATTAAAATAAAAGGAAAAACAAATTGAGTACCCAAATAGAAAAGTAAATAAACGCTAAGGACTAAAAGTGTAATTCTCCTTAAAATTAACTTCTATAAATACTAACAATATAAGGTTTTAAAAGTTAACATGAAATTACAATTCAAATAATAGTTTTAGTGAAGTTTCATCAAACATAATAAATATAAAAACTCACAAGTTTCATAACATAATTAAATTAACCTAAACTCATGACCTAACATTTTCTTAGATCTTTAAGAGAGAATTAAAAATTTTATACATTAAAAAAAATGATATCAATGAAAATATATGCCATTGAAAATTTCATAAAAATAATTTATTTTATTACCTGTGTCTCCATGGAACCAATCTTTTGTATATTCAAGAGCTTCTACATTTTCTAGCATCAATAATCTGCGATATTGATTAAGGATTCAACCTCCAATACTATATATAGATTCTAAAGCTACCATAAATATTGGTATGCCTAAGATATCATGTGTCATTTTCGCAACTTGGGGATATCAAAATTAATTGGTTTTCCAATAACTTAATAATCTAATTTAACCATTGTATGTCGCTCCTCGTTTAAATATAGCTCTAATTCAAATTTGGTAGTACCCCAAAACCCTCATTACAAGTATATAAACCAATCAAACTTAACGTTAAGCAAATATTTCAAAACAACAAAAATACTAATAATGTGTTAAAATCTTAACAGATCTAAAAGCTGAGACTCTTTATACAAATTACATAGACAACTTGTCGTTGAAGAGAGAGAGAAGGAGATATTAGCTTACTTTAATCATTATTCTTAATATTATCAAGCACAACTCTCTAGGTATAATGACATAGTACTTTCTAAATAACCAAAAGATGTGGAAGAGATATTTATCCAAAAAAAAGTATTGAATTTATCCAAAGGAAAAAAAAATGACGAAGAGAGATAAAATAAATAAGAAGAAGAGAGATGTGTTGGTGTGACGTAGAAGGACCATCAAACCCTAAGTAACAAAATCAATAGTGCCTAGTAATAAAAAAATAAGAAAAATAAGAAATGTATATATTGTTAATATTAAAGGATTCATGAGTCGGAATCATGACCTATTTATGAGACCTATTTAATAAATAAATTCGTAAATGAGTCTGAGAGTTGAACACAAACCCAAATATGAATTTTGTCTTATCTAAATGAGTCAAACCAATTTGTATCTCATGTTAATTTTTTTTTCACATACAACCCATTTATTTTGTGTCATATCGTATATAAGTATCATGAATCCAGTCTCGAATTACCTGCCCTAGTTGTCCACATAGAAGTGAAAGAATTATGTGTTATTAATTTATTTGCTACTCAAGTTTAAGGTAACAAACAAAGAACAAAACTTTTACTTATTATTCCATAAAATGTTCATCTCACCAACACCACCATTATTTTAAGGATAAAATGTAAATAAACTTACTTATAGTTACTTCATAAGTACTTAGCTTCATATTTTTAATTAAGCACTTAAATCCCTAAATCTTAATTTAAAAAAAAAAAGCATTTGGACTCTTATATGACTATTTTTCTCTTGTTTTCATGTATTTTCTTTTTTTAAAAAATAAGTTTAGTATTCTTCTTATTAAAAGGCAAAATAGTTAAATAGGGATTGAAAGCACTTGTTTTAAAAATTTGGATTCTAAACATCCTATTTCAAAGATAAGGGATGGCAATCTAAACATTTAATTTCTAAAACTTAAATAGCATCCCAAGGAAAAAAGGGAATGAGAATTTCCTTTAGGGTCTTTACCCCCTTTTCATTTATTTTCTTTGTTGTTAGTTGATCAAGGACCTAGTCTCCAGACTAACACATTTCTTCAATTTTTCTAATAATTTTTTTTAACTAAAAAAAAAAAAAAAAGAAGATGAGGAGCTAACTGAAATGAAGTAATTCAAAGGAGATGTATTTATAATTTATTCTTATTTTAGTTAATGTAGAGTAGCAGCTAAGTAGGCAAAATAAAAAGTAAAAAAATCATATCGTTGCTAAAAACGGGGAAGAAGATAGCACAATTAGATGTATCTACTGTTGGGTACTTTTTCTTATTAATTTATTAATATATAGAAATTTGAAGCTTCTGTTTAAAACTGTTAGCAGATAATATTTAAGAAATCAATGGAGGATATATGTACACATTGTGTAGTTACTTCATTTAAGTCTGCACAGATATCTGACCCAGGATTTTCATTTTTAATTTGAATACTTAAGGAATAAGCATCCCTGACAAGCAAAAAGATAAATATTATTCAGAGATATCCAAAATTTCATATTAAGCAGCAGTATCTCTTTGCTTCCAAGAATATGCAAATTTGCAGAGTCATACGAAGCAATGGATTGGTTCACCCACCTTAAAAGCATTCTGTATTATTTGGAACCCTTTTCTTCTTTCTTTTGATAAATTTTTGGACCCCTCTTTCCTGGTCTTCATTCTGTGTCTCTTTCCTCGACAATTAGGATTGTATAAGATAATATTACATTTTATTTCTAAATTCTATTTTATTCTTTCAATTAAGTACTTAAATTTTTGGATTGTTAATTTCAGCACTCAATTGAGCACTTTGACATGTGTCCCATCTTGAATAATATAGGGCTAGATTTGTCCACAAAAACGAAAGAAAAATAAAAAGGAAAACAAATACTAAATAAATGTTGCACTATATTCAATTTTAACAACTTGAATTAAACAAACAGAACTTTACAATATTAAGAACAAATAAGAGTCTAAGGAAAAAAATATTAAATTGAAATGAAGCAAAAAATGTGACTATTAAGAAAAAGAACTTCAAGTGATTGTTCATGCTCAAGCTTTGGTTCCAATGCTTTAGTGCCACCATCTCTTCCTCAGCATTCTACTGCTATTCTTGATGCGTTAAGAAGTAGTGCTGGGGTGAAATCGTCGTGTAGGCGTTCATCAAGTGTCCTTGATAAATCCAAACCAGGTATATCTAATGTTAAGCAGTGTTAGAGTGAAGTCGAATGCATTGGGAAGCGGACTTGTAGCCTTTGTTTCAGTTAACCTAATTTTAAGTAGTTAATATCAAAACTTTACCAACTGAGTAAACAGGTGATAACGTATAAATTTTCATAATTTTACTTAACTTAAAAAGTTCCACTTGTACACAATTTTTGAATTATGTTGGTTAATTTTGGTAATAAAGTGAACATTGAGCACAAAATAAACCAACTACGCTAAAATTGTTAAAATAATAAAAAAATTACATTTTTTGTTTGAAAAATACTAATTTTGAGTGTTTTATGTAGGTAAAAGGGGCTAATCAATTGAGAAGAAAAATTAAAGAGAATTGAATATTTTGGCCTTATTAATTGACCAATAAGGAGCTTATCATTTGGCTAATAGGCCTTGAAATATTAAGGGATTACTAACTGATGAACCGATCAAACATAGAGGGAATAGGAGAAATAAAATTTTTCACCGAGATGAATCTCTCTCCTACTAATTGGCTAGTAAACATGCCATCATTCAACCAATAGATAAAACCCTAGTTAGGGTTTTTCCTCTAAAATTCACCATTTCACTTACAAAGCATCCTAAAGAGCTAACACATGTCTATCGACTGGCTAGTATGTTTTCGATATAAAAAACCTATAGAAATGAACAAAAATCAAAGGGTAGCCAAATAGATTAAGGTCTTAGAGAGTTTTCATTGTAGTTTCTTTAGGGTTTAGGGTAGATTTAACTTAAGCTAGTATAGATTAGTGAGTTTTTAGCATTTTGAAGCTCAAGAATGCATCAAGGACTCAAGATTTGTGGGGGTTTCATGTTATTTTGGTTGCACTTCCCTTTGGTAACATCTAAACTTTCATTTAACGATGTTTCTAGTTATATCTTTATGTAATTTCATTGTTAGTATGTTTAATATGTGTGGCTAAGTAGTTTTTAGTGGGTTTGTTATGTTGTTGATGATGAATAATGCATGATTGGTGTACATATGTTAAATGGGTATGTGTTTGAATTGTATTTTAATAGAGTTGCTCTTGTAAATTTGTTTAAATTGCGACCGACCCTTAGATTTTACAAATGAAAGTATTTGATAACCTTGACTAGTGTTAAACATTTGTTAAAGTAGTTAGGTTATTTTGAAATTATAAGTAACATTAGGTTTTACCAAAAACACTTGAACTCACGTACTTTATGGAGTTGCCAAAAACACTTGAACTCACATACTTTATGGAGTTAGAAATATGGATTATTTAATTTGACCATGCTTAACCCATATTTCTAACTAAAACATTTAGTCAGTGACAACAATTAAATGTTTTAATAGGTACTATATGCACTAAAAGGTTATTAAAAGGGGATTTTCCGAATGTGTTTTCTAAAATAGCTTTAATCTTTAAGTAATCAATTCATTCCCCCCTTTAGATTACTAACTAAGACCACCAATCCTGATGTAGCTTTTTTAGCAACCTTAAAGAACTTCACTTACATTAATGTCATCTTATATTTTAAAGGTCTAGAGGGCATCTTATCTCAATGTATCTATGCAAAGCAAGATCTTTTAAAGCTAAACAAAAACCATAAAATCTAGTGTGAAGAAGAAAGGCTAGCCCTATATCGCCGCATTTAGCATATAGGGTACCATTGGCCAACTATGTTAAAGGACACATCCCAGCTACAAATGAGTTACCCAAAATGCTCTAAGCTACATGACCAAGGTGAATGCAACATTGTGGTAAGCACCAACAATTGGAGGTGTTCATGCTTTGATTACTTGAAGAATAACATCCTACCTACAAATAACATAGATTCTAGGCTAGTAAAACACAAGACAAAAAAGCACAGTATACACGAGGATGAGTTGTACAGGGGTATCATACATGGGAAAACCTTTAAGATACATAACACCCCTTAAAATGGAGACTGCTTTAGCTAAAGTGCACTTTAGAGGTTGTGGAGAACACCGAGGGGGGAGGAAATTGTACTACCATTTGCTTAATATGGGGTACCACTAGCCCACTATGGAAAATGATTTGTTTAACATTGCTAAGAAGTATGTCACATGCCAGCAACATAGTAATGCAATCCATGCTCCCACAGTTGCTCTACATAGCTTGACTACTCCATAGCCACTTCATACTCGGACATTTGATTTGATTAGGCCAAACATCCATTGCCCAAGGGATGAATTTAGATTCTAGTGGGGATAGACTACTTTACTAAGTGGGTAGAGGCAATCCCTTAAAGAAAGCAACAAGATCCGTAGTAGCAAGCTTCATGAAGGAGAATATTATTTGTTGCTTTGGAATCGCAAAACACATTCTTTCAAATAACATCCATTGCCTAAGGGATGCATTTAGATTCTAGTGGGGATAGATTGCTTCACTAAGTGGGTAGAGGCAATCCCTCTAAAGAAAGCAACAAGACCCGTAGTAGCAAGCTTCATGAAGGAGAATATTATTTGTTGCTTTGGAATCATAAAAAGAATTATTTCAAATAACAACACTCCTTTCATCAACTTGCACATACAATAGTTGCTTGCCTCTTATAGCATTAACCATGTAAATCCACACCATACTACCCAAAGAGAAATGGTCAAGTAGAGACAACAAATAAGACTCTCTCGAAGGTGCTGAGTTAAATGGTTCATGAAAATCACAAGGAATGGTATCCAAGCAAGGTCCAACACTAGCTACTCCCTTTTCTTTAGTATATGGGTCTAAAGCAATGATTCCCATAGAGGTTTTGGTTCCTTCCACACAATTGGCTATCAATGCTAAATTGGAACCAAATACTTTGTGCATACTAAACCATGAAGCCTTAGAAGAGAGATAAGATGTTGCTAAGTGCAACATTACCAACTATTAACAGCAACTCAACATAGCTTATGATCATTTGGTCAAGAAGCGATCCTTTTAACAAAGTGATGGTGTACTTCATGTAGCAAAGCATTCACAAGGAAGTATTTCGGTGCCTAAGTTTAGACCAAAGTGGGAAGGCCCTTTATAATTCACAAAGTTCACGACAACAATTACTACAAGCTATTGAATCCAACAAACAATAAAGTTACTGCACCTATTAATTTCCAATACATGAAGAAATTTCATATGTAAATGTAATGATTTCACACACTGTCATGAATGAAATATATAGCTTGCATCATCAAAGCCTTTTTCAATACTCTCTCTCATTCCTTTCTTATTTTGTTGCTACAAAATTAGAGATTTATCTCCTTAGTGCACAAAACATAATTAGTATAACAAGTATCTCTTAAGTTACTATCTTGCTGTCACTTAGTAAAGAGCATAGTCTCCTAAGCACAACGCTAAACTTAACCTATAGAATGCTAATTGGTAAGAGCACGATCTCCTAGGTGCATGATGTTAAAATAGTACACCTAACAAAAGAGCAATTTCCTTGCATGAAAAAACAAATAAAAGAAACATGAAAAATAGTGATAAAAGTTTAAATATTGGGAACTATCCTCTCAACCACTAATGCTAATACATTAAGCCTACATAATGCAATGCCACCAACATTGCTTAAGCGTAATCAATCATTTCACTCTAAGCATTTGACATATTGCCATTAGCAAATGAGAGCCCCTCACTCCAATGTGTGGAATATGTGTATTGAGTCTAATAAGTCATATAAGGTAGTGATTACCTTGTAACCTCACTACTGCAACACAAAAGCCTTACATCCTAATCATAAGGAACATAAATAGATTAGGCCATTAACTATTTAATAGCCTTACATCATTACATGGCACAAGCACATAAATAAACAACAACAACAAATGCAAGAAGTAATCGCGAAAGGAAGATCATTTCATTAACTCAAGATTGTTTTGATATAATGATTTAAAAAATTCTAAACTAAGGCTAACAATCTATTCCTACATTGGACTTTAGGTCCATATCTACTAATGTCGCCTTCATTGCAACATCTATTGCTTTAGTTGAATTTTTCAACTCTTGCATCCTCGCCACTAGCTCATCTCAATGTCTCAAGAAGCATAATAACGTAGCAACTTTTTTGCCTTAGTAGGAACAAGCCTCAAGCTCTCAACCTTGAACTTTGAAAGATGAGCTCCCTTGACACTCTTAACCAACTACTTTAGTTCATCCTCTGATAAAGACTTCCAAGGTCTATCCATCAATAGCATTGCCTCCCCTAACATTTTCATCATGATATGAACTAGCTATGTCTCCAACATATGAGAGACTTAGCCTAAAAATCCCTATTGATGAGGGTATTCTATCCTAACCAACTAGGTAAACACACCTATCAAAGATAGTAGAGTGATTAAATATGGATATCGTCCTTTAGAGACTACAAGTACTAATACTAACTTTTATGGGATAAAGATACGATAAGTATTTCTACTTTCATATTTTGGTGATTCAGTATCTAAAGTTTTATTCTTTGGAAATTTGATGCCTATAATTTGAAATAATGTATGATATAGTATCTTTGATAGGCACTAAATTTCTAAAGAATAAAACTTTGGACACTAAATTATCCAAATCCAAAAGTTCAAAAACTTTATGTGCCCTTTTAGCCACTTTTACTCTATTATCTAAGTAGCAATTCTAATGGATTAAATTAAAATAAGAATCTTTAAAACTATATAACTAACTAATTAACTATGAGGCTTAAATCAATTAGAAAAGCAAAACAATTAAAGATGTACTTCAAGAATGCAAGAACATGTATCTAGACATCGTTTCACCTAGAATCATTCATGTAGCTGATTAAAGATCATTCAATTCTATCTTTATTTTCTTGACCCTAAGAATTCCTTTATTAAATTAACAACTTTCTCAAGATTTCCAATTTCTAATCCTAAGATGATCAACCAGAAGCTCTTCCCAATCAAAACTCTTAAAATCACATTAAAGGTTCATGAATTCTTTTATTAGTTTTGACCTCGGTCCAAAGGATTTACATTATCTTATTTCTAAGATATTGTGCAACTCTCTCCAATTGTCTTAGGTCTAATTATAAACTTGATCTCTCGATCAATATACATAACATCAAATAATTAAATTGACACCCTAGAAATATCAATTCAATTCAATAAAGACTATACATAATTGAATCAAAAACTAAAGATTTCATTGAATTCAAAGAATAAAGATGAAGTTACATGATAATCATAGGTTCCATAAGTCTAGATACTAAAAAATCTAAGCGATCATCATCATGTCTAAGGAGTCTTGAAAGAAACAAAAACAAATCATGAATGTAGAACCCCTTCCATAAAAAATTGATTTTCACATTTGAAGTTGTAAAAGTCACTCTTTAGAATCTTCTCAAGCCTAAGACCCTCTCAAATTCATGTGCCAAATGTGTGCTCTAGGGTTTCCCTCTTTCTTTTTATACTACATAGAGATTTCATTAAAACAAGCTTAGTATGGCCCCTCGTGTTTGGGTCTTGTCTAGCAAATCTTCTTAAAATCCATCAAATCTTAACTGGCTTAAGAAATATCAGCTAACACAACCTACACACGATTGTTTCTAATTGGGTGTGTCTAATTTTCCTTTAGAGGTTGCAAGTTACACAACCCAAGCATGGTCGTGTATAACCTTCATGTATCTCACCGACTTCAAATTCCTTCTTCACTTGCTTACATGAACATAACTTAAACATTGTCATGTTGAATGGTGTGTTAACCTTCAACTGCTCATAACTCCTTCAATTTAACTCCAAATTATGTAAAAGTTGATTCATTTCATTCATTTTTTTTCTCAAATACTCATCAAAGCCAAAAATTAAAATATTATTTAATTAAGCACCAAATTCCTATTAAAATACACATAAAAGCATTGGGAAGTAATATAAAAAAAATCATCAACATATATATGCAATTTAACACCCATCACCTATCCATAGTATTAAGATTCTCCATTGGTGTGAAAAGATGAGAAGGCACAATAAAGCTTCAAAAGGAAATACTCTTCTCCAATGTAGTCTCATCCTCTAGAGTTGCTACCTTGTCTCGACAAGACACATTAGCAATTGGAGGAAGATAGGTATCTATAGGTGCTACATACAGCTCGACCCCATAAGTACTTGAGTGAAGTAGTGCATTGGCATGACTATCATCTTCACATCCCCCCATGATAGGTAAATTACCATCAAGAGTAATTTCACTAGCTTAGAAAGGGTTATCGTATTCCTTAATGTAATCATCATCATCAAAACAAGTTGGGGATTCTTTATGATCCACCATGTCTTGATCACCACCCTCCTTGTCACATGGGTGCTCGAGTGAGGCCTAGAGCTCTAGGAAATAGTGCTCCCCTTTGTACTACATACTAGAGGAGAGCCCATCTTAGTCTATAATAAGAATGAGAAATGAGATTAGATGAAGAAGGAAAGTTATAACAACAAGGTATATGTAAAGTTGTTACCTCTTGAACTAATGCACATTTGGTTTGTCTGGAGTCTATTAGCGAAGGCAACAGGTGATTATCCTTAGACTTTAAAGAAGGTCTCATTGTCTCCACATTGCCAAGAGACAAGGAGGCAACAAGTGAATATCCTTAGACTTTAAAGGTGGTCTCATTGTCTTTGCATTGCTAAGAGTCCCTAACTTTCTAGAGACATGTTTCATAACTTTTTTAGCACCATATATAGGTTTGGACCTAGGCCTTGGCAGCTTGAGATAGAATTCATGATGATACATAGTTGGTGCATGAAACTCATCATCTACAAATGCAAGGGTGTAAGCCCAAAAAACATCTATACAGTTTGACCAGTGTACCAACCAACCAATAGAAGTAACTCCGTGATGGTTTATAGAAGGAAACAATTGTCACACATTTGGATGAATTTTTTAAGTCACTTGGTAAAAGTGATTGACAATAAGATTTAAAACTTTAAGTAACAATAATGAGGTGAGGCACTACTTGATCAAAGCTACATTGTCTTGCCACCCTATAGGGTAAGTATACCATGACTTTCTGCTTAAAGAGTGCTTAGATAAGTCTCTATTGTCAAGCAGGAAGGGCAAGCTCCTTATAATGCACCAAAAAAGGAACCTCGCCTCGAAGTCATGCAGACTCTTGCAATTTCCAATCAAGGTTACCTCACCCTTCAAGCTTGGGGCATAGTATTTGCTACTATCTTCATAACATTGTATCTATTCCACATAAGGACATAATGTAAACTTACTATCAATATCGATAAGTTACAAGAGTGGTCACTTAAGCACCCCCTTTGGGCCATGCCCTAAGGAGGGAAACATTAAATTTGTGATGAGAATACTAGTTCCACATGTGATACGTTCACATAATAACCAGTCAAGTACATGGAGGCCTAATGATATAGGTTTAAGCATCGATACAATGAACCTAGGTTGAAGGGAGCTAGTCTAAAGCACTTATCATAGGCAATTCATATGGCCAATAGAAAGATCGTGTGCTCATGCTTTCCTTTGACCCACCAGGGAGCACAAATGAGGATAGTAAAAATGTGAAGAAAGCTGCAAGTTCATACTTGCAAAGAGAAAAAGAGAACCTATAAGTGGAGGATATAAATGTCAAGCATATAGACTCATATGAAGATACTTACTCCCTCCCATAATCTCGGCCCAAGACCCATGGCTTATCTACTTTACGTTCCTTGAAGAAGTATGCAAGTCAAGAAGAGAAACTTAACTTCTTCTTTTTAGTACCAGTAGCTTTCAAAGCACCAAATAAGAATATTTGAAAACTATGCTCCTTATGAGAAATCATACCTGCAGCAATGTTGGTCACCTAGAACCACATAGGTTTAAGAGCATAACCACATCCTATAGCATTGGAGTTATCTCCCTCCATATGTCAATTTAAGTACTACATCGGCAGATGAGGGCCTACCTTACCTCCATCTCACTCACAATTGGAATGATAGCCTTGTGGAAGTGTTAATAACATGTAAAACTTTAGCCTTGTTTATAGATCATGGTACTTCGACTTCATGACAACATATTCTACCTACGTATCCCATCTAGGGGGCTCCTTAAGTAATGCAAATTGAGTGTTGGAGAGCGGTAACTCTCTTCTCTCATTTCTAAAGTGCAATGTTGAATCTGCTCTAATGGTGCCTTCAAAATGAGCAAGAGGCTCCTACTTGATAAACCGGAGTTTCCCATCAGCAGATGGTATCTGACGCAGCGCGGAAAGCGTAACGAAACGAATCCGGATATGGATTGGTTTCACAACAACAAAGAAACACTCTTTGATGCAAATCTGGTTGCGCACAACCGGGAAAAAGGAGAAAATTCTCTCACGAAAATGTATTTGATAATAAAACAAAACGTAACCCTAGCATATTTGACAAAAGGGTATTTATACTTCCCCGTAAAATATCTAAAAGGGAAAAATCTAAGCGTATACGTGGAAATAAATAATAAAACACACGTCTATAACTTGTCGCATACACAGCCGTGCCTCCAGGCCGTGTATGTTTCTGGGCAAGTGACAAGCCTAGTACACGGTCTCATACACAGCCGTGTCTCTAAGCCGTGTATGACTCTGTGAAAGTTCCTGACCAAATACACGGCCGTGTCTAGGCCGTGTATGGGAGCCGTGCATGCTTCTGTGGGATACCCTGATCAAATACACGGCCGTTATACACGGCCGTGTATGGAAACCGTGTATGTCTCTGTGGAATATCCTGGTAAAATACACGCCCGTGCTTCTGCCCGTGTGTAGAGGCTGTGTATACTTCTGTGAGTTCCTTCCAAACACTACACGGCCGTGGCACAAGCCGTGTGTCTGCCCATGCCTCGTGTGTCTCCATCAGTATCGCACATAGTTCACAAAGTTTTGTTTTATCTTAGAATGTGTCTTTAGAAATTGTGTCATCCAATCATTTATGTTGAGACCTCGGAATGAGTGATGGATGTCCATCTAAATACACTAGCTGGTCACTTTGCTTGTTCAACTTGTGTCTTGAGTCTCGTTGTCCCTTGTTTCCCTCGCCATCGTCACTACACGATATTGCTTTATTTCCCAAGTTGATCGGTCAGAGGCAGTTCTAATCATGGGATATTGCCTGCAAAACAAAAGGGAAGAAATTAACAAGTGCAGATAAGTGTGGGTATGCTATTGGCCAAGGAAAAGTAGAGGTCCACAATAACAATAGCATCTATAAATAGTATGATATAGTTAATCGTATTTCGTTTAATAAAGGTCGTAAAGGAAAAAACAATAATAATAAAGGTCTTAGAGGATATTATATGCGAGAATTCAGACGTAAAGCAAACAAGGTGAATATTTGCAATTGTATGACGTAAGAGAGGTGGACCATCAATGCTAACAATTGGTGGCAACAATAATATACATATATGGATGGTGTTCCTCTGGACTCCTTTATAGGTAGCGGCCATATAAGAGAAGATGAGCGCGTGCTTGAAAATACGGGAAATTGAACCTAATGGGATCCGCTTGTGATCGAATGCTCCTAACTTGAACGAAGACAGCTATTATTGTAAATTTGTCTCTAATATTGCTTGCAAGGAGACCAAACAGGAACTGGCGAACAAAATGACAAGAATAATGAAGATAAGTGGTGGCAGCAGCAAAAGATTGAGCATGACATCTATTATATTTTTTTCGAGTAAGTTGGCAAATATGCATTAAACAAAAAAGAAAAGAAAAGAAAAGAAATAAACAAACCACCAAAAGTAGACCCTAAGATTTGGTCATGAGAATCTCTAGTAGAGGGCAAGTAACTTTTTCATGCTATGATAGTGGATATTTCGCCGAATGGTATGCGAAAAAGTATAACGGAAGGTATTCAAAATATTTGAAAAGATTCGATGTTTTCTCTCATCTTGATACATCAAGATATGATGAAAGATTAAGATATGAAATTTTATCGTGACATAAATTTATTAGGAGAAAGCTATGAGAATAGAAGGTGTTGTTACTTTGTTACTTGATCCTGTATTGAAGGTATATGACTTATATGAGATAATAAAATGAGCTAAGGGGGTGTCGAAGTTGATTCGAACATGACTATTTCTACGCTCAAGTTAATAAGAGAGATAAGATCAGAGTAATAGGATAGACAAAGGATGTTAAGAAAGTCAGATCTCTTACTTAAAGGTCTGATCCGGTAAAATATAAAGGATGAGAAACGGAAAAGTAAGACAGGAGTATGCCTGTGTAGCCGTGAAAACGTGGCTTGTGATACACATGTAGTAGGAATTATGACTTCATGCCCCTTCCTCTTGATAACTCTCTCTGCAATGTGTTAAAAGGGCATAAACGCGTGGTTTCATGGACAAGCGATATATATAAATGAACGAAGCACAACGAAGAAAGAGAACACGATTGCTCACGGAAGAATTGAAGCATGCTCCACACGAAGTTAAGCGAGAGGTCGAAAGCATTCGGAGTGGAACGCATTGAAATTGGGATAAAACAAAAAGGGTCGACACTATATTCCATAGGCCGGATTCTTGATTACGTGATTAGAAATATTTGAATGAGTAGAAGCTAGTGATTTCATATTGCAGTTTTGATAAACCTTGGATGAACAAGAAGTTTTATCTATGTATCCATCTAAAACTCGGTTTCTTGACTAGACAAGGCTTGAAAAAAAAAATTTGAAGACTCAAGTCTTTCCGCATAAGCATTTCATAATAAAGATGATCTCTTTACCTAATCATTTAGGAGTAATTTACATTTCCATGATCTTATAGGTAAACATTCATAATTGACTAGATTGTTAATACAAGTAATATCAAAATACCGAATCTTCCTTCTATATAACTCTCACATAGAATAAGATCGGTCGGTAATTGTGCATTCTTTATTATAGTCTTGTTTAATTTTTTTTTTTAATTTTTCATATTCTTACACATTATTTCCACCCCTTTAATTATTTCTACTTTCATGTCCTACGCAGTTTTAGCAAAGCCTAAATTTGACATTTATTATTGGACCAAAAAAAAGAAAAGAAAAGAAAAAAAAAACGGGGGGGGGGGGGGGGGGGGGGGGGGAGAATTCCCTTTTGTTTATTACCAAAAAAAAAAAAGGCCTAAAACTAGAAAAAACCATAGTAGCACAAATTTTAAAGGTGACTTAGTTAAAGAAAATAATTTCACTAAGATGTTTGAGCAACTAATGTTTAGGATAGATGGACTTGATGCAAAGTTAGATAATCATAGTCACAAACTTGAAACCCTTATAGGTTGCATGGACACCCTAGAAGCAACTAGGTTAGCCATTGGTTAGGATAAGAATGAACAAACTTTAAACCAAGCACTAAATAGGAATCCTGACTTAAAGGATAACCCACCCCCTAGAAGACATCTTCAAGGGAATCTTAGAGCTCAAAATGCTCGTAGGGTTGACCCAATGCATCATAAGATGCCACATAGGAATTTCTAAGAAGATGACCACTTAGAGCCTAGCTATGAAAATCCCCATATCGTGATAATCGTGTTGAAGACTCTAGTAACCATCTTAAGGTATATCCACCCACATTTAATGGTAGTCTTGACTCTACCGTCTTAATAAATTGGATGACAACTATGGAATAATGCTTTGACTTCTAGGATGCTAGAAAACCATAGGGTTCATTTTGCTAAGATGTTATTGATAGGTCATGCTAAACTATACTAGACTAATGTAGAACAATAGCTTTTGTAATTAGGATAACCACCTGTAGAGCATTGGGTAGAAATGAAAGTCAAGCTAAAGGAGAAATACATCCATTTATCTTATCAAGATAAGCTTTACCAACAATACATTAACCTGAGGTAGGGAACCATGACAATTGAGAAATACATGGCTAGGTTTGATAAGCTTTTAATTAGATGTGATGAGCCAAATTTGCCTAAGTTAACACTCTTTAGGTTTATGAATGACCTATGACCTGACATAAAAAGGGAGATTCATTCTCACTATGATAAGACCTTAGAACAAACCTTTTAGCAAGCTTCAGAGATTAAAAACTGGTTAAAACCATAAAGAATGTTTAGTCCTCAAGTTAAGGAGAAAATCTTTAAGAGTAGTAATTTTAATGAAAGAGTTAGTAAATCCATTGAAAGCGCCCCTGTAGCACATAAGTCTAGCTATCTTACTATAACTCGCGATAAGAACATTAAAGGTAAGAACACTGCCACAAAAAGTTATAAGGCTAGTTTTAGTCAGAGATGTTAAAAATGTCATGATCATGGTCATTTTGCTTATGAGTTTCCAACAAGGAACTTATGAAGAATTAGATCATATTCCACATGAGGGTGCTAGTAATGAAGATGACATGAGCTTGAATTGTGATGAGGGCAATTTGAGTGTTGTTCGGTGTCTCATTACCTAGCTTAGGAAGAAGGATTATTGGAGACAAACTGGCATATTCTACACTTACACAAAATGTAATGGTCATAACTATAAAGTGCTTATTGATGGGGATAGTAGCATTAATGTAGTTTCATAAGTTGTTATGTCTAAATTAAGTCTTAAACCTAAACTACACCCTACCCCTACAAGGTAACTTAGGTAGATAAGACTGATAAATGTTAGAAGACATTTAATTCTAGTGCCTATTAGTTATAATTTTATATGGATTTCATGTAATTTGTGAAGAAAAGAGTACTCATATGATTAAATTTTAATTTCAGGCATCAATGAAGACAAAAGAAAGGTTTAAGGATGATATGAGTAAAGGCGAGGTGAAATTTGGCAAAAAAATAAAGAAAAATGAATTTTTAGCTCAGCACAACCTATGTAAACATCCATGTTGGGTGAAGAAAATGATCAGAAACTACGTTAAGATGTACCCTAAGTCTAGCATAGCCCATGTTAATGAGTAGCAACAAGCATCCTGTTCAGCCCTGCCCCAAGCATGGCTATGTTGGAGGCCGTACTGAACTAAGCAGTGAAAAATAACGTGTTTCGAAGTCAACACGGCCTTGAGCACGGTCGTGCCGATGCCTATACTAAACCCTGTTTTTACAAGAACTATAAATAGACGCTTTATTTTATTTTAAAAAGACCTCTTTCCTTCTAGTTTCGTTTTGGAAACCCTGGGGGAGCTTTATTACAAACTTCAAGAGGAGAATTGTCCGAGCATCATTGGAGATCACAAAACAAACAAGGAATTATTCTTTTTATCATGAATCAATTATATTTCTCTAGATTCTTTATTTTTATTGAAAACTCCATTGAGGAATAATTCTTTATATCTTTTATCTTGTGAGACCCTAACTCATGTGCTGAACCATTAATTGATTAATGAATTATTTATATCTTTGGATCTATTCATGTGTTTCCCTTGTTCTTGTGATTGATTTATGCACCCATATTGATTGCATGTTTGATTTTTATTAAATTGAAAGAGGTTTTGTCTAGTAAATTAGATCTTCATGAATGGAGAGATTACATGTTTTACCTAGAGGTAGGAAAACATTGATTTTCTACAATTTATTAGAATTTTTTAACTTAATGAGATTTTGCATAGCGGTAGTGAGGGAGAGGTCACCATTATCTTATGTATGATTAAGAATTGATTAACTCGAGGGAGTAATTGATTTTACTTGAGAATTCCAGCAGTGCAAAGTGTAAATTGATTTGTTAATCGATATCTTATTTTGCGAATTTAAGGGTTAGGGTGGAACAAGATGGGTATATTTTGTGATTGAATACATTTTTAAGACAATATCATTCAATTCTAGGGTTACTAGGATTTGTTAGTTGTTAATTTAATTCATAATTTCCACATCATAAATTAGACTAGATAGTAGAGAAAGGTAATACTAGTATTTGTTTTCTAGATCTCAGAGGACGACACCTATTAAATCTATACTATAATCGATAGATACACTATCTAGCTCGATAGTAGATTTTATTGGTTATAAATTTAAAACTTTAACGATCGGTTAGATTCGAGCGCATCAAGTTTTTGGCGCCGTTGTCGAAGATCTAATAATGCAATATTAGGAAAAATCGTAGTATCTACTACTTTAGTCATTTTTTTTAATTTGTTTTATTTGTTTTTCTTCTCTCCATCTTTTAAAAAGTTCTAATTCACACTTGGTTGCCCTTTGTAGTGTATGACAAGGAATCTTCCCTCTAACATTCTTGATCTGGATCCTGAGATTGAGAAAACACTCCGCCAACTTCGAAGGAATACAATTTTCGAATCTTCTGGACAGTCGGTTAGTGAAAAGGGAGAATGTGATATAGCAGTGGCAACGGAGGTTAAAGAAAAAGAGCTAATAGAGGTACAGGTACAAGAAGTAATGGTTGAGGATTCACTAAAGACAAACATTGAGTATGCAAGGCCTACACTGGATGGCATAAGTCCAACCATTGTTAAGCCTCCCATTAGGGCTAATAATTTCGAGATTAAAGGTGTGGTGATTCAACTTCTACAACAATATTTTCAGTTCGACGGATTACCAGATAAAGACCCTCATGCTCACATTCAGACATTCTTAGAGATTTGTGAAACTTTCAAGAACAATGGGGTGACGGATGAAGTAGTGCGTACAAGATTGTTCTCGTTTTCATTAAGAGGGAAGGCTAAGATATGGCTTCAGTCATTGGGTCCTGAGGCTTTGACTACATGGGATGACATGGTAAAGGAGTTTCTGGACAATTATTCTCTACCATGCAAGACCGCCAAGCTCCGGAACGACATCTCTTCTTTCACTCAACAAGATCATGAAACAATATATGATGCTTGGCAGAGATAGACAGAATTGTTGAGAAAGTGTCCACATCACTAGTTACTTACATGGATTCAAGTTTAGACAGTTTTCAATGGGTTAAATCTAGCTACACGTCACTAGGTAGATGCCGCAGTTGGCAGTACTTTGAATACTAAGACTCCAGAGGACTCATTGAAGCTATTTGCTAATATGGCAAGAAATAATTACTAGTGGAGTCGTGGCAAGAGTAAGCAGAAAGTGCCAGAGATGTATGATGTAGATGTAATGACTACTTTGGTAGCAAGGATGGAAGATTTGAGCCACCAAGTTGCAACTCTCAAGAATCCGCAAGGATTACAACCACAACAGCAACATCAAATGGGAGATCTTGAGGAGGGTGTGAATCTTTTTGAGCAATATGAGCAGGTAGATTATCTTAGGAATCCAAATAGACAACAGTATAACCAGTATGGTAACACCTACCATTCGGGGATGAGAAACCATCCGAATCTGTCTTATGGAAACCAGGACTATTGAAGAGCTAATCTACCACCACCGGGGTATTCGAAGCAACAACCACCACTTTATCAGTCGTTATCGCTTCCATCAGCGCAGCCACTTCAACAAGAAAAAAAAAGAGTAACTTGGAAGATATTCTGAGTCAATTCATCCAAAACTCCGACGTAAGATATCGTAATCAAGAGGCCTCGATTCACAATCTTGATAAGCAAATTGGCCATTTAGCTAAAATGATGTCTAAGAGACAACCCGGCTCTCTTCCCAGCAACACGGAAAACAATCCAAGGGAATAGGTAAAAGCCATTACACTGAGAAGTAGGAAAGAGTTACAATCTGAACAGCGGTATAAAAAGAAGCAAGAGGATAATCAACCTATTGAAAAGGAGAAAATGGCACCTGAGAAAACATATCTTAAGAGGAGATCACCACCGACTGTCAAAGAATATGTGCCAAAAATTCCTTATCCAGCTCGCCTCAACCAGAGTAAAAATAAGAAGTAGTTTGGTAAATTCCTTGACCTATTTAAACAACTACACATTAACATTCCATTTGTAGAGACACTTTAACAAATGCCAAAATATGCTAAGTTCCTAAAGGATCTTTTATCTAATAAGCGGAAGCTAAAAGATGTGTCTACCGTAGAAGTTGATGCAAATTGCTCATCTATCATTCAGAATAAACTTCCTCCAAAGCTAAGGGATTCGAGCAATTTCACAATTTCGTGTGTCATAGGTGATACTTCAATTGATAAGGCCCTAGCTGATCTTGAGGCCAGCATTAATTTAATGCCATACTCCTTTTTCAAGAAGTTAGGACTTTCTAACCTAACACCGACTAGGATGAGTTTGCAGCTTGTTGACCGCTCTATAAAGATTCCCAAGGGGATAATCAAGGATGTCTTAGTAAAGGTAAGGAATTTCATCTACCCTATCGACTTTGTAGTTCTAGAAATGGATGAGGATGGGGATATCCCTCTGATACCTAGGAGACCATTCCTAACCACTGCCAAGGAAATGGTTGATGTGGAAGGAGGCAAGCTTACTTTGAGAATCAGTGATGAAGAGATGGTTATCCAAATGGTTACTACTATGAAACACACTATGTGCATTGATGACTCTTGTTACTCTATTGATGTTATCGATATGTCAGTAGATGTGCATATAAAGGAAGATCTGAGCAAAGATGAGTTAGAGCTAAGCTTAACATTGGAGGAGAAGAAGGATGTAGATAACCCAGAGGTTGCACTACTCATTGAGCAGCTTGATGCTTCAGAAAATGTTACACCTCAGCATAGGTTTGAAAAGTTGAGAACAAAAAATGAGGCGAGACTTAAAACTTCTATAGAAGAGCCACCAAGGTTGGAATTGAAACAATTACCAGAGTATCTGGAATATGCTTTCCTTGTAGAAGACTCAAACTTGCTGATTATTATAGCCTCAGATTTATCTCAAGAGTAGAAAGACCAATTACTTACGATCCTAAGAGCACACAAGCAAGCCATCACTTGGAAAATATCTTATATAAAAGGTATTAACCCCTCCTTCTATACTCACAAAATTTTATTAGAAGAAGGATTCAAGCTTGTAGTGCAACTACAGAGATGGCTAAATCCTAATATGAAGAAGGTGGTTAAGAAGGAGGTGATCAAACTTCTTGATGCTAGACTTATTTACACCATATTTGATAGTGGCTAGGTCAGTCCAATGCAAGTAGTGCTAAAGATAGGGAGGAATTGGATCTCCAATTGCAAGAGACTTAGTGTAAGAAAATGAAGAGCATCGAACCAACGACATTAAACAAGTGCACTTCTTGGGAGGTAACCCATGTCTAACTTAGGTACGCAGTGTTTCTTTTATTTTCTTTTTGTTATCACTGTCCTAAGTCTATTATTTTTAGAAATTTTCATATCTTAAGTGGAGTTTCTAAGCTTATTTAAAGAGAGCGAGAGTAATCTCTAAGTGTAGGGAAGCACCAATGACAAGTAAGGAATTTCAAATTTCAATCACTAAGTGCATTAGGTAAGTCTCTCTCTACGTTCATTTACACTTTTAAGAGCTGCACGATGATCAAAGTTGTTGTCTATTGGCTTGGGCATCTCTTAATTCTCCTCTACACAATCAATACTTAAGTTATGCATAATTTAAAGAGAGTCTGTGGAGTTTTCTTAATCAACACAGCCACGAGCATGGCCATACTAAAGCTAGGGCTAACTTTATCAAAGGTTCTATTTAATTTTTGAAGTCAGTACGACCACGAGCATGGTAGTGCTGAAGTTAGGGCTCCACATATAACACATTCTATGGAACTTTTGATATCAGCACGACCTCGAGCATGACCATGCTACAGCCAAGGCAGACCTGCCCTATAAAAACACCTCCTTATTTGCCCCTTTTGAAGGTCTACACAGCCTCGAGCATGGTCGTACAATAGCCCGTGTTGAAAAAAAAAATAAAAAATAAACCACACATATATACAATTTCTCTCTCTCCTCCCTCACTCTCTAAATTGTCCTCTAAATCTGTTGGGTGACTTCACTGGTTATATAGACTAGGATAGTCTAACTTTTCTTTTTTACTTTTAATTCTTTATTATTTTTTTAGGATGATGCAGCACAAACCTTGAGTTCCCAACTCTAATGATGACACACCATTACTGATTTGCTTTATACCCGACCTTGAACTCTACATGCAACCATCTACATATAAAACGAGGGACGTTCTTAGTGTCATTTTTCTTTTATTTTTTTCTTATTATTCCTTTTGTTTTTTTTTTCCTTTTCCCTTTTGTGTGCTTAATTTAGGAAGACATTAGAAACAATGTCTTGAATAAGTGTGGGGAAGGGCAATAGGGAAATGAAAAAATAAATAAATAAATAAAATTGAGAAATTTGGGTCCTACTTTACTTGTGTTATTTATGCACTGTCTTATTAAATTTTTCCCATTTGCAATTGATTTTGAATGTTGATTTTTAATCATTAAAAGAGTGAGATCCTTGAAATTGTGCTTATAAAAGTTAGTGATTTTGTGTCCCTTACTCACCTATTATTGGACTTGGTATACTTAATTAGAATTTTAGAATGAAATCTAAGTGGGGTAATCTTACTTACTATTTAATTATTGATTTTTGAGTTATAAAATAGATATAAGTCCTTAATTTAAATTTAAATGGTTGTATTTTTAAGCTTATTGGTTAATATATTTACTTTTCAAAAACTTTGAGAGCTCTTCTAACTTTTTTGTGAAAGGTGCATATGAAATCTATCACTTGGTGATTCCTCTTAAGTAATCTCTTGAAAATTAATTAATTACTGTGTTAATATAGCAATAATAAGAACAGGTTAGTTAGTATGGGCAGGCTTTGGTCCCTCAAAAGAGCGAAATTTGACTCCATTGCTAACTAGTCACTCAATTAAAGAACTAACAAGCCACTACTCCAATGACTTGAGTTCTCCAAGTTAAGAGTATCTTTATGAATCCCTAAGGTTAGGACAGTGGAGGTTTGATGGGGTCCCTTTAAAACCCAGTCACCTAAGGTCATCTGGCTTGGGATCGACCAACCAATGATATTATAATAACAAGATGGGATACAAAAAGGGTAACGTTCAGTGGATCTTGTAACTTGAATAATTAAGTCCGTAGGGACGCCTTCAATTGAGGAGATAACGTCTGTTAACTCGGGTGACAAACCCAAGATTATTGGCTGAACATTCGTTACATAGGTTGCAAGATCTTAAATAACTAAATTTAATATATCTAAAAGAAAAAAAGAGGAAAACTTAGAGGAAAAGAGGAAAACTTGAAAAAAAATTTAAGAGGTTTAACAAAAAGAGGAAGACAATCCATGGGAAAGATGGATGCCATATACTTTCACTTAAGGTTGCTATGCTTAGAAGAGGTAGTTGAACAATTTATATATTCTTTAGTAAGTGGTGAGATATGACCAAGCCACTTTTGCTTTGTTTGACTTTCTTCGTAACTTGGGAAGCATTTCTTAAATGGTAAGGGTAATAGCTTAACTTACTTGGATTAATTTGTAAACTCCAATTTTTTGTATGCCAGGTATACGTACAATCATGGTAGGTTTGAGTGGTAGGCACTAATGAATCACTAAGATCGAATTAAATAGAGGATGCTACTTGTGATTTAAAGTCTAACCATGAGTATAATTGATGAGAGGAAATGTATTTTATCCTTATTGTGTTTGCTTGAGGACAAGCAAACAGTTAAGTGTGGAGAGATTTGATAAGTGTCAAAAAACCCTTAATTCTAGTGCTTATTAGTATAATTTTATATGGGTTTCATGTAATTTGTGAAGAAAATGGCATTTATATGATTAAATTTTAATTTTAGGCATTAATAAAGACAAAAGAAAGGTTTAAAGATGATATGAGCAAAGGCAAGGTGAAATTTGGAAAAAAATAAAGAAAAGTGAATTTTTAGCTCAACACAACTTTCAGCACAACCTGCGTCGACGTCTGTGCTAGGTGAAGAAAATGATCAAAAACTATGCCAAGATGTGCCTTAAGTCCAACACAGCCCGTACTGATGAGTAGCAACAAGCATCTTGTTCAACCCTGCCTTGAGCACGACCATGTTATAAGTCGTGCTGAACTAGGCAATGAAAAATAACCTGAAGTTAGCACGGCTTCGAGTACGGCTATGTTGACACCCATGCTAAACCCTGTTTTTACAAGAACTATAAATAGACGCTTTGTTTTATTTTAAAAAGACTTCTTTCCTTCTGGCTTCGTTTTGGAAACCTTAGGGGAGCTTTATTACGAACTTCAAGAGAAAAATTGTTCGAGCATCATTGGAGATCACAAAACAAACAAGTGATTATTCTTTTTATCATGAATCAATTATATTTCTCTAGATTCTCTATTTTTATTGAAAACTCCATGGAGGAGTAATTCTTTATATATTTCATCTTGTGAAATCCTAACTCATGTGCTGAACTATTGATTGATTAATGAATTATTTATATCTTTGCATCTATTCATGTGTTTCCATTTTTCTTATGATTGATTTATGCATGTAAATTGATTGCATGTTTGATTTTTATTAAATTGAAAGAGGTTTCGTTTAATAAATTAGATCTTCATGAATAGAGAGATTACATGTTTTATTTAGAGGTAGGAAAATATTGATTTTCTACAATTTATTGGAATTTTTAAACTTAATGAGATCTTACATAATAATTGTGAGGGAGAGGTCTCCATTATCTTATGTATGATTAAGAATTGATTAACTCGAGGGAGTATAATTGATTTTACTTGAGAATTCCTGTAGTGTAAAGTGTAAATTAATTCGTTAATCAATATCTTATTTTGAGAATTTAAGGGTTAGGGTGGAACAAGATGAGGGGTATATTTTGTGATTGAATATATTTTTAAGACAATATCATTCAATTCTATGATTACTATGATTTGTTAGTTGTTAATTTAATTCATAATTTCCACATCATAAATTAAACTAGATAGTAGAGAAAGGTAATACTAGTATTTATTTTCTAAATCCTAAAGGACGACACCTATTAAATATGTATTATAATCGATAGGTATATTGCCTAGCTCAATAGTAGATTTTATTGGTTATAAATTTAAAACTTTAACGATCGGTTAAATTCGAGCGCATCAAAGACCACATTGCCTATCACTCAAAGATGTTTAGTCCCCTTGCATTTTACCACATACACAGATAAGATTTGGTGTGACATAGTTCTCACAGATATTACTCATGTGCTTTTAGGGAAGCCTTGGCTATATGACCTAGATGTGGTTCATTATGGTAGGACTAATACTTATGTGTTCATGTTTAATGGGAAGAAAATTAAACTTAGTCCTTCATTACCTAAAGAAATTAAGGTAAGTACCAACAAGGGAACAGTCAATGACATAGAGTAAGAGACACCCCTTCATGTGATAAGTGCTAACGAATTTAAACTTGAGTCTAAAAAAAATGATTTGAACATCTTAAAGGTTGAGGAGGCTAAAGACTTATCACCTAATGTAGGTTTAAACTTACCCATAGAGGCGAACCCTTTAGTTGAGGAAACTGATGACCCTTTTCCTAAGGGAAACCCTAGGAGATCACCAACCATTCTTGACATTCAACCTTCCCTAAACTTAATTCATAGACTAGCGTTACTTAGCTTACCACCTTATAGGATGAATCCTTTTGAGAATGCAGATTTAAAAAGCCAATATACTAATGTGGACTTTGTGTTAAGCTTGCCTACTACACCTACGAAACACAATTTTAATGCTTCTCACACTACCAAATTGTTTTTTAATGAGATTGTTAGCTTGCATGGGTTATTTGAAATCACATTGTCAAATAAGTGTGCTAAACTTGTAGGTTATTTTTGGAAGACACTAGATAATGCTAGGTATCAAATTACTACATTTCACTCTATAGCTAACAGTCAAGCTAAATTAGTCAATAAAAGTTTATGTGATTTGTTAAGGTGTGTGGTTGGTGACCTTTTGTCTACTTGGGATAGTATCCTTCCTATGGCTAGCTTACAATAGTTTAGTGAACAGGTTCCTTAGATTGAGTTCCTTTAAAGATGTATTACACTATCAGCCTAAACGTTAAGCAATGAATTATCTACTATACATGTTCATCATAAGTGTCAGGAATTTCAAGAAGGAGATGTAGTTCCACAAGGGTCTTGCAGGAAATTAACATGCTAGAAACATGCAACCTTTTAAAGTTTTGAAAAAGATCAGTGAAGAGCTTCAACCAGATATAGTTCTACATGTTCCAATGCTAGGAGGAAAGAAGAAAAAGGTAGATGATGTTATTGATGATCCAATTATAAGAGATGGCAGGTACTTTCTTCTCAAGTGGGTAAATCGTTCACCTTCAAATGCTACATAGATTATTGAGTCAAAGTTTCACGGGATTAATTCAGACCTTTATGAGTAGCACATTATCTTCAATTCACCATAGGTGGATTTCTCCATGCCAAGGAGAAATGATGGGGATCGTAGATACATACATAGGAGTTCACATTAGCTACATCAATTCATATAGCATGAATATTTTTATATTTAGTTATTTTATTTATACTATTATTTGAGTTAAATTTAGATTTATTATTATCTTTTATTCCATTAAATTGTTAGTTTTCTTTGTTGTTTTTATTACTTTTAGGTGGCTAATTAATAGCCATTAGATTACGTTTATATCATAAAACTCATGTGTGACATTAGGTTTATATAAATAGTCTTATTATTAGGGTTTTGGATATAATGTTATTACTGGAATAATGACTTATATTCTTGAATTAAGTGTGATGCTTTTTTTTTTTCATCATGTGGTGTGAAATCATACAATTAAAAACTTCTCCTTCATATTTTATCAATTAATATTGTTTAGGTTTTATTTCATTTCTCGTCACTCACAACGAAGTTTATTGCAATACCTTGGTACTTGGCAACTTTCGATCTTCGGAGACAAAGTTTGAATTGAATTTCAAGATTGCCAAGGTGAGTGCACTGTCCTTCATCAACGTTGGGAGCTATAAGCAGAAGTTGTGATATTGACACTGGGAGAAAGAATAATTAATAAAAAAAGAAAAAAAAGGGCAACGTGTTATTCCATGGGCCTTGATTCTTGATTACATGATTGGAAATATTTATATGAGTAGAGGAGTGATTTCATATTGCAGTTGTCAAAAATCTTGGATGAACAAGAAGTTTTGAAGGTTCGTGATTATGCATTCTTTACTATTATTCTTGTTTAATTTAATTTTTTGTATTTTTATACATCATTTCCACTTTCTTAATTACTTCTGCTTCCGTGTTCCACATCAGTAGGATAAAAAAAAAGGAAAGAAAGAGTGGGGGAATTATTATACGTACCTGCTGCGTCTTGTTCTTGGTCTGATGTGTCAATGAAACGAGTCCACATCACCTGCCAAGGAAACATAGAACTGGTGTGAGAATTTGAAGCCGAGGAATCTAAAACAAAAAGGGAAGAAGAAGAAAGGCTCATGCAAAGGTCTACTATTGTTTATTCTATCCGTGTTTGACAAAGATGGCGAACAAAAAAATGGATACCCAGATGGATATATATATATATATATAGCCAACATGAAGAGGCTTAAAGATAAATGTTGAAAGATTTGATCTTGATGTATAGAAGGTTTGAAAGATTACATGAAGTTTGTTAGGACAAATGCAATATAGGGTGTATATATATCCATCTGGGTATTGATTTTTTTCTTCGCCATCTTTGTCAAACACGGATAGAATAAACAACAGTAGACCTTTGCATGAGGATGACTCGAAGATCTGAAATCTTTTTTGCATAAACAACAGAAAAACTAATCTAATTATTGGTATAAAAGTATGCAAATAAATGGAAGGGTGAAAGAAAGAAAAAGAATATCAATGATATATGATTTCCCAATATATGTAAGGTTTATTTTTATAAAAAAAAAAAAAAAAAAAAGAGGCTTCTGTTACGGATCAGTATGGATCAGCGGAATTATATATATATATATATAAGAAGCATGATGTAACTGTAAATTGTGTTTAAAGTTAGAGGCTGAAAAAAAAAAAAAAAAGAAGCAAATATATGAATGGTATATGGATTCATTGGTTCCTCTCAACGGATCAAAAACAGGGAAATCAACGCATATCAACTACAAGATTGATAACAATAGCATTGCTTTGTATCTAGAAATGCTAAGTTGCAACTTAGCTATTTAAAACATGTAATTGATATTCAAAATACTTCAACTCTATCTATGAATTTCGGATAATAAGCAAAATATAGAGGGTTAAAATTATAATTAGACTAAGCCTATTCTTTAATTTGGGCCTAACTCCATACGCTAAGTGAAAGGGGTTATAGAGTCCGATTTATATATTGGATGATTTAAAGAGAATTGGTTTAATAGGTTCGAAACAAGGATCGCTAGTTCAATATGTTTGCATATAACCTTTCTGAAGTATGTTTATGCACTAATGAGTAGGGCTATTGGCTTTAACTCATTAGTAAACTCATTCAAAACAATCATGAAATAAGCAAATTTCATCTCATCCGTTGATTGCCAAGACAATCAGATAAATGTCATCAAAATCAAGAACCAATAAATACTTAACTATTCCTCCTCATTTGATACTACTAGAAGATATTAGAAAAACAGCACTCTAGTATACAATCTTTACTCTTAAGAATCACACACATTGCATAAAATTACTCAAATAGTCCATAATTCTACTGCAATTTTTAGAACCCCTAAGAACCTTTCGAAAGCAGGATCATATCTGCCTTCCTTAGATAGACATTGAAAGGGATTTAGATTATTTAGTTTTTCCTTTTCAATTTAACCATTTTAAGATATTATTATATATAATTAATAGATGAAATAATAAGGATCGTTCAAATTTTAAAATAATCTTAATAATCAATTAATAGGATAAAAATTGAGAGGTGCATCCATGGGAGTATTTCAGATCTTTGTCTTTGTCTTCCCTGCCGATCCGAGGGTGATATAGCGTTAATCACGGACAACTAGAATTGAGTGCTTAATTGTATTTCCGAGCGAAAGAGAAGAATCCAATCTCCGTTTGGCGCCGCCGCTACTACTGTCTGTTACAGTGGAATACGCGCGACGTAGGAACAGTAGAGCAAAAAAGTCGCTGTTGACCGCTGTCTTTGTACGGCTATTTTCCCCTACTCTCCATCCCACAATAACAACTCCGTTCCTCCAACAGCTCCACCGTGACCCAAATTCCCTCCAATAAGTCACACCACTTGTCATCCTCACATTTGCCAGCACTCTTTTCACGGCTTTAGTGAAAAAGAACTTTTGATGAGTCTTTCTGTCGTGAGCTGACGAAGAAGAAAGCGAAAGAAACCTTAGCTTTGAAGTTGAAGATTCTCGAGAGAAACAAGAGAGAGAGAACTCCCCACGATAGATCATGGCGGCGTTTATCGGCGACGAGGCGGGAGTCGGCGGTTTGACTCGTCCACTGGACGAGGCCTACACGGAGTACAATCCAACTCCTGCTTCTCAAGGATTTGAATCCTTCTCCAGCTTCGATGCTAATCTATCTCCGACTTTCAATTCCCACTCGTATGGATCGAAAGACGATGTGTTCGCTCCGGAACAGAACGGCGGTTTCGGTACATCAGACGGACCGACCTTGCCTCCTCCGGGGGACATGCAGCCGGAGGAGGGCTTCGCGCTCAGAGAATGGAGGAGGTGAGATGCAGTAGTCGTCTACAGTATTATACTGAATTGCCTATTAATCTATTAATAATTCGGCAATCATAGGGTATGGAGGGAGCGTATATGACTAGACTTAGCTTTAGAAGTACGAAGAGTAATACGTGATAGTCTGGAAGCTCTTGATTTTGTAGGCAAAATGCAATAAGGTTGGAAGAGAAGGAGAAAAGAGAGAAGGAGATGTTGAAGCAAATAATCGAGGAAGCAGAGGAGTACAAGATTGAATTCTACAGGAAGCAGAGTGTTACTGTGGAGAACAACATGGCCTCTAATAGAGAAAAGGAGAAGGTGATCGTTATACAAATCGAATCTTCCAACTCTTTTAACTATCTAGTATATCTTCGTATCTTTCTATTGCTAGATTGGTTTCACTTTCCTTGTTAGTGGATCAAAATTTATCATTAGATTTCCGGTGCTTAAGGATATCAATCATTGTTTAAAGATTCGTTATTTCTTCTCATTACTTGATGTTGAACTTGGTGGCAATATCGTTTGGCCAAAATGAACACTAAACAGTTGCAATTTGTGTAGTTTTCATTAATGAGTATCTCAGAACACTGAACGATTGATTGCATGGAATGTTGCTTTTCCAAATGGCCTCTTCACAAGCGTTCCAGGAAAAAATTATCACTTTCCTTTTGTGTAAAATCTAGATGCGAAACGTCTTGGTATAAAATAGATTTCAACAGCAATTGTTGTCTGATTCTTCTTGACTATCTTCTTTGATCCCAGCTATTTCTTGCCAGCCGGGAAAAATTTCATGCTGAAGCCGAGAAGAACTACTGGAGGGCAATTGCCGAGCTCATACCGCATGAGGTTCCAACAATCGAGAAACGGGGGAAGAAGAAGGAGGAGAAGAAGCCTTCAATCGTTGTCCTCCAGGGGCCAAAGCCTGGGAAGCCAACAGACCTATCCCGTATGCGACATATACTCCTCAAACTAAAGCACAATACCCCTGACCACATGAAACCTAAACCACCTCCCACACCAGAACCCAAGAAAGATGCTGAACCCGGTGCTCCAGCTGCCGGTGCAACTTCAGCCAATTCAATGAAATCTGCTACTGCGGCAACTTCAGAGATTCCATCCACTGCTCGAGAGCAAGACTGCTAGTAGCAAATGGCGATTTGCTTCTGTGTAGAAGTTTTGCGCCAGATCTATTAAATGTAATATCGTAAATCTTGTAGCTTTATTTCGCATGTTTATCCTTTCTTCCTTTAGCCCTTCATCTCTGTATTAAAAACCTGGTAGCTTTCCCTTTTGTAGCTCCATGTCTGGTTTGTTAGATGCTTCGAACAATTTCGTTGCAAGTTCTTGCATTGGTCTAGTCAGCTATGGCAAGTTCTGCATGTTACACAATATCCCAAAAATGAAACCTTGACACGAATTTGCGCTGTGTTTGGATGGATTGAACGTGTGTGGATGGATGGAAGCTGGTTGAAATCTAAGAAAAACGGTAGAATTAGGAGAAATTAAAGTGCTTTAGTAAGCGAGGAAAATGGGATGAATTGGATGGAAATGAGTGGTATTGTTTTCATTCTCTAACCACTTTTGTTTTCTCCAAATTTGGGAAGTACCCGTAGGAAATGAGTTTGAATATTTCACGAACTTACGAAAATACCCTTAAAAAGGGCTACTCATGACACCTCACTATATATTTTAAAGAGTAATTTAAACTGTTTATTATTTTGTTTCCCTTCTTTCAATTTCTTTTACCTTAACCAAACACAAACTATAACAAGCAACAAGTGGTCCTGAGATTTTCATAAACTTTCTCTTACTAGAAGTAGAATCGCTAGCAAAACATTGATGCTGTGTTGAATGTAATATCATCACTCAGACTGGGCTGGTGGAATGTATTTGCCTTAGCCTTAAATCTTCTAATCTACTATGTACGCGATATGCCCTTTCATTCAACCTATGTTCAAGGAATGATCGAGAAGTCAATATTGACAGTATGACATGCAAGATGAGATAATAGGATTGGATTAAGTATGAAAAACTATATGGTGGTGGAGTAATATTAGTTCTTGATAAAAAAAATTGCAGAGGCATGCCTAGGCAGTGGAAAAGCAGATTTCAGTCATGATTCTATGTATATTAAAAATAAAACAATTCATAGACAAACCTTAAAGCTGCAATATTCACTGTACAGGCTACTGTATGTTAATTGCATTTGGAAAATCTTATCTGAATGTTATCTCACACCAAACAGTAAACTTTCCAGCTTCTTGCATGCATAGAAGATTGTTTCACCTAGTAGCCAAGCCAGCTTCTCTAAATGCACCAGGTGTCACTGGTTGCTCCAGATACTCTTCAATCTAGGCATAACCAACAGGAACTGCTAAGCACTAAGCACCAAGCACCAAATGTATCGAGAACATGCAATTAAACCTTTTATTTTCAATATCTCAAGGTCAAAGAAATCAGCACCTACAAAAAAAATACAAGAATTTACCGATTCCTAGCTACTCTACCTTCGAGCCTAGTAATCTGACATTTTTAACCACACCCCTCCAACCCAAACAACACCACCCCCACCCCCCACCCCCAACACCCCCCCCCCCCCCCCCCCCCCCCCCCAAAAAAAAAAAAAAAAAAAAAAAAATCTTCTAACCTGTTTCAAGCTACTATCAATGAGCATAACTGCAGCGAGAAAGAATTATAGTCTTCTTATAAGGCTTCAAAATGCTCAGAAGTCAAAACTGCTGGTAGACCTATTGTCACTGGAATACTGATAATTAGTCATCTTGGAAGTACTTGACTCATGCCCTCCTGGAAGCTCGATGGTGTTGAGGTCACAAGTGGATTTAGTATTTTCTTGCCTCTGTTAGCCTGAGAAGATGATGCCTCTAAGCTGCTCTCTTTACCTAACTGTTCAGAAGTATTGCCCCGGTATATTCCCGGCTCTGTTAGTACCTTTTCATTAAGGCGAACCTTTTTAGACAGCATATCCACCACTTGCTTCATCGTAGGTCTTTGACTTGGAGATTCTTGGGTACAGAAAAGTGCAACTGTGATAACACGCAACACCTCATCTTGTGGATACTGATTTAATTCTGGATCAACAATCTCCACGAGTCTGCCTTCTTCTTTAAGTTTCCAGGTCTGCAAGATAACAGCAAGAATTAGCTGAAACAATAATTGCCATAAGATCAACAAAAGAAATATCTCGAGGACCAAAACAATGAATGCTACAAGATCAACAAACAAATTATCCTGAGGCATTCAATATGTGGAAATAAAATCTTCAGAGTATACCTGATTTAGGAAGTGAGGAAGGTTGATTGGTCCACAATCTATCAGCATCCCCATAATAATCAAACTACCAGACAAATCCACCCTCATGATGGTTTAGTGAATACCAATCAACCTAATATCTTCATAATTATACTCCACATTTTTTCCCCACATTATTTTGTGCCTGTGGTATGGCATAAAGTACATGGATTGAGATTCTTTGCATGACCCATTTAACAGAAAGCCTTCACGCATGATAATTTATATTACAGCGTCAAATACAATGTTTTTCTATTAAGTAGTAACGCTCCTTTAGTTCCCTTGGTAAACTTGTTCCACCTGATGCAAAATTTCATTTTATGGATAAATGGCATTGTAATCTCAATGCGGACACACCTCAACATACCTTAATAAAGTGCTTCACCACTCATTTCTTTCTCAATCAATTCTATTGTCAATGTTCACATCTCATGCTCCTTTTCCACACATATACCACTCCATTCATCTTATCTATCTTTGGGGAACATCCAACCATTACAGTGTGTAATTGACCCTAGAAAGGAATGATATAACTATGAGAAAATGGTCTATTCAGCTATGAATATCCCTAAAAAATAATTTAAAGTCAAGGACGGGATGGTAATTTGGAGTGGGAGATCAATAGTGAAATTTGACCTAATTGAGTAAACTCTAAGACCCTAAAGCTGCCTTGTTAGAATTGTTCAACCTCCATACCACTTTTATCAGAATACTCTCTAACACTCGCTAGAAGCAGTTATGGACAGGGAGTGAAGACAATTCAAGGGAAGGCCTAGAAGACAATTATAAGGACTCATCAATTGACAAGGAGGAAGCACAAGGAGCCATCAAAAGGGGCTTCAACCTTTCGATAGAGATAGGTGCCCAAGATCTGATCCTAATTGAAGTTTAAGGTATTTGTTTGAGAATTTGACGTGACTAACAGCCCCTGTGGTTCCCTCTTTCAGGATATGTGCTAGATGTACTGGCTCTTAGAATCTTATTATCCTTATAGTTGCAATGCATGCAATTTGCAAATGAACCTAATCAACAAATGACCCATAAGATGTGTGCTGTTTGCTCTTTCTTTGTTGGATTGCTTGATGCAGGACACCTAATACTAACATGGTGTAGAGTAGGTGACCACTAGCATGGGTCAGAGGGTCACCCGTTGCATAGTCTAAGGCAAGGTCGTTGTGGACAGGCCAACAGTGGCCATTATGAACAAAGAGAGAAGATTGAATTATGTGAAAGCTTTTTTTATTCCCTCAAGCTTAGCTAGGTATTTATACTGATTGTACAAGCTACAAACTAGGAAATATACAAATTAGGAAAGTACTAATTTAGGCTATACAATCTTTACTAAAAATAGACAACCTAAACTAGGAAACATATCTTTCTAATCTTAACACTCCCCTTCAAGCTGGAGCATATATATCATAGGCTCCAAGCTTGTTATAAATATATTCAATTCGTAAGCCTCTCAGTGATTTTGTAAGAATATCTGCTAGCTGGTCATTTGAATTGACAAAACTTGTGACAATACAACCAGATTCAATCTTCTGTCAGATGAAATGACAATCTAATTCAATATGCTTTGTTCTTTCATGAAAAACTGGATTTGAGGCTATATGAAGAGCTACTTGATTGTCACATATCAACTTCATTTGTTTCACTTTAGTGCATCCCAATTCTTGAAGAAGCTGTTTCAACCAAATAAGTTCACAAGTTGCAAGTGTCATAGCTCTATATTCTGCTTTTGCACTAGATCTAGCAACCACATCTTGTTTCTTGCTTTTCCAAGAGATTAGATTTCCTCCAATCATAACACAGTATCCTGATGTAGACCGTCTATCTGAGGGAGAGCCTACCCAATCTGCATCAGAATATCCGACAATATTCGAATAACCTCGATCTTCATATAAAAGACCTTGTCCTGGAGCTCCTTTGATATAACGAAGAATGCGAATTACTGCATCCCAATGACTACTACACGAAGCTTGAAGAAACTGACTAACCACACTCACTGCTAATGAAATATCGGGCCATGTAATAGTGAGATAATTTAATTTACCAACAAGCCTTCGATATCTACCTGCATCTTCCAATGGCTCCCCCTATCCAGGAACAAGCTTGACATTTGGATCCATTGAAGTATCCCCATGCTTACAATTCAACATACCAGTTTCCTCTAAGATGTCTAAAGCATACTTTCTTTGTGAAATAGCAACTCCCATTTTTTATTGTGCTACTTCAATTCCTAGAAAGTATTTCAACTTTCCCAAATCTTTAGTTTGAAACTGGCTAAATAGATGCCTTTTAAGTTCAAAAATTCCGTCACGATCACTACCTATAATGACAATATCATCAACATAGACTACAAGATAGATACTTTCACCAAGGTCATTGAGACAGAAGAAGATAGAATGATATGCTTCACTTTGAGACATGCCAAATTGCAGTACTACTAAACTAAAACGGCTAAACCAAGCTCGAGGTGACTGCTTAAGGCCATATAGTGATCGTCGAAGGCGACATGCAAGGTGTGACTCCCCCTGAGCAACAAACCTAGGTGGTTGCTCCATATATACTTCCTCAGCTAGTTGCCCATGTAGAAAAGCATTCTTGATATCCAGTTGATGAAGTGTCCAGTGATTCATTGCAGCTAAGGAAAGAAGCAAACGAACGGAAGCAATTTTTGCTACAGGAGAGAATGTATCACTATAATCAAGTCCATAAATTTGAGTATAACCTTTGGCAACTAGATGAGCTTTCAATCGATCAATCTTCCCGTCAGGACCTATTTTCACCGTATAAACCCAACGATAGCCAACTGCAGATTTTCTCTTTGGCAGAGGCACTAACTCCCAAGTACCGCTAGTATGAGGAGCATTCATTTCCTCTATCATAGCATTGCACCACCCTGGATGCTCCAATGCTTGTCGAACAGTCTTAGGTATGGATACATCAAACAAGGTGGAAATAAAGGCATAATAGGACGGAGAGAGACGATGATAACTCAGAAAATTATAAATGGGGTGTGGATTGCAAGAGGAACGAATACCTTTTTGAACAGTAATAGGAGCTATTGGCACTTCTACTAAAGGTGAGACTCGAGCCGGAGATGACGAAGTTGGAGCTGAACTTGAGTCAAAAGTTGTACAAGTGCCTATATCAGTAGGAACATCATCATTGGTATTAGGAGAAGGACGAGGACGACGAGAATAGACTTGGAGAGGACAATTGTCTTGAGCTAAAGGACTAACAGGGAGAGGGATAGGTAAAACAGTAGGAAGAAGATGCATTTGCTCAGTGTTTGGTGCAAAATATGGAGTGGTTTCAAAGCAGGTTACATCTGCTGAAACAAAATATTTACGTATGACGGGATCATAAAATTTGTAACCTTTTTGAAGACGAGAATATCCTAAAAAGACACATTTGATGGACTTGGGTAAAAGTTTGTCTTTGCTAGGGGTAGTATCATGAATAAAACAAGTGCAACCAAATACACGCAAAGGTACATGATGGAGTTTTTGTGTTGGAAACAAGATGGAATGTGGACTATGGTTTTGCAATACTGAAGAAGGCGTTCGATTAATTAAATAACAAGCTGTGAGTATTGCATCTCCCCAAAATCGAAGAGGAACATTATGGTGTATAAGTAAAGTACGCGCAGTTTCAATGAGATGCCGATTTTTGAGTTTAGCAACCCCATTCTATTGAGGAGTATAGGCACAAGATGTTTGGTGGAGAATTCCTTGAGAAGTCATGAAATTAGTAAAATGGGAAGATAAATACTCCTTGGCATTATCACTACGCAAAACTTTAATGGAAATACCAAACTGATTACAAATTTCAACACAAAAATTTTGAAATATCACAAATAATTCAGAACGACTTTTCATTAAAAATACCCAAGTACAACGAGAATAATCGTCAATAAATGTGATAAAATATTGAAAACCCAGAGTTGAACTGACACGACTAGGACCCCATATGTTTGAATGAACAAGATCAAACAATGATGTAGCCCTATTATTGACTCGCTTAGGAAACGAAGCTCGAGTTTGTTTTCCAAGCTGACACGACTCACAATCAAAAGAAGATAAAGTTGAGAGACTAGGAATTAATTTTTGGAGTTTGGTGATACTTGGATGTCCCAAACGACTATTAAAGTAGGTCGGTAGAGGCAGTGGAATTGAAGGCAACTGGTGAGTGTGGAATGGATAGGTGATACCAACCCCTGTGACTCACATCCTGCTCCAATCGTCTTCCCCGAACTATGGTCCTGTACAATAACAGAATCAACCAAAAAAGTAACAGAACAATTAAGATTTTTGGTGAGTTTGCTAATGGAAATCAAATTATATGGACATTCAGGAGCAAACAAAACTGATTTTAAAGAAAAGAAGAAGGTAGTTGTACGTCCCCTATTCCTCTAATAATAGTTTGTAAACCATTAGCAAACGTAACTTTGGAAGAATTTAATGGGAAACTGAGATTGGAGAAAAGGTGTTTATTACCAGTGATGTGATCAGATGCACCTGAGTCTAGTATCCAAGGACCAATGGGGGAAGACCTGGTCAAACAAGCAAAGGAATTACCGAAGTGAGGGACGCTAGTTGAGGATGATTGCTGTTTTGCTGATTGGTAATGCAAGTACTCGGTGTAATCAGTGCCAGCCAAAGTAATTGAGTCTATCGGTTGGTCCTTTGAATCTGGGAATGGAAGTATTCCATCTCGATGAGTTTGTGCCGTATTAGCTGTAGAACGACCAGTGGATTGATCAGTACGTGGTGGCTTGCCATGTAACACCCAACAAGTGTCACGTGTGTGACCAAGCCTGTCACAATGAGTGCAATGTGGTCGTCCCCTTCCTCTTTCTTTTCGACCACCTCCTTGACCGCCTCCTTGACTTGATTGATTTCGAGTCTACATAGCTAATGTAGACGTCTCATTAGTATCAACTGGATTTATGAAAATACGGAGTAACCTGGTAGAGACTTCCTCAAAAGAAGGAATAGTATGGCCTGATAGGATTTGATCCCGTACAGATCCAAGATCAAGTCGCAATCCTATCAAGGCTATGACCATAAAGAACTTACATCTTTGTCGCTCCAGTGTAGAATTATCATCAGAAAGAGGCATAAGAGAATTATATTCATCTTTTAATGTCTCCAACTGCCCTAGATAGGTAGCCATGTCGTCACTACTTTGTTGCAAACGAACGATGTCTGAAACAACCTTATATATCCGTTGCACATCATTTGTATATAAAGACATGGCTTTAGTCCAAAACTTACAGCAAGTTTTGCAGGACTGAAACAAATTAATTAATTTAGGATCCAAAGAATTCCATAAGTAATTACATAACAAAGCATCAATTTTCCTCTAGTTCACCCTATTAGCTTCAGCAATAGTACTAGAATCTTTAGTCAAATGATCTTCATAACCTTAACCCATAAACCATAATTCAACTAAAGCAAACCAAGATGAGTAGTTACCACCACCTTGTAGTCGGACTGTGGTAATATTCAGTGAATTGGAAATAGTGGAAAAGACCTGTCTTTCCACCTCTACCTTTGAAGACTCCATTGCCATATCGAGAAATGTTCAGAACAGAGGAGAACAGTCACGAGTAGTGTACTGTTCAACGAGAGAGAGAAGAAATGCAGATGTCCGTTGGGAAGAACAACCACTAGAACCAAAAGGGGAGAGGCCGGTGATCCTAGCGCCACCGGTCTCGCAAGATTCCGGTGACCGGAGAGTAGCGCGTGTGTCCCACATGCCGACGTGACTGAAAGCTTGGAATGGTGCGTGAGGAGTAACAACGAAGAATTCGGCGATGGGCTTCGAGGGATGGCTAGGTCGGCACCTCTTGCTGCTGTTGGAGTGGGTGGTGAGATGAAATACTGGTCTTAGACCAGTGGAAAGAAAGAGGCTGAGACTCGTCAAAAAACTGCACTGACTGATGGTGAGAAAAAAGGTTTATACGGAACCTTGCTCTGATACCATATGAACGAAGAGAGAAGATTGAATTATGTGAAAGCTTTTTTTATTCCCTCAAGCTTAGCTAGGTATTTATACTGATTGTACAAGCTGCAAACTAGGAAATAGACAAACTAGGAAAGTACTAATTTAGGCTATACAATCTTTACTAAAAATAGACAACCTAAACTAGGAAACATATCTTTCTAATCTTAACAGCCATTATAGTGCATTGGGAAGTCAGGAAGCAATCAAGGTTAAGGGCTGTCAAGCCAATGAAAAATTAAGATATGCAGGTCACGAGATCTACTATCAATGGCCTTTGCAGGGTGGAAACTTTGAGCACCTATTACCAAATGTGCAATAGGGTATTGAGACATAGACCAACTACAAATAGCTGCATCAGGTCGAGAAACCCAAAAGAACTAGCTATTGTTTGTTAAGTGTGAACAACTCAAAATAATGTGTTAAATGAAATTGACGGTCAATTAATGCTTGTGATAGGTCTAGAATTGCATGTGTGACATTTACATGATGTATGCAATTGACATCCACTTTTAGGTTAGGTGCTCATTAGGCTTTGTGCTTAAGTGAGCTATGAGTTGAGGATAGAAAAGATGGCATGTAGGAATGAATCAAAAATCTTTTTGATATTTATGTGGAGAAACTGATAACACTTAAATTTTGACAACTTCATGATTATAATAATGCTTAAATTTTACCCTCAATGCCTTTTTTTTTTTTTCAGATGAACGCATATATTAGTGACTTTTATCTAAAAATATATATACAAGTCAAATTTTAAGTTATAGCTACAATGTGTAGGCAAGCCTTACACATTCCATGAGGCAAGTTGCCATGTCATCCAAAGATTTTGAGGCTTGATAGTTTATTGTTCTTCTCAAATAGGCAACATATATTGTAATGTGATGTAGGACTTCATTGAAGAAACACTAGAGTTGCTTTAACCTTACTATGTGAAATAAGGCATGAATTCAAAAATTATCCAACGGGCATAGAATGGAGGCATATTTCACACCTTACTATGTGAAATATTCATTATACCCTTTCCATGCATGCAAAACCCTAAAACTTTCTATCATCTTCTTCCTTTAGAAACCTAACCACTACTAAAGCTGGCAATTCATGTCAACCTATCCTGCCTTGTGTTCATATTTAAACAAATTCATATCTTGAAAACCTCAATCTATAATCTATCCATTTATTAATCATGTATAAAACCTTAAACCCATAACCCGACTCATTTAATAATTATATTCCATATCCAAGTTTAATCCATCTATTGATTAAAAAGTTATAAATAAATTTATAAAATAGATATAAATACATAAGAAAAAGGACAATTAGAAAATTAACATTTATAAATAAAAATGATATAATCTTAACACTCAAATATAAAATTACAACACAATAAAAATTTAATAAAAAAAATTATATAATCTATAACATAGTGTATACATATGTGTGTATATGGGAAAATTGTGTATTTTAGGAAAGATATTTTTGATAATTTACTATAATTATGTATATATTCATAATTTATTGTAATCTTCTTAATATAAGAATATCCCATAAATCATTTATTAGAATCACACAAATTATAGGATTAGATTTAATAGTTTATTTTGTGTGCCAAGTTTTTTGTATATAAATTTCAATTTCTTGTAACTATTAGAATATGGAAAAAAAATAATAATAATAATAATAATAACAATAATAATTTTGCTCATTTCTTGATATGGTATCAAAGCCAAATTAGGCTCTTTGAGAATCAAATTATTTCCAAGCTTCATTGCTGGTAGGAGAAAAAAAAAAAAAAACAGGAGTCGCCCAAACAAACCCCATGGAACTATCGGAGGAGCCTACAAGAGTCCAAGAACATAAGGAATTACAAAATATCCAAGCTGCGTGTGAGCTGGATGGGAAAAATTACCTCAAATGGTCCCAACTTGTTTGCACAATTCTAAAGGGAAAAAGAGATCAACCAAAGACAAGTAGAAAAGCTCACATTGCTGCTGCCACACCACAAAATGAGCCGACAACAACACCACAAGAGTCAAGTGCTCTCAACCAAAAAGAGATTGAGAGGCTAAGATCTCTTATCAATAGCCTTGAGAGGCCGCCAGGTAGTTGCTCTTCGGCATATTCTGGTAAGTTCTCATATTCTAGTAAGTTCCATTTTCTTTTGGACTAAATGCCTTAGGTACAACCTTTTTGAACTCCTGGATCACGGACTCAAGCCATATGACCCATTCATCTCAATGTTTTCTTACTTACATTTCATGTTCAAGTACTAAGAAAATAGCTACAACTAATGGTTCCTTATCAACTATAGTTGGTTTAGGGGATGTTAAAATAAGTCCATTAATAATTCTAAGAAATGTTCTTCATGTCCCTAAACTATCCACCAATCTTATCTCCACAAAGAAACTCGCTCAAAATTTATGTTGTAATGCAGTCTTTCATAGTAATTATTGTGTATTTTAGGATAAGAATTCAAGGAAGATGATTGGACATGCTAGAGAAAAGGATGGCCTCTACTATCTTGAAACACCAAGTCAATTGGATACAACCAAGGGCCAATTCTCCCATTCTTCTATATTAGAATCTATTGCATCCAAAAAAGAAAAAATTCTGCTTGATCATTGTCAGTTAGGACATCCATCTTTTAAGGTTGTTAAGATTATGTTTCCTTCTTTGTTTACAAATCTCGATGTTGAAGACTTTCATTGTGAGGTGTGTGAACTTGCTAAACACAAGTGTGTGCCTTTTCCAATCAGTAATAAAAGAAGTTCTATCCCTTTTTATTTTATTCATAGTAATATTTGAGAGCCATCCATTGAACCTAATGCCTTTGGAGCAAGATGATTTGTTTCTTTTACTGATGACCATACTTGTGTTACCTGGTTTTTCCTACTTAAACATAAATATGATGTTAGTACCAATCCCAAACTTTTGTTCCATGGTCAAAAATCAGTTTGGTACTAGTATCAAAAGGTTTAGGTCAGATAATGCTACAGATTATTTCAACCAAACCCTTACTTCATACTTTCAAATAGAAGGAACGGTTCATGAATCATCTTGTGCGGATATTCCACAACAAAATGGTATAGCAAAAAGGAAAAAATGGTCACCTTCCTGAAAAAACTCAAGCTCTATTATTTCAAGAGAATATGCCTAAGACTATTTAGGGGGGAAAGCAGTTTTGACAGCCACTCACCTAACAGGTTACCTTCTAATGTCTTGGATTTCAAAAGTCCCATGGATGTCCCTTCAACCTTCTACCTAGACCTACACACTTCGAACTCTTTGGTTCCTAGAATTTTTGGTTGTATCTCTTTTGTTCATATTCATAGCCAATAGAGGGGAAAATTAGATCCAAATGCACTAAAATGTGTCTTTGTGGGTTATTCTTCAACTCAAAAAGAGTATAAGTGTTATCACCTCTGTCAAGGAAATTCTATGTCTCAATGGATGTTACATTCAATGAACAAGCTTCATATTTTCCTGATCTTTATCTTTAGGGGGAGAATACGATTGGGAAAGATCAGGAAAGTTTTCTACTAGATCTGATTCCTGTGTCAAACACTGTACCACCACCTATGTCAAACACTACACCACCATCCAAATCTCCTAACATGCTAAGTGAACTACAAGAAAAACTTGATTCTGAAAAACCTGAATCTGCTCTTGGAAATGGGAGATTTGGCAAGGTGTTTGAAAGAAAGAAGACAATCGTTCCCAAATCTATGCAAGTTCAAGTGTCTAACTCAGAGTCTTTGAAAGAGATACCAATCTCTACCCCTCCATTACAAAATGAAGCCAATGCTCAAGTGGATAATGACAAGCAGGATCTTCCTATTGCCCTTAGGAAAGAAACCAGAGAATGCACAAAACGACCACTATACCCTCTTGTACATTTCCTATCATTTGGAAATTTTTCACCATCTCACAAAGCTTTCCTTGTAAGTCTGAACACCATCACCATCCCTACCACCTTATCTAAGGCTTTATCCAATGAAAAATGGAAACAAGCTATGAATATGAAAATGGACGCATTGGAAAAAAACGAAACTTGGGAATTGGTAAAGTTACTTGTAGGAAAAAAAAAAAGTGGGTGTAAATGGGTGTATTCAGTGAAGTATGGAGAAGATGGATCAATTGAGAGATACAAAGCAAGGTTGGTAGCAAAAGGCTATACTCAAACTTATGGAATTGATTATCTAGAGATCTTCGCTCCTGTTGAAAAGATGAACATAGTAGAGTATTTTAGCATTAGCAGCTAATTATGATTGGGAATCGCAGCAGTTTGATGTCAAGAATGCATTTTTACATGGAGAACTATGTTACGTGTGAACCTAATCCACGCGTACATGCACATGGGCAAGTGACACCATATGAGCTTGTCTATAAACAAAAGAAAAAGGATCACAATTAGTGCAATAGTGTCATGTCTGCTGATTGCTGCTATTCATTATTTTTTTACATGTTTGTTGTTGTAACAGTGTCATGTATGTTGTTATTTCTAGTCTGCTAATGTGATCATAGGGTCTTGCTGTTAGTTAATTTCTGCTGTGTCCTTGTGTTGAGTCTGTACCATGTAGAGGGATATGGATAGAGTAGCGGGCATATCATGATTGGTCATGTGCAATAGTGGGTAGTTTTGCAAAACAGAACTTTGCAGTTATGCAACTGCACGTCCAAAATTTAAACAACTAAAGGGGGAGTTTGGCCTCTAGAAATGAAGTGTGTGTTTTCTCTTTGTGTTAACATCGGTTGTAAATTGCAAATCACCAGATTCTTTCTCAACAAGCCCAAAACAACCTAGTAACTATAGCGAAGCATGGAAGACAAACTTTTAAAACACTAATTAAACCAAATACTACTGTGAACAAACCTAATACCAGAAGTTATAGTCGATCTTGTAACAAACTAGCAGAAGATATTTACATGGAGGTATCACCAGGTTATGAGAAAAATATGATTGATCATACTGTGTAAGTTGGAAAAGGCATCGCATAATCTTAAGCAATCACCTCAAGTATGGTTTGGAAGATTTACAAAAGTCATGTTAACCAAGGGATATCAACAAAGTCAAGAAGATCACACATTGATTGTTAAACATTCTCCTTCAAAGGGAGTTACAATTCTTCTAATCTATGTTGATGACATAATTGTAACAGGAAATGATAATAATTAAAAACATTGCGATGCTGTAGTAGACAAAGAGATATATCAATGTCTAGTAGGAAGACTCATTTATCTATCTCACACACGACCAAATATAGCGTGTGCAATAAGTGTGATTAGTCAATTTATGCATAATCCGGAGAGAGTTCATCTACAAGCACCAAAGAGATTACTTCAATATCTCAAGGGAACATCAAGTAAAGGTATTTCATTCAAAAGAAATGGAAGGTTGGTACTTAAGGCATACACCGATCAACATCAAGATATTGTACCTTCTTGGTAGAAATCTTGTGAATAGGAGGAGTAAAAAACAAGATGTTGTAGCTTGAAAGTGCAAAGGCTAAATTTTGGGTAATGACTCAAGGTATATGTGAATTACTTTGGTTAAAGATTATTCTTGAAGATTTGAAGATTAAGTCCACAATTAGCATAGTTCGCAATCCAGTTCAACATGATCAAATAAAACACGTTGAGATTGACAGACATTTTATTAAGGAAATGTTGGAAAGTGGATTAATTTGTACACCTTATGTGTCTATTCACAACCAATTGGCTGATGTTCTTACAAAAGGATTGATTCACTTAGTTTTTCAAACCATTATATCCAAGATGGAAATGGAAAATACCTATTCACCAACTTAAGGGAAAGTGTGGGAAAATTGTATATTTTAGGAAAGATATTTTGGTGATCTATTGTAATTATGTACATTAAGAGTAAATATATTTGTAATTTATTATAATCTTTTAAATATAGGAATATCCCATAAATCATTTATTAGAATCACATAAATTATGGGATTAGATTTAATAGTTTTTTTTTATTTTTGTGTACCAGGTTTTTTGTGTATAAATACCAACTTCTTGTGCCTAATAGAATGTGAAATTAAAAAAAAAAAAAATCCTTTTGCTCATTTCATAATAGTATACATGATATGACCCTATGAGTGTATGCGTGTAGTTAGTGTCCTGATGTGTTTTTGTATGTGTGAAGTGTTGTTGTATGTGTGTAGTGCTGTTATATAGTGTTGTCTGAGTCTCTGTATAATAGTAACAGTTGTGTAATTAGTGTAAAGTTGTATACAGTGTATCTACTATACATAGGAGTAGCTGGTTAGTTGAGGAGGAGTTAGATATTTTGTTGAGTTTTTGTGCGTTGTATGAGTACAGGAGCTCATGGACCTTCATTGAAGGTATATATTAAGGTTTGTACTTCCCTTCCACATGAATCAATGAAAATTTTAGTTTTCTATCATTGTAATTTCCTTGTTCATATCAATCGGCGCTGTTTGTGGGAAATTTCTTAGAGATTCTTATCTTGAATATTAAGATTGTTGAAGGAGAACACCTACAGCTTTCTTCTGATCAGATTGGAGATTGTCAGAATAGGGAATATCCTACAGAACATTACTCTATATTTAGAGTATATTATAGGCTGTAAAATAGGATTTTACTGCCGTAACTATAGTTGTACTTTCCTTGTTTATATTTTCTGTAATCTTCTAAATCTCATAAGTCATTATTTCTTCATTTTTTTTCCTAATTTAAAAGATTATGTACAGCTATAAATATGTATGCTGTAATACTTGAAACAATATGACAATAACTTTCATCTTCTTGGTTCAGATTTATTTTCTCAGAGATCAGAGTCTTTCAGCCAGCCATGGTGATCAGTTTCGTGACTTTGATCATCTTCCTTACTCTACTAGTCATGAAGAGCAACAAACAGGTTTCTCTCAATCTATCTACTGTTCGTGTCAGGTACTGTTCACGTTTGTACAAGAGGAGATCTTCTTGTTGATCAATTTGACTTTGGGACAGGAATAGAAGTTCATGCAGATGCTCGTAATATCACTCGTATTCACCATACTGCTTGTTCCACTGGTGACTCATCCAGCAGATTTTCCAGCAACTTTACTGGTGATCAAGAGATTAAAAACATATATGATGAAATGAAACATAATGTTCCTGTTCATTGCCTCTCGGATGTTTGACAAAAATGCTTCAGTAGAAGTTTCTCCTATTAGCTCAGTTGCTGACTTGGTGGAAGATTTCATAGGGCTTGCTTGTATGGAGAAGTGGCAGCTGAAACTGCAAAATGAAAGTGTCCCTCTTTCGTTCTTGTCCAACCACGGTGTTCCAAGTATTTCCTTTGATTCTTCTCTTGCCATTTTCTGTGCTCCTGGTTCCCTTTTCTCACAACCAGAAGGGACACACCTAACATTGATTTTTGCTGGTGAACAGTATTCTATCCTGTCAATGGCTGACTTACTTGTACCTTTTCACAAGGTGGCAGAGACCAAAGTACTAGTTATTACAGCATTATTTCCAGTGACTTTGTACAATTTCCCTACTGCTGATTCAGTAATTGCGGCACATTGGTGGGTGTTTGAGCAAGATACTGCCTCCTTTACAAATGCAATTACCTTTGATGCTGTTGGTGTGGGATAGTTGTAGTGTTTCTCTATTTGGTCCTTGAGGACAAAAACCTTTTCAAGGGGGCGGTAATTGATATGACCCCATGAGTGTATGCATGTAGTTAGTGTCTCGATGTATTTTTGTATGTGTGAAGTGTTGTTGTATGTGTGTAGTGTTGTTATATAGTGTTGTTTGTATAGTGTGGAGTCTGTGTGTAATAATGGTAGCTATGCAATTAGTGTAAAGTTGTTTAGGGTGTATTTACTATAAATACGAGTAGCTGGTTAGTTAAGGGAGAGTTAGATATTTTGTTGAGTTTTGTGAGTTGTATGAGGAGAGGAGCTCATGGACCTTCATTGAAGGTATATTAGGGTTTGTACTTCTCTTCCAAAAGAATCAATAAAAATTTTAGTTTTCTATCATTGTAATTCCCTTGTTCATATCAATACATATACATATATATGCCTTATAATTACATAATCTATATACATGAATATGTGGTATATTTTTTATATATATTCTCTCTATATATAAGTTATATAGTTATATAATCTATATTTCAGTAAAACATATATATGTTATCGTAATATATGGGCTAATACATATAACATATATATTTAAATTATATATTTATACAGTTATGTAGATCTCGGTGATTGCCCTATGGAATTAAAGAGACCAGGACCCCATCTAATCTCAACTTTTTGTCCAATGCAAAGCGTAAGAGAATATGGTTCGTGTACATAAAAGCAGAAAAGATCTCATACATGGTTGATCTTTTTTTAAAAATGTTCTTCAAAAAACTTGCCCTGCTGGTTTGCACACTGGTGGGAAGAATATGGGGCAATTGAAAACATTATCCATGAAAATGCTAAGAACGGATACTTTCTGTTCTTAAAAAATTGTGAGCCAAACGAACATGAATATATGTTCGACAAAACCATGTTATACTACATGCATGTAGAGATATCATGGGTAATGGCATGGAGCTTCGGTTATAAGCAAGACCGAAGAACTCAAACTCCGGTGCTCACCAGGACATTCAAGGTCAAATGGTGGGACGGATTCAAGCTCTGGGACAGGGTGACTAAGTTAGCAATCGACAAATGGTTGGCTAAGCAAAAATTCCTGACCCAAGGAGGAACTCAGACCCCTTTCCTCCATGATAGAGGTTTCTTAATGTCAAACATGGCAAAGACGCAGAATCCAGAAGAAATGAAAAAAGTTTTGGAATTTTCTCTAGCACAATTGAAGAAATCCGAAGATGAAATGAGGACTAATGAAGAAACTTCTTCCGCCTCTACATCAGCCGGATTACAAAGCAATGAAGACGATTGCTACGGCATCAATCTAGGAAGTCTGTAGGCAATAATGTAAGTATTTTGTTACGCTTGTAACAAAATACGTAGAATGAAATACGGTATTAGATACTGTATAATTTTTTGTATTTACTCCGTATCTTTACGGATAATGGTATATGTAATCCTCCGTCATATACGGAACAATTACCCATGGGGTCATCCCCAAAGCCTGAATGGTCAAACCGTCATTTACGGTTTGAATGACAGGTGGAACTTTTGTTTTAGAATTCCACCAAATCCTATGTCAGATGCATCAGTCTCTACTATTTTTGGTAGGGATGGATCTGCTAGATGAATGCAGGGGATTTCTTTTATCCTCTGCTTGATTTGTCTGACGACTTCTGTGTGTTCATCAGACCATTCTGGTGGATTTTTCTTAAGCCTGTTATGTAAAGGCTTACATAAGACATTGAGATTCCTAAAGAAATCTGCTACATAATTTAGGCTACCTAAGAATCGCCGGAGTTGTGTTTTATCCAGAATCCCATCAGGGAACTAAGAAGCAAATTCTATGGATCTCTTAATTGGTTGGATTGTGCCATTATGAATATCGAAACCTAAGAACCTAATCCGAGTTTGGAATAAGGATATCTTAGATGGTGATACTACGAGGCCATTATGCCTGACTCTCCTTATGAAGGTTCTGACATGCTTGAGATGCTGTTCTATATTTGGAGAAAATATTATAACATCATCTATGTAAATTATTACGAAATCTAGATCATTAAAGATTTCGTTCATTATTCTTTGAAATTTAGATGGTGCATTTTTAAGACCGAAAGGCATAACATTCCATTTATATTGTCCAAAAGGAACGGTGAACGCTGTCTTATACCTATCAGATTCATTAATCTGGATTTGCCAAAACCCAGATTTTATGTCGAACTTGGAGAATATTTTTGCATTGTGTATTCTACCAAGTAGGTCTTTTTTGTTAGGTATTGGATACCTAATCCATTTAAGGACATTGTTAAGAGGTTTATAGTTTATTACTAATCTTGGTACACCTCTTTCTATTTCAGCATTTTTGTTAACATAAAAAGCAAAGCAACTCCAAGGTGATTTGGATTTGCAAATAAGCCTTTTAGCCAACAAGTCATTGATTTCTTTTTTACAATGTTTTAGAACACTGCTGTTCATTTGTGAAGGTCTAGCCTTCGTGGGAATGTTTTTCTCATCGAAGTTACCTTCATAAGGTAATCCGACTGAGTGGGATTTCCTATCCCAGAAAGCATTAGGAAGAGTGGAGCAGATGGTGTTTCTGATCTCACTTTCTAATTTAGAAACCTGTGTCCTTACAAGATTCTTCTTTATTTGGTCTTCAATCCTATGAAGTTCCAAATCGTCATTTAAGAAGGAGAGATGATCCTCCTTAGCTTTAATCAAACAGTTTATCTCAGAAACTGAGTTCTGTTTGAGCATGTCTATCATTTTTTTTTTTGGTTTTGAAACAAAGTTAAAACAGATGCATTGTCCGTAGTAATCTGTTTCAATTCCTTCATTGGTAACCTTAAAAGGTTAGATTAAGTTGATAAAAGGAGTTCCTAAAATAACATTCTGCTTCAAATTTTTTACTAAGATGAAGCTAGTATTATAGGAGACATTATCCTTTACAACTTCTGCATTGGGTAATTTGAAGCTAATGTTTAGTTTGTTACCGGAAGCAGAGCTTAGAAATTGGGTTGTTTTTTCAAAATATTTTGTTGGAATTAACCCTTCTCTAATGCAATTTAAATCTGCGCCAGTATCAAACAAGGCAGTAGTCTCTAAGATAAACTCTTCATTTATCTCAATAGTAATTGGAATTACCCATTTTCTAGTGGTAACTTCCACTAGTTGCATTAGATATTCTGGATTGATTTCTTTTCCAGATATATCAGAAGAACTTCCATATTCAGCCTCTTCATCTGAATACTTTGTTCTGGACATTTTAAATTCTAAGAATTGTTGTTGCAGTTCCTTCTGCATAGTTTTTAATTCTTGAATTTCTTTCTTTTGGGAATTAATTTCCCTTTGAAGATCACTAAGTGTGACTGACTTAGTTTTCTTCGATTTGCCTCTGTTAAGAACTTCATTAAGGTTATAGGTCAGATTATTAGAAATTGAGGAAGTAGGTTTGGCTCCTTCCAACCATCTCAATTTCTGTGAATCGGACATTGAATCTAACTTAAGAAGAAATTCTTCTTCTTCCTTAGTTAGGACATTGATTGAATCTTCCTCAGATGTTTCAAGATCATTACATTGGAGTCCTTCTTCTTCCGATGAAAAAGGTTCAGAAGAAGAATGTCCTTCGAATATTTCGAGGACTTCTTCAAATTTTCTTTCATCAAGATCAAGGGAATTTAATTTTTTCTTGATCTTGCATTTGTCAGCTGTGTGTCCAAATCTATTACACAGATAACATCTAACTCCTGTAAAGGGTTTTCTATTCTTTTTAGATTTACCTTTTCTTGAGTTCTCATTGTTTTCTTTAGATTGTCTAGAAAACTTCTTCTTCTTATCATCTTTTGATTTAGAAGATTTCTTCTTGCTTTTCCTTTTACAATCTACACATTTTGAGTTATCAAAGACAAAGGATGGATCATATTGCTGACAGAATTCTCCAAGGCTTTGCCTTTTCAATTGTTTTTCTTTCTTAAGTTGTTTTTGCAACCTAATTGTGTTGCACATTTGAGTTTCAATCTTATAAACATAAGAATTTAACTCACCATAAGAAAGATTATTGTAAGGAATTTCTCCATTAAATTCCTCACGAATTTTGGACCTAACTTGTTCACCTATTAAATTTGGCAAACCAGCTAGAAATTTTTCTTTCCAGAAGGACTGATTGCAGTCATTTCGCATCAATACCCTCTGCAGGAATATGTCTTTATACTGACGGAATTCGCCTAAAGACTTACATTTCATATTGGATAAGAGATCTGAATTCTTATCACGAATATGAGAAGGATCTCCAATAAAATGTTGACTAATACAGAACATTAATGTATTAACAACATCTTGGATTGGTTCATTACGTTCATTGAGTATTTTAACTCCAAATTCATTTTTCTTTTCTGAAGTTAAAATGTTCATTCGTTGTTCTTCAGTGAGATAATTATCCCACCATCCTTTTAATTGTCCGGTAAATTCAGAAATTAAAAGCACTGCAATTTTGAAATCAGATTTGCCTTGAATACTCCTATTAGTATTGGCGAACATGATCATTTGGTTTAAAACATTTAAGATCATTTGTTCTGAGGCTCCATCTATGTTCCATTCATAAGTGGTTCCTGCAGAATATTTGTTCTGATAATTACTTGGTTTTTCCTCTAACAAAATATCAGGAGGGGTTGCTCGTTGATAATATAGTTTTTGAGGTTCTTGCCAAGTAATTTTATTAAGTTCTAAGCCATTAGAATTACCGAGATTTAAGTCATCTGATAAATCATCTGGATTAGAATCATTGGTTTCACTTAAAACATTAATTTTTTCGGATGGAGTATCTTCAATAACTAGATTCCTAAACTTAAGAGTATCTAATTTTAAAGATTCCACCGATTCCATTTTTATTTTTCCTTTTAATGATTTCTTCCTATCTTGAATAGCTTGAAGAAATTCATTACTAGGACTGATCATTTCAAAAGGTTTGAAAAGTGGTTTCTTTTCAATCTTAATGTTTTCATTATTATTGACCTGAGGTTTACTAATTGAATCTTCAATTCCATCAAGTTGTTGACCTATTGTGTGAAGATTTTTATTAGTAAAATTGTTTTGATCAATAATCTTCTTAATACCAGGTCCTTCAGCTGCTTCTGCAACTTTGAAAGGAGCTAGCTTGATTTTGGTTTCCTTATGAGGATACCGAATATTGCTAAGTGGCGGATGAGTAGATTCAACTACATTACCATCACTTAGTCTCCATTGGATGGTTCTATTAACCTCATTTATAAATTTTGGTTTCAAATAATATTCTTCTAACCAATCGAAGAATAAAATCTGAGTACCAATTTCATTCATGAATTCATAATATTCATTTTTAATTTGTATTTTAAACTTATCAAAAGTCTTAAAATACCATTGTCTTTTCTCTTTATTTTTAGAAGAATTAAAATTATTATTTAGAAATAACCTATCTGGTTCGAAGGGTTTTTCTAGGACATTAAGCTCAGAATCTCCTAGTTCTGAAGCAGTTGGTTCTTCCCATTCTGGAGAAGTTTGATAAATTGGTCGAGTTAATCCCGATGGCTTATTAACTAAACCAGAAATTGTAGGATTAGTCTTTTTAGGACTTTTTTAGTTTCATCAATTCTGGACAGATCAATTGACCTTCTTGATGATCCTAAGGACATTGAACTTCTAGGAGTTTCGAAAGATCTCCTAGGGAATTGAAGTGTAACTTTACCATCAGGATGTTGAACAACATTAGATGGTTCAGCTACTCGATAAGATTTCTGGGGAACAGGATTTTCTATTTCCCAGTGATCAGGCAGGCTAACCTGATCCCATTTGATTATCCTTGGGATAGTCACATTAGATCTATTTAGATCTGTTTGAATCAGAAGCGTTTGACCTCTTTTGTCAATTTTGTACGCTTTTGATCCGAAAGTTGTTTTCATTAATTTGAAATAAATTCGATAGATGACTGCCATGGGCAGAGCACCTTGAACCATTTTATAATTGTGGGTCTTAATTTGAAGGGTTAGGGATTTCATTATGGTTTGATCCCTAGGACCTAGCGTGACATTTGGATGGCATTCAAACTGGACTGGACCAGTACTGAGACTGGTTTCAATCGATGCATGGATCGATCGTTCATATTCCAGTTCTCTTGCATCCCTAAGGACCATTAGGACAGAAGTATCTAATCCTAATTTCGTAAGAAGTTTAGCTCCTACTTGGATTAGACCTATGTGCATGTAATTCCATTCTTTTCCATAATTTTGAATGGAACCACGGTTTAACATTTCAATGGTTGTCAATCCATCAGAGACGGGTATGTCTCTTTCTTCAGTGGATATGACATAATCATTTTTGCCAAAAAATTTCCACTTGGCCATTTGATAGATCTCATCATAAGATCTTTTAGAAATTCTCCAATTATCTATTGCTTCATCAAAATCTTTTATTCTAATTTCATCTCTATTGTTTATATTTCCTAGATCCTCAAGTTCCTCATTTGGAACTGAGCTAGAGGACATAGTTCTGCTAAATAAATTCATTTTAGGATGGAATTTCTACTTTAATCTTAATTTTTGTACATCCCGTAAGGGAAAATACGGCATGAGAGCGTGGAATTCAGCCGCTCAGGGTTTCAACTCCGACAACAATGCGCTACCCGTCTTACGCTCTATCTGCAGGTTTTACGCGGCTTACACGGCGGTACTGGATACTCCCCCTTCGCCTAGCGCCACGGTGATCCCGTATTGTTCCAGATAGTACAAAATTAAGGCGTCCCCCACTTGGGACAATCGAATTTCCTTTTGATCCGGACCCTGGATCCTAAAATAAGTTTATTCAAACCTAACTATATACTCTCCCCTTTGGCTCTGATACCAACAGAGGGCCAAGAATCGACTAGGGGAGCACCCACGGATGGATGTTACCAGAAGCTAAGCCTAGGGCTTATGGCTGCCTAGCCTAACTATCTAGTCAATAGCTAAGGTAAGAGATGAGTAAATTAGAACAAAATAAAGTAAAGTGGAATGAGCATTAAGCAGTAAATAAAATTAATTATAAACTGCAAGGAGGAAGCATTAGTTATTAAAAACTTAATGTACGTGGCGTCGTCTTTCTAGTCGCATGAACCTTGGGGTTCCTTTAGACTAGTAGCCCGCAGCGTCTAGTATTCCAGCCGATATACTTTAAGTTTTAATCATACATCAATATTTAAAACAGTAAATATCTGCAAAACCTCAAAAGGCAGTATAACCAGCCGAGGAGGTCATATAAATTTTGTAATAAATAAATAAATTACAAAAGAACTTAACACCACAGGCGGCAGAGCCAAGGCTAGTGGGTTATTGTTCTTTTAAAAGATAAGTAAATAAACAAATATTTACTCTATTAACATTGAATCCTTAGAGAAGGAACATTAGTTACAGACAGAGACAAACAATACATTAAAGAAGAAAAGGGGATAAGGAAAAGAGAGAAGTGGAGGTTCAGAAGGATGGAAGAAGATTAGTCGAAGATTAGAGACGAAAGGAGAGGAAGATATACCTAAGTATGTCTGCGTACTTAGGGCCTATGGTTCATCAACCATAGTAGACGACTCCGGTTAGTGTTTGGGAAAGGAGAGAGAAGGAAAGTGTAGAAGAAGTGGGCGAAGGTCGATGGCCGGCAGTAGTGGAGAGGTTAGATGGAGAGGAAGGAAGGTCTGAAGTGTTTAGGTTTTGGGAGTGTTTTTGTTCTTTTTTCCCGAATGCCTCAAATGAAGCAACGTTTCCGGTTTTAAAGAACAAGCATTTTTACTGTTTTTACAGTAAAAGTTCTTTTTACTGTAGTGCACAGTACTTTGTCGGGAATATTACTATTTCAACAGTAATTCCCAGAGATTTTTTGGTGGAAAAGTTCCACCTGTCATTCAAACCGTAAATGACGGTTTGACCATTCAGGCTTTGGGGATGACCCCATGGGTAATTATTAAAATACAAAAGAATCATTTTCATGCATACCTTTTTCTACTGAAAAGATATACTTGGAAATGTTCTTATGATACCATTTTTGAAAAGATTTTTGAGGGACTAGTGCCTTCGAAGAAGACGCCACCTCAGTTATATGAACATTGGTAGATGATTTTTTATTTTAGGATCCGGGGTCCGGATCAAAAGGAAATTCGATTGTCCCAAGTGGAGGACGCCTTAATTTTGTACTATCTGGAACAATACAGGATCACCGTGGCGCTAGGCAAAGGGGGAGTATCCAGTACCGCCGTGTAAGCCGCGTAAAACCTGCAGATAGAGCGTAAGTCGGGTAGCGCATTGTTGTCGGAGTTGAAACCCTGAGCGACTGAATTCCACGCTCTCATGCCGTATTTTCCCTTACGAGATGTACAAAAATTAAGATTAAAGTAGAAATTCCATCCAAAAATGAATTTATTTAGCAGAACTATGTCGTCCTCTAACTCAGTTCCAAATGAGGAACTTGAGGATCTAGGAAATATAAACAATAGAGATGAAATTAGAATAAAAGATTTTGATGAAACTAAAAAAGTCCAGGAAAGTCCTATATATATATATATATATATATTATTAGTTATTTTATTGTTAAACAGGTCGAACCCATACCCCATTTATAGAATCTGTTTAATAAACAAATTCATAAATAAGTTTACAAGTTAAACCTAAATCCAAACACAAATTTTATTGTATTTAAACGGGTCTAACTTATTTGTATCTCATGTCAATTTTTTCCATGTACAAATCCATTTATAATCGTGTTATACAATGTCTAGATTCGCGGATCGTGTTCTGAATTGCCAACCCTAGCCACTACCATCATTGAACTCTCCACTAGAGCAACTAGAGCCAAGCAATCCACCATCACCAAACCTCATCAATGCAAGCAGAGCAAGGCATAACCTAGGTAGAGAAGGAGGGAGGGGGGAAGAGATATTATTGAAGATGGTGGTTGGTTCGCTAGTCATAGGTAGGTCTATAGTTTGCTAGAGTAGTTACCTACAGTGGTGGGTCTAGTGGGTAGTGTACTATGTGAGAAGGGCAAGAAGAGGGATGGGTCATGAATAAGTTAACAAGTAGTGGCTATTCATGGGGTTAATAAATTCTTGTCCAACATTTACAAAATACAAATTCCCCATGGAATAGCTCCTATGTGTCTAAAATACAAGTGAATGCAATAATAGCTATTCCACAAGAAATATAGGGGAAATAGAATAGCCACCCCTTAATTGAATATGACATAGAGTCAATGCACAACTCAAAATGAAATGGAAATAAAGGGAAAAAGGGATAACATACCCATTCCAGCAAAACCAGCATATCCACTCCAAATGCAGCCTTACTACTACTCCCACTAACTATTTCCAGCAAAAGCACCCCAAAACTATATACATCAGCCTTCTTTGTTAGCTGTCCTAAGAGGGCATATTCAGGTGCTAGATATCCTCTGCAGAACACCATACACGTGAAACAAAAGGAACATTAAACTAAGACATGAATGTAAAGAAAAATTTCAGATTCCATAGGTTCCAATGGACCATATGGCCTACGTGTAACACACTCATTAAAAAGTTGAAACTTGGAGACTAAACTTGGTGCCAAAAATAAATGAAAGGTCTAGCTGTCCTTGAAAAACAAATGCTGGAATAACAGTACAAGCTATAGCCATTTCTTGGTCCATACAATTTTTCTTTCTAATACATGTTTTCTCCCCACATCCTTATACCTGCAGCTTTGGTCACTTGGTTCCAAGAAGCATTCCAACTGTCAACCAACTATCAACATTAAGGACATTAACACCATCCTACATTATTAGCAATAAGAAGAGAGATGAAGATACATAAAGCCAAGCATCAATCTTGGAAATTCAACAAACTGACCAACAAAACCAACATCAAGCATTTATTTGTCAGTGCAAATGAAAGCAGCAGTCACCTAACACGGTCGTTTGTGTACATCTGTTTTCGGAAGATTATTATGAAATTTGTTAATAATTTTCTTTCACACCTTACCAGTCATATGATCTCAGCTTATTTGTGTACATCTGTTTTCGGAAGATTATTATGAAATTTGTTCATAATATTCTTTCACACCTTACCAGTCATATGATCTCAGCTAGACAAACTTTCACATAATAAAAAATAAATAAATATGTGTGATAAAAATGGACATTGTGAAAGCCTATAACATGGTGAATTGGAGTTTCCTCAAGCACCTCTCTAGAGTGGAAAACTTCTACGAGCCAATTCAACAGGCGGAACTTGAGATGCATCTCAACTCCTAGATATTTCTTGAATCTTAATGGAGAATTAGTTGGATACTTTCCTAGCTCTAGGTGATTGAGAAAAGGGCACCTTATATCCCCTTGTTTCTTTGTTCTAGTAATGGATGGAAGTATCCTAGAATCCCACTAATATCATTGAGGCTCACGAAGAACATGTGTAAGGACTTAGTAGTGACTAGAATGACTGCTTGCATAAGTCATTGGACAAGCAAATTTCTATTATTCATGACTAGGGTCTGACTGATGAAGAGCATTTTGTTCACCATTCAAGTTTAGTGGTCAACAATTTTTGTTCCACCAGAGTATATTCAAGGAAATCATAGCAAAAAGGAATCAGTTTTGTCAAATGGAGAAGATGAAAAGAATGCTAAGTCCAATGTTGCTTGGGAAAATCTCTGTAAACCCTGGGTTGAAGGAGGCCTAGGGATTTTGGATGTCGGAAAGTGGAACAGGCTGCCCAGATGAAGCATTTGTGGACTCTTTGCTTGAAGAATTACACTTCACTATGGTCTAGCTGGGTCCATGCCAGGCTACAGAAAAGGAAAAATTTTTGAGAAGTTAAAATTCCCTCTGATAGTTCTTGTTGGGAAAAAAAATCTTACACTATATATCAAGAGCTACGATTCCTTTTTTTTTTTTTGGGGGGGTGGGGGGGGGGGGGGGGGGGGGGGAGGATGTGGTTTTGGGGGGGCTGGGTGGGTGCATGGGTAAGGAAAAAGCTAAGACTCTGCTTAAGTGGAAGGTAGGAAATGGGAATGAAATATCCCTTAGATACGATTATTGGCATCCCAAGGATCCTCTAGTGGATTGAATGAAAAAGCAATCTATGAGTCCAATTGTCCTAAGGAAACTAGTTATGCTCTTAATTTTTTTATGTACGGTGGGACTTTCTTGTGGGTTCCCTATGCAGCATAAGCTTATTTGGCACAAGAAGCTCATTCCTCACCATGCTTTTATTCTTTGGCTTACAGCCCTTTAGAAACATTACACCATGGATGTCCTTTCCTACAACGTTTACTATTTGTGTAAAATTAAGGAAGAAAACGATGATCACCTGCTTTTTGGATGCACATTTGTGAGAGCGCTATGGAACAGCCTTGGTTGAGAGCTAGAGTAGACACAAGAACTTTTTTTCAGATTACATGAAACCTGGGAAATTATTTTTATGGGCCTTTGCCCAACCTAAGCCAAACTGGCTTTGAGCCCTATCAATGGCAATTTACAACATAGGAAAGGAAAGAAATGAAATTAGACTAGGAAAACAAGACCAAAGTGCAAACCGTATTCTTTGGAAAGTATTAGCTCCATCTTCTTGATGTAAAACCGAAGTGCAAATTGTATTCTTTGGAAAGCATTAGCTTCATCTTTCTTGATGTAAAATCTTGTTTCTGCACTTGTATTGAGTTTGTAGAGAGTATATGTCCATGTATTATTTTTGTTTTTGTGTATAGCATACACAAATACCCTTTTTTAGTGCTTTCTTTTTTAGTCAACTCTTCCTTACAGTAGACTTATTTTAGTACATTCTCCTTTTACTTTGGGTAAACGTCATATTTGATACTTAAACTTTATTTATTTTTGCAATTAACTACCTCAAGTTTAGAAATGCCAATTTATTGCCTACAAATATTTTGGAGGTAGTTTATAATATTTAGACAAAATAGTTAATTGTAAAAAATGAACAAAATTTAGGTAGTCGATTATAAAAGTTAACAAAATTCAAATAGTTAATTATAAAAATAAACAAAATTTAGATAATAAATTGATACTTTGAAATTGTAAGTAGTTAATTGCAAAAATAGGTAAAGTTGAGGTACTGACATCCCATTTACTTTGCTATAATTGGAATTCCATTATGGCTCTATTACGTATGGAATAACTATTGCATTGTTTATTTCATGGAATAGGAATTCATCACCGAATTAAAATTATACAAATCACTGAATCACCATTCCCTAGCCAAAGCAACGTAATAGCAATTTAGCCTTCATTTTTTTCCCAAGCACATCCACACCGAAGAAGTAGAGGAAGAGGGTTTCGTCGAATCTATAGTGGAGATCCCGTCACCAGTTGTCGTCAGTTGTCACTTGCTATCTGTCGTCGGAGGTGCCGTCGATCAGTCATTGCCATTGGAAACATCGTTAGTTGCCTCTGTCAATCTGCAAGAAGGAGGCGCTCGTCACCAGATCTAGCCAATGCATCCCGCCATCGCTTGCACACCATTATCGTTGGTGTCCGTCGTCGCTACTGTCCATTGATCACTGCCATCGTCAATCTATACAAGAGGGAGGCTTACATCACCAAATCTTGCCAGGTGCATCCCATTGTTGCTTGCCCCTATCGTCGTTGGTCTCTGTTGAGTGGCATTAGATCTGTGCATCGATTCATCAGTGGCTGCTAGTGGTGGATTTGCAAGAAGGAGCCAAAGTCACTAGCCATCGTGTAAACTATTTATTATTCCATCCTTATTCTTTCCTTTATTCCCTTAAATAAATAATATAGTCTCAATTCCATTACATCTAAGTAAACATCATCATACCAATTCGCTGTAATAGTTATTCCATTACAGCCCTATTTCATTCCGAGAAGTAAACAGCCCTATTTCTTTCACATAATGAAATTATGAACTTATCAAAAAAAAAAAAAATTCAATGTTTAGCTCATATAATCTTTTGGTAATTAGTTCGTCCAAACATGCTTTTTCCAGTCTAGCTTACTATATCTTTCCTTTCACTCTTACATAGACTTGTCATTTCCCTTCTCATACTTGTGGCTAACGTGATATGATGAGTATGGGATTCAATCATTCGAGTCTAATGACATGGACACTTCATTGGCTAACAGCAAATCTTGTTTGGGAGAATGCTAAAGTTTTGTTTAAGTTGTTGATGTTTATGTTTAAAGTGCCAGTGTTTCTAGGATGGTCATAAAATCACTAGGAATTTTGCTTGCTCTGGTCATGGAAGCAAAGGCAGCTAGTGCTTTAGAGAGGAAGGGTTTAGGTAGCTTATCTCTTATGGACTTATAATCTAACAAACAAATTATAACAGTGACTTAAGCTTTTTACACTAGAAATCATTAAATGTTCGCCATACCAGTAGATCCCTATAGACATGTCTCATTCACTGGCTCTTTTGAATCGGTCCCCATATCCATAATTTTACAAATGATGAGTCCAACTATACTAAATCCCTATGCCTAGGTCCAGCTAACGAAACTTTTCCAACCATATGTCTCATCATTTTTATCATGAACAAGTCTTGTGTCCTTATCACAAGAAAGAGTTAAGAGTAAACCTTTTTGACATTATAATAAAGCTGAGCTCAAATCCCCATACTTGGATCTTGGATTCCCAAATTTAATCGAGTTCAAGTTCATACATAAGTTTGGGTCAAGCCTAATCAATTCAAGTGTAACTCAAACTTCAAATTAAACTTCCTTGATCCAACCTAACTTTTAGGGGAAAAACAAGCATAACATTAAAAATCCAGCTCATAGTTCATGTTTCAAATTGAATTCAAGCTCATGCAAAACAACTCGACACAATAACACCCCTATTCATAATGCTCCTTTTTATCCCATATTTGGCAAACTCTATCCTAGTTTTTTTTTTTTTTTTTTTGGTAAGTAGTTTAATTGTATTAATAAAAGAGAATGTACAGCTACTAAACGCGGTAATGGGTTACAAACTCTATCCTAATTGTTCCAACAAAATCAAGCACTGTCTGCTTAATTTTCTCATTTCTCTTTCCAGATGAGTCATTTTAACACAGTACCTCTATCAGTTGAATTAGTTTCAAAATGCAATCAGAATCAAGTTCCTTTTTCAATATCCTTTAAATAGCTAGACACGATTACATTCCAATGTCTCAACTCTAACTTGGAAAACTCAGTGAGTTGACAGCTGCTGAAGAAGCAACAAGCATACCAGCCATCGAATTATAACCATATCTAAAATATTTTATTCCTGTTTTTGCATATTAGTTCTGTCGGAATATTAGGTGTTTTTTTAGTCTCTAGAATATTATCTTTTTATTTATTTATTTTCTTTCTGTAGATATTCTATTCCCTGCAGTTTTACAGGGTAGAATTAGATTTGATATTTTTTAGATTAGCATGGGCAGTCTTTATTTCTTTTTCTGTTTTTTATTTTTTTTTTCCTTTTAAGTGTTCCATCTATAGGGGATGTAGGGTTTCTCCACTCTTGTATATATACATACTGTTCAATGAATAATAGTATTGAGGCTTTTTCATTCTATAATATTTTTTCCTTCATTCTATCACATTTCTACATGGTATCAAAGCATCAGACGATCCCTCTAAGCTAGAAGAATTTCAATACAAGTGATTCACCTAAAAGAACTCAAGATGCAACCCCTGAAACCAAACTCAAGTTTGGTTCTTTTAATCCTGATGACCCTAGCCACAGCACCTAGGTTGTGCCACCACCTATACCTAACCAACTATCCCTTCAAATAACTCAACGTAGCTTGAGTAGGGAAAATTTCCAAGAATGTTTTCAAACTATAAAACTTATCATTCGCAGCTGTGGAAAATTGGTGTATTTGACAGGTGAGAACAAGGCTCCCGACGTGGGATTAGTCAACTACAATATGTGGGATGCAAAAAATCCCACCTATCAAAGCATACACCAGACGGTGAAAACTTTCCTTGCATAGCCAATTGCCTTCTTTGGAGCCAATGGTCCATCCACGCCTTACAATTGTTGATAATATTGAAGCACAAAAGGACAATTTGTTGGATCTTCCTGTAGCCTTGAGGAATGAAAAGAGGAGTTGTGCTAAATATCCTATTTCTAATCATGTTACCCATGATAATCTATCCTCTAAGTATAGAGCTTATTCTGTTTGGCCAGAGCTAACATGGAGAAAATCCCTAATGATATTGAAGAAGCTTTGGGGTGACCAAAGTGGAGAGAGGTGGTTCTAGAGAAGATGAAAGTCATGTATCAAAATAATACATGGGAGATTATAGACCTACCTGTGAGCAGGAAGCCAGTTGGAAATAAATGGGTATTCAATATCAAATACAGGTCAGGTGGTAGTGTTAAATGATACAAAGCATGATTGGTTGCTCAAGGTTATGTACAGACTTATGGAATAGACTATGAACATTTGCTCCAATTGCAAAGCTGAATTCGATTAGGGCAATTCCGTCTCTTGCTACAAATCTAGATTGGCCACCATAACAGATGGATGTTAAGAATGCTTTCTTGGATGATAATTTAGAAAAAGAAATTTACATGCAAATTTCTCCAAAAGATTCAATTCAAAAAGTAACACCGAAAAGGTATATAAATTAAATAAGTCCTTACATGGATTGAAACAGTCTCAAGGCATGGTTCAAGAAATTCAATGATAGGGTATAAGCAAAGTCAGGCTAAACATACCTTATTCATAAAATTAGGAATGAATGACTTGAAATCTATCCTTATTGTATATGTTGATGATATTATTATTACAAGAAATGACATAGTAGAGATTGAGCAACTAAAAGGAAGAATTAAGAGGGAATTTGAGAGCAAAGAACTAGGTAAATTGAGAATTTTTTTGGGGATGGAAGTTGCTCGAAGTAAAAAAGGGATATTTATTAGTCAAAGTAAACATACTAGATCTCCTCAATGAGACAGGTAAACCAAGCAGCAAACCACTTAATATACCATTAACACATTATTGGAAAAATTGTGCTCCAAAGAATGATGCTCCTATTGATAAGGGTAAATACTGGAGATTAGTAGGAAGATTAATACATCTGTCACTAACCAAACCTAATCTAGTGCACTTTATAAGCCATGTAAGTCAAGCCATGCATGCTCCTACCAAGCATCATCTGGATGGAGTAGATCACATTTTAAAATATCTTAAGAGAACTCCAGGAAAGGGTCTACTTATAAAGAAGACTTAAAATATAAATATTGAGGCATTTGTAGATGTTGATTAGGGAGGAGATATCACTGATTGTAAGTCTACATCAGGTTTTTGTACCAAGATGTAGGGTAACTTAGTGACATGAAGGAGTAAGAAACAACTAGTTGCTGCTAGAAGTAGTGCAGAGGCTGATTATACAGCAAATGCTCTAGGAATTTGTGAAGTAATATGGCTTCAAGGATGGCTAACGGATCTTGATATACAGGTTGAAGACACTCTAGTGTATAGTGACAGCAAATCAACCTTGAATATTTTAAAAAATCCTATTAACATGAGAGCATGAAACATGTTCGTTTGGACCGTCAGCTTTTGTCAAATCTAAGATTCTGAAGAAGGAGAAATCAAGTTGCAGCATGTTTCTCCTCACAATCAAGAAGCAGATATCTTTACTAAATCATTATCAAAACAGTACCTTATTGAACTTTTGTGCAAGCTAGGAATGATGGATATCACTTCCTCAGGCTTAAGTGGGAGTGTCAGAATATTAGGTCCTTTTTAGTATCTAGAATGATATCTTTATACTTATTTATTTATTTTCTTTCCATGCATCTTCTATTCCCTGAAATTTTTTAGGGTAGAATTAGATTTCATATTTTTTAGATTAGCATGGGTAACCTTTATTTCCTTCCCTGCTTTCAATTTTTTTCCTTTTGTGTTCCATCTACAGGGGATATAGAGTTTCTCTTCTCTTGTATATACACATCCTGTTCAATGAATAACAGTAAGGTTTTTTCATTCTATAATATGTTTTCCTTCATTCTATCATATTTCTTCAAGTTCCTTAATTGATATGAATTCATCATCTAAAATTTATGGCAGAATAATAGCTTAAGGAATCCACAGGCAGTATTAGAAACAATACAGAACTATACTTACATCGTTCCTGCTACTCGAGTACTAAGATGAGTAACATTGTCTGGAAATAGTTTTGCAAGGCCAAAATCCCCAATTTTAGGATTGAAATTTCGATCAAGAAGTATGTTACTGGCTTTAATATCCCTGTGGACAATATGCGGTTCAGCTTCCTCATGAAGGAATGCCAGGCCAGATGCTGTACCCAAACAAATCGCAGCTCTCTGGGGCCAATCTAGATGAACTCTTTCGCTTTCTGAACCTGTAAAAGAGAACAAGGACATGAAATTTGCTAACATGAGCCAAAACTTATGAGACTCACATAGTTAATGTCTGAGTTCCTGAAACTACAAAATCATCCAAAAATTACAATGACATTACTGCATACCAAGTAAAACTCTTGCAAGGCTGTTGTTCTCCAGGTACTCATAAACCAATATCCGGTGACCACCCTCCACACAACAACCAAGTAATTCAACAAGGTTACAGTGACGTATATTTGATATCATGTTGATTTCTGTTAAGAACTCATTTGTTCCTTGTTTAGATTCAGTTGACAATGACTTGATAGCAACTTCAGTACCATCTCTCAAAACTCCCTGCAATCATCATAAGAGAGAAAGTTACTAAACTGCCCAAAAACTTTCTTTTTTTTTTTATGTAATGTCAGATATTTCATTACATGTATGAGAAAAAATACAAAGAAGGGCTTAAGCCCACTGTACAAGAAAATAGCACCACAAGAAACCTAAAATTTTAAACTAAACACCAAAAAACAAAAAGGTGCTTAGATCAAAATCTTGGCAAACCAACCCATAGGGCTATGACCTATACAATAAAGGTTACTCTGACTAGCATAATAACAATATAAAATAGTGCGGGTAACATCTACAGCCATACAACAACTAAAACCCAATCTCCTTTCATTCCTTTCCTTCCAAATACAATAAATCACAAAGCCAACAAGCATTGTCCATGAGGACACAAGTCTAATTCCCAACATATTAAAGAGATCAAGAGTGTCCACAGCTTGAGAAGGCTTCATTGAACTACTCAACCTTACTCCTTCCAGCCTCTACCAACTTGAGGAAAAGGTGCAAATATGATTCCTCCATAGAATTACATAGACAACAAAAGTTATGCAAAGACCCTCCCATTGTACTAATTTATCAAGTGTAGTAAGCCTTTGATATGCAGCTAGCCAAAGGAAAAATCCAAATCTGGGCACTAACTTTTTTTGCCACACCATCTGGTACCATCAAACCTTCTTCCCTTGAGACTAGAGAGCTTCATAAGCTTCCTTTATAGAGAAGAGTCTTGAAGGCTTATCCCTCCACACTAGTCTTCTTCACAATTGATCTTTGGAATTACAGCACTATTTAGACCCTCTCTCACTCTATCCCATAATACTCCTTCCAGCCAATTCCATCCATTATCATTAATAATGCTGCATACTCTTGCTTCTTTAGGTATACCTGACAAGTATATGATTCTTTCATTCAACCAAGAAGTCAAAGGACCCTTTGGATGCGAGTCATCATACCAAAGCGAGATGATATTCCCATTTCCCACTTCCCACTTGAAAAGGCTTTGAGCCAAAGGTCTTAATTGCAAGATTTTCCTCCAAGACCAGAAAACATGTATGGGAAATTTTATTGTCTAGAAATTCTTGTCTTTAATAAGCTTTGATTATGCCTGACTAGACCATAAGCCTCCATCCTTATCCATGCAAAGGTACTAGATATGCTTAAGTTGTGCAATCTTAATCCAGACAACTAGATCCACAATACCTAACCACCTTCTTCTTTCAGTGGCAAACTGTTTCCAAGTCTATTTTGGCTCTAGCTCTAGCCTCATCATTTCCATTCCATTAAAATCTATTCATCATCATAGTTAAGACTTTTAAGATAGTTTTGGGAAGTATGAACATAGAAGACCAATATACTTACAAGGAAAAAAGAATGCTCTTCACTAACTGAATACGCCCAGCATAAAATAGGAATTTTTTTTTTGGATAAGTTAAATTTTATTGATATCCAAAATTATACAACCATCAAGATGGATAATATTACATCATCATCATGAGGACAAATAAAACAACAATAAAAACAAAGGTACTACTATATAAGCGTTACAATAGTGAAAAGTAGACTCTAATTTGATTTACAACAGAACCCCACTTAGAGATGTTATTCCCTAGTGATAGGAATCAGACTCCTCCAGGACCTATCAGCAGGGCCCGAGCTAAGGGTCTCCATAATCTAGCTTTGAGGGTTTTGCTAGAGAAACCTAACCTTGAGAAAACTAACCTACTTCCTATATCTTTGCACTATAATTTTGATGTATTTCAGCAGGTTCATTTGTCAGTCCTACAAGATGCAAAAACACCCATACTACTCAGCGAATCAGGGTTGTCAACGGAACCTAATTCGAAAGCTTCTTGAAGACCGGCATCATGAAGGACCATTTCTTTTATATATTTCTTCTTTTATGAACTATTTTTGGTTGTATTTGGTTTTGGGACACTTTCATTTTCCTTGTAATTTTCATTTAGGACTAGCCACCTTAAAAGTAGCAAATTTGTAATTTTGACCACTTTCTAACCCTAAGAGTAGCAAGTATAAATACTTGCTTAGAAGAGGGTTTGAGGAGGCCATATTTTGCAAAAATAACCTAGCACTTTCACGTGTGGAATTAGGGTTCATCCTTAGTTCAAACCTCTTATCAATTTCAACCCAAGAATTGGAATTGTGGCAAGTGCGACAAAGGAGAACTGTGAGTCATATCAATTCATCTTTGTTGTATGTTCATTTCTTCTCTAGTGAGTCATATCTAGAGTAGATTTGAATCTTTCTTGGAAATATTGGTGATTGTAATTCGTGGATAATCATCTTGTAAGGTTGATTGTTCATTGAGATTAAATTGCTCTTTAGTGATTGGCGTGAATTGGCATAGTTGGAAGGGTTTGAGTTCACGGTTTTTGTGCTTATCTTTTTCATCCATTTCACGTGTAATTCTCTTGTTCTTATTGTTGATTAGTGAAATTGACCATTAGTGGGAGTTAATTGAATCTTCGAACCATTGGATTTCATCAAAGTTCCATTAGGGTCACGCAATTTCCTAATCCATTGAACCGGTTTGTATGAGATTTGAGAATTGTTTTTCTTGAGTCATTTGATTGTGCTTGAACTTGGTTTTGAGCACATCACCTAGGCGTACATTGTTACATACTCTCCAAATACAGTATACTGTCATAGCTAGTCCAGTACACCTTCTATGGAAATTGGGAGAATTGGAGTCAACTGAGGACAACAAGGATGTAGTAGCCCCTTGCCAGCTTTTAAAGGAGGTAGGGCAATGAAGATAGTCACATACCGCGCTCCAGATCAAGTAGGAATAGCTACAATTGAAGAACAAGTGGAAGTGATCTCCCGATCCCTAACGGCACAAGAAGCAAGTAGTAGTAGAAGTAACACCCCATGATATCAACTTGTCCAAGGTGGATAGCTTACGTAACCAAGCTAACCATAGAAGAAACAAGTGTCTTGGTATTGAGTGTTTGTTCCAGACCACCTTAAACCAGGACACCACCGAAGTTGGAGGGTCAAAGAAAGCATATCCACTTTTTGTTGTGTATTCACCCATGCTAGAATGGATCCATCGGAGGCAATTATTAAGTGAGGTGTTGGGATGGAGTGAAGTAGGAATCTAGATATTATTTTGAAGCAATCCCTTTGGTATGCACCATTCGTTACCTTCCATAAAGGAACAAAGTTTGGTGATAGGAGGGTGTAATTTGAAAGAAATACTAATCTTATTTCATTGCATTTTTATATACGAATTGATGTCTATATATACAGGATTGATCTATCTATTTTAGGAAATAAGATCCTCTAATAATAGCTAGTTAATAATACACATTAATGTAGGATATTATACATTAATATACATATTATAACACTCCCCCTCAAGTTGGAGCATAGATGTTGATCATGCCCAACTTGTTACAAATATGATTGACTCTAACCCCATTTAAAGCTTTAGTAAAGATATCTACCAACTATTCTCCGATCTTAACATGCTTTGTAGAGACCAAGTTTTGTTGTATCTTTTCTCGAATGAAATGACAATCAATCTCAATGTGTTTCGTTCGTTCATGAAACACGGGATTAGATGCAATATGAATAGCTGCCTAATTCTCACACCACAATTGTGCAAGTATTGACACCTTAAAGCCAACTTCAAGTAAGAGCTGATAAATCCACATTATCTCACATACTGAGTGTGCCATAGCCCTATATTCCGACTCTGTACTTGAGCGAGACACAACATGTTATTTCTTGCTTTTCCAAGAGACCAGGTTTCCACCCACAAACACACAATACCCAGTGGTGGATTTTCTGTCTATTTTGGATCCTGCCCAATCTGCATCTGAGAAACACTCAATATGATTATGTCCCTGACTACCATAAACTAAACCACGTCCTAGGGCACCTTTCAGGTAACACAAAATTTGATCCAAAAGCTGCCCAATGATGCACGGTAGGAGAGGATATAAACTGACTTACCACACTTACCGGATAAGCAATATCGGGACGAGTCAATGTGAGATAATTTAATTTCCCAACTAAACGTCTATACCTCTCTGGATCCTGAAATAACTCACCCTCTTTAGTTAGCTGCATATTAGGGAGCATGGGTGTACTACGCGGCTTAGCACCTAATTTGCCCATCTCTGTTAATAAGTCAAGCACATATTTCCGTTGAGAGAGGAAAATGCCTTTCTTACTCCTTGTCAATTCAATCCCCAAGAAATATTTCAATAATCCCAAATCTTTGGTATGAAACTATGTGTGAAGAAATGACTTCAACGATGAGATTCCTACACTGTCACTTCCTGTAATGATTATGTCATCAACATATACAATAAGAAGAACCATACCCGAGTCAGAACACTTAAAGAATACCGAGTCATCCGATCTACTCTTGCTAAGACCTAATGTCTCAACAGCCTGACTAAATTTCCCAAACCAAGCACGAGGGCTTTGTTTCAGTCCATATACGGATTTCCGAAGACGACAGACTTTACCCGACTCCCCCTGAGCAACAAACCCAAGTGGTTGCTCCATGTATACTTCTTCCTGCAAATCGCCATGTAAGAAGGCATTCTTAATGTCTAACTGGAAGAGCGGCCAATGATTAGTAGCAGCTAAAGAGAGAAATAATCGAACAATAGTCATTTTAGCCACAAGGGAGAATGTGTCAGAGTAATCAACGCCATAGGTTTGAGCGTAACCTTTAGCAACAAGACGAGCTTTTAGCCGAGCTACTAAGCTGTCAGGATTAACCATAACAGAAAACACCCATTTACAAACCAATTGCCTTCTTGTCTACGGGCAAATTCACGAGATCCCAAGTGCCATTAGTATCTAAGGCAGTCATCTCTTCGATCATAGCATCATGCCAACCAGGATGAGAAAGGGCCACATGAATAGATTTAGGAATTGTCACAATATCAAGTGATGCAATAAATGAAGATGATGATGATGATAAGTTATCATAGGAAACAAAGGACGAAATAGGATAGGTACAGTGGTGTACCCTTCCGAAGAGCAATAGGAAGATCAAGATCGTCTAGAGCTGGATGCGATGAGGAAGAAGAGGATGGTTCAAGACATGAAGCAGGCAGGTCTCTCCGTCTAGAGTAGACATGTCAAATAGGAGGTTGTGGTAGAGGTGGCGGCGGAGACGGATAAGTAATATGATAAATCAATATATCATCATCCTCATCCGATGTTGGTGTTCCAATAGGTGAAGGAAAAAACGGATTGTTTTCTACAAATGAAACATCAGCTGACACCAGATACTTATCAAGATGAAGGCAATAACACCGATATCCCTTTTGAACCCTAGAGTAACCCAAAAAGACACATTTGAGAGACTTAGGATCTAATTTTGTTGTTTGGGGACGAACATCACGAACAAAGCAGAGATTACCAAATATCCTTGGTTCAATAGGAAACAATGGTTTTGTAGGAAACAATACTTTGTATGGAGTTTCACCCTGAAGAACAGATGAAGGTAAATGATTAATCAAGAAACAAGCAGTAGATACCGCATCGGCCCAAAACCGTTTAGGAACATTCATTTGAAATAAGAGGGCTCTCGCTGTCTCAAGGAGATGTCTATTCTTCCTTTCAGCCACTCCATTCTGAGAAGGTGTATCAATACATGAGGATTGATGAATGATGCCATTTTGAATCATATATGTCTGAAATGAGTGAGACAAGTATTCTTTGGCATTATCACTTCTTAAGGTTTGGACAGACATATTGAATTGTGTTTGGATTTCAGCACAAAAACTAGTAAAATGGGAAAATACCTCATAACGACTTTTCATAAGATAAAGCCAAGTCATACGAGAAAAATCATCCACAAAAGTAACAAAGTATTTGAAACCAGTCTGTGACATAACAAGACAAGGACCCCATACATCAGAATGAACTAATTCAAATGGTACACTTGCCCTTTTATTGACTTGAGGAACATAAGATAAACGAGGTGCTTTGCAAAGTGACATGACTCACACTCTAAGCTAGAGACATTATTAAAATGAGGAAAGAGCTTTTTCAACACAAGCAAAGAGGGATGGCCCATTCGACAGTGTGCTTCAAATAGTGTTTGAAAACTAGAACATGCAATAGACTTAGGCACCTGAGTATCCAAGATATAGAGACCTCCCAACTCATGTCCTTTACTAATAATCTTCTTCGTCATAAGATCCTGAAATAGACAATGATCGGGAAAAAAGGAGATGCAACAATTCATAACACGAGTGAGTTTGCTCACAGATAGTAAGTTAAAGGAAAACTGTGGTAAACTCAAAACAAAAGATAAGGAAATCTGAGAAGTGGGATTAATAGTGCCAGAGCTAAGAACACATGACTTAGAACCATCAACAAGAGTAACATTTGTAGGGGATGTGTATGGTTGATAAGTTGAGAAGAGATTTAGATTACCTATCATGTGATTTGTGGCACCAGAATCTATGACCCAGTTGGAAGATGAGGAAAGGAGACATGTGTTGGGTTTACCTGTCTCAGCAATGGCGGACACATGATGAGATGAAGCCTTTAATGCCTCCTGATACTGAGTAAATTTTGCAAATTCATTTGCAGAGACTGTAATTTTCTTCTTAGAGGAAGAGCCATCAGTAGAGTTAGTGGAGGCAATGTGTGCAAAAGGTTTCCTCGGGTTGCGATTTTGCAATTTCTTACAAGTGCACTTTGTATGACCCAGCTCATGACAATAATAGCACACAACTCCCCCTGAATTATGCCCACGAATATCATCCCCCTCTTTCCTATAGGTGGAAGAGCGGCCCGTATTTTGACTGACAAGAGCACTAGTAGAATGAGAAGGAGCAACAGATAACAGATTTTCTATGCAAAGTATCCGAGTAAAGGTTTCTTGCAAAGAGGAAATCTCAAGACTAGAGAGGATCTGAGATTTGGCAGCATCAAATTTTGGACGAAGACCTGCTAAAAAACTCATTACTGCCATTTGTTCTCGTTGAGTCTGCTGTACTTTCACATCAAGGCTAAATGGCAATAAGGCATTCAGTTCCTCATATGTTTTCTTGAAGCTCATAAGATAAGCAGTAAGGGACAACTCTTGTTGTTCAGTACGATAAAAACCTTTACAGACCTCATAGATACGAGAAATATTCCCCTTTCTAGAATACATAGATTCCAAGTAACTTATCAACTCTTTAACATATTCACAATGATCAACCAGATTGATAATCTTACTATCAATGGAATTTCTAAGCTGCAACAATATCCTAGCATCATCACGCAACCATACTTGTCTAGTGTTATCATTTGGTGGATCTTCAGTAAGATGGTCTTCTTTTTCAATACTTCGCAAATATACTAGCACCGTTTTGCTCTAAGCCATAAAATTATTCCCATTAAGTTTATGTTCCATGATCTTAGTTGTCACAGGAATCATATCAACAACCGGAGATTTTAAGCTTTTATCATCCATTTCAAACAGCAAAAGAAAAATTTTCACAATAGTAACAAAGAAAAAATAGCCAATCACAATGTACCCGGAAAAAATGTAAAATCCAAGCCTCCAACAAGATTGACCCACAAACGTCAACCAACAGACACCAAGACCAACACGTTGTCGGCCATGAAACACAACACCGCACTAATCTAATCCACAAGAAGACCCACACAAGCCGAACGACAACTTCGAAATGCACCAACTCAATCAACTCCGACAAGCCAAAACAAAACCCGCTTCTCAAGATGATGTATTCAACCAATGCAACACCAAAGGAGAGTAGAACAGACTTACCAACAGCACGTCGAAGCTTCTGGTGGGCGAAGAGTCGACACACGCGCCCCCACGCGCCATCAATGGAAGGGGAAAGCGAAACCCTAAAGTGGCGCGTGAGGCTCACGCACCGGTCGTCTAGGGCTTTAGTTTCGGGGTTCGGCCGATCGGAGGCTGGTCTTTCCTCCTAGACTAGTGGTGACGAAAAAAAAAGATCCCAACAGTGCTTGCTCTCAAGGGTAGCACGTCCTTGTTCACAGGACGAGATGAAAAAAAAAAATTTTTTTTTTTTTCTTACATATACCTATGCTCTGATACTATGTAATTTGAAAGAAATACTAATCTTATTTCATTGCATTTTCATATAGGAATTGATGTCTATATAAACAGAATTGATTTATCTATTTTAGGAAATAAGATCCTCTAATAATAGCTAGTTAATAATACACATTAATGTAGGATATTATACATTAATATACATATTATAACAGAGGGAAACTAGAACTACCCATCTTTCGGGCACTGAATATCATGTCCAACGGGCCTACTAGAAGCCAATAGTCTACCCAAAGAGATATAACGAGTCCATCATTAGGTTCCCAACGAAAGCTGACACGAACTAGGCATCTAAGCTTTAGCAATTTCTTCCAAGTCCAGGAGCATAAAGTAGGTGCTTTCGTTGACCTTAAGCTTCTACCTTTCAAGATTATGGAGTGAACCCATTTAGGCCATAGGGTTCTCGGTCTTTCCTTACATAGATGCCAAATGTTTTTTATCTGAATGGCCTTATTCCATTGGTGTAAGTTCGGTATCCCTAGACCCCCACATTTAAGAGGCTTACAAACTTCACTCCATCTAACTTTAGCTTTGGAATAAGTGTGAGGGTTCCCACTCCAGAGAAAGTTCCTCAGTAAGCTATCCATCTTTCAAATAATATATTTAGGAAGTAGAAATACATTACTCCAATAGACTTGTATAGAGGTAAGGACCGACTTGATTAACTGCAATCTTCCCGCATAGGAGAGATATTTGGATGTCTAGGAAGTGATCCTAGACAACATTCTCTCTAGCAAGGCATCATAGTTTTCTTTTCTAAGTTTAGTGGAAGATATGGGAACTCCTAGGTAACGCACTGGCAGCTTACCTTCTTGGAACTAGGTATATGTGAGAATATCCACCTTCTCTCCCATGGGAACATGAGAGAAGAAAATGTTGCTTTTGCTATTATTCACCTCCAAGCCTGAAATAGTATGGAACCACTGAAGAGTCTCTTTGATCAAGGATACTGAATCAAGGTTTCCCCTAGAGAAAATGAGAAGATCGTCTACAAAGCATAGATGTGTTAGTTTCTCATTCTTGCATCTCCAATGAAGGGAGAATTGGGGGTTCTCAATCAATCTCCTCAAATGAGTAGATAAAACCTCCATCCCCAATACAAAGAGGTAAGGAGATATCGGATCTCCCTGTCACAACCCCCTGTTACTTGGGAAATAACCTACTAATTCCCCATCTATGTTGATAGAGAACTTTGGAGTGGAGATACACTGTTGTATGAGAGTACATAAATGGCCGGGGGGGGGGGGGGGGGGGGGAGTTCATCGCTTGAAGGGTCGCCATCAGGAAATCCCATCTAATCGTGTCATACGCCTTTTGCAAGTCCACTTTAAGGGTGCAACGCAGTGCTCTTGTTTGGACTCGATAGCCCGCCATCAACTCTTGAGCAAGGAAGATGTTGTCAGTAATTCCTCTCTCTGGGATGAAAGCCGCTTCTTCTCTACCAATCAGAGATGGGAGGACCCTCTTTATTCAAGCTACAATGACTTTAGATATGTCCATATAAATGACGTTGCAACAAGCAATGGGTCAAAACTCACCTAGCCTTGATGGGTTAGCAACTTTAGGAACTAAGGAGATAATGAATGAATTAATCTCCTTGAGTAGGTGCCCAGATGCCAAGAAATCTTTGGAGGCTTCCAGAATGTCCTTACCAATAATACCCCAGGCTTCCTTGAAGAATTTGATAGAGTACCAGTCAAGCCCTGGAGCTTTCTCATTGGCTTGTGAGAAGAATCCCCACTTGATCTCATCTTCAGTAAAGGGAACATCCAACTCGAGTTGTTGGTTACTTAATCTCCAAGTTACCAAGTTACTCACATCCTTAAGTCTAAGATTGGAAGAAGGGCAATCATAAAGCTTCTAAAAGTGTTCAAATGCAAGTGCTTTGACTTCTACATCCCCAAACGCCTCACTACCATCATCTCTAATTAACCGTTGGATGGAGCTACGATTATGCAAGTTCCTCATAGTTTTGTGGAAGTAAGTATTCTTATCCCCCAGCTTTAGCCAATGTGCCCTTGATTTTTGTTTGTAGAAACTTTCCTCAACTCCTCTAAGCAAATAATATTTCTTCTCCTCCTCCATAATGGATGTATTTCCGCACCAAAGAACAAAGGTTTGTAGGAGATGTAATCTGGATTTGGCCATCTATACCTTGTCCGGAAGGTAGGAGTATTCATTTTTGTTCAATTGCCGAAGTTCTTACTTGAGTAGTTTGAGTTTTCTAACAATTTGAAACATCTTGGAACCTCTAATATCCGCTCTCCATATATTGTTCACAAGGTCTTTGAAACTCGTGTTCAACCCAAAAGTTGAAGAACTTGAAAGGAGTTTTCCTAGTACCCAAGTTAACGTCCATACAAGTGATAGCAAGGGAATAGTCTGAAAGAGTAGGGGAAACGAACTTTGCTTGTGTCCTGGGGAGAGACCCAAGCCATTGTTGGTTCACCATAATCCTATCCAACTTGCATAGCATTGGGTTGTTCTCCTGCCGGTTAGACTAAGTAAAGAAATCCCCCACATGGCTCAAATCCTCCAATTCTGAATGTGTAATACAGCTTTGTAGTTCAACCATTTCATCCGTAAGTTGCATTCTCCCACCCAATTTCTCTAAAGGAGTTTTGGTTGCGTTAAAGTCCCTAAGGACCAGCTACAGATCTTGATGTAATGACCGAGCTAGGTTCTCAATGTTACTCCAAAGACTTCTTCTTTCTCTACCATTGTTGGAAGCATAGATAAAGGTAACAAAAAGAGTGGAATTGGATCTCATGTTCATGGCTTTGCAATGCATAAATTGGGAGTGTTCCATTTCCACACTAACATTCCAATCTTTAGGCTTCCAAGCCAACCACATTTGCTTCCGAGCAACCACATTTATTCTAACTTGCCAAGCTGCGCCCAATGCATTCTTGATTGATGTTTCATTCATCGGGTTAACCTTGGTCTCTAGCAACCCTATGCAACTTATTTTTTTATCGTTGCAAATCCTTCTAACATCCGCCACCTTGATAGGGTCATTTAACCCCCTAACGTTCCAAGCTGCAATATGCATGATGATTAAGATATTGGGTAGCTAGGTGAAGGTTCTTCTCCCTTTCCGCACCTTCTTCTTGCGTCTACTAGAAGAGCTAGAACCTTTCGTAGTCTTTGGGTTGCTACCCTAATCATGGTGGAGTTGGGGAATTAGTTTGCTAAGGGGAGTGTTTTCAAAATCATCAACTCCATGAGCATCCTCGGGTGAGACCTGGTCACTATGGTCTTGGAGAGGTGATTTCTCAAGCTGTGTTTCAACCACAAGGGTGGAAGTTGGAGAATAACGTTCCTCCACTTCCATTCCATTCCCCGCCCTATCCTCCACCTCACGCGGCCAGATGTCAACAGCTTCCACTAATTCAAATCCGATCGTTTCCTCCCCTTCACACACATGAGTGTCTCCAGGATTAAAACCGGAGACCGGGCTAGTAGACTCCTTCCTAGCTTCAAGTGCCCAGTTAGGCTTGTGGATAGGCTGTCCTCCCTCACTTCCTACCCTACCAAGCTGATGACAAGGCATGGTATTGCCACTAGTGCCCACCTTTCCCTCTACATTTGACTTCCCCTTTGCCATTCCTCCTCCTCTAACTGGAACCCACTAATCCTCACTTCTCTTGGTCCCTTGACTGTTCAAGGCAACTGGGCATGTCCCCATATTAGTAGGCCGACAAGTATGACCAAAGACCTTGCACTCACCGCATCTTAAAGTGACTCCCTGATATTCAACCAAAACCCTTGAGATTGACCCATCAGATCTCTCTACTTCGACTTGAGTGACCATTTCCTTTCTCGCATCAATCTCAACAAGCACTCTCACATGGTTAGCCCTTTTCCTAGAAACCATTAAGGCATCAGCCTTGAGGGGAACCCCTACTCCACTTGCTATGTGACTAATGCCATCCTCATTGAGATATTCACAAGGAACACGCAAGAGGAAAGCCCAAACTAGAACGTTTGTTGGCTAAGGCTTCTCAAGGACCATGCCTCGTCTCCATTTTTGAAGAATGAGGTATCTTTGCGCAAAATACCATGTCCTTTCCAACAAAGGTGTGAGGTCGGTTCCATAGGCGAATATAAAGTAGAAGAACCCCTCTTTACTTCCCAAAACTTCCAAGATTCCATATTCTTTCCATAGACAAAGGGCCATGTCTTGGACAAGCTTAAAAGGCAACCTCCGGCCTAGGAAGAAGCCAACGAGAGTTGAGGACCAGTAGTCAACTTTGGCAACCTCCACCGCTTTTGGTATCTTCACACGTGGCACCACACCTTTCCTATCCGGGGGATGATACCGCAGCTTGCAGTTGGTTTCATCATCAGCGTCTCTAGCACCACATGCATGGGCATAAGTTTTTCTTCCATGCTCTCCTCCAAAGGATGTTTCAGTAGGGGGTGGTGGTTTTGTTTTTCCAGGGCTTCCAACAGTCCATTAGCTAATTCGAAAGTAGAATTACCAAAGGAGGAAAATTGTTGGGAAGGGTGCAAGGGTGATGTGGCACCAAAGCTGACTTTAGTGCTCCCTTCCGCCTAGCCACAGTGGGCAAAAAGCTTTTCATCAAGGGCACAAGAATCCAAACTTCCTCTTTTGGACAAGTCAACTTTGCTTTTTCCCTTAGAGTTAAAAAGCACCCCTGCTTTTTCCTTATTCGAAAGTTTGGATTTTCCAACCCTCTAAAGCCGTGCCTAGTGATTCAACACCCAATTTTCCTATGTAGAGTGGGGGAAAAAGGTCACCAAACATACTCTAGCCACCAGTAGGGGACCTACTTGATGGCTCTTGAAGGTAGCTGCTATCTTCATCCATCAGCACCAACAGCATGCAAGAAGGGTGAAAAGGGGTGGGTGGGAAAGTGTGTGTTTAGCCTAAAAGAAGTGGTCTTTTAGGTAGGGATGTTGGAAAGTTTTAGAGAGAGGTGGGAGCATTTTCTCTCTCTATAAAATAGGAATTTACAAGTCCAAGAGTTGATACACTAGCTAAATTTGTCAATGAGAAAGTGGCATGTAGACTTGTTTGGCTTTGTAGATGATAGAGGAACACCTAGGTATTTTACCAGAAGCTCCCCAAGGGTGAAATCCAGCATTTGAAGGATGTTGTTCTTCTCTTCTTGTGACTCTTCAAATGGCTAGCTTTTAAGGCCAGCCAATGCATAGAAAAAATCCAGCCTCTTTAATCAAAGCAACCGATCCAACATCATCCTTAGAAAAAATCATTACATCATCTGCAAAGCACAAATGGTTTAGTCTCTCCTTTTTGCACTTCCAATGAAAGCAACCGATCCAACATCATCCTTAGAAAAAATCATCACATCATCTGCAAAGCACAAATGGTTTAGTCTCTCCTTTTTGCACTTCCAATGATAAGAAAAACCTTCTTGTCTTCCTATTTCCCTCATAATGCATGAGAAAATTTCCATAACGAGAACAAAGAGATATGGTGAGATTGGGTCACCTTGGCATAAACCCTTCGTGCTTGGGAAAAAATCTACAAGTTCACTATTTAAATTTATCGAGAACCTAGTGTTATCACATATTTCATCACCTAATCTGTAAAATAAGGAGGGATATTCAAAGTTCGTAAGAGCTACTTAAGGAAACACCAACTGACATGATCATACACTTTCATAATGTCAACCTTTATTGCACATCTAGCCCCTAGTTTTTCCTTACGATACCCAAATAAGAGCCCTTAGGCCACAAACTCATTATCCACAACCCTTCTACCTTTTATAAAGGCTATTTGTTCTTTACCAACATGAAATGGTAGCACCAATTTTAAATGTTCAGCTAGTATCTTTGAAATACATTTATATAATGTATTGTAGAAAAAGTTTAGTTGATATTTTTTTTCTATTTTAGGAAGATTATCTTTATTGGTTAGGAGGATTATCTTTATCGGTTTAGATTAGATCAAATCTGATCTTAAAGTTTTTTTCAGGGCACTATCTTTATCTTTGAATGTGCCATTTTCCATCGTGTTGTATTTAATCCATCCGATGTACTAAATGAAAGATATGAGAGTTTCTTCCTAAGATTTGTTTTCTCAATTTATTCATGGTATCAGAGCTACAATCAATCCAAAATCAACCGGATTGCTTCAAACATGAGTGGAAAACCCAAGAATACACCCAAACTCAAACTGAAATTTGGGTCCCTTGATCAACCCAATCAATCGAGACAAAATCTTAGAGCCCTCTCTTCCATAGGAGTAGACCAAAACACATTGCAGATTACCCAACATAAACTTAACGGAGCAAACTTCTATGAAAGGTTCCAATCTGTGTAGTTGGCTATTAGAGGGAAAGGAAAATTCGGATGTATGACCGAGTCAAACACCGTTCTAGACCATGATTCAAATGAGTATGGTATATCGGAGGCCAAAAACTCTATGGATGAGTGGAAAACCCAAGAATACACCCAAACTCAAACTGAAATTTGGGTCCCTTGATCAACCCAATCTATCGAGACAAAATCTTAGAGCCCTCTCTTCCATAGGAGTAGACCAAAACACATTGCAGATTACCTAACATAAACTTAACGGAGCAAACTTCTGTGAATGGTTCCAATCTATGCAGTTGGTTATTAGAAAGGAAAATTCAAATGTATGACCGGGTCAAACACCATTCTAGACCATGATTCAAATGAGTATGGTGTATTGGAGGCCAAAAACTCCATGGTCATGGCTTGGCCGGTAAATTCCATGGAACCCCACATTAGTAGAACATACCTCTTGTGAGACTGCTAAGAAAATCTAGGATAATGTCCAAGAGATCTACTCGGACATGGAAAATTCTTCCCAACAATTTGAGCTCTGATCCAAACTTCGTAATACCACTCAATGAAATATAAGTGTGACTGAGTATTTTAATCTACTTATGGATCTTTGGCAAGAAGTGGATCTTTTTAAAGAGATAAACTGGAAATGTGTTGAAGACGGAACTCGATACAATAAATTGTTAGAAAAGGACTGAGTATTTGATTTCCTATATGGATTAAATACTGAACTTGATGAGGTAAGAGGAAGACTCATAGGAAAGCAACCCTTTCCTAGTCTTAAGGAAGCCTTTGCAAAGGTAAGGCATGAAGAAAGTAGGCATCAGGTTATCATGACCACTAGATAGTCAAACCCAAGTTTAGTGTTGGTAACAAAGAAAGGGATCATTCCGAGCGCATCCACAAAGTAAAAACTGTGGCATGATACTTGTCAAAAGACAAAACACTCTCACAATACATGTTAGAAGTTGCATGGAAAACTAGATTATTTAAAATCCAAACGCCATGAGGAGACAAATATGGAGTATTTGAACGTAAAACTGACATTTACTTGAAACAGCTAGGACCATGATGCTTGCAACTTCAGTACCTAACCATTTTTGGGGGGATGTTATATTGATAACTACTTACCTCATTAACCACATTCCATCTAGAATACTCAAATTCCAAACACCCATTAGTGTTTTACTTGAATCTTACCCACATATTTGCTTATTTAATACACTTCCACCTTGAGTTTTTGGATGTACAACTTTCATACTTAACAATTCACTCCACAAACACAAACTCAAAGCTAAGGCTTTAAAGTGTGTTTTTTGGGATACTCCCCTATGCAAAAGGGTTATAAGTATTATCATCCTCCTACAAAGCGTTTCATCATTACATCTGATATTGTTTTTCTTGAAGAAGAACCATTATACAACACGTCTTCCTAGGGGGAGACATCATTAGAAGAAGAGCAATGCTGTCTTCCATTGTTATTAAGTTCTGACCTCCCGTTGTCAAGAAATGCATGGAAATTTTGTTGTCTCCTACTAGATTGTCTTACTCAAAAAATACAGCAGAGTCATCCCCTTTGTCTATGTCTCCTGAGTTGTCCACATCAGAATCTGTTGAACCAAAGAGCCCTAAGTCAAATTCTTCACCTCAAGAGTCACTACCCAAATCTGACCAGTCCGTGAGTCATGAGTCTTTGGGGCCACGATGCATCTCTAATTCTGTGGCAGATTGTATTCCAAAACACCATCAGCTTTGTGTTTATTCAAGAAGGCAGAAAATTCCTCACCAAAGCCAATTATCCGAGCCGAGGCAGTTGGTCCAGCAAGGTAGTGAAGAACTATCAGAAGATGAAGAGAAGGATTTACCTATAGCCTTGAGAAAGGAAAGAAGAACCTGTGCAACATATCTTATTTCTAATTATGTGAGTTATTCTAAACTCTCACCTCAGCTCCGAAGTTTTGTAGCCTATGTAGATGAAGGAATGATTCCAAAAAATATTCACAAAGCCTTGGAGAATCAAAACTGGAGGGAAGCAGTTCTTGAGGAAATGACAGCTTTGCATAAAAACAATACCTAGGAGATAGTTGATCTACCAAATCTACCTACTGGCCAGTTGGAAGTAAATGGGTGTTTAGCATCAAGCAGAGAGCAGATGGAAGCATTGAGAGATATAAAGCAAGGTTAGCTGCTCGGGTATATACATAAACCTATGGAATAGATTATGAAGAGACATTTGCACTAGTAGCTAAATTGAACTCCATTAGGGTTATCTAATCTTTAGTAGCTAATCATGATTGACCTTTACATCAACTGGATGTAAAGAACGCATTTCTAAATGGAGATTTACAAGAGGAGATCTACATGCAACCTCCACTTGGATTTACTTCAGGAGAAAATGAAGGCAAGGTATATAAGCTGTACAAATCTCTATATGGGTTGAAACAATCTCCTAAGGTATGGTTTAAAAGATGTAGTGACACTATGATTCGCCTAGGGTATATACAAAGTCAAGTAGAGCACACTATGTTTGTGAAATTTAGTAATAATGGGTCTAAAATCCATATTGATAGTTTATGTGGATGATCACACTGAAATTGTGAGGCTAAAGGAAGAGATAAAGAAGGAATTTGAAATCAAAGAACTTGGTGAATTGAAATTTTTTCTAGGAATGGAAATTGCGAGAAGTAAAGATGGGATTGTTATTTGTCAGAGGAAATATATATTGGATTTGTTAAAGGAGACTGGTAAATTAGGATGCAAGCCTGTGAGCACTCCTCTACCTCAAAACTGGAAGTGTTATGCACCTGAAAATGATACTCCGATGGATAGAGGTCAATATAAATGGCTAGTTGGCAAACTAATTTATTTCTCTGACACAATCAAATCTAGCTCATTCAATTAGCTTGATCAATCAAACAATACATGCACCCACCAAACATCATCTGGAGGGCGTAAATCATATTTTAAGATACTTGAAAAGAAACCCAGGAAAAGGATTGTTCTTCAAGAAATCTCAAAATAGGAACCTAGAAGTCTTTGTGGATGCAAATTGGGGTGGTGACATAATGGATGGGAAATTCACTTCAGGTATTTACACTAAACTTCAAGGAAATCTGATTACTTGGAGAAGTAAAAAACAATTTGTAGTAGCTAGAAATAGTACTAAAGCAGAATGCAAGGCAATTGCACAAAGGATCTATGAGATCATTTGGATTCAAAGATTGTGATAGACCTAACATAACTTACGTGTACGTTAGGCGGAAGAAGGGGAAGTTGACAAATAAGGACATGAATTGATTAGTTGTTTAAGTTGTTTGGTTGGTTAGTTGCTAGTTGTTGTGATTAGTTAAGAAGTTACTAACTGTCCAACATGGGTTGTTGAGAAACCCAAATTGTTAACAGAAGTTAACTAGTATATATGAGGGAGTATTAGTCGTAGACAAGGAAGGAAATTGTTAGACATCTTGAGCCATAGGCTGGAGGAACTAGTCCTCAAAACCAGATCTTTGTAATTCTTGTTCTCTTGAATAATAAAAGTTCGTGGGATCCTAATTGATTAAGGGGATCCTATCATTGGTATCAGAGCCACCGATTCTAGGAAGATAGCTGCTAAGAAGGCTGACAATAGGATAGAAGGAATTGAGAGGGATCTGGAATTTCTCCGAGAAGAAAGTAGAAATGATAAGGAGAAGATACAATGAGTCATTAGTCAAGTTCATCAGGATGTGCAACAGCAAATTGATCGATCCAATCAAGAAATGTGTGATCGCTTGAAAACAGAAATGAGAAGTATGATGTTGTCGGTTTTGCAAACATGGAAAAAAAATGACAGTGGAGAAGTTGTGGGAATGAATAGGACGGGAGAGAATCGTCCGGAATTTAATCGACGGAAAGAATTAGGGAAAGACCGCACTGAAGTAGACGAGCAGTTTGAGAATAATGAATTACGAAATAATTCGGGAAATTGTAATGACCCAACTCTAGGGTTTATGAGCAATAGGGAACTACGGCGGGATTGTCGAGCAAGGAGGATTGAGATGCCCATCTTCACAAGAGAAGATCCGGATGGATGGATCTATAGGGTTGAACGATTCTTCTCAGTGGGGAGATTTTCCGAAGCAAAGAAGATGGAATTGGTGGGAATGAGTTTGGAAAAAGATGCGTTAACGTGGTTTCGTTGGGTAGAAGGAAGAAGACCGATAACAGATTGGCAAGAATGCAAGAAGTTGCTGATACAGAAGTTTAGACCAGCCCATGAAGGCACGCAATGCCAAAGACTACTAGCAGTAAGGCAGAGTGGGACAGTAACCGAATATATTAGTAAGTTTCTTGAACTTGCCGCACCATTACCTGAGTTACCAGATTCTGTGTTTGAGAGTACTTTCTTGAATGGATTGGTGGATGACATCAGACTGGAGGTGCAGATCGTGAAACTAAAGGGGTTGGGGGAAATGATGGAATTAGCACAACAAGTGGAAGAAAAATTGAGAAGGCTGAGTGTCTATAAGTGGAATCATGGGGGATCAGGAGTAAGAATGGGTACCGTTGGCTCAAAGTTGGAAACTATATCAATAGAAAAAACGAAGGATGATTTGGTAAGTAATGAAGGCAGAGCTAGTATGTTACCTCGTAATAGATTAATGGAAGGGAATAGAAGTCAGAATTTGGGAGGATTTAGGAGGCTAACTTTTGGAGGATTACAAGACAAGAAAGCCAAGGGGATTTGTTTTCGTTGTGATGAGAAATTTAGTCCTGGGCATAGATGTAAGAAAATGGAATTGCAAGTCTTAGCTGCAATGGAGGATGAAAGGGATTCAGAGGAAGGAATTGGAGAGGAGGTAACAGAAGAGTCCCTCCAAACAATTGAATTAGCTGCAGGGTTTGTGATGGGCTTCACTTTTCCTAAGACAATGAAGGTAAGAGGAATGGTGGAAGGAAGGGCTAATATTTTACTAATTGATAGTGGCGCTTCGCATAATTTCATTTCCTGAGAGTTATTGGCATTGTTGACTTGTCGATTGGAGAGAACTACGAAGTATATGGTAGCCATGGGTAATGGGACGAAGATTAGGGGTGAAGAGATATGCAGAGGAGTGGAGTTGTCAGTTCAGGGAGTGAAAATCGAAGAAGATTATTTTCCTATGAAGTTGGGCAGTTGTGACATCATTCTAGGAATTAAATGGTTACAGACATTAGGGAAGGTTGTTCATGATTGGCGAAAGATGACCATGGAGTTTGCAGTTGAAGGGCAGCCTGTTACAATTGTAGGAGAACCAGCATTGTCCAAGACACCTGTAAGTATGCGAAATTTGCTGTACTCCATAGATGATGATGATTTACTATACTTGTTGCAGTTAAGATCACTAGGGGTGGAGGAACCGAAGGATCTCAATGAAACTCCAATGGAAATACGGCAGGTACTTAAGGAATTTGGGGCAGTATTCAATTGGCCTCATAGCCTACCTCCGGAGTGAGTTAAGAATCACGCAATTGTGTTAAAGGATGGGGTGAACCCGGTATCAATGCGACCATACAAATATTCCCAGTTTCAAAAGAATGAAATAGAAAAGTTGGTAAAGGACATGTTGGATTCAGGAATTATACGCCCAAGTGTTAGTCCCTATGCAAGCCCTGTGTTATTGGTTAAGAAGAAGGATGGGGGGTGGCGGTTCTATGTTGATTATCGTGCCTTAAATAGAGTCACGGTGGTGGACAAATTTCCTATTCCAATTATGGATGAGTTTACGGGAGCCATGGTGTTTTTCCAAGATAGATCTTAAGTCCAGGTATCATCAAATTCCAATGAGGAGTGAAGACATTGAGAAGACTACATTTCGGACTCATGAGGGACATTATGAATTCCTTGTCATGCCTTTTGGATTGACGAACACTCCAGCTACATTTCAATCTCTTATGAATCACATATTTAAACCTTACTTGCGAAAATTTGTACTTGTGTTTTTTAATGATATTTTAGTTTATAGTCGGAGCATTACTAACCATGTGCACCATCTACGGCTAGTTTTGGGAATACTGTTATCTCAACAATTATATGCCAATCCAAAGAAATGTGTCTTCAAGCAGGCAACCTTGGAGTATCTTGGTCATATAATTTCACAAGATGGAGTGGCAGCTGATATGAGAAAAATTCAAGTTATGGTGACTTGGCCAAGACCCAAGAATGTCAAAGACTTACGAAGTTTCTTGGGGCTTACAGGATATTATCGCATGTTTGTAAAAGATTATGGGGAAATTGTGTGGCCACTGACCTAGCTTCTTCACAAGGACCATTTCACATGGATTGAAGACAGTGAGGAGGCGTTTCGACAACTCAAATAGGCTATGATTAAAGCTCCAGTTCTTGCATTACCTGATTTCTCCAAGCCATTCATCGTGGAAACTAATGCATCATCTCATGCCATTAGCGGAGTGTTAATGCAGGACAGTAAGCCTATCGCTTACTATAGTCAGGCCTTGTTTGGAAATAGAAGATATAAATCCGCATATGAATGAGAGTTGCTGGCCATTGTCTTGGCAATCAAGCGATGGCGTTCATATTTGTTGGGACATCAGTTCATTATAAGGATAGATCAACAACCACTCAAATTTTTGTTAGAACAACGGGAAGTTCATCTAGATTACCAACGATGGCTGTCCAAGTTGTTGGGCTATGATTTTTCTATTGAATATAAAGCTGGGAGGGAGAATCAGGTTTTAGATGCTTTGTCCAAGGTCTCGCATGAGACAGAGTTGATGGCAGTAACTGTTGATAGTTTATTGGAGATGGATAAAGTGTTGGAGGAGATTCATGTAGATCCTAAATTGTCCAAGATTAAAGCTAAGATTCTGAACGATGGAGGAGCTCATCCTCCATTTACAGTAGTGCACAACCGTCTATTGTATAAGGACCGCTTAGTAATTCCTTGCACTTCCTCTTTCATTCCATCTTTGTTGGCTGACAGTCATAGTAGTCATGTTGCAGGCCATGGAGGAGCTCTTAAGACCTATAAGCGGTTAGCTAGAGAGTTGTATTGGGAGGGGATGAAGCGTGATGTGTACAAATTTGTTGCAAAGTGCCTTATATGTCAACAAAATAAATATTTGTCTCTCTCGCCAACTGGTTTTTTACAGCCTTTGCCCATGCCATTGCAAGTGTGGGAAGATATTACTATGGATTTTATTGAAGGGCTGCCTAAATCAAGAGGGTTCTCTGCTATTTTTGTGGTTGTTGACAGACTTAGTAAGTATGCTCATTTTATTCCATTGAAACATCCTTATACGGCTCAATCCGTAGCCACCGTCTTTGCTAAGGAAGTTGTCCGATCACATGGTTACCCACGTTCAATTGTTTCTGATCGTGATAAGGTTTTTCTTAGCAAATTTTGGACAGAACTGTTCTGCTTGCAGGGCACCCTTCTACAGCATAGTTCTGCATATCATCCTCAAACGGATGGTCAATCCGAGGTGGTGAACAGATGTTTAGAAGCATACTTGCGTTGTTTTACTAGCCAACAACCTCAATGTTGGGTTAATTGGTTAAGTTGGGCAGAGTATTGTTATAATACTTCTTTTCATTCTACTTTGGGTACCACTCCTTTTAAGGTGTTGTATGGTCGAGATCCTCCTAAGCTTCTCCGCTATCATATTCCTTCTACAGCCTTTGATTCAGTTGATGCTTTATTACAAGAACGTGACCGTTTTTTGGCTAAGCTATGACAGCATCTCCTAATTGCTCAACAGCGGATGAAGTTACAGGCAGATGGGAAGCAAAGAGAGCTGGAGTTTTAGGTTGGTGATAAGGTTTTTGTCCACTTGGCTCCTTATCGTCAGCATTTTCTGAGCAAACGCAGTAGTGAGAAATTGGCACCTCGTTATTTTGGTCCTTTTGAGATTCTTAAACGCATAGGGGCTGTGGCGTATTAGTTACAATTACCTCCTTCAGCTAGAATACATCTAGTTTTTCATGTTTCTCGGCTTCGCAAGGTTCTAGGTCCTAATGCTGTGGCTACAACTGTTCCTACTCAGCTGCTTCTCCCAGACACTAGGCAACTGCAGCCAAATGCCTTACTTGCCATTTGCAATCTTCCTGATGGACCGGGATTTGAAGTATTGATTCACTGGCAGGGTCTTCCCTCATCTGAAGCCACTTGGGAACTTTTTGCTGATATGGTTGGCCGATTTCCTGAGTTTCACCTTGAGGACAAGGTGAAAGTGATGGGGGGAGTAATGATAGACCTAACATAACTCACGTGTACGTTAGGCAGAAGAAGGGGAAGTTGACAGATAAGGACATGAGTTGATTAGTCGTTTGAGTTGTTTGGTTGGTTAGTTGCTAGCTGTTGTGATTAGTTAGGAAGTTACTAACTGTCCAACATGGGTTGTTGAGAAACCCAAATTGTTAACAGAAGTTAACTAGTATATATGAGGGAGTATTAGTCGTAGACAGGGAAGGAAATTGTTAGACATCTTGAGCCATAGGCTGGAGGAACTGGTCCTCAAAACCAGATCTTTGTAATTCTTGTTCTTGAATAATAAAAGTTCATGGGATCCTAATTGATTAAGGGGATCCTATCAGATTGCTTCAAGACTTATGAATGAAGGTGGATCAAGTGAATGTTTTCCGTGATAGCAAATCTGCCCTTAGCATTGTAAAAAATCCGGTTCAACATGAGCAAATGAAGCATGTATGTCTTGATCACAATTTTATCAAATCAGAAATTGAGGAAAGCCATATAAAACTTCAACATATCTCATCCAGAAATCAAAAAGCGAACACCTTTACGAAATCATTATCCAGGCAGTTGTTCAATGACATCATCTACAAGCTAGGAATGATAGATATCTATTCCTTAACTTGATGGGGAGTGTACAAAAAGTTTAGTTGATATTTTTTTTCTGTTTTAGGAAGATTATCTTTGTTGGTTAGGTGGATTATCTTTATCAGTTTAGATTAGATCAAATCTGATCTTAACAGTTTTTTCAAGGCACTATCTTTATCTTCGGATGTGCCATTTTCCATCGTGTTGTATTTAATCCATCTAATGTACTAAATGAAAGATATGAGAGTTTCTTCCTAAGATTTGTTTTCTCAATTTCTTCATGTATTATAACATGCGATTGGTCTAAAATCAGATACAGAGCTTGGATTTTCAGATTTAGGAACAAGGGTAATAGCAGTAGAGTTTATAGATTTGAGCAGCATCCCCAATGGGAAAAAATCCTTTATTGCCAAGCATACATCCTCTCCAATGATATCCCAAGTATGCTGATAGAAATTGACATTATACCCGTCTGGCCTGGTGCTTTATCTTGCGCCATCAAGTCGAGAGTCATCTTTATTTCCTCATATGTGATTGGCTTTATCATCATCTCCCTATTCGACCTCCTTACTCTCTTGCCTACTAAAGCTTCCTAATGGTGGAAAAGATGAGCAAGAGCATGAGGTTCTTTCAAAAAATCCTCAAAATAATTAATAACATGTTCTTTAATTTCTAAGAGAGAGTCAAAAAATTGACCCGAGTTATCACAAAGCAAGTGTATCATATCTCTATGGTATTTCTGCTTCAACGATCTAAAGAACTTTGAATTTCGATCACCTAATTTTAGCTAGGTAGTTCTCAACTTTTGTCTTAAGAAAGACTCTTCCACTGCACTTAAAAAGTAAAACTCCTTACAAGCTCTTTTCTCATCCTCCCATATGCATTACTTGGATTTTCTCAGTTAAATTCCTGCACTTCTTGGAGTCTCTTCCTAGCATCACAAACCCACTACTGGATATCAGAAAGTATCAACAATTCAATCTCCTCAGCTCTTGTTTTAGTAACTTAAGTTTGGAGACCACTTGATACATAGGTGTTCCTTCAACTCTTCTACTCCAAACCTCTTATACTACATTTATAAAATCCAGGTGATCCATTCAACAATTAAAAAACTTAAAGAAAGGCTTCTTGCTTGCTGATTCCAGGTTCAAATGAATATTATTAGCGGGCAATGATCTAAAATACCTGAACTCACCACCTTTACTTCAATTTTTGGGTATTGCACTAGCCAAGAGTAATTAATAAGAGCTCGGTCCAGCCTTCTAAAGACAGGATTGGAATCACTTTTTGTTCATCCGTGTGAAGAAGACAGCTGAAGTACGTGCATCATCCAAATCAGCCTCGTAACAAAAGTCATTAAAATCCTCCATTCCTTTAGTTATAGTGGCATTACCCCCTAACCACTATCATTGAAATCTCCCACAACTGACCGTGGATCAGAAATGAAATTTTTAATACCCAACAAATCACTCCAAAGTGATTTCCTCAATACTCTCATTGTTGGCACCATGGACAAATGAAACAAGTTTAAGTTGAGCAACTTACAATGGCAATGGATGATTTGACTCAATAAAACCAGGATTTGTACATCCCATATGTGCAGATCCCAAGCCACCCATATACGCCCACTTTGTTGTGCTTTCAAATTCCAGCCAGGCCATAACTCAAAAGAAAAATTTTTTGTTCTCTACAAAATTGAAGCACTCCTCCACATTTATGAGGATCATTTAACCCTCTAATATTCCAAGAAGCTAACATCATATTTACAAGAAGAAAAAACAGCCTCTAACCTCAAAAGGAAGGGGTCAAGGAGGAATCCCTTGACTTCTCTCTTTCTTTCTTCTCTTTTGCCCTTTTCTTCCTTGATTTCTTTTTCTTCTTTTCTGGGCTGTACAACTGCTTACTTTCAACTTCAATACCCAAAGCTCCTTCCTTCTCCATATCAACCGAAGATGAAGAGGAAAGAGAAGTCTCACTCACCCAACTGACCAAAAAGGGAGTTGTAAAAACTTCATTCCCAATAGACAATGGGCTATTGCTAGAAATTTCCAAATCATTATTTGAATTATCTCCCAATATCCTTTACTCCCCATGTTCCCTATTAGATGAGTCACACCTAGTTGACAACCTGATGGTCCTGTGTCAATTTTTACATTATCAGAGCTGTCCAAGCTTCTGAAGTTAGGTGACATCACAACAACCTTTACCTTGCCTTTTCCAGGCATCACAGGGGCTGGAGCTCCAAAGTGTACCACCCGCATGTTCTTTTATCACAAGATAAGACAAGGGATCAACCCAGTTTCCTTTTTAATTCCTCCATGTTACCTGGAGATGGAGAATCTTCAACCCCAGCAACACCGTTAGTATTTATATTTGCCTTTGAGTTGGGACATTTCAAATCACTATGTTTGAACACACAAAATTTCAAACATCTTGGGGAACGTATATGGTACTCCACATCCATCCTTAGAACTAACCCATCCTCACACTCCATTTCGAAGTCCGCAAAGAAATCCCCACTTGCTTTGATTTCTATAGATGCTCTCACAAATTTCACATGAGCATTGGTTACCATAACAATATTGACTTGAAAAGGCTTCCCAAGAGCACTTACTGCATATCCCACCCCTTTATTGTGCATGAACTCCATTGGAACGCCCCATAATCTCACCCAAATCGGCATTATCGTTGGACATACTTTAGACAACTTCATTCCAATCCTCCAATGTTCCAGCACCAGCAATCTATTATTGAAGAACCATAGTTGTCTAAGACCTTCAAAAGCGAATCTTCATTCAAAACTTGAAAAGGAAGTACCCACATCTATTTGAAAGAACTTCTAGCAGAACTTCACTTCCCCATATTGCTTTAGCAATATGTTATACCACTTGAAATGGTGAGTTCCTACCCAAAAAATATCACACTAACTAACTTTTCCAAATACGTTCCCCAACTTCAGTAACAGATTTAGGGGGCTTGACTCTAACCTTCCCTCCAACTTTAAAAGAGGGGTAGTATTTTAAGGCTATATCCACCTTAGGAGTTGACCCAGGTTGAATCTGAGGAGATTTTGTCCCCAAAACCGCTTGTGCAAAGGAAACTGGTTGTTTTGAGGTAGAAACCAGTGGTTTTGGAGAAGACACTTCCTTACCACCCTTTTCCACTACATCTGCCACCTTAGCAACTTCTTGCAAAGCTGACCCTGAAAGATCAACAAACAACCGGATGGTCACATCTCCGACCACAGTGAGAGGAACTGATCGCTAGTGCTTTTGACACATACTCACCAAAGGACACTCTTATTTCCATGAGTAAAAGTCTTCACCATGCGTACACAAACAAGAACAGAGTAAAGTGAACAGGTTTAAAAACCGAACCAAGCTTGGGTAGGAAAGCAGAGAGAAGGGGTAAAAGAAGGTAGAGAAGAGAGAGGGAAGGTTAAAAGAGAAAGTAGATAGGTGCAGGAGAAATGAAAAGGAAGGAGATGAAAAAAAAAAGAAGAGGTTAAGGAGGAAAATCTAGAGAGGACAGAAGATTTTCTCTCTCTAGACATTACGACTGACATGTATGTTTCTTACTGCACTGCCCAAAAACTATTTTTCTAAGCACACAAATTAATGCAACAAATAGTTAATTTTCTTACCTTATAAACAACACCAAAACCACCCCCACCAATTTTGTTTGATGGATGAAAGTTTCCTGTTGCTGATCGTAGTGAATTATATGTAAAAAGCCTCACATTTTCCACAGCAATATCTGAAATAAATAAATATTTAATTTATTAATTAACAGTAAATATCTTCTGTAAGGATTAGAGAAGCCATTTTAGTCAGACTTAGACTATGTACTGCTGAAGAAAAGAATGTCATCTTTATTTCCAACTACTTCATTTTTTTATTGGTAACTCCATATACTTCATTGACTTACATGTTTCTATTCGTAGATACAAAATATTTGACCATCTAATGAAAAATTCCGATGATTTAATATTAAACTGCTTATACAAGCAGCGATACCAGGTGAAAATCCAACACTTAACTATTAAGCAAACTCTGAGTATTTTAATAGATTATCCATCTTATCTCTACCCATATGCTAATTACTCATGTCAATGAAATTATTGCAGAGAGATAAGTCATCTCCATGCTGGACAAGGATATATAACTATCATTAACAGTGTACCAAATTTCCAAACATAAAAACTGCTTTTCTACATGTATCACTTCTAGATTTCAATTGAAGATCTGAAAATAGATTATCAACCTCTTTTTTTCACATAGACAGGCACATAAGTAAAACTGGGCATACTCTCATGTCACTCCATTTCCTCCTATGTAAAGGTAAGTCCTTTAATATTCATAATCAAGATCATAATAATACATGTGATACCCATGAAGAGACATAAAGTCTAATGCCAAAGCCTAAATATGCATGTTTGTGAAACATAGTTTGGCACAGGCTAATAGAAACCAAACGTGGAATCAATGAATATCCACCCTGTTGAATAATCTAAACTAGGTGGTAGACCTAATAATCAATCAAAGGGCAGGAGAACCTAAGAGAAGATCTCACACGTTAGCAAGAAAAAGAAAAAGATAATGTCATATTTACTACTAAAAATTTGTGCATTTTCATAATTTAGCACTTGAAATGTTCAATTGCTAAATATTATACCTGATTGAACTTGATTACTGTCATTGTTACCTTTGTTAACTCTTTAACTTCTGTTATCCTAGCAAGAATATTAACCAATACGCTTACAAAACATCACTAATTCTTTAAGGCAGAAAACAATATCCACTTGAAACACTACCTAAGCACCTAGGTGAGTACCATGTGGTATAATTAGAAAATCTCCTAAGAACTCACCATCACCATTATCTCCTGCCCTCGAGTATCAACCACCACCCAAACCACAGCCCAAACCAAATCACTAATCACAATCACCACAAAATCACAACACCTGCACCATGTCAATCAACACACTACCATCACAAACAAAACCCATGAATATTCCCAAATCACAACACAATTTTCTGAGACACCAAACAACACCCCTGCACATTTCCATATCAGACACACCCACATTTTTAGATTACAAAGAATATAACATCACACAAATGTGATAGGATCCCGGATGCAAGTAAGAATCTATTGATTTTTATTAACCAAAAACAAGGAGTTACAATGCTATTTCTGGTTTCGAGGACCAGGACCTCCAACCTAGGGCTCAATCACTCTGACTTTTCTCTCCCTTTCTGATTAACATTCTTTATACTAAGTATCTATTGCGAACAAATTTAGTTTTCCTAACAACCTAATGGTTGGTTGTTAGCAACCACCTCTAACCAACTAAAACAATTTAACCGAATCTGCCCTTACTATTTTTTTTATTGCTGACCTGCCCTCCTTTGATTAAGCCTAACATAGACTTGGGTTATTTTGGGTCTATCATTACTCCCCCCATAAGCTTCACCTTGTCCTCAAGGTGAAACTCGAGAAACCTTAAAGCAATATCATCAAAAATTTCCCAAGTTGCTTCAGAAGTAGAGAGGCCCATCCATTGTACTAAAACTTCCAATCCTGGACCAGAAGAGAGATTTTGAATTGCAAGTAATGCAACCGGCTTAACTTGCATAACGTCTGGGATGATCAACTGGTCTGGGACATTTGTAGCAACATCAGTAGGGCCCAAAACCTTTCTAAGTTGAGAAAAATGAAAGACTGAGTGTATCCTGGCTGCTGAAGGTAATTGTAGCTGATATGCCACTGCCCCAATGTGCTTGAGGATCTCAAAAGGGCCAAAATAACGAGGTGCTAGCTTCTCATTACTTCGTTTTCCCAAAGAATATTGACGGTAAGGTGCCAACTAGACAAAAACTTTATCGCCAATCTGAAACTCCAGCTCTCTTCTTTTCCCACCTACTGTCAACTTCATCCGCTGTTGGGCTAGCAACAGATGGTAACGTAACTCGGATAAGAACCGATCTCTTTCCTACAGCAAGGTATCAATGGAGTCAATGGTAGTAGAGTGGATGTTGTAGCTGGTGAGAGTGGGAGGATCTCTTCCATACAGAACTTTGAACGGTGTAGTGCCTAGAGTTGAATGAAAAGAAGTATTATAGCAATATTCAGCCCAGCTCAACCAATTTACCCAACACTGAGGTTGCTGGCTGGTAAAACATCGCAGATACGCTTCCAAGCATCTGTTTACCACTACAGTTTGGCCATCCATTTGGGGGTGATATGCTGAACTGTGTTTCAAGGTGGTGCCCTGCAACTTGAACATTTCCTGCCAAAACTTGCTGAGAAAAATTTTATCTCTATCAGACACGATAGAGTTCGGATATCCGTGTAGCAGTACCACTTCTTTCACAAAGATAGAAGCCACAGACTAAGCAGTATAAGGGTGTTTAAAAGGAATGAAATGAGCATACTTACTAAGCCTGTCCACAACTACTAGGATAGTAGAAAATCCTTTTGATCTTGGCAGTCTCTCAATAAAATCCATAGAGATTTCCTCCCAAACTCTGAATGGTACTGGTAAAGGTTGCAGAAGACCTGCAAGAGAGAGTGAAAGATACTTGTTTTGCTGACACGTAAGGCACTCAGCCACAAACTTATACACATCATGTTTCATACCCTCCCAATACAACTCACTTGCTAATCTTTTATAAGTCTTAAGAGCTCCTCCATGACCTCCTATATTACTTCAGTGGCTGTCCACAAGTAAGGCTAGAATCAATGATGAAGTTCTCGGAATGACTAGTCGATCCTTGTAAAAGAGATGGTCTTGAACCACTGTATATGGGGGGTGAGCACCACCATCTACCAAAATCTCTTGCTTCAATTTGGATAATTTAGGGTCTACATCAATCTCCTCCACCACTTTATCCATACCCAATAATCAAACTACTGTCACAGCCATCAACTCAGTATTGTTGGAAATTCTAGACGATGCACCTACCACTCTATTCTCCCTACCAACCTCGTACTCGATGCTAAAGTCGTAGCCCAACAATTTGGACAGCCATCGTTGATAATCCGGATGGATTTCTCGTTGCTCCGGCAAGAATTTGAGTGGCTGCTGGTCTGTCTTGATGATAAACTGATGCCCTAACAGATACGAACGCCATCTCTTAACCGCCAAGACGATAGCCAGCAATTCACGTTCATATGCTGACTTATGTCGCTTTGTTCCTGACAAAACCTGACTGTAGTAAGCAATGGGCTTGTTATTTTGCATCAGCACAGCCCCAATGGCGTGGGACGAAGCATCAATCTCCACTACGAATGGCTTGGAGAAGTCAGGTAATGCAAGGACTGGTGCTAAAGTCATAGCTTGTTTGAGATGCCGAAATGCATGCTCACTCTCTCCATTCCACTTGAAGCTCTCTTTTTTTAAGAAGTTGGGTTAGTGGCCATGCAATTTCTCCATAATCTTTTACAAAATTCCTATAATACCCCGTTAGCCCCAAGAAACTTCTCAATTCTTTTACATTTTTGGGTCTAGGCCAGTTCACCATCACCTGAATCTTTTTCATGTCAGCTGCCACCCCCTCTTTTGAAATAATGTGACCGAGATATTCTAGGGTCCCTTGTCCAAAACGCATTTCTTCGGATTCGCATATAACTATTGAGACAGCAGTACTCTCAAAACCACTCTCAAATGTTGCACATGGTCATCAATGCTTCCACTATAAACTAAGATATCATCAAAAAAAACTAACACAAACCTTCATAAATAAGGTTTAAAAATGTGATTCATGAGGGATTGAAACGTTGCTGGAGCGTTGGTTAATCCGAAGGGCATTACAAGAAACTCATAATGTCCTTCATGAGTCCGAAATGCGGTCTTCTCTATATCTTCTTTACTCATTCGAATTTGATGATACCCCGACTTTAAGTCTATCTTAGAAAAGATCGTAGCCCCCTTTAGTTCATCAAGCAACTCATCTATAACAGGAATGGAGAATTTGTCCACCACTGTGACTTTATTCAAAGCACGATAATCAACACAAAAACGCCACCCACCATCTTTCTTTTTTACCAATAACACTGGACTTGTGTATGGACTAACACTCAATTTAATGATTCCTAAATCCAACATTTCCCTTACTAACTTTTCTATTTCATTTTTCTGAAGTTGGGAGTACTTATAAGGTCTAACCGACACGAGATTGACTCCTTCCTTTAATACAATTGCATGGTCTTTGACACACTCCGGAGGTAATTTGTGTGGAAAATTGAATACTGCCTCAAATTCTTTTAGTACAGATTGAATTCCCAGTGGAATTGAATTTGGATCCTTTGACTCTTCAACTCCCATCGACCATAACTGTAACAAATATACTAAGTCATCGCCCTTATAGGTGTTTTAGAAAGCGCGGAATCTCCTATAATGGTGAAAATCTGCCTACCTTGTGAGAACTCCATAGTCATCTTACTCCAATCATGAACAACCTTACCCAAGGTCAGTAGCCACTTTATTCCTAAAATGACATCACAGCTGCCCAACCTCATGGGTAAATATTCTTCTTCTATTTTCACTCCTTGAACTGACAATACCACCCCCTTGCAGACCCCTTCACCTTTAATTTTCAACCCATTTCCCATAGCTACCACATATTTTTCAGTTTTCTCCAAGCTACAGTTTAGTAATGTCAACAACTCCCAAGAAATAAAATTGTGCGAAGCACCACTATCAATAAGCACAATAATTGCTCTCCCTTCCACCATTCCTCTCACCTTCATCGTTTTAGGAAAAGTAAATCCCATAACTGACCCTACTACTAACTCTATGGTTTGAAGAGTTTCTTCTACTATCTCCTCTTCATTTACTTCTTCCAATTCCTCTTCGTCATCCATTGCGGCCAATACTTGAATTCCAATTTTTTACACCCGTGCTCGGGGCTAAATTTCTCATCACATCTAAAGCAAATTCCCTTTGCCTTCTTGTCTTGTAACTCTCCCAAAGTCAACCTCCTAAATCCTCCAATATTCTGATCCTTGTTTCCCTCTACTAGCCTACTATGTGGTAAGATATTAAACAAACTCTCATTATTTTCCGAATGATCTTTCCTTTTTCCAGCTCCTACGGTTTCCAACTTTGATCCAGTGTTTCCCATCCTAATTCCTAGCCCACCTCGATTCCATCTACTTGCACTCATCCTTCTCAATTTCTCTTCCACTTGTTGTGCTAACTCCATCACTTGGCTTCAGAATCTGCACCTCCAATCTTATCTCTTCTACCAACCCATTCATAAAAGTGTTATTAGCAACCACCTCTAACCGACTAAAACAATTTAACCGAATCTGCCTTTATTATTTTTTTTATTGCTGACCTGCCCTCCTTTGATTACGCCTATAACATAGACTTGGGTTATTTTGGGTCTATCAAAATGAAACTTGAATGAGGAAAGCTCCCTCTTTATAATGCCTAGATTTTCACAATTACGTCTAAACATTCCCAAATCTCAAAAATAAACACTACAAACCCTAATTTCTGGCTTCAGAATCTGCACCTCCAATCTTATCTCTTCTACCAACCCATTCATAAAAGTGTTATTAGCAACCACCTCTAACCGACTAAAACAATTTAACCGAATCTGCCCTTATTATTTTTTTTATTGCTGACCTGCCCTCCTTTGATTACGCCTAACATAGACTTGGGTTATTTTGGGTCTATCAAAATGAAACTTGAATGAGGAAAGCTCCCTCTTTATAATGCCTAGATTTTCACAATTACGTCTAAACATTCCCAAATCTCAAAAATAAACACTACAAACCCTAATTTCTGGCAAGCAAATACAAACACCCAGTCCCTTAGTCAGAAAAAATAGATAGAGAACACATTCCTCACATGTAATTTATTTTTTTGGCATAAGGTTTTGATTATTGGTAATGTGATGCTTTTGTTTTGAAAGGATGATGGTGGAGTTGATCAGAATGCAATGTTGGAAGTTGGGTTGTGATTGTGGGTGTTGTGGTGAGGGTTGGTTGTTATAGCTGGTGGTTAAATCGTAATTACGGGAGCTGTGGTGGTGGCAGCAGTAGGTATTTAGGAAGGAGGATGGTGGTGGCAGCATGTAGGGTGGTTGTAGGTAACATCCTTGGTTAATTTTGTCTTTTGTATATATTTGGAGGATTGTTGATTGTGCTCAGGTGGCTGCCGTGCCCCCAAGCACTTAGAAGAAGCTGTCTAAAGCTCTTTCATGCAGCTGTTGAAAGTTCTATCCAGTGTTAGATTTGACAATCAAAAAGTTCTACCTATATAAATGCAAAAACATCTAAAATTGATGCAATAAATTCAAAATTGTCCTCAAAAGAAAATTAATATTACATTACAATGGTTGACAATTACTGACTTCAGCATGGTTTAGATTATCTATAGCCAATGAAATAGAAACATTCTGTTGCTTTTGACTTGATGTCATGATTAAACAAGTTTTTTGGATAAGTATGATTAAACAAGTTGGCTATAACAAGCATAAAACAATACAAATTTCACAAACTAAGAAAGAAAATAACTTAAACATCAAGTACATAACAAACACAAATCTGTTATTTTGTCTTTAAATTTATAAACCTTCAGTAAGATAAATAGGAACTGATTTCACAGTTTCAACAAGAAAATATTCATTCTTTATGCTTTTCAACTAATGAAGAACATATAGATAGAGTAAAAGCTAGTCACGGGCTAAAATGAATTAAAAAAAGCCAAGAATTTACCATTTCCTTGTGCCTGACTCTGACTACTCTTCCCTTTACACCATTGAAATCCCCCAAAGCAGCCTAGAGGCATCGCTTATCTCTTCTCTCTCACTCTGTCTCTTAACATCCACTTCTAAACCAGCCTCGTCTGCATCCTAAATGCATCCAACAGCCAACAGCTCAAACCATTAGTTAAAATACTAGAGCTGACCTGAGATAAATTTAGGTCTATTGAAGCCAAAAAGATATCAGTAACTGGCAAAAAGAGACACAAGGCAATAATTTGAACAGGTGAATTGCAGAGAAAAGACATGAAGAACAGAAAGAAAAAGCAAATATGGAAAAATGGACAAACAAGAACCAATATGACAGAACAACCATTCTTTTCTTCAATGGAAAAAGAAAAGCAAAAGGCTATGTGGAGAGAATAAAAAGGCTGGGGCATCTCTGAGTGATATAAAACACTTCCATCCGCTGCAATCTGCATATTCCACTGTTTAACTGTGGTTACACAGTGTCAAAGCAAGTTCTTCAACAATGGCAAACATCAATTAAGCATCTCTGAAGATCAAAATTCTCCTTTCCTTTTACATCATATTGATAGCCATTCAAGTGCAGAAGACACACCAGTGTTAGATGGATTGAACTATCATACTTGGAGTCAATTTTTCATTTTGGTATTGTCACTCTGAATTAAAGTAGGATTCATTAACGGAGATATTCCATGTCCTCAACCTAATGATCCTCTTTTTCAAACTTGCATTGATTGTAACTACCTGATTGTTGCTTGGTTATTATGCTCCATCTCACAGTCAATTGCATTGACTGTTCTCTATGTTGATTTGGCTCAACAATTTGAGAGAAACTTAAATTGAGACTTGCTATTCCAGACGCTTCATGTTATGATTCCCCGTTTGGGATCGGGTCACCGGACGAAGGACTGAGAAGTCTCCTTCCAACAAAGGGTTCTTACCCTTGTTCCTTCTCCTTGATGCACCTATCCTTAAAATCTTATGCAGCTCGTAAGGGAGCTACCACCTTGGAATTCGTTAAGAGAGAATTCCTAAATCTCTTGGAGTTTTTATGAAAATAATTCTCTACCCTTTATTGCTTAGTAACTCCCAAATATATAGGGAAATACAAAAGATTAGGATTCCTAATTAATAAAGATTAGGATTCCACAATATTTCTAGCTTTCCAAAAATAACTCCTACTCTAGATAAGGAAAGATTAAAACTGGAAATTGAAAAGATATGCTAAAAAGAAACAAAATGGGAAAGTAAAATATAGAATCCTTAGTTGGCATTCTCCTTTTGGCGTATACGTCTTGCATACTTCTGCCCTATGAATGCATCTGCAACATGACTCCCCGCTTCGACAAACAGCTTGTCCTCAAGCTGGAAGTCAGGAAATGCTAGCTTGAAGTCCAATACATTTTCCCAAGTAGCATCCTCTCGTGTGCCTTTATTCCATTGGACCAGGATTTCCCATTGGCCGCGGTTTCGTCGAGTTTGTAGAACAGCCAAAGGGCTGACGACAATCTGACCATCAGCTAAAGGAGGCAGCTCCGTGGGTGCGATCGGGAAGTCACCCTTGAAAGGCTTCAGCAAGGAGACATGGAAGACATTGTGCAGCTTGCAATCCAATGGCAGTTCCAGTTGGTATGCCACGGTCCCAATGCGCTTGACGACCATGAAAGGCCCATAGAACTTAGGAGCAAGTTTATGAGAAAGGTGGCGAGCAAGAGTCTTCTGTCGATAAGGTTGTAAGCGCAACCAAACATAAGCACCAGGCGAGAAGTCTACCTCACGGTGACCTTTATCATAGAAAGTCTTCATTCGTTGCTGCGCTTGGTGGAGTTTGGCGCGAATGTCCACTAAAGCTTCATCTCGAGCAAGAAATGCTTGATCCACTGCATCGACGTTTGAAGTGCGGGCAACATACGATGTGAGACTCGGGGGCGCACGGCCATACACAACTTGGAATGGAGATGTTCTAAGGGCTGTATGGAAGGCGGTGTTGTAACAGAATTCCGCCCACGGAAGCCACTCAACCCAGTTTTTTGGACGAACACCCGCAAGGCAACGTAAGTACATCTCAATGGTGCGATTCACTACCTCGGTTTGCCCATCCGATTGGGGATGATAGGCTGAAGAGAAATGAAGATTGGTGCCGCATAAACGAAACAACTCCTTCCAGAAGGTGCTCGTAAAAAGGGGATCGCGATCACTAACAATAGATTCCGGAATGCCATGTAATCGCACAATATTTTCAAGGAATACCCGTGCAATGGTGCAAGCATTGTAAGGATGAGCTAGGGGAATAAAATGAGCATATTTTGAGAACCTATCGACCACCACAAATAAAACACTTTTACCCGAGGATTTAGGTAAGCCGTCAATAAAATCCATGGAGATATCGGACCAAACTTGGTGTGGTAATTGCAGCGGCTGTAATAACCCAGCTGGGCTTAAGTGCTCGGCTTTGTTACGTTGGCAAGTGAGACATGCAGCGACATATGCCTTGATGGTAGTCTTCATGCCAGACCAATAAAAATCCTTGCGAATACGCTGCAAGGTCCTCTCAACGCCTTCATGAGTGTTGTCATGGATTCCTGATAAGATAGCATTGATCAAGGAAGATGTTGGGAGTAAATAGATACGATCCTTGAAGAATATCATCCCATCACGCAAACCCCAGCCCACGCCGGCTGTCCCCTGTTCAATCCGTGACCAAAGGGCGCACAATGTGTCTGAATTCCGTATCTCTTGTCGAATTTCATCGAACAATAGAACTTGCGGTTGGGATACAGCATACAGCAAGGCTCCCTCGTCCTCTCGACGTGACAATGAGTCTGCAGCAGCATTCAACCGGCCCGCCCTATATTCCACGCGAAATGTGAACCCCATTAACTTGCTAAACCAGCGCTGGTGGGGTGATGTGGACAGCCGTTGCTCAAGTAAGTACTTAAGGCTATAGTGGTCTGTGCGAACAAGGAAAGAACGTCCCCAGAGATATGGTCGCCAATGTTGAACAGCCTTGACGAGACCTATTAGTTCCTGCTCATAAGCTGCAAGTTTCAAATGACGGTCCGCTAGTTTCTTGCTAAAAAAGGCGATGGGGTGTCCATGTTGCTGCAAGATGGCGCCTATTCCAAGACCCGATGCATCACATTCAACTACAAATTCTTCTTGGAAATTAGGCAAGCTCAGAACTGGAGCCTCGATTAAGGCTTTCTTGAGTGTTTCAAAGGAGACGTGGGCTGCCTCAGTCCAGTGGAAAGCTTGTTTCTTCAGCATATGCGTTAAGGGGGCAGCAATGTGGCCATAGTCTCTAATGAACTTGCGATAATACCCTGTCAACCCTAAGAATCCACGCAAGGCCCGAACAGTTTGTGGTTGTGGCCACTCCTTGATAGCTTGAATTTTGCTTGAGTCCGTGGAAACACCCCCTGCGGAGATCACATGACCTAAATAGGAGACTTGCGGCTCTCCAAATGTGCACTTAGATCTCTTAATATAAAGGTGATGGGCTCTTAATAACTCAAAAACAGTTTGGAGGTGTAATACATGAGTGTCCCATGAATTGCTATACACAAGGATATCATCAAAAAAAACAAGCACAAATTGTCGTAGGTGTGGTCGAAATACCTCGTTCATTAAAGCTTGAAAGGTAGAAGGGGCGTTGGTTAGGCCAAAGGGCATGACTAGGAACTCAAAATGGCCATGGTGAGTTCGAAAAGCTGTCTTCTCTACATCTTGAGGATCCATGCGAAGTTGATGATACCCGGATCGGAGATCAAGTTTGGTAAAAAATGTTGCGCCATGTAGCTCATCCAACAGTTCATCCACTACTGGAATAGGGAATTTATCCTTGATAGTTTTATGATTTAGCTCCCTATAATCAACACAGAATCGCCAGGTACCATCGTGTTTGCGAACTAGCAATACCGGAGAGGAAAATGGCGAGCGACTTGGCCTGATAATACCTTGTTGTAACATCTGTTGACATTGTCTCTCAATCTCGTCTTTTTGAAGATGTGGGTATCTATAGGGTCGCACGACTATGGGGGTGGTGCCCGGCTGTAAGTTAATGCGATGATCACATGGTCGGATAGGTGGCAGTCCTACGGGTTCGTGAAACACTTCTTCGAAAGCTGCCAGCAGTCTCTCTACGTCCTTTTCCCGTGGTTGAGAGGTTTGAAGGTGGTTTAGTGTTGAATACGAAGTCTGCAGCTGTCCCTGCAGCATGATGGGGTTGCTGGCTTTCTCAAAGCGCATGGTGAGTGCGGAAAAATCCCATAGTATTTGTCCCAATGTTTGAAGCCATTGTATGCCTAAAACCAAGTCAAATCCCGCTAAAGGGATCACATAGAAATCTGCCTGGAAAGCATTATTGTTGATTGAAAATTGCAAGTTAGTGCATTTGCCTAACCCCACCACTTGCTCCCCATTAGCTACTGCCACTTGAAGGTTTGTTTGAGGTTGCATCTTGATTCCTAGTCTCCGAGCTGCTGTTGAACTCATGAAGTTGTGAGTACTTCCCGAATCTACCAAACTGTTCAAGGGCTGTTCATGAACCATGGCAGTCAATTGCATGGTCCTCGCATTCTGCTCCCCGGTGATGGCGTGTAGGGATATGGCGGGCGTATTTTCTTCTTCCGATGGTTCTTCCTTTGCGGTTTCATCCATTTCCAACCAGAATAATTTCTTGCATTGATGTTCGGGAACATATTGCTCATCACAATTATAACACAATCCTTGCACTCGACGATTGGCCATCTCTGCTCTTGTTAATCTCTTTACAAATGGCGTTGCAGCACTGCCAGAAGAAGAAGCTGCACTACCCGTCGTGGTGCCTGGTTTTGCACTCATCGGAGTTCCCCTTGATCCGAAACTTATGCTGGGGTTTATTCCTTTTTTAACGTTTTGGGAGAGTTGCAATTTCCTTTCAAAGGCTCGTGCAAAATTCATGGCATGTAACAAGCTTGGGGGGCTGTGTAATTCCACATCAATGCGAATATTTTCTTTCAAACCCGCCGTGAACATATCTACTTGTTGATCAGGTCGCACTGAACTTGCCCTTGCTAATAAGGTTTGAAACTCCCGCTGGTATTCTTCTACTGTCCCGCTCTGTTTGAGGTTGATTAATTCTCCTAAGGGGTTACTGCGCAGGGGAGGTCCAAAACGTAGGATGCAATATTCCTGGAACGTCTTCCAGGTCAGATTAGGTTCTTCCTTCTCTATTTGATAAAACCACAATTGCGCCTCTCCTGTCATGTGGAACGCTGCTAACCCCACCTTATCTCCTTCCATTGTTTTCTGGTTTGCAAAGAACTTGTCACACCTATGGAGCCACATTAACGGGTCATTCGTTCCATCGTAAGTGGGAAAATCCAACTTCATATACCTTGGCACCCAACCCCCTGATCCTTTGCCACTAATATCGCCCTTGCTGCTGCTGTTATCGTCCTCTGTGCGTGATCCTGGGCTGTGGTTGGAGCCTGCGTTACTTCTGTCCCCTGCCTCTATTCCCTTGACTCGGTTACTTGCGCTAATCAAGGCTTCCATCTGTTGTGATAATTGCTGAAGTTGGGCTGCCATTCTTGCTTCTGCAGCAGCCCTTCTTGATTCTACTGCTGCGATTTTGGCTTCTGTTTGCGATTGGTTCTCATGTAAGAGATATCTTAGCCGTTCCTCTACAAGGTTTTCGTCCATGGTGAGTGGCTCTGATACCAAGTTGTTATGATTCCCCGTTTGGGATCGGGTCACCGGACGAAGGACTGAGAAGTCTCCTTCCAACAAAGGGTTCTTACCCTTGTTCCTTCTCCTTGATGCACCTATCCTTAAAATCTTATGCAGCTCGTAAGGGAGCTACCACCTTGGAATTCGTTAAGAGAGAATTCCTAAATCTCTTGGAGTTTTTATGAAAATAATTCTCTACCCTTTATTGCTTAGTAACTCCCAAATATATAGGGAAATACAAAAGATTAGGATTCCTAATTAATAAAGATTAGGATTCCACAATATTTCTAGCTTTCCAAAAATAACTCCTACTCTAGATAAGGAAAGATTAAAACTGGAAATTGAAAAGATATGCTAAAAAGAAACAAAATGGGAAAGTAAAATATAGAATCCTTAGTTGGCATTCTCCTTTTGGCGTATACGTCTTGCATACTTCTGCCCTATGAATGCATCTGCAACACTTCAAGTATATGAAGTCTGCAGCAGAAGCTCTATTGATGCCTGTTTCACTTAGTTGAATGGATTGTGAGAGGAAGTATAATTTTATTGACCTCTGCCACATTAAGCATGTGGAAATTGTGCAAATGAATGACCTGCTTATTTTGCTAAGCTGCTTGAACAATTTTATGCCTTTCATCTAGAAATGGTGTAAACAAGCATTATAATGTGATTAAGAACCCGATTATGGCCAGGAAACCATTTTCATTACTGGATCAAGTTTATAACATGGTAATTCAGGAACTGTCTGGGGGGAATTTGAATGGGCATATGAATTATTAGTCAATGTTGAAGTTTCTGTCTTGATGGCTATGTCAGACTAGAAGAAATAAAATAGGGAGATGGTTCCTATTGCAGCTAAAGAGGTCATCTTTAAGAGAAATGCTTTCACACTATGGGTTCTCCCTCAGACTTAGGTTTCCTAAATCTGGTGAATGGAAATGTTAGTAGTAGTGGAAGCACAACAATCTCTCGTGTTCATGCAATGTCTAATGAATTTCTTGAGAGAGTCCAAGTTGTCTCCGGTAGATCACATAAGTCAATTAAGTTTGTCTAAGGATCAAGCAATCAAGTGTAAAAAACTCTTTGGATTACCCAATGCTTCAATGGTGCTACTTCTTCCAAAGGTGCACAATCTAGTATACCTGTGGTTGCAATGGCAGGTAATAAGAACCAAAGTTCCAATGTAATGCTTGATAATTCATGTCTAGCACTGGACGTGGATTGGTTACATTACAGCCAATGTAATAGGAGCATTCTCTTACTTTTATCTCGATAGCATGATATAATCAAATTGCCTATAATACCTCACCAATCAAGTACCCAACAATCAACAAAAAGTTGATATTTTGTCTCTGAATTTACAACTCTTCTGGAAGATAATAAGAACCGATTCAACAGCTTTTCAACAAGAAAAAATATTTATTCTTTATGCTTTTCAGCTACTGAAGAACGCTATGGTAAAAAGATAATAACAGCTTAAATGAAAAAAAAAAATACCATTCCCATGTGGCTGACTCCGACTACTCTTCCATTTACGCCATTGAAATCCCGCAAAGCAGCCGGAAGTCATCGCGTCACTCAAATCTCTCTCTCTTCCTCTTAACATCCACTTTCAAACCAACCCAGTTTCCATCCTATTCGCATTTAACAACCCACAACTCAAACCATCAGTTATGATACTAGAATTTAACTGTGTTTGTTTTGGTTGATTGAGGCCAAAACGACATCGTTAACCGACCAAAATAGACGCAAGGCAATAGTATGAACAGGTGGATCGTAGAGAGAAGATGTGAAGAAGTGCAAGAAAAAGCAAATATGAAAAAAAGGGACAAGCAAGATCCATATGACTGAACAACCTTTCTTTGCTCGGTTGTATTAAAAAAATTTAAAAAAAAAAAGAAAGGGTAAGAGGAGAGAAAAGATGGGTTGGGGGTATTTCGACTATAGGAAGAAAAATTAAAAGTAAGCATGATGCAGAAAGAGACACTAAACAGATCGCCCCACCATTGATGGTGACAGGTTAGCATCTTTTGGAGGATAGAGATGGAGACGGCAAACGTAAAAACCCTTTTCGTTTTCCCACATTGATGAGATTCTGCTTGATGCTGCTTTTATGGTTGAATGACGTTACTCAGTGAAGTCGTTTTGACTTCCGAGGGAATTTAACCGTAAGGGGGCATTGCTTCGCACGATAACCAAAATAGGCAGGAACACACGATTACCAAAAAGTTTGAAGAGGTTCATGTAATCGTTGAACGTCGTTGAGTTTGACAGAATTGTTAGGTGGGAGTGCGGGTGGGGGTGGGGGTGGGAGTGCGGGTGCTGGTTTCAACGGCTGCGACAAAAAAATAAATAATAATAAAATTTCCGGAATGGAATTTCAATTTTTCCTGCTACAAAATCTTGAATTCCTAATACCATGGCGGCTGCTTAGACAGGCCCCATAATTCATATTGATAGTTCGCCGTTAGCGCAGGAAATCTAAAAACCTTAACACTGTAGCACAATCCAATGACTAGCACACTTTGTTTGGCAGGAGAGAGAAAGAAAGTGGAAGAAAAAGTTATTAAAAAATAAAAAATTATATATTATATAAATATTTAATTTTTGTATGTGTTTGGATAATAAAATTAAAAAATATATAAGTTATAATATAAAATTACCGATATGTATATAAAAAAAAAAGAAAAAAAATTATAAATATAAAATTTTTTATTCATTTCCTTCTTCCTCCCGTCCATTTTGATAGAGAAAGAAATTATGTAAACACAAAAAAATAATTCCATCCATTTTCTATCTTTCCCTATTATTTTCCTCCCCATTCCCTCATCCTAAACACAGTGGTAATCCAATCATTCTATAACCATATTTTGTATCTATATCCAATGATACAAAAAATTATAAAATAGATCTATAACATACAAACTTCTTTTTAAAAAAAAAAAAACATATTTATTATAATTTTTTCAATCAATTGAATTTGTACAATTTAGATATCTAAAATTATTTTCTTTAAAATCTCCTAAGTTTATACCCAAGTGTTGTGATGTTGAGATTGATGATGTCCTAAGAAATTTCAAAAATGTAGATAATCACAACTAGTAATCTATAATTTTACGAAACTTTAAAGAAAATAAATTTAGACATCCATTTCCAATATGAAATTTTGTTAAAGATGGATTTTTAATTCTAACATACCATATATGGGCAATTTTAATTAAAACATAATAGATTGACAATTTAACTATTGATTTGGATATCGTGATATTATGATTAACTTAAACAAAAATTCATAATATGGTTGTACTATTAGATTAATGCATAGTTAGACATGAGCACGAGGTGGATCTATCCAATAGTCCAATATCAATCTATCCTATTGAGTCTTAAACCAAAACCTACCTCGAGAGACAAGTCTAACACGTAAATGGACCCGACTATTACGATGGGTCATAGCGACAAAAATTACAAAAAAGAAATCAAAAGGCTACATTTGTATAGCCATCATAGGTCCCATCATCACACAATAATAAGCTTACAATAAGCAACACATAGACAAAAGGTGGAAAAAAAATTTGAATCATTGCATTTGAGAGTGACACAACAAAAAGATGGTGTAAGTGTCTTCGTGTCATATTGCAATAGGTAATCTTTAAAGAAGTTTCTTAATATTTAAATTTGAATATCAGCATTCAAAGTTCATAGCAATCTTCAGTCCACTATAACATCTAATAGAATGGCTTCATTTCGTGCGCTCATAAAAAAAACTTACTAATTGCACTCTTTGTTCTTCTATATTATGCTCTTTATTTTGTTATATTAACTAATTTCTATTTTGCTTTCAATATATTTTATCATTCCCAATTTATAAATACATGAAGGCAAGTTTTCTTTGTAGTTTATCTAGCTCCAATAGAGAGGATGTTTAAAGAAAGTTTAGAGAAAAGCTTAAGCAACAACACCTTAGCCTACCTATGATATGGACAAAAAGTACCTTGTTTAAAATTTTAGACTTGATAGGATAGTGAACATTATGAATTATCCTCCACTAAGCTTCAAGCATGTTACGCCTAATTTCAAGCACCCTTCACCTGTGTTTAAGCAAAGTTTGACTGAACTAAAATGTCCTCTACTTAAGGTAGAAGAGGAAGAGTGTTTTAAATAAGAAGCATAGGAGGAGCAAATGAGATAGCAAAATGGATAAACTTTGACCACCAATAAGCTACCTCAACTACTTAAATCCAACTCTTTTACTAGTAAAATTGCAAATCCAAATGAAAATACACGAGGACACTACAATGACTACATTACAAATTACTCATGGAAAAAAGGTAACAATTGTTGATAAGGATCAATTTCCAATAGCTAAATCTAAGAGGTTTATTTTAACTCTATGACTCAAGAAGATGTATTTGACATCAACCTTGCATGGAAATTATAGAAGATGTCAACTTTGCGTGGATTTACATGACTTATACCAACTTGCAAGAGATTAGATGGATTTTAGTAAATAGCACTAACAACATGGAATATTGAAGATTTGCATAATGTTTTATATTATTTTTATTTAATTCAATACTTTATTCTATTTCCTATAATTAGTTGGAATTTATTTTATAATTAGTCAATTGTTTTGTATTCCTTGTCATTAATAGTCCGGTTCTTAATTCCCTAGGGATGATAGGGTTCAGTATAAATATTTCTTACAATACTCTATTTAATGTGTCAATTTACAATAACCCTAGCAAAGATTCTTCTCTAATTTTGTTGAATTTATTAATTCTCACAAAGTGTGACTTTCAACAACAAATCTTTGTTTGTCTATAGGCTTATCAATTAAATTCAATAAAACCCCAGCTCAAATTAATTAGTTGTAGCATTCACAAACTTGTCAATTTCATTAATCTATTCATATCTTTTACTTTTCAATTATCCATAAAACTTAAAAACCTTAAAAACATGAACATGAAAACTCTAGCTAAAGGTCTGTCTAGTAAATCATTCTTATAGAATTCATCTCAAAATCGGCTTGTACCATAATATTATAAAAGCATAGGATTACCTATAGTTGGTTTAGAAGATTTCATATAAGAAAAAAGAAAAGGAAAAAGTTAGGTCAGCAATAAAAAAAAAAAGAAAAGAAAAAAAGAGTCTTGTAGTTTGTTTATTTGGTGCTCAAATTGTAGTGAAGGGGTACTCAAATTTCTAGAGAAGATGCTAGGTTGTCCTTATAAGAGCGCATTGTAGGCACTCCAATCCCTAGTGAAAGCATTACTAGTAATTGCCAATGTATGGGGCATTTAGACAAATCTCCAAAGGCATAAAAATATTTGTTGTAGGGCGCTTGTTCTATAGTTGTACATGGGGCTATGTTACAAGTGTTTGACTATGATCAATAGAAGGCATTTGAGATATGTATAAGGGCACTTGAGGTTGCTTCAAGAGGTGCTTGCTTGGTTCTTAAGGGCTCAACTAGTTTGTGTTGGTTTATAGCAATAGCAAGTGCTCAAGTTTTGTTGTAGAGAATGCTTAAATCTTTATTATGCTCACCATTGGTTGGTTTATAGGGGTGCTCAAGTTCATCCAGTGTGCACTCAATAAAGGTTAATGGCTATGTGGTAGCAAGAGGTTATTGTGGTGACTAATAGTCATGTGAGATCATATGGTGGTGTTCAAAAGTGTAGGAGGTTTGTGTGGTGGTGTAAAGCACAATAGCTAGAGTGTGGTTGTCTCATGCAAGTGGGTTGTGTCATAGTGGTTGTGTGGTAGTGTATGGTAGTCGAGTTGTGTAGTTGTCTTTGTTTTTGTTCATTTACAAGTGTAGCTTGGTGTTAAGGAAGGGTTGCCTAGAGTTTATGAGCTACAAGTTAACATGTAGCAGGTAAAGCATGAAGGAGTTGATTGTCTAAGCATGAAGAAACATAGGCATAGGCAAGAGCACCTATGCTCAAAGGAAGAAGAATACGTGTTGATGTTGTGTAATCTAGGGCTTAGTTAGCACTACTGATGTGAATAAGCAAGGTAGCATGGTTGATGATTGCATTATTGATATGAAGGCTAACATGGATCTAAAATATATATATATAATTTTAAATTTTGAATTTTAGGAGAAAAAAAAGTAGAAAAAAAAATAATTTCTTAATTTTAGCAATTGAAAGAGAGAGAGAGAGAGACAAAGACTACAAAAATTACATTATGGTTTTTGAGTCTTCATTCAAGCAATCACTACAAGACTTCAATGAGTGGATAAACACTTTTATGAGCACTTCTATGAAACATCAAGATGAATATTTTTGAAACATAAGAGAATGTATAAAGGGTGGCACAAGTGGTAATAAATTGTCAAGGAATAATGTTAAATTAATTAAAGCCTATAGGTGTTGGGCCAAATCAAAGGGTGAGGAGTCAAGATTTGAAATACGAAAAATGTTTAGGTCATGGTCATCTTAGATATCAATGTCCAAACACGTATGCAGTAAGATTAATAAATGTTGCTCTTATGATTATTAAGGAGGTTGAATTTGAGGGTAAGATATATAAGTAGGAAACTTTAGTTGTAACGACGAAAATTAAATCACTTTAATATACTAATTTAATAAATATGATGGGAATTTATAACAAACAATTAAGAGTAACTTTAAAATGTTGATATTATTATAACAATCTAAGCATGAGAAAAACCTTATAATAATTAAAAAATAGCTTTAAAAAAAAAAGAGCAACAAAACCAAACCTGCCCGTCCTGTTCAGCCCTTCCCTCCCACGCTGATCAACAGAGCAATAGCAAGATCACATCAACCGGATTCCATCCCATCAATTGCCATTAGTTACGTCGTCCGTCTCTTTCGTGCTGCCTTTATCCCCTGTTTCACCATTTCCTTCCTTCCTTTCTCCTCCTTCTTCTAGTTGCAGCATCGCCCCACGTCACCATCCAAACATAACTTTGTTTTTCTTCCTTTCTTCTTCATTCCGCCACCTTTCAAGCTTCTTCGTCTCGTTTTTTTTTCTCACCAGTCAGATTCCCACTCACCCCACATGACCGCACCATCCTAAAACCTTTCATTCCCAATCCCTCTTCTCCTTGTTCGGCGAGGCGAATCATCCAAAGCCCCAGGCGAGAGTTCTAGCAACATCTCGGCTCCAGCGGACTGTGAAGGAGGGTGTCTAGTGATGTCTGATGTCTAAGGGAAAAGAGGAAGCTCTGAAAACCTTCCAAATTCAACAAAGTATGAAGAAATTGAGGAACCTACTTCAGATTCAACCAAGTCCAAACCCAAAATGATATCCTTCGCTGTTGAGTCTGACGAGTCACCCAAAGGAGTCGCATCGTGAAGGAGTTGAAGGGAAGCAAGTGCAAAAAGGGAAGGCTTTGGTTAGGAAAAGAGGCTAAGAGATGCTATGGTCGCATCTACCACCTCCGATGAAACTCAAATTCCGTCCTTTTCCGTGCACCTAATCGTCCTATACACAAGTCTAATTGCGGAGGAATTGGCCCTTCATAGGTCAACTTTGCTCCAAGTAGCCTCTTTAGTCCCCGAGGCTTCACTTGTATGATAATGGCATAGGAGCCAAAGAGTTGGGAGGGGTATGGACATCAACCTATGGTAATCAGGTCTAACCTATGACCAAAGCGTCCATCCCAGGTGCTAAGATCGCAGCCATCCACACAATACAAGCGTGCTACCGCCTTTGTGGATGAAGAAGTTTACATAATTGGTGAGAGCCACAATGGTCGATGCTTATCTGATGTTCAAATTATGTTGTGATCCACAACGAAACAAACTACTACTCATTGGTGGCCATTTTAGACGCTCTTCGAACAACAACTATAGCCATAACAACATAGCAGTATACCTAGTGAGAAAAGAAGAAGGGAAATGGGAGGAAAGGAAAGATATATATACGCATGTGTACAAGTGTATGTTAGACAGTGGGGAAGAAGAGGAAAGGAGTAAGGAAAGATAGGGCTTATTTGCTATCGGAATTGGGTGGTTAAGACGAAGGAGGAGAATAGCAACAACAACAACATCCACAAGAGCAACAGCAACAACTGCAACATCCACAAGAGCAATAGCAGCAACTGTAACGAAACTGTGAACAACAACAACAAAAGCAAAAAGGGAAAGGGGATAAGAAAAAGGGTCTTTGATGGTTTGCTGGAGAGAGATATTGCTTCGTAGACATCGGTAATTTGCGGGTGTATTAATGTAGGGAAGATAGAGGAAGTGGTTTTGCTGTAGGAGTGGATGAAAGAGGAAGCGTTAGAGCCAAATGGGTTCACTTAGAATGCGATGCTTGCGAAGTATGCTCGGCATGGAGATGGGCAAGCTGCTATGGAAATATTTAATAGGATGAGAAGAGAAGGGGTAACTCCTAATTTAGTTACTTAAAATGCTTGAATCTCTGGGTTTGTTCGGAGTCAACAAGTTAGAGAAGCTATATAGGTGTTTCAAGATTTGTTGTCTTCAGGGGTAAAACCAAATTATGTTGCATTTACAGCATTCTTCCCATTTGTGGAATGATGGGATCAATTCAGTTAGGGAAGGGGAAGAAGGAACCGAGTGTGTAGTGTGTGTGAGTATGTGTGTATGTGTATATGATGGTGTGTAGTGTGTATAAGGATGTGTGTGTGTGTGTGTATAGATGGTGTGTGGTGTTTAAGAGTACGTGTATAGGTGTATGGAAGGAGTGTGATGTGTGGGGTATGTGTGTATGTGTATGAAATGGTGTGTGGACATGTGTGTGTGGGTATGGAAGGTGAGTGTAGTGTATGTGGGTATGTGTGTATGTGTATGGAAGATGTGTGTAGAATGTACGGAGTATGTAGCTATGTACGTATTGGTGATGTAAGGTGAATGTGGAGTATATGCGTACATGTGTGTCGGTGGTGTGAGACGTATGTGGAGTATGTGTGTATGTATGCACTAGTGGTGTGTGTGTGTGCATGTAGACTTGAGGAGAAAAGAGGATTGCAAAGTGCAGTTGGGTATGCGTGTAAGTAGGTGTATAGTATGATTATGTGTATGTATGTGTAGGTGCATGTGTGGTGTGTGCAAAGTTTGTATGTGTATAGATAAGAGTATGTTGGTGTGTATATGTGATGTGTGGGAATGATTAGTGTATGTATGGTAACGGTAGTGTAAGTGAGGATGAAAACCAGTAGAAAGGACGGGAGACCCTATAGGTGGAGATGTCAACAAAGGAGAGAAGAAAGAATGGAAAGGTGAAACCGGGGAGGAAGAGGGAATTGTGCAAAGGAGGTGAGTGTGTCTGTGTGTGAAAGTAAATGGGAAGAATAAGTGTTTATGTTGGTATAGATGGTGAAAGGAATGATTCAAGCAACGTCCAAGATGATGGCCTAGGGGATATTTAGAATGAAATGGATTTTCACAATGGAATGTTCAAAGGATGTTGAGGAAGATCATTCTTGGCCAAATACCCTAATGTAAGACCTTTAGTTGTCTTCTCTAAGGGTATCTAGCATACACGGAAGAAGGGATTCCAAATTTGGCAGGTTGAAGATGTTTCATTGCTCAACTTCTACATAAGGAAAGCAGATAGTTGATCACAGCAACTTGGGGTGTTGGAAACAATGATTCGTAGGAAGTTAGTTCCTTCTAGAACCCTGTATCGAAATCACGTTGAAGAAGTGTTCAACGTTCGAATCTTGTTCACCCAAAATTCCTTAAGGAGGAGACTTCATGCCTTGCCATCAAATGCATAGCAAGTGGAGTACGCATATCAGGTGCTAGAAAACTACCAAAGTCAAGTCGAGATGTTGCCTTCTATGGTTGGTTGAGGAAGCATTGCAGAAGGATACTGATTTCAAAAGGAAAATAAAGGGGCTATCTGCTGGAATCGTTTGACTCCGGTTAGGACTATGACGACCCTAAACAAGTGAGTGAGAAACTTAATGATATGCTATAATGTTATGTTGTGTGTTAATATGTTATGTACGTGAATTCAATTGCTTTGTTGTATTTGCAAATGAATGTGATTTTTGTTAAGTTTGAGTTATATAGTGGGGTTAGATGAGTTTAGGAAAGGAGTTACAAGAAATTAGTAGTTAGATAGGTTAAAGATGAATATTGTTTAAGGAATGCAGAGGATAGAATGGACTGAGGGTTTAGATAGCATTACCTTAATGATAGCACTTCACACCATATTGCTAGTGCTATTACTATAGGCCTAACCCATGATTCAAAATTGTTTTCTTCAAACTAAACCAAGATATATAAACCAAGTTTTTTCCTTCTATAGCTACCGAGTAGGTATGCACAGCTGGAATAGGATATATAAATATCATTATGTATATATGTCAGAGTTTACTTCTGAATGTATATATATGCTTAGGCAAACTTATTTTCCTATTATACCTATAGAATACACTCATGAATATAACCACACAAATCATGAGTGTAACTTTGACTTTTTAACTTAACCATTCTATTTTCTTGCCCTCTTAAGTAAGCGATGGAAGGTATTTAGTAAATGGTCCTCTAGTTAAAGCTATGTTACAGACATATATATATATATGTATATATATATTATACATAGGTGTATTGAGGACTTAGAAGGAATATATGAAATGACCTTGTTAGCTCTCGAAAGTGTGAATAACACAGCACTTGAGAAGTGCGATGACATAGAGGTGTCAAGGAATAATAATCGTAAATCAATCCTGAGTTGTTGATTTGACGTTTAAGACAAATGGCATAGAGGTATCAAGTCAACTAAAACCCAATGTATAGCTAGATTGCTCCCATCCACTTGGTCTGGGTTTTGTGTTTATTTTGTGATGTGAAATGCATGATCTTGCTTGTTGTGGTACATATGAAAATAAGTTGTAGTAGATTGTCATGGGACTTCACTAGGTCCCTATGAATTGTTATTGGTAGTTACTTCATTGCCTTAAATGATAATTGGTTGCAATTATATATGTTGATTGGTCACTTTGAATCAATTAATTAAAGAAGTGGACTTGATTAAAACTTGACATGCATTTCCAAGAGACATTGCATGAGATTGAAGGCCATCACTACTACAGGATGCGTCGGAAGTGATCAGAGGATCACCATTCTGCCAAGTGTGAACTAAGTAATTAGGGGATTATCGCGCCTTGACGGTTCCGAGTCTGACCTGTCTCTTGAGGGTGTAATGCTCGGTGTATTAAGGCACTTGAGCTTAAAACATTAAAGCTAAAACACAGCTTAAATAAGTGATAAGAATAATGAAGATGTGAGTAAGACCCGGGCACTGATGGTGGCTTCAGAATCCCCAACCTAAGGTCAAGGGGGGGGGGGGGGGGGGGGGGGGCGTAAACCCTAAACTTCACGTCGGTTACCAGAAGACCACATGAGATACTATATTCATATGGTTGTTCATGTATAGCATATGTTTTGATAACTTGACTTGAATTTGCTTGTGTGTACATAGCATTGAAAGTGTTACCATCCCATTCATTGAGCCATAGTGTGCTCACCCCTCCACAGGCCCTTTTTGTAGGTGGCGATAGCGAAAGCTCGGGATGGGATAAGATGTGAAGTGTTGAGAGTTTTTGGATGACTAGAACGACAAAGTAAGAATTGTGAATGATAGATTGTTTAGATGAAATGTTAAGACCCCCATGTAAATAAAATTGAATTTTGTGAAACTTAGGATTTATCCTATTTTACTGGTTAGTATGGGATATCGATTCTCTGTGATTATAGTTGATCGTGGGATACGGGATCCATAGTTATAGTTTATTATCTAATTATATGTACTATGATTAGTCGTAAATGTAATTAAATACTTAGAGTCTTACAATCTCTGATTCGTAAGACAATTATCATGTAACGGGTGCACACGTGCCATGATGATTTTAGTGGAAACTTCTAGGCCCCCTTTTGGGGCGTGACATTAGTGGTTGTAAAGGAATGTATAGATGTGGTTGAAAGTGATAAGCTTCATACAACTATGGACATGGAAGGTGTTGTTGAGTTAAAGAAAATAAAGAATGAAGTAGAGATGAGGGCTGTAGAGGAAATGGTTGAGAGCATAGAGATTGCCAAGTTACCAGTTAAAGATGAGAAGAATAATTTACTAAAGGAAGACCGGTTAATTGTATCTATTAATCATGGGCTAATTGCTAAGACCACATTAAAGGATTGGAAATTTATTTAGTGAATTTAGCCAATAGCAAGGTGTTGTTACATGAGTATTGTGTTCAGTAGATTCATATGGATCTAGTTGATAGAATATATAATGGGTGGAAGGATCACACATTTTTTACAACATTTTAGATTTAGCTAAGTTGTTGTAGTGTCCTTATATTTTTCCTTTGTTGGTTTATCTTCAATTCAGGTGGATATCTTATTCAAGATTTAGGGTATATTTTCTTAAGTTTAGGAATGGTGATAAGGATCAACTTTTGAGATTTAAATCTAAGAGCTTTATTTTAATTTAGTGACTCAAGACCTATTTGACATCAACTTTGTAAGGAAATTATTGAAGATTACAACTTTGCATGGATTTGCATGGCTTGATATAAACTTACATAGGATGGCATGGATTAGTAAATGGTGCCAACAACATTGAACCTTGAAGACTTGAGTAAGTTTTATATTATTTTTATTTTGTTAAATATTTCATTTAATTTCTAGTAATTAGTTAGAATTTATTTTATAATTAGTCAATTACTTTATAGTCCTTGTCATTAATAGTCTATTTCCTATTTTGCCCTTAAAATGTCAAGGCTTAGTATAATTATTTCTTACAAGACTCTAATCAGGAATTTACATAAACTCTAACAAAGAGTATTCCTTAATTTCATCAAACTTATCAATTCTCCTGAATTGTAGCTTTAAATTAAATAACAAATCTTTATTTAACATAATTGTTGAAAAACCCAAAATCAATAAATAAGGTCAATGAAATTGAAAAGAAATTTTGAAGTCAATTAAGAATGGATTTACAAAATTTAAGGCTATTTTTTTCTAAAAGGACCTTTTTGCCCTTACATTTGGTTTTATCAAAACTAGCTTCAAAATAGCTTATTAACCTTAAGTAAAATTCCAAAGCCCTAATTAAGTAAATAAAATCATTAAGGAAATAATTGGAGTCGATTAGAAAAGAGAAATTGAAGTTTGGAGGTAAAATGACCAAAATGCCCCCTCAACTAAGTTTTATTAAAAGATGACCAAATTTCGAATTTTATAAATTAATTTGGAAACTTAGGAATGAATTTTTTTTCAGCTAAATGAAATGGAAATAAGAACGTAAAAAAATTTGCTAGTCATACCAAAAATAGGGACACTTAGCAATTTAAGACATTTTAGCACCAATAAATATGGTTTTCCTTTACTCCCCTTAAACCTTAGGGTTTTAGAAACCTTTTAAGATGCCATTTAGTGCATATTTTTCAGCAGCCACCATCCTCTTTTATTCTTAAACCTCAAAGGTAAAAACACAAAACCTCACTAAAACCTCAAACCCAACACTTAGCTTAATTACCTCTTAAATACTTTACTAATCCAATTAACTTTTCTTGAGTTTTAGGTACTAATTAAGGTTGGAAGATATAAGAAAGTGGGGCAACAAACTTTGTTCAAGTTATTAAGGAGGTAAGTGGGTAATTTATCAAGTTTAATTAAGGATTAGTGTGCTAAAGTTAGTCTTAGGTACTAATTAGTAATTTTTATTGCTAAAACCTGTTTTAAAAGTTGACAAAAACACTTAAGAGGCTTCATGCAAGTGGCAACCACCTTGGTGTAGGGAAAAAAAGTTTAAATATAGTTGACTTAGGTAAACTAATTAGGTCCTAATTAGATAAATTGTATCAATTAATAAGATTAATCGAATTAATTAGGGCTATTGGGCCTAATTCTAACTATAGTTGAGCTTACTTTTTTTGGGAGCCCAATGACTCTAATTGAGCCTTAGAAACATCTAAATATAGACTTAAATAACTTAAATAGGCCTCATAAATAATAAGGTCCAAAATTGATTAAAGATCTAAAATGAATTAGATTTAGACATGACAAATTATATGGATCTAAGGGTAATAAGTATAAACCATTTATTCATAATGGACCTATCTATAATATAATATCACATTAGATTAAGATAGGTTAATTGAACCAAAGTTGGGCCTAAGTAAATTAATTTGACATAAACAAATCAAATTAGACCTTGGTTATGCAATTAAGCCTTAATGGGTCTAAATTAGTCATAATAATTGAAATTGGGTCTAAGTTGGGAATAATAATTAAAATAGGTAATAATAGGCTTTAAATAATATAATGAATCCATTATACCTAAAAGAAGTAAATAATTAACTTAAATGGTTATATTAGTTGATTGACTTAATTATATTAATTAATTAGGTTAATTAACTTAATTAATAATAGACTCAATTAATCAATAATTAGCTTAGTGGAGTCAATACAAAAATTAACTGGATTCACTTTTTTTATTAGGGCCTAATACCCTAAATTGGACCTTAGTAAAACACATAAACTTGGTATTAGAGAATAAAATAATTAAAGCCTAATTGAATAATTAAAAATAATAATTGGCAACTATAACAACTTAGATTGGTTTAATTAATAAGCATTAAGTTGTTAGCCCAAGATTTAGCCAAAAGCTAATTGGACCTTTTTACCCCATATTAGTCCTATAACTAATATGGGGCTTAGCTAAATAATAGACATAGCTTATAATTTGTAATAGAAATCATTTGATTAAAATAAACTTACTAACTTATAATTTTCTCATATAAATGCATAATAATCAAGCAATGTAGGATAGAAAACCCTAACTAGACTAAAATCAAATTTAGCTAAATATTTGAGTGTTGCTTGTGCATGGTCATCTTGAGCCAACAAGTGATGCCCTAGGCATAGCTAAGGCTATGGTCTTAGTTTAGTAACCATGGTAGTTAGGTGTTTAGGCCATCAAAGAAGGCTTGACAAGTAATTGATAGGTGAAATTGCATTGGATAACGGGTGTTGTAAGCAAAGAGAAGGTATATTAGGAGTCGTCTGGGAATTATAGATCCCAATGAACGATACAATATAGCTGGATTGTGATCAATGTGGACCGCATAATGGTGATGACACTTAGATGAGACTATTTAGTTTTGATTTCACGATGTGGAGTCTAGCTGCTCTTGTGAACCCCTAATTATTGCAGCAATGGAATCGAACCCCAAAGCTTGTTGTGTTGTTCAAAGTCATAAGTACTCCATGATGCATGTTTACATTAGTGAAGATAATTATAATTTAAGTGATTGTTTATTGCATTAGATATGGCCTGCACAACACCTGCCTGTATTTGCATTATTGTGTATCAAACTCTTGTAGCTGACTTCCCTTTCTTTTTTCAAGTGAAGGTTACTCTTTTATGGACCCTCTTTATGACTTTATAGGATATGGCTCCGATGAGAAATTTCAGGTACTTGTGAGCAACGTAGATAACAATGAAGACTGTTAGTTAGATTGTTTTTAGATCATAGATTTATAGGTAGCATTAAACCTTTGTGAAGAGGATTGTTAAATGGACTGTACCAAACTTTATGAAATTTTTTATATTTTTGACCCATTAGACCCTTAATTTGTGATGAACTTTTAGTTTATGTTTAATTTCCAATTTCCTACCATCTAAATCAAGTTAATTAACAAGTGTTTTTTTAAAGAGTAATTAATGACTTCAAAAATACTAAAACCGGCTTAGAAATCAATATAAGTTATAGAGAGCCTTGCATATTTTACTTAAGTAGAGCGTACGTCGTACTATTATCGCCTTTTAAGTTTCAAGGCATGATAATTGTGGGATCCATAAACTTATCAATTAGATTTAATGAAACCCAAGTTCAAATTGATTAGTTGTGGTGCCTATAAACTTATCAACTACATTAATTTGTTCATAATATTGTACTTTTTAGTTATTCATAAAACCTAAAAACTGTAAAAGCACAAATCTCGAAACCTTAGACAATGGTCCATCTAACAAATCATACATATAGAGTTTATCTTGAAATCTATGTATCAATTGTGGCTCCTAAAGCACATGAGGTTCAAGCACCCCACCAATTTTGAAGTTGACAGGAGTCAAGCGCAAATTTCAATGTTGAGTTCTTTTAGTTGTTCTAATTTATTTAAATATTTCACAAAAATATTATTGTTAGCATACACTTGTCCTATAATACTAATAAACATGCTAACTTTGTTAAATATGTACAAACTCATTTCAATCCTACAACTAAGTTTATTTTAGGAGAATCATGTGTAGAACCAATATTAAATTTTACCATCAAGGCAACAAAGAACTTCTCATTAATTTTCAATCACTAGATATGTATGTTTTCATTTGTGTGGATAAGCGAACAAGTACATTGAATGAAAATTCATATATGGATGTCACTAGTCTTTGGGTAGAGGAGAAGTGACTCCTAAATAAAAGATTACTTACACTTTAGAAAATTAATAAATGCTATATTGTATAAAATGTCTCTCAAATCATAAGCATTAATTTCTATGAAGATGCACTCACAATATATATATATATAAGCTCTTTGTCAACCTATGCTAGGAGGAACCTTCTTTTACATCTGTTATACTTGTCACATCTTGAATTTGTGTGTTAATGATGGGATATTGGTATTGGATTTTTTACTGTCACCTATTAATTATTAATTATATGTTAGACCACCTCTTTATAAATAAGGCATAGCAAAAATTTCACTTAAATAATGGACTCAAACTCATGATATTAAAAGGGGAATGCAACGTTAGTGAAATAGTAATATGGATTTCTCTACAATGTAGTAGGTTATAAACTTGTGACCTTATGTGATACAAAAGACAATGTGATAATGCAAGTATGTGTAAATGACATGATTATAAAGTGGTTAAAATATTATTAGGAAATTTGTATTATTTATCTTGTTACAATGATCTTGGATCCTTGTACCAAAATGGAAGTGCCCATTGGTTATTTAACTTTATAGTATTAGTACATGGATAGAATGTTTGACACTCAACATGCTTATGTAATTAATGTGTCCAAAGAAAAATTCTAGAGGGGACCCAGCTAATGTAAAAATTATTTCTTAGTTTTTCTTTACTTATGATGGTTAAATTCCAATTAGTTCCTCATCTCCTACTACCATAAAGAAGCTCATTTGGCAGACCCCCCATTGTTGATTTAATGATGACACAAAGGTTGAAAAAAAACATAGGGATTAGAGAAGAGAATTCGATCATATACGGAACATGACAATAATTTAACCACTGATTTTGAGTTTGCTCATGGCGTAGGTGTATGTAACTTTAGCATCTTGGATCGATGGTGAAGACATGAGGCAACTTTCCCAATCTTTTGTCGCATGGCACGACAAGTTTTGTTAATTTCGACATCAACATTGTAGTCAAGTAAGCATTTTACATGGTTGACCTAATTTTGGATAACACTAGATTAATCTATCAATAGTATCTATAGAAGCTCCAACCTACCTCAAAGACTAACATAAGGTGGAGAAGAGGGAATAGGAAGCATACTAGACATGTAACTCAAAAGATGACTATATTCAGTGATTTCAACACCACTACATGAGGTGGAAGCATGGGTGGGTGAACTACCAAAAACATGAGGGTCTAAATGATTAAAAATCAATACTTTACATCACTTTCAATAATACTTAAGCTTCTAGTGATTCCAAACCCCATCAATTTTATTTTATTTTTATTGGTTATTCAATACTTTATATAATTATAGTAATACTACCTTATTTATTTTATGCAAGAGCATTGCATTTCTTTTGAAGGAGAGTAATGCTCTCTTATTTATTTTCATTATTATTAAGTAGGTCACATGTATAAAAAATAAGGTTACATGACCCCTTTTTTTTTTCTTTTCACGCAATCAATTTATATCAATTAAAATTTAGAGTGGCTCCCTGCCCCTATATATGCGGATTTTCAACAACTAAATAAATATATCTCAACATAACCATTAATAGTTAATTTATATTCATAACATACTTATAAATATAAGAGAAAAAAGAGGGCAACGAGAGGGACTCCAAAGGGGAAAAATTAAATGAAGCAAATAAAAAAAATTACTCACTGGTTTTAATGAGTTTAAGACTTATAAATCGAAACTATGGAACTATTAAGTCTATAGGACTAGAGGTAAGTGGATAATCCTATTGTACATGATACCACTTGTACCTTACATGATTTAGTAGGTTTTGGATAGATATTTAAGAGTTATAGGATAGGTCTTGAGTTTAGATTTTTTAGAACCTATTCTTAAAGGATAGGGTACCAATATGAGGTCTTCTTACCCTATACCTACCATGAAACCTATACTCTAAGGTATACATGGTAAAGGTTTTAGAGTGTCCTATACTCATTTTATATAAAAAAAAATGAAATAACATTAACAAATGAATAATAAATAATAATATCATATTTTTTATGCAATAAATATTTTAGTAAAAAGAAAAAAAGAAGAAGTCAAAGCTCATAAATTAAAAACTTTAAATGGCTAAAACTAATGTCGCATCTCTTTCTTTCCCTTATTCTTCCCATTTTTCTCTCCAACTTTATATTTTCCATTCTTTTTTCCTTACTTTTCCCAATTTGCTAAGTAGTAAGATTATGTAAACTTGAAATAATAAAGATAGGAAAAATAACCTTTTTTTAAAAAAGAAAATTCATAGATTTTGCTCAAGTTCTTTTAAGTTTTGTATATAAAGAATTTCATAATATCATATATAGAATATTTTTTTAATGTCACATGAATTTGAAATATATATATATAAGAGCAAAATTTGCAAGTTTCACATGGTACCTTATACTTTGTAGGTTTTAAAGGATATAGATTTTAAGGTGGTTCTAAATTGCTACAAGATAGGTTGCTTTACAAAGTAGGGTATAAGTAAAGCCACATCTTATACTCGTCTTATACTCACTCACTTTTATACAAGGCCCACCATAAAACTAGCTTAGTATAGGCTAATCCCAATTTGACCTTCCCCAAGACCCAAGATTAGTCACATCTTGGTGGGTTGGGTAGAGTTAGGTTGAAAGTCCCATGCCATTGTTTATACATAGTATGTTATGGCTAACTTAAACAAAAATCGATCCAATAAATTTGACTTGGTTATTAATGAACTCAGAAGATAAGTAAGAAAGTGTTGCTGTTACGAGTTTGTATATACAAAACAACTTTATATATCAACATAAGTTGGTTAACTATCAATTTTGAAGATGTAGCTCTACTTATTGAATATATTTGGGTAATATGTTCAATTCGTTTTACTAAAGTAGGAAAAATATTCATGGGGATCTAAGTGATTAATTTTGGAATTAAGATTAGGTAATATATTCAATTTATTTCACTAAAATAGGAAAAATATCTATGTGGATCTAAGTGATTAATTTTGAAAATAAGAGATTTAGATAAATTGTGATTGGTTCTGTATATTTGGTTTTGCTACAAGAAAGATCAATATTAAAAGGATTATGTTAGATATTTTAAAGATCACATACCTTCGTGATCTTAAGGATGAGAGAAAGAATTCTTAAACATTCCTTAAAATCAATGGGGTGATTGATTTCATTAATAGATTTTGTGTAGATGATATATATCACAAAATAAGGATGTATCTAGACTATTTTCAATGACAAATTCAACATAATTTTCATAACATATTATGAAGATATCAAATTTAAGTTTCTAGTTAATGACAGATCAACAATGTAGCCATTACACTTTGGTGAATAAATAGAGGTGAAATCTAAAGATTCAAGACAATAAATAATAAATAATAAAATAAATAAGAATAGTACACCAATAATAGAAAATAAAGGTAAAAATAAAAATAAAAGATATTTAGGGATTTTTATTAAATTTTAGAATTTCAAAATAATATAAAATTAATAAATATTGCTGTGCTTATATACAATTTGAGTGTAAGATAAAACTGAGATTTGGGCTAACTCAGCTAGCTCGTGTGTGCACCTGGGACATGTGCAGGGAGGGGAGGAATCAAAGGGAAGAAACATGAAAAAAAAAAAACTCACTAGAGCTTTCTCTCTCTCTCTCTCTAAATTTCACTGTAGTTGCTCAAATCACCGCTTAGGGTGGTTTTCGGCAAAAACCAACACCACCATTGGATTCTTCACCCTTAAAAGCTTCAGAACCCCCTATTAATCAATGCTAACTGCTGCCAAAACACTGCCATCGAAGACCTCCAATTGCCGCGTGTACATGACCTGCGAACCAACCCGACTCGTGACCCGCGTCCAGGTTAGCCAGATTTCTTTATTTTTATTCATTTATTTATTATTATTATTAGTTTTTTTAATAAGAATATGTATGAAAAAAATTCTTAAATTAATAAAAAGTAATAAAAAATTATTAATAAAAAAATAAAATTTTGATAATTATTTTACCACTTAGAAAACTTCTTTTCATAAATGAAAGAAAATAATTGACGTTTTTCAAAATTAGAGGTTTTAGTTTTTTTTCAAAATTAAGAAATAAAGCTTAGGCTTAGAAATTTCTTCAAATAAATTTAAATGGTAATAAATGTAAACTTGGCATATTTTCGTAATTAAAATTAACTAATCCATTAAAGTTTTATGAAAAACGAATTACGACCTGTTTGGTCCCGAATAACGGGTACGTAGGCACTTTTATGGGGCAACTCTAAAAGAAAAAAAATTTAAATCATTATTAGTATCATAGTTGTATCTTTTTTTTTTTTTAATATTTTCTTCTTTTGCTAAAAAAGGTTATCATAACATAAATACATAATTTAGATTTTAGAAAGATAAGGTAGTAACTTTAGGGTTTTAATAGGATTACTTCAGAGTCTAGAATCTCTGGTTTTTCTTTCTTCTTTTTTAAAAAAAATTAAAAGGAGATTTCGTCGAGTAGTTATCTATATTAGAATTAATCCGCTCAATTAATTCTAATTCAACAATTTTTCCTAACTCCAATTGGGTGGCGACTCCAAATAAACAATAAAATTCCTAGTTCAAGTTGACAATTTATATTGGATGAGCATAGGATCTAATATGAATCAAATTAGGAAGATAATATAAAAATTTTCAAGTTAGACTCGACAGGATGACGACTCCACTAGGGACTTTTAGTAGGCTAGCCACCTAAACCTTTTGAAATCATCATTTCTAGATATCTTTGATTAGCTCTCATTTTGTAAAATGCCATTTACACTAATGTTTGTATCTGCTCTTGATCTAGGGATTTAATAAAGCTTAGTTCTTTTTTATTGAGTTTTTATGTATGCAATTGTGTGATTAGATAAGGTCAGACCTAGGTCGTCTTAGGACCCTAGAATAGGGAGCCATTGTGTAAGTTTCAGGTGAAGTGAAACATTCACCGCTCGGGGCCGATTAGGCTACTGCACCCGATGCTTCGATATGGCCAGAGATCCATTTCTTCGAGAAAATGGGAGGCCACCTTTAGAACCTACTTCTTTGCATGCATGAAATCATGAACCAGCAAATGATTAGATGTAATTTCTTTCTTTAAAGTTCCGATGTAGTTACTTGTAAAAGAATTTTTTTTGGTGTTTTGTAAGACATTTGTTTGTAATTAGAAATTTTTATTGTAATTCTGTTAGATGGCTAGCGCTGTAATTAACTGCCTCCTTCGTAAAGAAATCCAAGCTTGTAAACCTTTGGATCCTAAACTAGTATTGGACCATTGGTTCACCTTATACAGCCCTGAAGAGCAGACCTTCATCTAGAGTAAAATAGGGCTCATTCTCTCGCTGATGAAAATGGATGTCAACTTACCTTTAATTTAGGCTATATTACACTTTTGGGAAATTGAGCCCGTGGCTTTCTTTATTGGGCCACATGAGATCACACCAACCATAGAGGAATATACTTAGCTTCTCCAGGCCCCTCCACTTACCAATGAGGTGTATGTGCCAGATCTAGAAGCTGGGCCAACAGGCATTTTCAGCAGACTTCTAAGAATTCGCAAAGCAGTGATTAACCGAGCATTGGAAAATAGCAATGAGTATTGCCTTCAAATGGATGAATTAGAAGCTTGGTTTGTGGCTTGATGCGATAATGGGAGCAAAAAGGATATCTTATGTGGAGATCCCAAGAGTTACAAACAAAGACAGGTTTATGCTTTCATCTTGATAGCATTTGCAACTATCCCTTTTCATACTAGGATCTTCCACATTCATTATAGAGTTGTGGAATTAGTATTCCAATTCTTGGAAGGAAAAACTTACATCCTAGCCCTACTAGCTAAGCAGATTCGAAATCTAAATTTCGTGAAGAAGAAAGGTCATGGAATTCTTCACTTAAACATTAACCTCATTCTAATATAGTTCGTAAGCCATCTTAAGTGTTTTGGGCTAAACATGGTTAGGAAATCATTAGCTTAACAAGTAGACCTCATAGATTCATGTGCATAAAAGATGAAGCTGCCAGACGATCTTTCCAGCTATAGTTGGGTGAAGGTACTCAAGGGTTTCAATGCTGAGGATATTCTATAGACTGCTAGGTGGAGCTGTTGCAGTAAGGTTATTTTAACGTGTAGAAACTTTTAAGCAGTCCCATTAATCAGGCTTAACTAGTGTACGGGCTATCACTCAAACTCAGTAGTCCGTCAATTTGGAACTATCCAGGATACAGTTTATAGACTGTCATTAGAAGGAATCATGATCAAAGATCAAGACCCAAACGTGTTAGTAGCTGATAAGGTCGCTAAGTTGGCAGAGGTCAAGGCCCTATAGGAAGCCCGAATTGAGAGTCTTAATGTAGACCTCAGGGAATTGGATGGTGAAGTAGGTAAACACCGAGCTACCAAAGATTTTGTTATCAACCAGCTATACCAGACAAAAGAGAGGGTGTATCGTGTTCTAGATGTCACTCAGCCCGCGCTGATCAACCCAAGCCCAGAAACAAAAACTTACATGGAACAAGTGAAGGCTCGGATGGAGGTCCATTTTGAGACTATGGACAGTAAAAAAAACGTGTGCAAGAGTAAAGTCAAGGAATCTAATCAAAGGAACAAAGCATTGGAGGCTCAATTGGAGAAGACTCAGGCAAGGGTTAAAGCACTAGAAGCCGTCACCAATGGGGAGTTAACACCTGCACAGCCAAAGAAGAAGAAGCTTAGAAATTAGGAAGTTAGATTATAGCATTCTTTTCTTATGTTTTTAATAAAAGCATTGAACTCCAGGTTTGCAATATTAATAAAATTTCAGTATTATTACATCGTTAATTAAATGTTGGTTCTTTTGCATTTGTGTGAGCATCTTGTTTGCATATTTACTAAAAAATAATAACAATAAAGAAAAGAACAAAGCCAAGAAAATTAAAGAGTTGCTAACAATAAGAGATCCTTTCAAGGTCCTAAAAGTTGCTTTTGAATGGTTAGCTTAACCCAAGGCTCACAGTCACTTGCTTTGAACATAAAGACCTCTATAACCTGCTCTCAATTTGAAAGATCCCATTCACTTAAAAAAGTCTCCTCATATGTTTATTTAGCCTCGAAACACAAAACCTTCCAACTCTCTCCAATCCTAAGGGTTACATTTGAACTTTCTCTCTATTAGGAGTTATATAAAATAGACACAAAAACAATTAATATTAGGGCATATTTTCGAAGTGGCTATGGTCAATTACCAACGAGGGCAAAAAAGAAGACTATCCTAACTAGCTAAGTCTTGGGTAACTAAATTCCCAAGAGAGCTAAGTTTAAGACTAAATCACTTGATGGGGGCACATTACTCCCAAAGACATCATGAGATATGGTGAATATGAGCAAATCTGGTAAAATGGAAGGATATCTCATTTGTTTGAGTGGTTTAGGATAACAAGAGGCAAACCACATCCCAAATACTAACCTTTAAACACTCGAGAGTTATGTGTTATTAATGTGAGGTTTTTGACTCATTCCTTAAAGGAGATTTATCTTGAATTTAATACGTTAATCAAAATAATATTAGGCATTCATTTTCGCTATCCTAAACATAATAATCCTTTGTTAACCCTAATCGAGATGGAGGCACTAGCAGAAATGGCATCCATAGCAACATAATGCGTTGAATCAAAATTGGAAAAAAGACCAATAATGACTGAAGATGTACATCGCTTAACTTGTGCGTTTAATGTGTTAACTGCATGATTTCATGGATAAATATTCCACTCTAAAGATGTTGCTCATTTCTTTCTTTAGGGAAAGACAACCATATTAATTTCTTGTGGAATAACACAAGTTATTTTTCCTTGTCTAAGACCCCATGAGGCAATATTGATGTTGTAGATGCAACTATAGGTTAACGTTTTAGCAAAAAAAAAAAAGAAAAAAAAGAAGTTAAACCTATACACAATAAAAAAGCCTAAGAATACTTGAAAATACCAAGGGCAAATACAAGAACCCAAACATTACAGTTCAAAGATATACCACCCTTCTTTGAAGACTTCTCCAAATCATTGAAAATAATTTATCTTAAGCAAAAATTGCTAAGGCAAGTATTATTTTAGTTTTCTTGACTTGTAAACCCAGGTTGAAATGATGATTCTTTCAAAATAAGACCTTGACATTGGTACTTTTTTGAAAGCAAAAGCCTATTGCATTACAAGTCCCAAAAAGGCCTAACAGATTTATCAAAGCATATTACTTACAAGAAAGACCATAATTTTTGGAATAAAAGTCAAGAGTGACATCTAAACCGAGAGATTGTAAGGAAATCCTCTTAGATTAAACCAATTAAGAATGGGATACCTATTTCCAAATGGAATGAGGAAATTTAAAGTTATTCTTCATAGGCGTTGTTTAGCCCGAATTTTAAATATTGATGCCCCCAAGAAGAAGATATAAGTTTTAATTACAAGAAACCCCTTAAGAGGTGATTGACTAAACCAAGACACCACTTTTTTCAAGATTAAACCAAATCCTCTATGCAAAATGAGGCAAGAGAGTAAGTGATTATTGAGTAATAGGATGGGCCTACCCTTTATTTGTATTTTTAAGAGCCTTTGTCAAAATCTTTACTTATTAGCAATGCTTAAAATAATAATAATAATAATAATAATAATAATAATAATAATAATAATAATAATAATAATAATAATAATAATAATAATAATAATAATAATAATAAAATCAAATATTTCTTTTAGAGAAGAAAGAGGAAATTTTTCAAAGTTTACTAGAAAACACTTTGCCACCTTATTCTTAAGTTTAGAAGAGCAACTGTCTTGAAGATTTTTAGAAAAGTTTTAGTTATCATTTATTCAAAAGTTTTAAGTCATCCTAAACTCTTGATTGCTATTGGAAAAATAAGATTCTCACTTAGGAATTCATTATCAGTTAGTTAGCCCACAATAGGGCACTTTCCTAAACTTTGTCTCTTAAGGTTGCAAGTCCAAAGAGATGCTTCCCACTATCGGTTAGTTAACTCACAAGGGGCACTTTCCTAGATATCCTCTCTTATGGTTGCAAGTCCAAAGAGACTCTTCCCACTATTGGTTAGTTAGCCCATAATTGGGCACTTCCTAGATATCCTCTCTTATGGTTGCTAGTCTTATAAGATACTTTCTATTATCAATTAGTTAGCCCACAATTGAGCACTTTCCTAAATATCCTCAATTGCTAGTCTTATGAGACGTTTTCTATTATCGATCAGTCAACTCGTAAGAGCACTTTTCTATATTATCTATCCTTCATGGTTGCTAGTCTAGTGGGACGCTTCCTATTTTCGATTAGTCAGCTTGTAAGAGCACTTTTTTAGAAAATTTCTTCTTTAAGGTTGCTAGTCTTGTAAGACACCTCTTATTATCAATTAGCCAACTCATAAGAGCACTTTCTTAAACAATCTCTTCTTTAAGATTGCTAGTCTTGTAAGACGTTTCCTATTATCGGTTAGCTAGCTCGTAAAAGCTCTTTCCTAAACAATTTTTTTTAAGGTTACTAGTTTAGTGAAATGCTTCCTATCATTGATTAGTCAGCTCGTAAGAGCACTTTTCTAGAAAACCTCTTCTTTAAGGTTGCTAGTCTTATAAGACGCTTCTTATTATCAATTATTTAGCTCAAAAGAGCACTTTCCTAAACAATCTCTCCTTTTAGGTTGCTAGTTTGGTGAGATGTTTCTTGTCTATGACTACTCCCCAAGGAATATTAATCATCATAAAGTAACTGTCTTCTTTTGCAACATAGGATTGTTAGCTTGTATAGCATTTTCCTTACCTAAACTTTTAGTCAGACAACTCCCTAGTAGAGCCAAGTTTAGATAGCTAGCTGATTATAGCGTTATCTATCCTTTCTACTAGACAAAAATGGTGTCATTGTTGTCTTTATAGTTAAGTTTTTCAAACTTTACTAAAAAGAGGGACAGCTGTAAACATCCCATTTTTGTCCCTTAATTATTATTAATGTTTTTTTAATGAAAGAAAAATAAATAATAATAATAAAATAAATAAGAATAGTACACCAATAATAGAAAATAAAGGTAAAAATAACAATAAAAGATATTTAGGGATTTTTATTAAAATTTAGAATTTTAAAATAATATAAAATTAATAAATATTGTTGTGCTTATATACAATTTGCATATAAGATAAAAATAAGATTTGGGCCAGCTCAGCTGGCTCGTGTGTGCGCTTAGGATGCATGCGGGGAGGAGAGGAATTAAAAGGAAGAAAAAGTGGAAGAAACACGAAAAAAAAAACTCACTCGAGCTTTCTCTCTCTCTCTAAATCTCACCATAGTTGCTTAAACCATTGCCTAGGGTGGTTTTCAACGAAAACCAACACCACTATTGGATTTCTCACCCTCGAAAGCTTTAGAACCCCTTATTAATTGATGCTAACCATTGCCAAAACGTCACCGTCGAAGACCTCCAATCGTCGTGCGTACCCAACCTGCGAATCAACCCAACCCATGATCCGTATCTAGGTTAGCCGGATTTCTTTATTTTTATCCATTTATTTATTATTAGTTTTTTAAATAAAAATATGTATGAATTTTTTTCTTAAATTAATAAAAAAATAAAATTTTTGATAATTATTTTACCACTTAGAAAACTTCTTTTCATAAATGAATGAAAATAATTGACTTTTTTTCAAAATTAGAGGTTTTAGTTTTTTTCAAAATCAAGAAATAAAGCTTAGGCTTAGAAATTTCTTCAAATAAATTTAAATGGTAATAAACGTAAACCTAGTATATTTTCGTAATTAAAATTAACTAATCCACTAAAGTTTTATGAAAAGCAAACTACAGCCTGTTTAATCTCGAATAGCGAGTACGTAGGCACCCTTATGGGGCAACTATAAGAAAATAAAAAACGTATTTTTAAATCATTATTAGTATCATAGTTGTATCATTTTTTCTAATATTTTTTTATGCTAAAAAAGGGTATCATAACATAAATACATAATTCAGATTTTAGAAGGATAAGGTGGTAACTTTAAGGTTTTAATAAGACTTCCACCGAGTCAAGAATATCTGGTTTTTCTTTCTTCTTTTTTTTTTTTTTAAAAAAAAGAGATTTCATCAACTAATTGTCCATATTAGAATTAATCCGCTCAATTAATTCTAATTCAATAATTTTTCCTAACTCTAGTTGGGTGGCAACTCCAAATAAATAATAAAATTCCTAGTTCAAGTCAAGGATTTATATTGAATGAGCATAAGATCTAATATGAATCGAGTTAGGAAGACAATATAAAATTTTTCAAATTAGACTAGACAAATACAACATTCATTTATTAGAAAAAGAGCATTATCAAAACTCAGAGAATAACTCAAAAGCTACTCTATCTTTTACATATTTTCATATTACACTCGAATTAATTTTTGGAGGATACAAATTATTAATTCCCCATCTATTTTTTATAATTCTTGAAAGCTAGACTCATGTATTAGTGAGAGGTTACTTATAATTCTATAGATCTATGAATAGCCTTAGAGATAGGCTAGATAGACAAAGCAGGGTATTTTTGAAGCTAAGGTGTTGGCAGAACAATTATAATGTCTCAAGTTTATTTGGGATTAGTGAAACGATACTGGTGTGAAAAATCAGCTCCTTAGCAGTGGAGCTGGAAGAGAGGATTGACACTTAAGGCAGAACCTCTATAAATAGCTTGCTTAATTTTCTTCTCTCTATCTTTTTTTTTCTATAATTGTTTGTAATTGTTTATAAATACCTATTTTCACACCATAATTAAATTGAGTAGTTAGAGGGGTTGATTTTAACTAGCAATTTTTTTTTTTAAATTTAGCAAGTAATTAATTCACACATCCTCTCTTGATTACATTATTTAGGACCAACAATTGGTATTAGAGCAAGGACTCTAATAATACTTTGAGTTCAAGATCTTATAGCTGAAATCATTATTTCTATTTCTACTAATTGTGCTCCTTACTTTGAAGGTACTAATTTTGGTTATTGGAAATTTAGGATGGAAACTTACATCAAGGCGATCGACTTTAACTCATGGGAAATCATAAAATTTAGAGATGAAATTGTCAAAGAAGATGAAGATCAGACTCTGACAGAAGCTGATAAGAGAAAGCTTGAAAAGAATCATCAAGCTAAAAACTTGTTACTCACTACAATAACTCATTCTGAATATTATTTGATTTCTTCTTGCGGGACTGCGAAAGAATTCTAGAACACACTTTGTGAAACTCATGAAGGAACATCAATAATCAAAGATACTAAGATTAACTCATTAATGCAGGAATATGAGTTGTTTCAGTTTAAGCCTGATGAAAATATTAAGGAAGCTTTCAATCGTTTTATAGCAATTATAAATCAATTATCCTTACTTAATCATAAACTAAAAAATGCTAACCTTGTAAGAAAAATTCTAAGAATCTTGCCTAGATTGTGGGTTGCTAAAAAGATTGCAATCGAGGAAGCTCAAGACCTGAACAAACTAACATCAAGCTAATCGGGAGAAAAGTTAATGACATATGAATCTCACATTAAGCATACTTCTAATCAAGACAACAATAATAGGAACATAGCATTTAAAGTTAGAGAAGTAGAGAAAGATTTTGATAAAGAAGTAGAAAGTGATGAGGATGAAGACATAAAATTGCTAGCTAAACGTCTCAATAAATTTCTAAAAGAAAAGGAAAGAAAACGACATTTAATAAAAGGTTAAGTTCTAACCGTGGAAAATTTGATATAGGAAAAGGGTAAAAAGAAAAGGAAGAAAAGAAAGAGAAAAAGAAAGAATTGATATGTTATGAATACAAGAAATTGGGTCACATAAAATATGAATGTCTGATGCTTATCAAGAAACTTGAGAAGTACAAAAAGAAACGCAAAACACTGTTATTAACTGAGGGTGACCTGGAAGACTCAAAAACTGATGCAAAGAATTTCGAAGATGAAGATGAGGAAACAAATGTGTGTCTCATGGCAATGTCTAAGGTACGTTCTAATTCTAAATTAGAAGAGGATTTACCTGATAATGTTTATGCTAAATTAAAAAATTGTTAAATGCATTAACTAAAGAAGATGTTAAAATTAATAAACTTAATTTAGAAAATAGAGCTTTAGCTAACAAGAAAAATGTGTTAACTCAAAAGAATACACTCTTAGTTGATGAGATTAACATATTGAAAACTGATTTTGAAGTTCTACAAATTGATAATAATAATCTGTGCATAGTAAGGGATGCTTTAACAAATGAGAATGTTCTATTAAGAAAATAAATTAAAGATCTTAAAGTTAGAATAAGTGAACTTTCTCAAACAATTGACAACACACTTAGTAATTTCAGTGAAAGCGATAAAAAATTACAAATGTTAATTTCTGCTCAAAGATTTGACAACTCAAAAACTGGTTTAAGTTATAATAAGGCAAAAAGCTCAAATGCTATAAAAAAGATTATTCTTATTAAATCAAATAAAACTCTAATTCAAAAGAATGATGAAAATAATAAAAATAAAGACAAAGGCAAAGTTGTGTCACAAGACACAAGGTACATCAAATGGTACCCAAATCATAATAGAAAATATCTTGTCAAGGGATATAATAGGAGATCAGTTAGAAGGTATGTCAAAAGGTATCCTAATCGTTGACAACCAAGACAGGTAAGTAATTGGTATAATGTAACTAATACCTATGCTTGTTTCTCCTATAACAAGTTAGGGCATATTGAAAAGCATTATTATTATAAAAATAACAAGCTCAATCCAAATCAAGTAAATCAACTTAATAACACAAGCTTGAATTTTAAAGTGCTCAAGCTTGTCTGGGTTCCAAAAAAGGTATGATCCTTTTTTTGGTGATTGTAGGAACATGAAGCAACACTTAAGGGTACGTGGTATCTCGACAGTAGGTGTTCACGTCATATGACTGGTAGCGCTTCATTGTTCACAAGCCTTGAGTGGAAAGAAAAAGGATATGTGAAGTTTGGTGATGATCGTAAAGGAAGAATCATCGCAACTGGTAACATTGACATTCTCCCTTTCGTCATTAAAAATGTATATTTGGCACAAGGTTTGAAGCATAATTTATTAAGTATCAATCAACTTTGCAATAAATGATATAAAATGACTTTTGATCAAAATCAAGTCACAGCATATAATAAAGACAATATAAAACTCTGTGAAGGCTACAGCAAAAAGAATATTTATTTAATTAAACCTGCTAAAGTAGATGCTGAAAGTTGCTTTTTGACTATCAACGATGGTATTTATCTCTAGCATAGAAAGTTAAGACATGTTAGTTTTACACAATTAGGGTATTTATTAAAAAAATAACTTAATTAATGGCTTGCCAAAATTGAATATTGGAGAAGATATTTGTTGTGTTATATGTTTGAAAAATAAAATTGTATCTGTTTCTTATAAGAGTAAAAATGTTATCTCGATCAAAGGCCATTAGAGCTATTACATTTGGATTTATTTAGCCTTACATGAACCTTAAGTTTAGGTGGTAACAAATATGTATTTGTAATAGTTGATGATTTTTCTAAATATACTTAGGTTCTGTTTTTACAACATAAAAGTGATGCCTAGAAGTCCTTTGAAAAAATTTCAAAACAAGTTCAAAATGAAAAAAAAAAAGGATATTCCATTATCAGTCTAGAAAAGAATTTGAAAATAACAACTTTATCAAATTTTGTGAAGAAAATAGCATCACACATCATTTTTCTACCTCCTATACTCCACAACAAAAGGGAGTACTTGAACGTAAAAATAGAACAATCTAAAAAATGACACGCACCTTACTAAACAAAAGTGGTATAGCACAATATTTTTAGGCTAAAGCCGTTTCAACTTCATACTACATCATTAATCGTGTTTATGTATGGTCTTTAACTAGAAAAACATCATATGAAATTTTTAAAGGAAGAAAACCTAAAATTTCCTATTTTCATGTTTTTGGAAGTAAGTGTTGTGAAGAAAACAAGTATAGTTATAGGAAAATTTGATGAAAGAGCTGACGAAGCCATATTCTTAGGATATTCAATCAATAGAAAATCTTATTGTGTGTTTAACAAGACTTCTAGAATTGTTGAAGAATATATAAATGTAAGATTTGTTGAAAAAGGAATAATAAATGATGTTGATGATGAAAACCAGATCATATCCAAAAGAGATATTGAAAATATTTCCTCTGTATCAAGCAAAAAAAATTAAAGAAAGATAGATGCAAAGTCTGATACACCAGGAACATCTAGATCAAAAATGAAATTAGAAGGTAACTTGGAAGATGATTTAGAAGATAGTTCAGAAGATAAATTAGAACCTATCTAGATATCGATTCATCCATCTAAGTCTACAAGAATTCAATTCAATCATCCTATAGAACAAGTAATAGGTGATGTCTAAATTGGAATTAGGACTAGAGCTAGTTATAAGGATATAGAAAATCATTTTGCATTAATATATGAAACTGAAGCATCTCCAATAGAAGAAGCTCTAGTTGATAACAATTAAATAGATGCTATGCAGGAAGAGCTAAACCAATTTTAAAGAAACCAAGTATTGTCATTAATAACAAGACCTAAAGATAAATCCATAATAGGAACCAAATGGGTGTTAAAAAACAAATCAAATGAATATGGAAAAGTTGTTGGAAATAAAGTTAGGTTAGTTGCCAAAGGATACTCTCAGGAAGAAGGCATAGATTATGATGAGACCTATTCACCTATAGCAAGATTAGAGGCATTTAGGTTATTATTATCTTATGCATGTCTAAAGAATTTTAAACTATTTCAAATGGATGTTAAGAGTGCCTTCCTAAATGGTCATATTAAGGAAGAAGTCTATGTAGAACAACCACCAGGATTTGAAAATCCGTTTAAGTCAGATTATGTTTGCAAACTTAAAAAGGCCTTATATGGATTAAAACAGGCTCCTAGAGCATGGTATGAGCGACTTAGTCAATTTTTAATTAAGAATAGATTCAACAGAGGAAAGTGAATACTACATTATTCTTAAAACATTATGACAATGATTTTCTAGTAGTACAGATATATGCGGATGATATTGTGTTTGGTTATACTAATGAAGAATATTGCAAGATGTTTTCTCAAATGATGTAGGCAGAGTTTGAAATGTCACTAATGGGAAAAATCAACTTCTTTCTTAGACTCCAAATAAAGCAAACAGAGGATGGCATATTTGTATATCAAGAAAAGTACACCGATTACTTATTAAAAAAAAATTGAAAATATCAAAGGTGCAACGGCTCTTATATCAACCTCAATTAGATGTTGATTCAGAAGGTAAAAAGGTAAATAATAAGCTTTATAGAAGTTTAATTGGTTCCCTATTATACTTAACTGCTTCTCGTCCTAACATATTATTCAGTGTTTGTTTGTGTGCTCATTTTCAAAATAATCTTATTGAAACACATTTAGTAGTAGTAAAAAGAATTTGTAAATACACTCACATACTACTAAGTTAGGTATTTGGTATCCAGAAATCAAAATTATGATTTAATTGGATATTCTCATGCGGATTATGCAGGGTGCAAAATTGATAGAAAAAATGCATTTGGTACTTGTCAATTTCTAGGCGACAAGTTAGTTTTTTGGTCCTCTAAGAAACAAAACTCATTGCTCTTTCTACTACTGAAGTTGAATATGTTTCCATAGGAAATTGTTGTACACAAATTTTATGGATGAAACAACAATTGGTGGATTATAGCTTAGTATTTAAAAATATATTAATAAAATGCGATAATAATAGTGTGATTAATTTAACAAAAAATCAAGTGCATTATTTTAGATCTAAACATATAGAAGTTGGACATCATTTTATTATGGATCATGTAAATAATGGAGAAATAAGTATTAAATGTATTTCAACTGAAAATCAATTGGTTGATATCTTCACCAAACCATTAGATAAAATAAAATTTGAGTTTATTAGAAATGAACTTGGTATTTGTTATCCTTTTTAGTTATCTATGATAATTAAAAAAAAAAAATGGTACATGCACATACTTATATCGGGTTCATTGATGAATGTGTTCACATATGAAATATTTGATATGCTTTCTACTCCATCAAGATTCTGATATATATTTTTATGTTGATTATTTGATATATTATATTGAGGGGGAGTTTCATTATTTGATGATATCAAAAAGAAGGCGAATTAAAATATAGAATTGTCATACATGAATGAAATGAGAGTGTTGAATAATGATTGTTGAGAAGTATGCAAAACTGACTAAATCTGCAGCTAATCTTCTTCTTCTTTTTCATGTTTGTTTTATGAGAAAGGGTTTTGCTATCATAAAAAAAGGGGAGAATATTATGTTCTCTCTTAAAATATTTTGATAATAACAAAAAATACTAAATGTTTTTAATGAAGTTCATTATATTTACAATTTGAACTAAGAGTTAGAAGATCAAATGAAGGGAAGCTACGCTGTTTTTAATTACTTAGAAAATAAGTCAGAAGGTGTTCATTATGAAAAATAACAGGAACTTAGAAGATAAGTTAGAAGATATTGTTGTTATGAGTTTATATAAATAGAATAACTTTATATATCAACAAACTTAGAAGATAAGTTAGAAGGTATTGATGTTACGAGTTTGCATAAATAAAATAGCTTTATATATCAACGAACTCAAAAGATAAGTCAGAAGGTGTTGCTATTACGAGTTTGTATAAACATAACAACTTTATTTATCAACATAAGTTAGTTAACTATCAATTTCGAAGGCTCTACCTATTAAATATATTTAGGTAATATGTTCAATTCATTTCATTAAAGTAGGAAAAATATCCATGAGGATCTAAGTGATTAATTTTGGAATTAAGATTAGGTAATATATTCAATTCATTTCACTAAAATAGGAAAAATATCCATGGGGATCTAAGTGATTAATTTTGGAAATAAGAGATTTAGATAAATCATGATTGATTTTGTATATTTGGTTCTACTATAAGAAAAATCAATATTAAAAGGATTATGTCAGATATTTTAAAGATCACATACCTTCGTGATCTCAAGGATGAGAGAAAGAGTTCGTAAACATTCCTCAAAATCAATGGGTGATTGATTTTATCTATAGATTTTGTGCAAATGATATATATCACAACATAAGGATGTATCTAGACTATTTTCAATGACAAATTCAACATAATTTCCATAACATATTATGAAGATATCATATTTAAGTTTCAAAATCCAACATGATATCTACAAATCTCTTGGGATATTTCTCAAATGTTCAAAGCAAGATCACGACTACAAACTTTCTAGTTAAAGACAGATCAACAATGTAACCATTACACTTCGATGAATAAATAGAGGTGAGATCTAAAGATTCAAGATATACAGAAGAAAATACAAAACAGTATAACATTCATTTATTAGAAAAAGAGTATTATCATAACTTAGAGACTAACTCAAAAGCTACTATGTCTTTTACATATTTTCATATTACACTCAAATTAATTTTTTAAGGATACAAATTATTAATTCCTCATATGTTTTTGATAATTCTTGAAAGCTAGATTCGTGTATTAGTGAGAGATTACTTATAACTCTGTAGATCTGTGAATAGCCTTAGAGATAGGCTAGATGGACCGAGTAAGGTGTTTTTGAAGCTAAGGTGTTGGTAGAACAATTATAATATCTCAAGTTTATTTTAGATTAGTAGAACAATACTGGTGTAGAAAACCATATCCTTAATAGTAAAGTTGGAAGAAAGGATTGACACTTAAGGCGGAACCTTTATAAATAGCTTGCCCAATTGTCTTCTTTCTATTTTTTTAATTTCTATTCTATAATAATTTGTAATTGTTTATAAATACTTATTTTCACGCCATAATTAAATTGAGTAGTCAAAGGGGTTACTTTTAACTAGCAATTTAAAAAAAAATAGTAAGAAATCATTTTACCATTTTCCTCTTGATTACTTAATTCGGGACCAACACTTTTTTTACTAGAAAATGCACCAATTAACTACAAAAAAATGGAGATCTAAGTAAAACAAAAATAGAAAGTAAAAAGCTCTCACCTCTCAAATCTCGAGAAGATTAATAATTGTACTGTTTTAAAAATAAAATATGAATTGTATTTTTAATATTTTCATTAACCCTAGTTTAACCCTCTTAACCCTTGACACCTTCTCACTTTTTGGGTTAACCTTCGAGCTGGGTTTGGAAATATTAGATTAAACTATAAACATTATAAATCTTAATATTAATGATATTCCCAACTTAAAAGCTACACTAACATATACTATTTTGTGCTTTTAATGTGAAAATTGGTGAAAATTAATAAAAGGCATGTTAAATGGACCAATTGCACAAAAAGTTAAAAGAATCATTTTTAGAGCTTAATTTCATATGTTCATTTTGTGTAGGGAATCAATGACATTTGAATGGTCAATATGGCCATTGGGATGCCCCTTGTACGTACTAGAAATGAAAATGCATCCTGTTCAAACCCCTCTCTTATCTAGATGCCCCTAAAGCTTTAGAAAGGATCGTAATCACCAAATGTGGCATCTAAATGGTGGTTGCTTAAGAAAAATGCCCCCATTTAAACCACTTTACATTTCCAAGGATCAATAACTTAGATTAGGTCATCTAAATATTCTCCCTTTGTAATCTAGATGGCTTTAGACCCTAAAGCCCTAGCATTTGACATGTTAATGCCATCTAGATGATTATCAAGTTGGGACAATGTAGAAAATACTATCTCAACTTTGGTCAAATTTTCGATTTACTATCTAAATTTTCAACTTATCAAATTTGATATCTAATTAAAACTTTATGTGTTGGCATTTGTACCTAAAAAAACATAATCTAATGTATGTTTATGTAGTCATTGATTCAAACCAATCATAGTGAGACATGTCTCCTACATGTGAAGAAATGCTACTATGTTCAATAAAGGGCTCTAGATTTTATACACTTAACCTTCAATTTAAAAAATTTTAAAAAAGAAAGAAAGTTTATCCTAACCAAAGGAAATTAAAAAAAGAAGAAGGTGAAACCCATAATTTACCGTTTTCATCAACAATAGGCCTAACAAGATCTCTTATGGTACTTCAATAGACACAAAAAGATGGTGTTGGCATAGTGTTACTTGGTGGCAAATTCCTCCTTCACTATCATTTAAGGACTATCCATGATTTCGACTCTCCTCATCTCTTGGCTATCGGTACCTCCTATTGCACATATGGTGTCAATATTTATAATGATGGCTACGCGAGAGGGAAATGAAGTATGAGAAAACCTAAAACTTTGAGGTTCTACTTTTTAATTTTTAACTTGTATGAGGACATTTTGGATTTGAAAATTAAAGTTGTAACTTGTATAACTTTAAATATAAGGGGACTTTCACATAATAGCAACATAACCAGAATAGATCGGTGATAGTGAGGACAACAACTAAGACCCTCCCTCCCTTGACTTAAGTCCTTTCTTTAAAGGTGAAAAGGTCTTAGTTTTCTACAACCTTCACATCTAGGAGGCTAAGGTAGCTTTATATAGACCCAAAAGATTCTCTTATTTTATTAGAAAATTTTTAGGTTTATTAAAGGGGAAGAAAGTTAACTAAAGATTTTGCTTCTTTTTTTTTTTTCCTTACTGTTAGTCTTTCTCTCTCTCTCTCTCTTTAATTAAAGACAAAGTGCATAACAGTTGGAACCCTTTGGAGCCCTCTGTTGAACACAATGTAATTTCTTTACATCTAGGATACATGTCTCATTATTATTGGCTTAAATTAGCAAGTAGATAAACATATGTTAAATTATGTGTTTGAGGCATTAATGCCAACAAGCAAAGTTTAAATTGCGTATAAAATTTGACGAGTTGAAAGTTTAGATAATAAATTGAACTTTTAACCAAAGTTTAGGTAATATATTCGGCATTGTCCCTATTAAGTTACTTCAATTTTTAATATAATAGTCTTATTTTAGTGAGCTCTTGAATTCTAAGTGGTATAATTGGTTTGGTTTTGGAGTTCCTATGTAATCAATATAATTAACATAATTCTAGGATTCCTAGAATGTTTGAAAGCACATATTTCTTCATGGATTATCTAGAGCTTTGGATTGAAGTGTTGATACCCATTTACAAGGTTTTCTCATTCCTCACTTATTTCTATCAAGGGACTATTGTGTTCTCATGTGTTTTCATCTTCAAATCATGAGCTAAACATAATTTGGTGACACTGTGATTGTTTTGATGGAATCACGATGATTAGTGTATTGTTCATATAATGGTATTGATAAGTTGGTGTTTTGGTTATTTTGATTCATTGTTCATGTGATATTTGTTTGACCAACTGTCTTTATGTGAATTGTAACCTTGAATGCTCCAAAGGTATTTGAGTTCATATGAATTAGATCCATGAATCGCCTAACCGACATAGACACATGTAGTTTTAATTGAATTGGTAAGACTCACTTACTTTATGTGGTTAACGTTGTGATTTGGGACTTGTGCTTAAATCACAAATTCAATTAAAGTAGCTATATTTATGAGATGAACTAGGTATTTAACAGGTGTTATAGAAGAGCTATTTAAGAGGGATGCCCTTGCTATAGATAAATCTTTAGCTACTAGCTTAGAAAGCTAACCTTAATGAGTTTAATCAAAACTCAATCGAACCCAAATATATCTACAAGGCATAAATCTAACAATTGAGAGGATATAAAATCACGATCCTAAACTTTAATTACATGGAGTTTCTTCCGATTAATCCTTATTTGTTAACTAGAACTTACCAATTGAATTAGTAGTTTAATTTCTCATAAAAAAAAACCCCCAAATTTGTTGGCTTAGACTAAGATAGGATTACTAAAATCTAGTAGTTAATCGTAGCTCCTTATGGATCACAACCTTGTACTCACTCAATATACTACATTTGCATGACCAATGTACTTGCTAACTGGTTTTCAAAAGTAACTAATTTTTAATTCAAACAAGTATGTTTGTAGGTGATTAATGACTTTTAACATTGAAAACTAAATGGCAAGTAGCATGCAATGACTCCATTATGTAATCTTATGTATAGTAAGAACATGCAAGTTTAAAGCCATGTAACTAAAACACAACAATAAAATATCATATCATTCATCTTCAAAACTTACTATCAATTAATTTTCCATAAATTTGTAGATTACACTATCACTAGTCCCACTCTTATATTATATCAAAATTATGAACTCTTAAGCATCAGTTTCTTAGAATCTATCTAAACTTAAAATTTACATAGCTTAATACGAGTGAGCAATAATGCTTAGTATATAGATATTGCATGTAATGCACCACAGCACATGCACATCTTAACATAAATACTAATGCATCAATAATAACAAACCACAACATAACTACAGTTCATCACTTAATTTAAGTAAAAATATAAGACCGGCACACATGATTGGGACCATAGATACTTAAAACTTTTAAACTAAGAACAAATGTGGATTTATTTTCCATTAACATTTTTCATGGTAATTAACCATCACCACCAACTATCGACCACACAATTACCTCCCACCATTAGTTGTTGCTTAAATCCACTAGCTTATTATGATAATATTTGACTAAGACTTTAATTATATCAATTGTTAAAGAAAAAAAAATTAAGAATGTTTTTTGTGAAACTAGCATACTGAAAGCATTGATGTCTTCTAATGACACCCATAATGCATTGTTACTGATATAGCTTATCAATTCCTACTACTCTATTTTGCCCATTCGATAGGTTCTTATTGTAAGAGTTGTACATGTCTTCTGTAAATAGAGAGAGAAATGGCAGAGAGATAAAGCTTAGATATATGGAAGCTTGGCCTCTTGTCTATGTTCTCTTTGATAGCACTATTAACTCAACTGTTGGTAATCTATTATAACTTTTTGAAAGCAAGGGTAAGTGAGTTCTACAACTATGACAACTCTAGCGACACTTCATAGAAGCTATCATCCTTGTGTTCACTATTCTCCTAGGTTCTCATGACTCTTCACTAGTTTAATCCTAACCCACTTCTCATAATACACCTTCACTTATCATACTAAGTCTTTGAGAAAAAGTCAATAGTTATGATAGAAAACCTCACTACAAATCTCCACACGTGACACTCTTTAAAGTTCAAACACAAACAATAGTTGAAAATTCCCTAAGATCTGTATTAGTAAAATACCTCACAAGCTTCTCTAAATCTCTCAAAAACACTTAGCAACTCAAGCATACACATCATATATGTGTTTTTTCTTAGCTTTTATGACCTTATTTATATACAAGTTGAGCTTTATCTAAATATAGCATGGTCTAGGCACCTTTTAAGGCGTGAAGAATCTTTTGGTTTAAACATCCAACAACTAGAGAAACAAAAAAATTGAGGAAGGATGTTTGATTTAAACTTTCATGATTTTATAAGGTAGTCGTGAAAACAACGAAAAAAAATCTTATATATATTGATAGATGCACTTATCAAAAATATCTCATGTACTTTCTTCAAATATGTAATCTATATCTTAAATTTCCTCGAGGAACTACCTTAAGCTACTTTTAACATATAAAAGTCCAGCTCACATTTTTAAAACATATCAAAAAGCTTTCCGTTAGGATTAAGGTTAATTTTATTAAGAAAAAACCTATTTTAGCCAAAGCAAACTTTCTTTTAAAGCAATGTTCAAAACCAAACTTGTCAAATAAAAGACATAAGTCTTTAACCGTCATAAAATAAGAATAGATCTTAACCGTGCTCCTTATCCAACCATATTATCCAAATATGCTTGCTCCGATACGTGCTAGATCTTATAATTTAGTCCCATAAAATTCTCCTAATTTGCTTTTGCCATTTTCTGCCATCACTTAAAAACCATTCATCATGACAATACATATTTGAACAAACATAAACTAGAAGCTTATATGAATGATCTTTTGAACAAAGTTGAATTTGGCGGTACTCAACCAAATTTGTCAACTTGCATGTAGTACCTCCGCTGGTGTCCTCTAATCGTTCAAGTAGGATCTAGCCCAAAAGCACACTGCATATATTGCTAAAACTAATCATATTATGTAATGACTCTCTACTTTAAGAAAGATGTACTTGGAAACCAATGTCACGTCATTCTTGGTTTTATGAATGGTCAAAGCATTCATTCTGCTCGACCGTCGTCACACAATCATTATTCAGGAGTCGGGAGTATATCCGCACATTCTGCATATTATAAGCGATACATGTAAACTTATCCCTAATTCAGACTCATCTAAATCCATGGTAAATCTTACAATAAAATAAAGCACAGATTCTTGTGCGACATAGTATAATTTGGAGGGGAAAAAACACTCAAGACCACCATTTAGATATGGCAAGTCTCTGTTTTCATTCTTCCAATGTATCCTTGAAAACTAGTGAACTTCCTTATGAAACAAATACACGTGAGCTCATAAAATGGCAACAGAGTTTTCATCTATGCTGTTCGTTCCGGAGGCTTGACAGCTGATTTCTTGCTTTCCATTGTTTGTAACCACTTTGGATAGAGCTGCCAATGACTTGCTCAAGGAGTCATCTGTAAGACTAAGCTCTGAGTTCGCATTGCTATTTGTGGCTAGAGGAGAGTCTAAACCACTAGACTCACTTTGTGAGGGACATGATCTCACACTGCATGTTGTGGTCATAGAGACTATTGGCATCCTCGACCGAGGTTTGCCCACCATGCTTCTCGTTATGTCCTGCAAATATCGCAGAACGACGGATAAGATCGGGGACAGATGCAGAAACATGTGATTAGAGGCCAGACTTGCCCTTTTTTCAGTCAATATTAGAATTACTCATGTGCATTTTATATATATAAAGAAATTCTGTAAGCGAATGTATCCATAACACTTGAATATTTGATAGGAAGAAACTTCAAATATCTTTTAGAAATGATTAAGGGTACTTATTAGTTGGTGTAGTTTGTAAGAGGCTAAAAGAACAAACTTCTTACCATTTTATGATGAAATACACACACACACATATATATATATATATATGTTGAAATTTAACCATCAAATTTATAAAGAAATAAAATTAATACATGTGTAAATTTTTGTTAATAATGGAAATATAACATAAAAAAAATTACAAATAAAACAAAAAGAGTATAAGTATTCTTCAGTTTTTTTTAACGATTGTATCATTAGCAATTACACAAAAATTTTCTTGCAAAAAAATACATCTGATTTTTATTATTTACTAATACTTTACGTGAGTAGCAATAGTAATATAATTATTATTTATATCATACTACCAATAAATGAATAGAAACTCAAGAGAATTTAGTTAGTTAACTTTAGTTTTATAACACATGGAACTTAATGTTATCAATTATTAAAAAAAAAAAAGATAAAAAAAAAAAGCAAAAGGAAAATGTCATTTAAACAATAAATGGAACCTAAAAAAGTTAAAATAACTTTTATAAGAACTTAATTAGTAAGCTTTTGTTATAAACTCTTATACTTTACCATTGAGCTTATATAATATTTTATTTAACTTGACTTTTAATATATAATATAATGTATATAATTTGTCATTTTTCAATAAATTTTTTCAAGTTTGGGGACTGGCCCAACTATTTAGGTGCATACACACTCTAAATTCTCAAAACATGCCTTCACTTTCTATAATTTTTGAAATGTGCATTTACCTCCCAAAGCTACTGCTAAAGTTTTCAAACTGCCACCGATTTAGGAGGTCTTAGCAACAACTTGGAGGCCTTGGCAATAATTTCGGGAGTTAATTACACTTTTTTGAAAATTATGGGGAAGTAAAAGCACTTTTTAAGAGTTTTGGGAATACTTTCACCTTTTAAGGGCGATATTACAATTTTCCCTATATTTATTATCAATCAAATGGGTACTCGAACATGCATTCAGGTCGAAGGGTGCACACACACACATGGTGAGACAATGTCACCTATCTGATTAATGAAAAAGGAAAAAAAAAAAAAGATTTGAAAGATTCGTAGAGAACAATATTATCATGTGGCTCATACTTGGAAGCAAAATGCAGAATAAATAATCAGCAAAAGCATACTTACCATGTGCCTCATAGCCATATCCAACGATTTACTTGATAGAGATCTTCCGAAACCTGAACTTTCTACAGAATGCTTCTTTGCATCATCATTACATGTCGAAGAATTGTTTCCTTTGTTGGGTGGGGCCAATTTTCTCATGTTGACTATCCGTTCTACCATCTCTGTTCCAATGACCACAGGATTCACATTATCACCACCATTGGATCGTCCTTTGTCCCTTTTAACAGCAGATTCAGCATTGTTGCTTTTTATATTTCCATTCGATGCCCTTACTCTACCAGGAGTAATTGACTTTCTTGATGAAGATTGACAGATAGGTGCCCCAGGTCGACTTCTAGAGGCAGAAGCCGGCCTTTCTGGTAATGATGGCCTCAGATTATTTTTTGAAGATGTAGAGTTTACAATCAGTGATTTAGCTCCAGAATTCATGGAAGTTTTGCATGTTACAGCACTTGATCTCATTGTTGATGAAGAGCGGACCCGTGGAGCCGAAACAGTTGTGCTCGATGCAGTTGCTGAGCGTTGTGTAGGTGTTGCTGACCTTGAGTTTGAACTTCTAGTGGGCAATGAGGACCTGCCTGTTGGTGTTGAAGAGCGAGGTGTAGCTTTTGCAGAAGAATGCATAGCAGAGGGGGCCAGAGGTTTTGTTAAAGGCACGGTGACCCTGGATGGGGTGGAGGATCTTGAGGGTTTTGTTGTTGCTGATAGTTTGGGCCTTCCAGTCGGCGTTGCAGCTCTACGGTTGATGGGCTTTGTCCCTCCAGACAAGGATTTTGCATTACCAGTATTAGATGACTTGGGTCCAGATGGAGAACTGGAATTCTGTTTAGTCCTTGTAGAGCTTCTCATGAGAGGTTCTACACGAACATTTCGGGGCTGCGTGATCGGGATGTATGTGATATAAGCAGATGACATTAACGAAGGGGAAACATAAGATTGGCCCAAAAAAAAAACGAAACAAAAAGAAACAACACAGAGCCAATAAAAGGACACTACTCCAGTTCGGACAGCCAAGAGCACAGTATTGCAAATTACTAGATAAATCATAGTTGTTCATTGGTGGATTGAAAAGAAAGTTTCAGAAACAAAACGAAGTCAAACAATATCATGAATTTATCCGTACCATGGATGTCATTTTGGAGAGACTGCACGAATCCAGAAACTGACTCATTGTTTGTTTTTGTGATTCCATATTCAAAGCAGGAGAATCGGGAGGTGAAAGAAGCCTGTATGCAGAAGTGAGATTGCCTTCAAAAATATTGATGAGGAGATATGCCTTTCATGTGAAGGTGTTATCAAGCATATTGCAGTGGAAATTCCCAATTGATCTATGCATCTTGGAAGCATCTAGTGATCGTTTGGCGAATTAGATACAGCATAAGATGAAATATTATTCCCTCTCAATAACCAGAAAAAAGAAAAAAAAAAATGCTAGTAGCATCATTCATTAACATAAATTGACTCTAGAACAGAATATAGAGAATTCTACAAGTATCTTTGATATACCAATGCACATACACCTATATGTTAAAGCCTGAACATGCAACAAAAAAGGATAAATGTAATTTAATCGTTGTCTAAACAAAAAATTAAAGATCCGGACGCTCAATTTTGATTATTAAAGCTTTCACAGTAGAAACCACCCAAATACACTAAAAGCACCATAGAATTAGCTAATCCTGCAACCATATCATTGTCAAGTATTTTTATGCTAGTAGCCAACTGTTGTTTCTGTCACTACTATTTCTAGACTGAGAAAATCTTCCACAGTAAAATTCTATTGTATGTAGGTCCAGAAAATACACGATCCTAAATATCATTGAAAAAAACATTATTTGAATGTACAGTATTGTGAATGTGTTTAAAAGTTGAAACTCTTGAGGGTAGGTTTGGCAACAAATAGTAGATAGAGCATTTGAAATGCTCAATATGATGGAATATCAGAGGATATAAAAGGTAAAAATGCAAGTATTTTTAGAGGAATAAAGGGCATTGAAATCATGTCGCATGCCAAATCTAGGATCGAGTAGCCTTGAGCATATGATATAATCTCGCAAACCTCTAATATGATATAATCCTATTCCCTTCCTCTTCCTTAATAATGAGCATTTCAAATACTGTATTTAACATTTGTAGGATGAGCATCTAATGCTGTTTTTAGTAATTGTAGCTAAATATAGCCAAGGAAGATGTATAGAATATGTGAATACCACAACCGCGATGAAGCAATTAGTAATGATTAGATAAATCATCTCAATATCAGTCCTTTGGACATACATTTGGAAAGAAGCAACAACCCAAGCACTCTACAAATTAAAAATAAGCTAAATAGCCAAGCATTAACAAGCGCAGAAGTTTCACCAATTATAATCAGATTTGTCACTTTTGGCGTCATCATTGCTGATCTCTGTGGCCGACATCAATGACAATGTTGCGAAGACTGAAGTATTCACCAGATTTGACCCTGCGACAAGCAACACCGAGTTGCAGTGCCAAATCTAAAGGAGAAAATCAATAGTTATATCTATCTCTGCAGATATGTTGGCAGGATTCAATTACTTTAGAGCTTGGTGAAGTCCTAGACCCATCTCTCATGCATTACTGGGAATGAATGACGCGTCGAGATTTGATAACAAGTACACACAAGAAAATATAATACCATATACGACATTATTCAAGAGTTGCAGTAGTTCATCATGATTCACTTCTTTGTTTGGTCTAGGACTAAATCCGTATCAAACGTGGGAAAAAAAAAAAGAAAGAAAGAAAACCGTTGTCGGATTCCGCATTGACCAAGTAAATCCTAATCAACGATGAACAAGTTAAGATTGGATCTTAAGAGCTAGTTGTGTGTTGGATCAGAACTGTTTTAGCACTAGACAACTTCTTGATCTCATTAGAACAGAAGTTTCAAAATACAACAATGGTAGTTTGAAGACAGTAGACGGAGAACAAACGTTAAAGGATGAAAAACGGCAGCGAAATCATATCATACCCAGAGGTGCATTTCCATCAGCTGTGCTTTCGAGAAGCAGAAGATCGTCGCTTGGCTTCTCCACTACTGCTAAAGCCGGCCCTTCAACCCTCTCTTCCAGTACCATCCTGAATCCAACAGCAGAGACTAAAATTTTTTAAAATCGATCAAGAGGAGCGGACGTCATGGGAAAGGAAAATGAAGGTGTTAAATGCATTATAACGAGGAGAGAGAGAAGAACAGCAACCTGAAGTCTGAAGGCTGGTCTAACTGAGCTACTGCTTTGACAAAGAGGGTACCTATTTTGGATGTTTTGGTGATTATGACACAGGGGATTTTGAATTCGTCTTTATGAAAGCAAACAGAGTTACTTCTACAACTACTTAGGATGTCAACTTTTGTTTCAAAAAAAATTGACGTTTGGTTTTACTGTTGTAGGACCCACCTTTTGCTTAGAAAAGGTGATTGTGGCATTGAAGTATTAAGGATAATGACACAACGACAGTAGGAAATGTCAGAATTAAGGACAGTCCCTAAGCTTTAGATATATTATTTAATCGCTTCAAATTGTCAAAGTAAAGCATATGAGTAACTCCATCATAATGACAGCAATTAAAATGAGATTATGATTTTCACTTTTTCATTGTTTTTCGGTGCATACATTTTAATTTTTTTTTTTATTATTTCATTTTAGCACCTCAAGTTTTTTAAATGAAATAAATAAATATCATATAGATTTAACTCTTGCATCAAAATTTGTACCCAAAAAAAGAAAAATTTATCAAAACCGACCAATTTCAAGGCCCAAACTTGATCTTGATTTTAATTTATAGTAGACTTTATGAGTTTTCTAGTAGCATAGGATTTTCAAAACCTGGATATTCTATATAAAAAGTCATACAGACAAAATGCAAGATACCCACTTCTACTTTTTTTTTAAAAAAAAAAAAAAAAAACTTTTTTCTCTAAGTATTTTATTTTCATAAAATTTTCTTTCTCTTGAAATTTAATAAATAACAAAATTGGGTATGTTGCTTACCACTTGCCTAGAAAAACATTTTCATAATTTTAGTAATAACAAGATTTCCAGCCACAATGATAGGTAGGTATAGTCATATAATACTTGATATTATTATTAAGCTATAGTATAAGTCGTGGTTTCCTCTTTTCCCGGGAGAACAAAGCGTAATTCAAAGTTCAAATCTTGGTCTTGGTTTGGGTTAGTTAATCCCATAAAGTAAAAGGAGAAAAAGGTCTCCACACCACGTTCAATTCAAACATTGACTGTTGGATTCCTCGGGATTCCAATACTTTGTTTACCATCCTATGGTTGCAGCTGCAGGCAACGTGACTTATGACACCATCATTTGGCTCTCTTGTTCAAAATTAATAAAAGATGCGATGATAACGTCTACATACATCATATATGTATATAATTGGATTTTTAGTATCTTGCTAATTATTTAAATGGAATTGATACATTTTTTAATTTTATTATTGATTATCGTTAAAATATCTACTATTAATATATAAATCAATGATGAATTTAAAATTACATCAATCATATTAAAAACATAAACAAAACTATAAAAAATCTATATATCACAATTAATGGAAAAATAAATTATTGCTAATTGCACTAGGTTCATTGACATTATCTTCTCTCTCTCTCACTCTCTATATGTATATTGTCCTATTGTTACATGGGTAAATGGAAAAGTAGGGTAGTGGACTCCATAAAGTATAGATTTTTAAATTTTGGAACCGAAATCTACCATAAATTATTTTGAAACCACCTTATATTTTGTATCATGTAAAACCTATAGAGTATATGGTATTTTATAAAATATGTAAATTTTGTTTTTCTTTTTATAAATTTTAAATTTATGTGATATTAAAAAAGCGATATAGGACAGACCTGTATATATGATTACTAAATAATTGGCAAATAAAACACAATTATGAAAATACTGATATCAAGCACAATATTAAATAATCAAAAGAAAAGTTGCCACGATCCATTACCAATAGATAAATTGATAAGACTAATTCAATAGAGAAATAAACTCTAAACTCTTGTAGGAGTTATCAATAAATAAAAGTCAACAACTGCTTATAAAATAATGAAATAACCATGTAAATACTAATCCTAGTTTAATGGCAAAAGAGTAAATAAGATAAAATAGATAAAAGTCGCACTTATGAAACTCTAACATGCTCACGATTGTGGATTTGGTCATGATCCTCTCATTCTTTTTGGTCTCCTCTTTACGACTTCATCGTAATCGTGTCTCATAATGGGCATGTATTGACATCCATGCTTAGGTTCATGAGTGTTTATTAGATCGTGAAACCCACTGTGATCTCTAAAATGCTTATTATGTTCACTCATGTGCTTCTAAATTAAATTCTCTTGGTTTCTAAGCTTTCGCTTATATTTTCTTACTCCTTTAGGATCCCAACTCCTATAAAAAAAAAAGATAATTTATATATAATATTACAACTTCTTCATAGATAAAACTTATGAAATCTATAGCAAAATATATGAAATTGAAAAAAGTAATATTTCTTCTCTTTATTATTTCAAATTTATGTAATTTTTCTACTTAACAAATAGGATAGAGTAAGGAGAAAGAATGGAATACATAGAGTTAGATAGGAAAATAAGAAAAAATAAGGGAAAGACTAGAAAGCATAAAATGAGATAGGCGGCATTAATTTAACTGTTTAGATTATTAACTTATGAGTTTGGACTCCTTTATTTTTTTTTCACTAAAAATTTTATTGGTAAAAAAATAATACTATTATTTATCATTTATTTATTAATATTATTTAATAATTTTTTATACGGTGAATACACGATACCTTACTATAGAATACAAGTTCTAAGGTAAGAATAGGATGAAAGATCTCATACCTATACCCTACCCTATGAGAGTAAGTTTTGGAAGATTTGTATTCAAAACTTATTTTATGATCCTTAATACCTATGTGAAACCTACCTAATCAAGTAAGGTATGAGTGGATACCTATAGAATAGAGCTAGTTGCTCACCCATAATTACACCTCCCTAATAAAAAGTGTTGCTAAAAATATGTACATTAGTGCCCTATATACCTTTTACTCGAATTAAGGCAACTTATTTGAATCCCTAATGGCTAACTGTTGGATATTACATGTTTCCCAATGTAGTGATATTCCACTTCAATTCATAGAGTAATGAGAAAATTACACTAGAGGGGATCAATGTTTAAGGGTAAGTTTAAATAAGGGATCTAACTTTCAACTAGTTAAAATAAATTATTAATATTTTGCAAAGTGGTTCAAATAAGGGATCCTGCTAATCAACCATTATAAAACTGTTAAATTGTGCTAATATAGCATGTTATTTAACATGTGGCCCTTACTTAATGCTGATGAGGCTATTTTATTTGATACTTAGCACTAATGTTAGCACCCTATTAGTATCACATCATTGCCATATGTCAAAGAACTTGCTACATTAGCACTATTTAACAGTGTTATAATAGCAGGTTAATAGAATTCCTTATTTGAACTACTTTGTAAAATGTTGATCCTTTATTTTAATTAATTGAAAGTTCGATATTCTATTTGAACTTATATTCAAACAATAATCCCATCCAGTGTAATTTACTATAGAGTAAATATATATCTTAATTTGAAATGTGTTTTTCTCCCCTTTTACATCTTATGATGCATTTTCAAACATAATATGTAAAAGTAAATACATAAAATGATTTTATTTATCCATACTCACTACTAAATATTTCATATGGCATACAAATTAAGTTCTATGAATTTTTCTTCAGAAGAAATAAAAATTAGAACTTAAATCCAAATTTTAGTGAAGCCTTCATTTTTAAAGTCTTTCACTATGGTTTAGGAAGATAAATCCACTTTTGGGGAGTTGCTTGAACTAAGCCCACTTTTTGAGAATTATAAGGGTAAATCCACAAATGTAAAATTCTAGGTGGGTGATTTTGTAAATTTAAACTATAGTCAACCCTCTTATGATGCCTTTGTAATACCTGAAAAATAAAAGTAAAATGGCAATAGCATTTTAGAATAATAAGCTTTTAAGACTAGGGATAGTAAGGTCTCTTCCATGAAAGTTATAAAACCCCTCTATCATAACTCTTCTGTCTCATTTCCTCTCTTTCTACATGCTTAGTATCTCATAGAAAATCCCTCTCTCTCTAATAGATCTCCCTTGCAAATTTGTGCCACTCGATACACTTTCAATCGATAAGTATATGAAAATGTTTCTCTTATTTGTTATTTTTTCTTAGAAGTCGATAATAGTTTGTTTACAAGGGTTTGTTGATATAGAAATTGCATAAGATGTGTAAGGATTATAAGCAATCTTCCCGACTTTAGACAATTCAAACAAGTAAGTGATAGATTACTTGCATGAATTTCATGTACTAGTGTTTTTATCAATGTAGAATAAGATGTTATAAAAGAAATTATTTTTTTTTACTCAATCTTTTTAGGAATTAGAGGAGATCAAGGTTAAGATAATAGCCATGATCTTACCTATGTACCTCCAATACACTTTACACGTACTAAACACAACCATGAACTAGATGGTAAAAGGTAATGTTTTCTTATACAAGAGGTTCACGATTATGAATACACTCATTATCACAATCGTGAACCCCCTTCATGCCCATGAACACAGCCATGATCACAAACTCTTCTCTTTTGATTATCGAGAGGATCACAGCTATGATTATGCCCATGATCCTACTAGTGAACCTAATTCATGCCCATGAACCTAATCGTGAACCTACTCATGAATCTCACTACTTCTTCAAAATGACATTTTCTTATATCTTTTGTCTTTTGATGTTTTCCCAATACTTTTCATAAACACTCTAGCACAATCATATGTTAGATTATTATTAATTAGGGTTCTAAAATTAGTAATTCATGTAATTCTTGATCAGGTGTTAGATTTGGTAGAATCTATTATTGAACATATAATGTAACTTCATGTATGTGTTTATCATGTTTGCTATGTGTGATAATAATAGAAATTGAACGAATTAATAAATTATTTGGTTAAAGACTTACTTGTTGTTTATGTGTGGCTTGGCTTAGGGGTTGAAGGTGGTAGATCCTTAGGAGACATTTTGATGATTGATGTGTGGTGTTGTTCCTAGTGGAGTTTCACATCGAAATGATTTAAGATAGATTTTAGAGGTATTAGGGTCGGAGGTGGTAGTTCCTAATACCAGTCCGAAAGTTAAGGTTAGAGGTGGTGGTTCCTAACTTAAGATATATATATGTATATTGTGTGGCAATGTCATGAGTGCCCTTTTATTACTTGCTGGACTAAATTAAAGATAAATAATTTGTTGGTTTGTGATTTATTTGTTGCATTACATGTGTGAATTGTGATTGTTGTGGTATGCACATGTCTGTATGGTACTTATGTACTAAGTTTAAGCTCACCCCTTAATTTTTATAGTTACATGACTGTATCTTGAGTATATCGACTATAATGCAACGAGGAACTATTTGTTACTATTATTAGGATGGGAAGTGTAGCAACTTCATCTACTACTATGATGATAATCAAGTATTGAGGGGTTTAGATTTACATAGTGAACTTTTGGTAAACCAAATGTAGAGATTGTAGATTTATTCCTATGTTCTTAGTGGTTTTAGTTGGTTCATCATGTGGATAGACTCAATGACCTACGTTGAGTTCTTCTAAATAATTCAATAGTTATATTAGTAACTTGATTATAGTTTACTTGACAATTGTAAACAAAGTTGAAATGACCCACCTACGAGTTATTTAATTTATTCTGTAGAGATATTATGATGCATTTATGGTTGAAGTTGAATAGGTTTTGGAGTTTGTAAATGAGAAGATAAGCCTTTGCGTTAGATAGTAGTGGCACATGGCGGGATGTAGTACTCTAAGTACTAGGATGTTATAGCCTTAGAACTCTAAAAGGCCAAAAGTAATAGGATTAATCGAGATATTATTGGTACGAGATTACTTATAACTATAGTTTGTTGGATAGTAACATGATAAGTTTTAGTGCTTAGATGGCTTCATATATATTCCATCTATATGGAATATCTTATATATTCTTGTTTAGTTTAAATATATTATATATTACATTTATATCATGCATTTACTGTTATAGGTTTATATATTTATATATTATATATATATATATGTATGTATGTATATATGTTATGAGTAATTGCTACATTTGGTACTTAGATTTTCAATTTTTGCAATTAAGTACCTGAACTTTAAAGTATCAATTTTCTACCTTGCATAATTTTGTTGAAATCCATTAGCTTATGTGAATCACTTGGCCAACCATCACTTGACATGTGGACAATAGTATTAATTTAATGTGAAACAAGTCCAATTAGACATTCAAGTAAATTAAACAAAGTAAAAAATTAACACATCAAAAAAAAAAAGAAAGAAAGGAGAAAGCAAATGATATAAGACAGTACGCCATAGAACTAAACCCTAACCATATTACTAACAACATAACTTAACCCTAATTTAAAATTTCCTTTTAGACTAACCAATATCTTTAAAAAAATTCCTTTTGACTAAAGAATCGAGCAAGCTTCATTACTTTAAGACCTAAATTGTCAACACTTAAATCCTTGAAACCCTAACCCTAATTTCTTTCCCAATTAGCAAAATAAACCACATGAGGCAACACAAATGCAACCTAAAACCTTAACATAGAAGCTAGGGATGTGTTCAAAGACTTCCCCATCTTCAAGGTCCTAATGTCTTTTCCTTCTTGCTATTTTTTCTTGGGTTTTTCTTGTCTTGTCGTCCCTCTCTCATGTTGTCTCTTTGGTAATGGTGAAAGGGATTTTCGAATCAAGGATTATGCCCAAAGGGGATTTTTTTTATTGTTATTTTAAGGTTAAGTTGTGTGGTTAGGGTTTAGTAGTGTTATTTTTCCTTTTTTCCTTCTTTGTTTAGGGTGACATGTTAAATTGTTTTCCTTGTTTGATCCACCTAAATGTCTAGCTAGACTTGTTTTTATGTTAAATCAATGTTATTATCCATGTGTCAAGTGGTGGTTAGCTCAAAGATCCACATAAGCTAACAAAGTTACACAAGGAACTATAAATAACCTCCAAAAGTTTATTTAGGTAGTAAATCGACATTTTTAAAGGTTGGGTACTTAATTATAAAAATGGTTAAAGTTTAGGTAATGAATGTGACATTTTACCTATGTTATATTAATATATACAAGGTATAACATTAAATGCATCATATATTATCTTATGCATTTAATATAACATATAATATAATATGTTATAAGTTTTACCCTAAATCTATAGGGCATTCATTATATTTTGCTATGTAGCTTTACCTATAGATAAGATCACATCATAACATCACAACTTGTCTCTCTTCTTGTATTTTCCTTCTCACTTGGTACTTGAAATGGACAATGTTAATTTAAAGGAAGGTATAAAGTTTAATTCTTCATAAGGTCAACTTGGCACTGAGATGAACACACCATGCATTCATAACTTCACATTAGTGAGGCAATCATAATACATAAATAAGGAACATTTTCATAATTTTATTTTTGATAATCTAAGGTCCCAATTCAAAAGCTCCATCATCTCGATTCTCAACACATTACTCTAACTCCTAGTACTTATTCTATAGCCTATTTACCATACCTTACATTAAGACAATAGACACTTGATGAGAGCTCTTCAATCTTATTTCCCCATTCCCACCCACCCCCCCCCCCCCCCAAAAAAAATAGTGTTCGACTCACTTAATCTAAATGTTTATGGACTTTAGCATTATATTTCATAAATTACAATTCACAATCTTAACCATTATTTGACTTGATGAAACTACTTTGCTTTGATTTCTCAACCTTAGATTCTAGCTAATAGTTTAAGTTTCCAATTGTTACTCAAATTCTAGTCATTAATCCACAATTAACTTACCTTGCCTTAATTTAAGAATAAGTACTTAGTATAGCTACTAATTTGATTTTCGAGCCTTGGATACTCACCCAATCATAAGCCATTCCACTATAACATCTAAACATGATTAACATGATAAAGAAAGCATAGACACTTGGATTTTCCAAAACGTTTCTTCTACTATTTTAAATGTGATAGCAAAGAGTCTACATTTGTTATGACCATAATGGACATCAATTGATGTTTATGCGGACTAAGGATGCCAAGTGGCATTACACATAGACATCATATGTGAACCTAAAAGGAAATAAGCAAAAAAGTACCCCATTGAAGACCCTTTTACTTCACATGGATTTACACTTTTTTCTTTACAACACCCTACTCCACTTGCTTTCTTCCTTATTGAATACCTAATATGGTGATATATTAGAAAAATAAACCCAAAATAGTAACCAATCAAAAACCCCCTTAAGTTTACATAGACCTCTAGACTTTATTGACTTAGATACAATTAAAGCTAGAAAACACGTCACTCCCCTCTTATCATCATTAACATTTACTTTGGTGTTAAATTTAATGAAGATCAAAATTTTAACCTCCACCTCCTACATTAATTTCAACCATAGCTTCTTTAAAATCATATGCATTTCCAAAATCAAGTTCTCTACACCCACCAAACTCCATTAGCATACCTACTTACCAAAAATTTACTATCATTTATACTTATCTATTAAACATCCATCTTGAGCAACATTTAAGAACATGGGCAAAGGTAGATTTGCGAATGAAGATTTCTTTTCATGAGAAGATTTGTTTTGACCCCTTTAGAAGCTCTTATAGACTTTAAAATCTAGTGAATTCAAGCAGAGAATTGGTGAATGATATGAGGTATATTATTAAGTTCTATATATATATTGTAATGAATTTTGCTTATACTTTAGCAAATCCATTAGATAAAGTTTTTGTTTTCACCCTATAATATGTTGTTCATAACATAGCAAAACTACTTTTTTTTTTTTTTAATTCTATATTTTAAAGTCTCTTTTTGTTTTATATTCTTTTTTGCGTTTTCTAGTTTTATTTGTAGTTTATGGTTCCCTTTTTGCTACAACCGATGATGTTTTATTTAGTTTGTATTTGTCATTTTATACAGTTTTTCCTAGTAATCTATAATGCTTCCTAACACTCCTAAAGACAATTAAATATATAAAAAAGTTTTCTTACTATATCCTATTGCTTCATTTGGTTAGTATTTTTGCTGTAAATATTTTTTTTTAAACCTATCAATTTAACCTAGATAAAGGTTTTCTATTCTTAGTTATTTTATTTACTCAATGCATTTGTGTCTAATGGAGGTTGCAATTAATATTTGTAAGATGATGATCCTAATTGGTGGGGAAAATAATCTTTTTGCTCTTTAATCTTATATATTCTAATTTGTCCCCTTGAAGAATTTGTCTACTAATATGGTCCCTCAATAATGTCTCAAGTTCACACATGTGCGAAAGGTTCCTTCTAACTAAGCATAAAAAAAAAAAAAGCAACTGATGTGTGTTACAAGGATGGCAACTATGTTGTCATTAGCCTTCAAATGGTGAATTTTCATATCAATTCATCATAGATATATTTTATTTTCTAGTTTTGGGTGTAGTGATATAAAGGTTATTAGATCTAAGATTCTTGGGATCATAACGGTTGATCGCTTTAATGCAATTTTAGATGACTTTGGGGCAGTTATAAACATACTTATTCATTTTGATAATTGTGGTAACCGTAAGACACATGTACAACACCCATCTATGGATGGAAGTTTAGGGAAGTCTTATAGGTGAAGAAGCAATAAAGGAGTTATAGTAAAGAGGATATGATTATGTTAAGAGTTTTAATAGTGAGAATGAGTTAGATGAGGAGCCCTTTAATGCTTAAAGAGCTTTTAAGTTGGCTCGAGACAGATTAATGGTTAGAATTGAGTATGTTGATCATGAAAGACTATTTAATTCGAATATCATAGGTGCAAATGAGTTAAATTAAAACCTATTAGAGGGATGTGATGAGCCTATGACTGAAGAGATTGATTATAATGAAGGTGGGTATGTAGATAAATTCCCATTACAAGGTGACGAAAATGTTATAACAAAAATAAATAACAATTTACAATAATAAGGCAAATGATATTGGTTTCCATGTGTTAACGAAATTTTTAAGTTTAAAACAACTTAAGAAGGTAATTCTAAAATACTCAATAGTTGAATAAAAAGAGTTTTAAATTGTTAAAAGCAACAAAACTCAAGCATATACAAAATGCATGAAAGAAAATTGCCTATATTTAATGTATGGTTTATATAAAAGGAACATGAAGATGTTTTACTTGAGAACCTATGTAAGAAGACACACCTATGGCTTCTCATTGAAAAATAAGTGGGCGTAAAGTAACATGCTATAAGAAGTTTTAGTTTGATCATAAGAGTTGTGCTAAATAATGGGATACATGAGTTGAAAAGGCTAGTGTAAAAGAAAATGGATATTGTTGTTACAACTTTCCAATGTAGGTGAGCTAAGCTGAGAGTTATTTAAGAGCTCATTAGTTCAACAATAAAGGGGTATACACTTAAATGGGATTATATCTATGAGCTTTGAAAAAAAATATATGGGCCAATGAAAGTTTATATGGACTTTGAGGTTGATAGGGTTTTATTTGACCAAATTTACGTATGTTTTTATGATGGCAAAAGAGGATTTATTAGATAGCTATTAAACAATGGTTGGTGTAAATAGTTTCTTCCTAAAGGGTGTGCAGAAGGGAGAAATGTCATTTTTAATAAGCAGATATGCAAACAATCAAATGTTTCCAATCAATGGGTTGCTAGGATTGAAAGCAAAGATGCATGCCAACTATGTTAAGGTAGAGTATACACATGTGGTTTCTTATTGAAAAGTAAAGGGGGCAAAAAGTATGTAGAATGTTAGTAGAAGTTTTTCATTCAACCATAAGAGTTATATGAAAGATTAACATACATGAGTTGAAAAAGCTAACATAAGAGTAAATGTTATTATTGTTACAACTTTCTAGTGTAAGTGAGATAAGTTGAGGGTCATTCAAGGGTTCATGAGCTCAATAATGACGAAGTACACACTCTTATAAGATTATGCCTAAGAACTTTGAAAAAAACAATTTAGGCTTTATGTTTTGATAAAAGTTTATAGGGACTTGGATACTAATAGGGTTATGTTTGACCAAATGTTTTTATACTTGTAGGAGAGGGTTTTTAAGATATTCGTTAGAGAGTAGTTGGTGTCGATAGCTGCTTCCTAAAGGGTATGTGTAAAGGAGAAGTGTTGTCTTTAACAGGCAAAGATGCAAGCAATGAAATTTTTTAAATTGCATGGGTTGTTAGGATTGAAAATAAAGATATATGATGTTGATTCTTAGAGAGGTCATAGATAGAGGATCTAGAGATCAAAAGAGAAGGCAATGGATGTGGTTAGATTTTTATCAGTGACAATAAAGAAGCATTTATTGATAAATATAAATTTATTAGGCAAAAATCCTCCCATTATCATCATTTGAAGTTTACTAACAAATGTATGCTTTTTGTTTTTTAAATTTTTTAAGGTATCATAGATAGAGGATCTAAAGATAAAAAGAGAAAACAATGGATGTAGTTGGATTTTTATTAGTGACAAGGAAGAAGTATTTATTGATAAATATAAATTTATTAGACATGCATCCTACCATTATCATAATTTGAAGTTTACTAACAAATGTATGCTTTTAAAAAACAATTGCAAGGTATGATGAAAGTAATTAAGAATATGATACCGATTAACTGCTTTGAGGTAGAGTGGACTTAGAAACTTGATGGAACCAACTATTTTAGGCAATTTCAAAGAGCACAAAGAGAGTAAACTTTAGGCAGTATCTTGATGATTCCTTATTCGATACCCTATGTGTTTAAGGAAGATTGTGATACCTTATGTGAATCGAAGTTTCACATGGATTATGTGAGATGTTGAGTAGTGGTATATAATACTAAGTAATGAATAACATATCAACATTAAATTGAAACTTTTGAGCTAAGTAGTTTAAAAGGTCTATTAATGTTTGTTGGCTTAGTTATTGGCTATTTTTAGTTTTAGTTGTTACAGCTTAATGTTAATAGGGAAATGTGGAATGCCATGGTGAAAACAAATGTGAAGCATTGGTATAAATCTTCATTTAAAACCCATGTTAAGTCATGATTAACAATAGTCTATATGGAGTGATCGATGGTCAATTATCGAGGGAAAAGTTAAAGTCAATCTATAGCATGTTTAAGGATATGAGAATATTGATCATGGAGAGGATGTATATATAGTTAGATGCATATAGGAGATAATCTTGGGAATATGTCCCTCGAATAATCAACAAACTAAAGAAAAATAAAAGGAAGTGAGGTAGTGTGTGCAAAAAGGGAATAGGTAGATGAATATGAAGTCTAACATATTTTTGAATGATATGATTTTTATAGAATTAAGCATATCTATGAATGTCAAGCTTAGGTTTTGTCAAGCACCCCGTGTTATTATGATGTTTTTGTTGCTAAAGGCTACCTAGTGAGCATTATAGAAAGCGTATGTTCTTGAATTCAAATGCATATTTGTTGCGACTTACTCATAAAGAAAAGTTTTGAAAGAAAATAGGATTTTAAGGTCCTCGACTAATGCCGCTTAGTACTAAACTCAATAGGTTATTGAAAAAGAAGTAAAATACTCTAATTGAGCAAGTGAGAGGTAAAACAACAAGGGTTGGAAGAATGATGACATGTGATAATTAGAAATAACATGGTCATAATTATATGGGCATGTTAACTACTGTTAGGATGAGTAAAGCAAACTTTAGATCAAGTTTTCCCTTTATGTCATTTTATAATATTTAACATAATAATTTGTTTTCAAATATTGCATTATTTTCATATGATCTTGCTTTTGCAACAATGTAACCCTACAAGGCTTACCTTAAAGTAAGCAACTCAATGTAATGTTGATAATGCAAATGTTACCCATGGCTCTTGTGGTTAATAGGATTAGCTAGGAAAAAATCGTTTTGAAATCATATGTCTACATTTGATTCAGAAAATAATACTAAGCTATGTCTTTAGCTTGAAGGATTGCTTAATGATGTTGATAATGTCTCTTCTTATGGCACAAATTATGCTAACAACCATCTACATAGCCATGCAAGTAATTTGGAATTTGGCATGTTGTCTAATGATTTGTAGGATGAGAGTAATTGTCTTCTTCAATACAATTGGACCCTCGTTTAGTGGCATGAACCTCAAACATTTATGCTAATCAATTAACTAGTTAAGGTTATTCAAACCCCACTAACAACTGTGTAAACACATGGGATTATATATAAGGTTGAGGAAGGGACAGAGGAAGAGGAAACTCAATAGGAGTTTTCTTATATAGAGGATGCACCTAAGGCTATACAAATATCAACCATTATGGAAGTTGTTCCAACTTTAATAGAAAAAAATAAGATAGTTAGGATAAAAGCTATTCCGTCTTAAAGTGGAGTATGCAGCTAATTACTTCACCTATGAAAAGTTATAAGAAGACATCCAAGGGAAAGTCAAAGCAAAATGATGGTGGTGATTTGATCAATTTGGAGTAAAGGTTTCAAAATTGGGAAAAAAAAAATAGGATCTTTGCTTTGTCATTCTCTTTTGGTCAACTTGTTTTGAATAATCGTGTTTATGTGTTTTCAAAGTTTAGTGTAGTAGGAAAAAGTATGGTTGAATTGAAAGTTTAATATATTTGTTAAGATAGGGTGTGGCTTATAGCCTAATGTCTAATTATTAGCTTGACTTATTTTTAGATAATTCTGCATGAGTCTAAATGGTTTATAACCTAACATTCATAACTAAAATGTTATTGTTAAACATCAGCTTTCTAAATAAATCTATAAAAGCCAATGTTCTTAGTTATCAATTTGTTGGTGGTTTAATTCATTATTTTTGTGTATTTCCTAATCAAGCTAGTGTTGTTAGTTATTTGATTGAACTTTTAGGATATTTCATGTGCAATTGAGAAATCATCAACTTCATGATGTTAGGGAAAAAAAATGCACATGCATAATTTATGATAATCTCAACTCAAGATATGATTATATGCTCAATATAATAGTTTCAAACATATTATTACAAAATATTTAACAATCTTCAAGAAAAGAGCAGCTTGTTTTGATTTTAATTGTATGCTTGATATGATCATATACTTCTAAGTGCACTTCTTAGCTTGATTATCTTGAGATGCATACTTTCAAATTGACTTTGATGTGTTATGATATGTTCTAATTGCTTGTTATCAATGTTTTTCATGGATTCAAGTGCATCTAGAACAAAATCCTTTATGTAAAATTACTAATTTTCAATTGATTTTGTATTGAATGAAATGACATACTTTAAGACCTTATATTATGTTTAGATCTCGATGAGATAGATAATGAAAGATAAGATCTTTAAGCATGGAAAATTGCAAAGAGAACAGAGCAGTTACAATCATATATATGTAAAATTCATGTAGTCAAATTTGAATGAAAAGAAATGGAAAAAGGCTTGAGAATTTTTATGATCACAAATAACTTGTTTCATTGAAAAGTAGGTGTTTAAAAAAGATACAACTCCTAAATTATTGATTACATAACACCACTCAACATGAAAATGATCAAGGATGATTTCCATTAACATTTCATTACATATGGAAAAATCAAACACACATAAATAGGCATCCCACAATCTTAAAACAATAACATGCTAAATAAGCTATTTTGTAGCTATATAGCCTATTTTATAAGAAAAAAAATTCTAAACACATTAATATAAGCATCAATCTAATGGCTATGTTTCCCATAGTTTCATACCATTAAGTCTTGAATCCACATGCTAAGTTTTTTTTTTCTCTCTCCAAAGAATCTAATTGTTGCATAGCTACAATACCCTACTCCTCAACACTCCATCTCCTAGCAATTGTGTTACCCTATCATCAAAGAGCATATCTATGTAGTTGGCAACACTATCTAACAATATTGGACAAACCATTTAAACCATTGCTTGCCATTATTTTGATGTAATGGACACCCATAGGATCTTTTTCTATAACTTTTTGAAGTCCAAGCTCTATGCAACTCACAGCTTAACCTATAAAAGCAAAATAGAACCTTGGAGGTCCTTGTAACATGAGAAACTAGAGAAGATGGGTGATAATGAAGCTTAAGATGCATTCCTTCTTACCATTGGCGATTGCTTTTGCTAAGATAGAACCTTGTGTTAAGTCTTCCTTTGTCGCATAAACAAGAAGGGAAGGTTTCACTGGGGTACTAAGTTGGGTTTTAAATATGGAAAAAAGTGAATGGAGTAGAGGGTATTAAAGAGAAAAGGGGTCTATAGGTTCACTAAAGGTATAGGTGTTCTGCTAGGTTGTTTATAGGTTTGTGTGTGATGTTCACTAATTGTCAATATATAAGGTGATGAATAACCAACTCTTCAAGTGTACGAATTGTATCAAGTAGTTGTAATGCCCCTAAACCTAGAACACAATAACCTACCATGTATCACCATTATCTAATGACATGCAAGGCTCTTAGCCTACTTAAAACATGAACATTCATGTAACCTATTAGCCATATTTATTCACTAATAATAACAATTCTAAGCATCCATTAAATTCATCCACTAATATTTAATTTGTATCACAATTAGAAGGAACGACTATAATCTCTTTCAAAACATAAATCATTATCTCATAAAGAAAGATAAGTCTTCCAAATACTCTCATTCTGTCTTTACTGATCATCATAGTAATAGTAATATTCCACTTCATCATCATTTTGACCGTAATCCACACCTAATTCATCATAAAGGGTTGTTCCCGTATACCTGCAACTAAAAAAAAGGTTTTTATGAGGGGTGAGCTAATAACTAATATATGTTACCCACAAGTACATACACGTGACAAACACATATAGAGTTCACATATATTTAAATGCAGATAGAAAAGCAACCATCACTTTATTAACATAGAAGTACTCATGATTCTACACACTTTAATTATTAGAAGTTTTATTATATATATATTGATAAATTTGGAATATTGCCATCACTAGCCCCAATACTATGGTATTGGGAATTGTTCACTCTTAGTCTTAACACCCATGAGTCATCATAAAATCTACCTAAATCATTTCAATGTGTGACTTCACTAAAGATAACGTTACATAGAGATCATTGAGGTGCTTCCTAAGGATTTATCACCACTGGCTCTTAGGTTGAGCCATGAATAGTTAGTAAACAAATTACTAGCTGAGTATTATTTAAGTTTGTTTAGATGCCACATTACTAAGCACAATCATCAAACAGAGTAAACACATACTTAGGGTAATAGTTCTAATTTCACTCTTACTGCAATTATCAATCCTATTAGAACCTATCATATACAAGAACTAAACTTAGTATTAACCTATAATATGATCTAAGTTCACTTGGTTTGTTAAACTAAGAATTAGCTAATTATCACAACCTTCCCCCCTTCCAAGTTACTTTAGTTTAGATAAAACTAGTTTTAAATTGATGAAAAACAAAAAAAAAAGAAATAAAGAAATGTTTTACAAGTATTCTCAAATAATACGGCCATGTACCTTACTACATGACAAGGCTTCTCAACACACCTAAATGCATGGTCATGCACTTAGCTGTATATCTCAACATAGGTAGGTACATGCCTATATGCTTGGTCGTGTACTACTCATCTCACAACTTTTCTTCTCATCTTAATCTGAGTAAGTACAAGCTCATGTATGTAGCTGTTTAGCCCTCAAAAACACACAATTTCTTCAAGTTCTCTTCCTAATTCATCCTTTTTTTCCTTTCCAATAATCAACCTATACTAAAACTTTTACTTTTCCAACAATTAGATTATACTAACATGTAAATTTATTATAAACAACACATTTACTTGTCTTAATCACTTCAAATGATCCTAATTTTGCCTAAACTAGCAAATTTGCTTCGATGCTGTTGTACCAAAAATCCCTAAATGTTGTGAATTGCATGTTGAAAGGACAACTCGATCATGTAAAATCTATAAATTGAGAACATAGGCTAAATAGATGAAAGGAAGACAAATAGGATTTTTGAGGGCTTTTTATAGCTTGTTTCCAAAAAGACTAATTTACCCTCTTTAAAAGCATTTTATTACTTTATTGCCCCTTTTTTTAGAAAACTTTATTTTATTTTATTTTATTGGTATTTTACAGGTTTGTGTGCGATGTTTACTAATTGTTGATATATAAGGCATTGAATACCCAACTCTATAAGCATACGGATTGTCTTAAGTAGTATAATGAATAAGAGGGATTATCGTACCCTTGGGGAACAAATAGAAAAATTACTGAGTTTAAAGTAGTAAATTACACTATTCAACAAAATCAATAACAAGTGAACTTTGCTTACTAGATTACCATCTCAATTTAGACTAGAAACTAATAGGTTTCACAAATTTGGAGTTCGTAAAACAAGTTTTGGGGTAAAAGGAACTTAATGAGAGTCACACATTCATAAAGGTATTCACCAGTTCCCTTCTAACTAGCAAAATTAGTCTAAATTCATTCAACTCTCTAATTTTGCTCAAATATTGCAATGTCTAAACTAATTAAAGTGTTAAAGATCGTTTAGTTGCACTAATCCTATTGGTACTTTTATTTTTTAGAGATCACTATTGTCAAAACTACCTCTACTTTAGGTATTCACTTCTTAGATATTGTAAACAATGGGCAAAAACTTTTGCAAGGATGATCAATCTAAGAAAACCAAAATTAAAATAAAAAATCTATAAAATCCATTAATTTCAAGAAAACCCATTTTATGAAAATCCATATGTTGGAATAGTGGAAGTATGGTGGTCCTATTTTTAGGAACCACAAACCACAACTTCATCAACTACAACTCCCATGTTCCCACTAACCACTTAATCCTAATCAACCACATTACCCACTAACCCATTAACCCATTAGCATGATTTTAGGAAACTTTGATGGAAAGTTTATCTATAAATAGCTAATGGATTCAAGGTCCCAGAGCACGAAAATTCTATTAAAAACACATTACCATCTTGTGAGTTTTTTTGAGTGCTCTGAAGATCTTGAAGGTTCCGGGGCTTGACGTTTTGTTCCTCTCCGGATTAAGCAATGGCAAGAGGTTAGTGATTTTCCTAATTCCGCTGCATTTTATGTGTTTGTATTTAGTTACGGCTTTCATTTGGTATCAGAGCCGTAATTAAACCTTTACCTTGCGATTTCGAAAAAATTAATTTTCTCCCTTTTCAATTCAATTTTAATTTAAATTGGTTTTGATAAATTTTTATCAAATTTATGATACATTTATTTGTATCAATTTTTCTGGAGAAAATTAATTTTTTAAATTAGAGTTTTATGGTGCAAATTAATTTTTTTATTAATTTTGTACTTAATTTTACTCAATTTTCAAGTATAATAATTGAGTAATAATGTTGGATTTTATTTGCCAACATCAAGTATTATCCTTTTTTTTTAAATAAAAATTTATGACATGTTAAATTGCAAATAAAGTAAATTATTTAGTATTTTTCTTAAATAATTTTTCTTGAAATTTAACATGTCAATTTTATTTAACATTTTCACTTACAGTTTTGTGAAAAACTTTTGTGGAATTTTATTTTTTATTAAATTCCGTATTTATTTTAAATAATTTGTGTATATATAAATTTATGGTTTTATACACTAGCTTGTTAATTATTTAAAATATCGTTAATGAAATTGCATTAGGATTTTGCAATTTTAGTATTTGTTCAAGGTGCTTAAATTGGTATGTGATTGTATGTATGTTTCGAATTTATTATGCATGCAATATATTGTTCATGTTTAAGTACATTTAGAGTTATTGCATGATGTTTAGCAATAGCAATTGTCTTGTGATTAAATAATTCTAATAAATTTTGGCGTAGCCACAGCAGCCTTATTTAGATTGGATTATTTATTAGAAATCACATTTAGTATTATAGACATTAAATAACTTCATAAAACATTAAGTTAAAAGTCTAAATTGAGTCAGATTAATTTTGTCTAAGGAGACATTATCGTGGGACAAATGTGACCCCTCCACGTCTTTCCTGGGAATTCGTTCGAATTCTGTCTAAGGAGGCTGGATTTTAAGTGGGACCTTTTGTTTAACCTATGCGTCTTTCCTGGAAATTTATCTGATCTCAAGTGATAAAAATAATTTTGTTTGACTGAGGTTTAGCCAAAGCAGCCTCTATTGAACGGAGTTATTTATACGGTATCACATAAGAAATGTTTAGACTTTACATTTATTTTGTTTGATGATCCATAAAGCATTGAGGTATAGCCACAACAGCCTTATTAAGGACGGATCTCATAAAGTGATTATGAAGTAAAAGAAATATAATGTCTATTATAAGGAATGAATCTTATTGAATTAAAAATTTAGCCCACAGGCAATTTTTATGTCGCTAGATTCATTATTGCATGATTTGCATTGGTAAATTATGATTTATGTTATAGTCTCAAATTAAGAATTAAGCATGTTTGTGTTTGCAGCTATGCAACCTTTGACTGATACTAAAGTAGAAATCCCTATTTTAACAAGTGAAAACTTTAAGACTTGGAGAGATAATATACTTCTTCATTTGGGGTGTTTGGACATTGACTATGCCACTATTAAGGATGAGCCACTTCTGAGTGAAGAAAGCACTCAAGCTGAGTTTGATCTTCATGAGAAATGGGAACGGTCTAACCGACTTAGTATCATGTTCATTAAGAGCAAACTCACTGCGGATGTCCGTGGCTCAGTGGATCAATATAAAAATGTCAAAGAGTTGCTAGATGCCCTTGAAAGGCAATTTAAGACTTCTAAGAAGTCTCTAGCTAGCACCCTGATTATGAAGTTCACATCTGCTAAGTTGACTTCTGTGAAAGACGTTAGAGAACACATCAACAAAATGCGTGATTTAGCAAATCGCTTGAAGGCTCTAGAGATTGAGATGTCGGATGCTTTCCTAGTGCACTTTATTCTGACGACCCTTCCATCACAGTATAGACCTTTTAAGATCTCTTACAACACACATAAGGACAAATGGACAATAGATGATCTATTGACCATGTGTGAAGAAGAGGAGGCCCGATTAACTCTGGAGATGGGAGAAAATGCAATGATGGTTACTCAAGGAAGGAAAACCGGCAAAGTCAAAGGAAAAGGGAAGGGTAAAATCCAACCCAATGCTGACATCAAGAAAGAGTCCAAGTGTTTTTTCTGTAAAAAGAAGGGACACATAAAGAAAGACTGTGTCAAGCATAAAAATTGGCTTGAAAAGAAAGGTAACTTAGTCTCATATGTTTGTTTTGAGTCTAACATGGTTGATGTGAATTGTAACACATGGTGGATTGATTCTGGATCTACAATCCATATTTCTAATTCCATGCAGGGTTTACAAAACCTGCGGAAACCAGTAGGAGCTGAGCGATTTATCTATTCTGGAAACAAGATAGAATCGCATGTGGAAGCTATTGGGACATGCATATTAGTACTTAAGAGTGGCTTTAATTTAATTCTTGAAAAGACCTTCTATGTTCCTAGTTTTTCTAGGAATTTGATTTCAGTTTCAAAACTTGTACCTTTGGAATTCACTTTTAACTTTTCAAACAATGGTTTTGATTTATTTTATAAATCCAATCATATTGGTGATGGTTCTTCATTAGATGGTCTTTATTTATTAAATTTACATAATAATGCCACTCATGATGTTATGCATGTACAAGCTGGTACTAAACGATGTGTTATGAATGAGGATTCTTTTACCTTATGGCACCGTAGACTAGGTCATATCTCTATAGAGAGAGTTAAAAGATTGGTGAATGATGGTATACTTAGTCATTTAGATTTCACTGATTTTGGTACTTGTATAGACTGCATAAAGGGAAAACAGACTAACAAGTCAAAGAAAGGTGCCAAAAGGAGTTCGGCCATATTAGAAATTATCCATTCTGATATTTGTTGTCCAGATATGGATAATCAAGGTCAGAAATACTTTATCACATTTATAGACGATTACTCACGATACATGTATCTCTACATGCTTCATCATAAAAGTGAAGCGTTGGAAGCCTTTAAGGTTTTCAAAGCTGAAGTAGAGAAACAATGCGGTAAGCAAATCAAGATTGTGAGAACCGATAGAGGTGGTGAGTATTATGGTAGATACACTGAAGATGGACAAGCATCAGGTCCTTTTGCTAAGTTTCTTCAAGATAACGGTATAGTTGCCCAATACACCATGCCAGGTTCACCTGATCAGAATGGTGTTGCGGAAAGAAGAAACCGAACATTAATGGAAATGGTACGAAGTATGTTTAGTAGCTCTAAACTGCCTAAATCCTTATGGATTGAAGCATTAAAGACGTCTGCGTATATATTAAACAGAGTTCCAACCAAGGCTGTTTCTAAAACACCATTTGAGTTGTTCAAAGGTTGGAAACCGAGTTTGCATCATATGCGTGTATGGGGATGCCCGTCTGAAGTTAGAGTTTACAACCCACAAGAAAAGAAACTGGATCCTCGGACTATAAGTGGGTATTTCATTGGATATGCCGAAAAGTCCAAAGGATACAGATTTTATTGTCCATCTCACACTACTAGGATTGTGGAATCAAGAAATGCAAAATTTCTTGAAAATGACTCAATAAGTGGGAGTGATCTATCTCAAGACATAGTTCATGAGCAAGATCTACCTTCCACATCAGGTGAGAGATTGGTTGTTGTTCACAACACTCCTCGAGTTCAAATAGGTGTTGAACAACCAATCAATGAAAATCCACAAATTGCTGAGGAAATCATGGTAGATCAAAATCAAGAAATGATTGAGCAACATGATCCACAAGAAAATGTTGTCCTAATTTTAAGGAGATCTACTAGAGAAAGGAGATCAGCAATCCCTAGTGATTATATTGTGTATTTACAAGAATCTGAGTACAATATTGGAGTTGAAAATGATCCTGAGTCTTTCAAGGAAGCTATGAATTGTGATGAGTCAAATTTATGGTATAATGCTATGTTAGATGAGATGAATTCTATGAAGAGTAATGAAGTCTGGGATCTTGTCCCGTTGCCCAACGGTGTAAAGGCCATAGGTAATAAATGGGTCTTTAAAACTAAAAGAGACTCATTGGGCAACATTGAAAGATATAAGGCTAGACTTGTTGCTAAAGGGTTCACTCAGCGTAAAGGAATTGATTACACAGAGACCTTTAGTCCTGTATCCAGGAAAGACTCCTTACGCATAATATTAGCATTAGTAGTTCAATTTGATCTTGAGTTACAACAAATGGATGTGAAAACAGCTTTCCTAAATGGTAATCTAGAGGAAGAGGTTTATATGAAACAACCTGAAGGATTTTCCTCTAGTGATGGTGATCACTTGGTTTGCAAGCTAAAGAAATCCATTTATGGATTAAAACAAGCCTCCCGTCAATGGTATTTAAAATTTCATGATGTTATCTCTTCATTTGGTTTCGTTGAGAATATCATGGATCAATGTATATACCAAAAGGTTAGTGGGAGTAAGATTTGTTTTCTTATCCTATATGTGGATGATATCCTACTTGCATCAAATGATAAGGGTATGTTACATGAGGTGAAACAATTTCTTTCTAAAAATTTTGATATGAAGGATATGGGTGATGCATCTCATGTCATTGGGATTAAGATTCATCGAGATAGACATAGAGGAATCTTAGGTCTATCCCAAGAAACATATATTAACAAAATTTTAGAAAGATTTCGGATGAAAAATTGTTCACCCAGCGTTGCTCCTATCGTGAAGGGTGATAAGCTCCATTTGGACCAATGCCCTAAAAACGAGTTTGAAAAAGAGCAAATGAAGAACATTCCTTATGCTTCAGTTGTTGGAAGCTTAATGTATGCTCAGGTCTGTACTAGACCTGACATTGCATTTGCTGTTGGAATGTTAGGAAGATATCAGTCAAATCCGGGACTTGACCACTGGAAAGTTGCAAAGAAAGTCTTGAGATATCTTCAAGGGACAAAAGATTACATGCTTATGTACAAACGGTCAGATGATTTAGAAGTAATTGGCTACTCTGATTCAGACTTCGCCGGATGCGTTGATTCTCGAAAATCAACATCATGTTACATTTTCATGTTAGCCGGTGGAGCCATTTCATGGAGAAGTGCCAAGCAGACTTTAACTGCTACTTCTACTATGGAAGCTGAGTTCGTTTCGTGTTTTGAGGCTACCTCACAAGGTGTATGGTTGAAGAGTTTCATCGAAGGGCTTAGACTTGTGGATTCTATATCTAAGCCGCTGAGGATGTATTGTGACAATTCAGCTGCAGTCTTTATGGCTAAAAATAATAAGAGTGGAAGTCGAAGCAAACATATCGACATAAAGTATTTGGCCATAAGGGAACGTGTTAAAGATAATAAAGTGGTCATTCAGTATATTAACACAGAGCTGATGTTAGCCGATCCTTTAACTAAAGGCATGCCACCACAAAGATTTAAGGATCATATTGTCAATATGGGACTTGGTTCCATTATGTGTTAGTGAAACTCTATAGAGTAGATATTTCTCATATTTGTTGTGCACATTTTGTTTATTTGGAGAAATATCAATAAAGTTTGGACCTAGAATAAACGTTAGGTTTATTCATTAAGCTATTGGGAAAGAGGTTTGAAAACTTGATACATTGTAATACATGGAAGATACTACTTGAGTAATAAAGGGAAAATATCGCCATGATTCGTGTATTGAGTTTTCTTAAAGTCTAAGGATTTGTGGTATTAAAGTAAAGTATACGGACCAAGTGGGAGAATGTTGGAATAGTGGAAGTATGGTGGTCCTATTTTTAGGAACCACAAACCACAACTTCATCAACTACAACTCCCATGTTCCCACTAACCACTTAATCCTAATCAACCACATTACCCACTAACCCATTAACCCATTAGCATGATTTTAGGAAACTTTGATGGAAAGTTTATCTATAAATAGCTAATGGATTCAAGGTCCCAGAGCACGAAAATTCTATTAAAAACACATTACCATCTTGTGAGTTTTTTTGAGTGCTCTAAAGATCTTGAAGGTTCCGGGGCTTGACGTTTTGTTCCTCTCCGGATTAAGCAATGGCAAGAGGTTAGTGATTTTCCTAATTCCGCTGCATTTTATGTGTTTGTATTTAGTTACGGCTTTCACCATATAGTTGCTATACTTCTACTTTACATTACATCATGAACTCCAAAATGATCTTAGCAACAAAAAAATTATAGTAAAACATACTCAAAGACTCCATTAGGAAGGTTTAAAAGTAAGATCTAAGTTGCTTGAATGTACTTTAATCAAGCAAAAACAACACAAAATTCAACTAAAAAACTAAGTAAGCTAATTAGGGTTTTAAAATACTTGAAATGGTAAAATACAAAGAAAATGACAAAACAAGAGTGGCTAAGTATTTAAAGTTTCTAAAGAAGGTATATTTATAGCTCCATTATCATTTTAGTGAAATAGGAGTTCATTTGAATATCACGTGAAAGATTTGAATGGAATCCTTATTAGTGCTTCGAAAGGCTTCAACACCTTTTAAATCTTACTTGGGAGACTTGGATGAAGCCTTCATGGATGTCCAAATCTAGTGGTAAGTTTTGAATCATGTCATAGGACATTGTTGGACATACAAAAAAAAGATTAGCTACTTCATTTGAATTTTTGAACGAAGGCTCAAGCTTTGGGAAAATCCAAACCTTGTCAAGTGTGGCTTGAATCTCATAACTTTGAGCTCTAAATTTTGTAAAATTTTAATCTCATTGTTCTGTTTTTTGAACTTTTTGGTTTGTTTAAATTTATCTGCAAAATCATGAAGTTTTCATAAAATAGAGGCCGAGCTGAGGGAGTCAACATGCAAAATCATGCATTAATTGACACATAATTATCCGCCTGCTGCTATGTAGAATCATCCATCCACGTCCAGTTTAAGTACAAACTAAAAAGTTGAAAAAGAAGTTTTTTCTCAAATGTAGGTAAGGAGATCCTTATTATGGCGGTTGTGGGTGCAATACCAAGCAACTCCATCAGTTGTTCCAAAACTTGAGCAAAGTGATAGGGAGGTAAACTCTTACCGGTGCAGATTTAATGGGACGAATGTAATATGAGCGAAATTAGTTTACCAAAATCCGATGGCTTCAATCTTACCCTCCTATCAAAGTTTGGCATGGAAACTATAATATAATGAGGATGCTTTGTAGGCTTGTATGCTAAAGGGTAAATTTTTTTTTCTTTTTGGTAGGATCACGCGGATCATAGATATGGGCTAGTATAGTTGCAAAAAGGTACATTTCGGAAAGTTGGTGATGGCATGTCGATTTGCAATTGACAGATGGGTGCCAACGATGGGGGGCTCTATGCCGACCTCAAGCCAAATATGAGCAACGCTGAGTTTAAAGTTCCAAGCCTTATTTCTCCATAAAACACGTGTTCGGATACCAAGAACTCAGAAAGTGGTATGATTTGAGCTTTATTAAGGCCATTCAAGAAATTTCCATCTCTTTGGAACTAATGGTAGACAAATGGTTTAGTCTCGCAAGAAGAACGACGGTTGTAATGTGAGATCAACATAAAGTGTCATGTCGTTGAATCGGTTAAATTTCCATTTTGTGAAACCGACGAATGAATTGAACAGCCAATTCTCTGTGGTTCTAAGACTAAACTGGTCTGGTTTGTCACTTTGGGTCTAAAAATCGATGAAATAATGGTAAGAAGACTTGATGCATGGTTAAAGAATGCCTTTGCAGATCTAGAGAGAAGTATGAAGGATATAATGTTAGGTTTTGCCAAAATTACGACTGTAAACTGGTGCATACGTTATGAAAAAAAATGAAAAAAAAAAAAAAGCAAGTCAAAGCCAAAGCAAGTGGGAAAAGAAAAAAAGAAAGTCCAACAACACAAGATGTCAGTGGAGAAAAATACCTGGAGACATTAATTGTGGGAGGATGAAAATAAAGAAGATAGGCGGAAGCAACCAAATTTTTGCAAAAAAGCAACGAGAGTTTTGAAAAAATGAATGCAGAGAGAAGGAAGGATGCAAAGTGTAGAAAACAGTGGAGGAAAAAGTAATACAACGAATATTATAGCTTTGCAGGTATAAGCGCATACAGCTGGAGAAATTTGAATTTTCTTTTTTGAAGTTAGAAATAAGTTTGTATGCAATGCAATAGATTTGTAAGTAAGTTTTATCAAAATGCGTTCAAATTTTTGAATTTGAATGTTGTTAAGGAACAGAAAAATTTAAATGGTCCGAGAATGTATATAAATTCATGCTTCTGCAGCATTGGGAATTCTCTAAGAAAAAAATTTTATACTTAATCTCTTGTGCATTCAATATTTTCTGTGCACTCATCTGCTCAAATCTTCAATTTATTAAGCTTGCGAATACTTTTGTTATATAGATTATTATTACTGCCTATATTTAAGTATCTTCCATCAAATATATTTTTTTTCCAATTACCAAATCATCAAATTATGGTTTTCCATATCGATATTTTCTTTTTATACTAATTTGAAAAATGGCAAGTTTCTTCCACAATTCATCTTTTAGTAAGAAGAGAGGTTTTGCAAAAGGTGATAAGGGATAGTCTGTACAACCTGCACCCAAGTAATTTTTTTAAGTGAAGGATTATAGTATCCATAACTTCACCAATAAGCAGTCGAAGGATTTGATGATACCACCCTTAGGCTTTGAGCCCATGACTCCTAATGGACAAAGCCAATTGTTGCCACGAGAGGGCAGTAAGAAGGAGGTGGAAGTGGAAGAAAAAAAGGAAGACAATATGCAAGAAGTATCGAAGGAAGAAATATCAGGCCACATATGTGGCCCATCCGGCTCTACAAGTAAGCCATCTACACTACTTAAATCTGATATTTTTACTAAACATTTTCATAAAATTGCAAGGAAAGATGGGAACACCTGTGCGTATTGCAACTATTGGCAATCAAGTTACGCGTGGAAGAAAGAGGATGGCTATGGAAATTTTAACAGGCACATACGATCAAAGCATCCAATGGAGTTCGACATAAATAAGTCACAACAATAAATTTCCTAATCAAATAGATTGCAATTAATAAGCCTATTTCGATATTTCACTGAGAGGAAAAAAGTTACCTTGATAGAATACTTAACCAAATATAACCTATCATGGAATCATGCATTTTCCATGCAACAATTAGAGTACAAGCAGGAAGCTTTGAATTTAAGCTCACATAGTTGCGACTAAAAAAATGATACAATGAACCACTGTGAATTTGCATCATAATGGTAAGCATGAATTAGTTGCTCTTTTTAAGTCTTTTGATATGCATGTTTTTATTTGTACAGATATATGGCCTGATCCATTGTAGAAAGATTCATAATGGGAATTATATATCACTAGATAGATGAGGCATGGCAAATACAAAAGAGACTAATAATGCTTAGGATTTTTAACGATTGACATATGACGTAAAATATATTTCATATAATAAGCATTGATTTAGTTGAATACTTTTTGACAAAAAAAATATTTTTTCCATCGGTTTTGATAATACATCCACTAACATAATATCCATTGATGAACTTCAAGCATTATGTCAATCCATGCTAGGTGGGACTTTTTTTCACATATGATGTACTTACCATATTTTAAATCTTTGTATTAAAGTTGGTATGAACTATTTAGATTTTAAAATGTCCCTAATAAGACAACTAATTGACTTTTTAATTAGCCATCCATCAATAAATAAGGTATAATAGAAATTCTATACTGATAATGGAATGCGACCTAAAAATTTTTAAAAGACATTAAGTATAGGTGGAATTCCCCATATTGACTTTTGAAAAGTGAGGTTCCCTATAAAAATGCTTTGTGTACTTTTGCTATGATGAATGTTTTAAACATTCCACTACACCTTAGAGATTAGGTTGTATGCAGCAGAATACTGAATGTTCTAAGAATTTTTCATGAGTATATTATGACATTTTTTCAAGTGTACTAAGTTAATGTTTACTTTTTCCTAATGAATACTATAAACATACTGTCAGTGTTACTTGAAGCCTGATGTGACTTATTTCTTCAAGTGGCTATTAATAAAATGGTTGTAAAGTGGTTGCTTTATTATAAATAAATTTTTGCAATTTATCTTGTTATTTTTATTTTAGATCCATGTTGTAAGAAATATATGTTTTTAGAATATCTTAATTTGTATTATTAAATTGCTAACACAATTTTCGAGACTCAAGACACCTATGCCATTGTTGCCTCACAAAAACTACAACGAGCAATCTAGGTTGCAAAATACATATTTTCTAACTTTTTTACTATATATGGTAGTCAAGTTTCCATAACTCCCTCACTATTCCCAACTCACATGGTGCCATACATGGTCATATCTTCCCTACGCAACAAATGATGGTGCAAAGGTTGAAGCAATATTATGCAAGGTTGAGTGAATACACGGAACTTGACTACTATTTTAGCATAAATTTTGAATTTGGTGATAATAGTATCACAAACTTTAACATCTTAAACTAGTGGAGGAAGCATAGGAAAATGTATTCAATCCTCTCTCAAATGGTTTGTCAAGTTCTTGTTGTTTTTGTATTAACAATCACTATTGAGCAAGCTTTTAGCACATAGGGGTTTATCTTATCTCAGCAGTGATCAAGATTGTCACTCGTCAACATTAAGGTACTAACTTGCATGGAAGATTAGTTGAAGGCAAAAAGTATAACACAAGACTTGTACGAGACGTCTAGTAAAAAAGATGAATACTTCAATGACTTTATCTCATTAGGAATAAGCTCTACTAGTTCAAATCCTAATGCTGAGTAAGTTAAATTAATTTGTAAAGGTATTAGTATTATCTTATTTATTTTGTACACTAGGTTAGAAATAATCTATAAGGAAAGTAATACTCCCTTATTTCTTTTTGTTGTTTAGTTGTAATCTTATAATCGTATACAAGAAGTAAGGTCAAACATCCTCCTCTTTTTCTATAATATTTTTAATCAATAAATAAAATTTGACGTTAACATCTCCCCGAATATATAGGGTATTGCCACCAATTTAATGAAGCAAACATCATATATTACCTCAAAAATAGTAGATTAATTTTCCACATGAAAAATTAAAAAAAAAACCACTAAAAAAATACAAACAAATAAATAACATGTATTTTGAAAAAAAATCTAAAACATAATAAATAAAAATCAACGAAAAAATAACAAATAATCTAAAAAAAAAAAAAAAAACTAGAGCCAATTCACGATCCTAAATTGGTCCAACCCTTCTCTTCACAGGCCAATGCCAATTCAAGCCACTCTCGATCCATGACTCAATGGTTCAAGCCAAGCCAAGGTTCATTTTGAACCAACCTCATGTCTAGTTGTATCCAATGTTAATGAACTGATTGCTATATGTGGTTATCTTAATCTACAACATCTTGCTTGCTTGGGGCCAAAAGAAAAAAGAAAAATTAAAGAACAAAAAAAATCAGTTTATAATGAAAATGTCAAATATAGATTATTCTTTTTTATTATTTTTTACTTTTTTGCAAGTAAAATACGTTACGAAGGCAGATTTGACGACATAGAAGTTAACTGCTAGTGATTTCAAGATTGCTCTAGGCAGACAACCCAGTATACTGAGAAAACTCATTTTCCCTCTCCTTTTTGGCCAGATATTTGCAAATGCCATTCCGGAATAGGGATTCCACCATAAAATTAACGTAGAATTTCCATCATGTGATTTTGGTATTCCCAGTCGATTTATCAACTGAAAAGTAGATTTCCCCTACTGGAATTATGTTACCAGGCAAGGGTGATGTAATTTTTCAGTGATTTCAGCCCGAGCTACGGGCTGTTTAGGAACCGCCTAACCAGTTAGGCCTGTATCTTTTTCAGGATCCGAACCCCTACTAGCTCCCAGTCAATTTGAGTTTTCATCCACAAAAGAGAAAATGAAGGGAAAGAGCCCTGATATATGAAACTAATAGTGGCTTGGTCGGCAACCGTTTTTGATTTTATCTAACCAGGCCATTCCCCTAGTTCCACCAATCTACTCTATCCAAAATATGGAAGCAATGAAGTCGCTGTACGGACAACAATAGCACCAGCTAAGCATCATCAGCATCGCTGCCCGTAACTGGAGCTTCCTGATCGGCACCAGTACTTTCATCTGGACCCAATATCTTAAACCTGCTGACCAGCAACGTTCACGTTTCAAAGCAAATGGGAAAACCATTAGTGCCATAATTCTTAATAAATCATTGTACCTTTCAAGTATGAACTTTCCCTCCTTGTATTTTTGGCTTTTTTCAAACGCAGTTTCCTGTAACAAAAATAAATAAATTAAACCATTTTAAGATCCAGACACGTTTTCCTTTTTGGCCAAAAGACCCAGACACTTGAATTAACCAAAACTTACATATTTCCACCCCACAATTGAGCCACACCCAACACAGAATATGTCAGCTACAACATGGCTTCCAGTTATCATCATCCTCTCTTCTCTTGTTCCAAGTGTTACATTCACCCTGTAATTCATCGATGGGACAGTAGGTTCATCAACAATTGAGCTGCTGCAAGGCACGGAATTACTATAGAACATGCCTCATTGAGGGCTGAGCAATGCAAATGCCACTGAGATACGCTTTTGCATTTAAATAGCAACAGAATCTCCAAGCTGGAGCTGCTTGCTAGTCTAAGTGCAAGTTGTTAAACAAATGGAAAAAACTATCAAGCAACATGAAAGAATCCTACATATTGTTTCTACACAGCAGATGAAGGCAAAGCAGAGCCCTAGTTGATCAATTTTCTAAGAGTTGAAATTCCTTACCTACCACTTGCTTTAAGGATATCTACCTGTTTTTCCCTTTTCCCAACTTTGAGAACAACTGGGGCATAATTTGCTTAAGCAGTGCCTATAATGCTTTTAGAAGTGTTGTTTTAGCAGTCAGGAATGGTTTATAGCATCTCACAGTAAGAGTATTCTGAATCAAATATATCATCAGAAAGAACCAGCAAAATTTTTTCTTGCATTTATCTAGCTGTCTTTCCCCTAATATCTTCCCTTTCACTTCTGCAGCTGCTCCTCTTCTCTCCTCATATCAAAAACTGTGTTGGTTTTTGTGTAGAGTTGGGGAAAAAGATTTTTGTCACTATCATGAACACCATAATTCTTTTCATTACAAGCCCAGAGTTTAGACTTCCAGAAATAATTCATCCTTATAAAAGCACTAGTTTCAAACACTTCAGAGATTTGGTTGCATCAGTTTATCAGAAAAAGTTGCGGTTATAAACAATATTGGACAAATGCTGATGTACTAGAACTTACACATTTTCAAACAGATATGCCCTTCCATGCCGGCAGTGAAAAGACTAGAAGAACAGAAAAAGATTACTCGTCAGTGTATCTTCGAAAGAGTCCAACAATCAGAAAGAATACTCTTGAATCAGTACCATACAGCAAAAATGATATGAACATCAATGCCATAAGAGTGTAGTCCAACTAAGTGCAGGTGGAGTCATGAATTCTTCAAATTAACTTAACTTGGTTCTAATGTCAAGTTCTCAGGTATAAACAAATAGTATTAAACTTTAGATCAGGATTTTATTCAGATAAATAGAACAAAGCAATCATAGCCCCCCTTAAAAAATATACATTCTTCAATCTAGTTGTTATAAACCAGACAAACATGAATATCAAGAATAGTTAAAATAAAAAATGAATCAACATGGTAAACAAATGTTTCCCAAAAAAAAATGGTAATCAACATGGTAATCTGGGCATAGTCAGTTGCAAACGTTCCAGAACGACTTATCAATGTCTTATGATCATAACATTATATTTAGACCATGATTGTAAACTGTAAAGAAAAAGACTTAATATGTATATAAGTGACAAGAAAACAGTACGAAGCTTATTCAGGCATGTGAATAAGCAATAATGTGTAAAGAAAAATCTCAGATCATAGAGACTTACAGTGTACATAACTTAGTAATTATCTTATTAGTGTCTTTGAAATATTAACACCAAGTCGAGCAGGAAAACAAAATCCCATATTTCTTGTCCTCAAGAAAATTTAGAACAATAGCTGAAAAACTAAATGCAGCGACTGATGATCCAAAATAAATTAAGGCAAAGCCCACAATTTCAAAAGAACTCGCGGTGCGTAGAATGCTATCAGGGAGAAGATACATTTAGGAAAATTAATTCAACAGCAAGCAATTTATAATACGGGGCAAGACAGACAATTTCATAAAAAAAAAAACAGAAAAGGGGAATATTATAACATAAAACCCAAAACAACAAGTCTATATCAGATTTTAAGGATAAACATCAATTTTTATAGAGTCACTGTCATAGGGTTGGTCCACAATATGTCAAAAAGAAAGTAGAGAAAATTCAAAACTCAAAGCAAGAATACGACAAATGCATAGGAGGGGAAAAGACACTAAATTAACAACAACAACAACAACAATAATACCTTGGACATTATGTCATCGAAGAGAGCGAGATGAGTGTGACAATGTTTGCAACTGTAAAATTTCCCATCAAGATTGATCACAAATAATCTTCCCATTGTCCTTTTCTCTTAACCCTAGCGCTTCTTCTATGAAATCACAACACAATAAACAAGTAAAAGTAGAATCTTGATGACGATCTGAATTCTGATGATATGGTTCCGCAATAAATGAATGAATGAGACTGAGGAAGAAGGACGGTTAGTGGATTGTTTTATCTCATACCTACCTTCAAGAATAGTTGCAGTTGCAGAGATTGATGAGGAGTTACGTATGTATGGATTGAATGTGTAGGGATGACGCAGCGTGTTGTGTTTGTGTATGGGAAGTACAAGTAGAAGGCTCTACGAAATGGAAGTCTCTTTAAACTCGGCCAAGTTTGGATGTTCTCCGTCTACGAATCACGATCCTGCTTATGATTTTTGAGTTATGCTTCAGCAGAATTTTCCTTAAAAACCAGATTTAGAAGAAATAATTTTTTAAATACCATTGAAAATTTTTTAATACAATAAAAATCATATATTGAATATATGTCTTTTTAATAAAAATTACATATTGGGAAAGTGACATGTTGAACATATAGTTTTCATACAATATTCATTAAAAAGTTGTATATTTAACATAGGTAAAATTTATTCCATATTCTTTAGAATTGAGATTTGGTAAAATGAATTCCTACAAAAAAATAAGTAATGTAATTCTAAAAATATTCTAAACCCATGATATCATATAATTATAAAAAAAGTTCTTAATAATATTTTAGTCAATGACAAATATATAATCAACTTATCAAGGGGATAAATCTATGACAATTCTTAAGTTTATAACATAAATTAAGTAGAAACACAAAATAATTTCACCAATTTATTCAAACTGTACAAGTATAATTGCATAGCTAAAACAAACGAAGTAAAAAATACATATACATTCAAGGAAAAAGGAAAAAGCAGTATATAATTACATAGCTAAATATATGTCTAATCCCTCTTTCGACGATGTCTCTTATAATGTCCACATCCATATTGTGTTGAACTCTCTCTAATTTGGAAAGAGTTGCTCCAATGTTAGAATGGGTCTAGGCATTGAATTTTGGCTCATCCCACGAAATATATTGAGGATTTATCCATGTGAGTCTTTCCCTCACATCTAGTGGACCTAAATGTCTCTCTTTTTGAGGAGCGGGTGGAGTAACCGTAGACATATACGATAGATCAACATTAGGTGTATAAAACTCTATCAGATCGATAGTGAATGTTAGAGCATTGTAAAATGGGGAAGGATAAGTTGCCACTAAGTAATGAGAGGGTAGGGAATCTATTGGAAGACTAGGAGATCGATCTGACATTGCTTACTAACGACAACCCCTACCACAAGCCCATCCTCTCCCTTAGGTGACAAGAGGTGGAGCCATCTCTTGATAGTGATCCTGATGATCTAGAGGGAATAATGTAACACCATCATGGCCCCGGAATTGATGCCTCATAGTAGCTATTGCGGTTCATGTTTCATCTAGGGAATTTGCCACCTCAATGCTACTAAAGGTATCTAACTACATGAAAAGTCAAGTATATTATTAATACAATGTAGAAAACATAAAAGGTACAATAGTACGGTTAAAGCAATTTACTAGGGCACCAAGTATCATCTCGGTGTGTCCAATGTACCGTTGTGTGATAGTGTGGTACCAAGGGTAATACCTGGGATCTATCCCATCTAGCAATGTGTCGTCAAACTATAGCTAAATGATAAAGAATCACCACTCCTCCCACTGCTGGATGTAGACTACATGTCTCCTCCTCTAATCCTTATCAGTTTTCCCTTTAAAGATTGATTCTATGGAGAGAAGGAGACATGTCACACAACTGTGGTATCTTCTGGATCCCACTAAACTGCTACATTATTTGATTAAGATAGTGTCACTCTATGATGTGAAAGCAAATCAGAGGCACTCGGGCACACAAAATATCACTCTCTTCTCGACAAGAAAGGGAAAGTTGTTCCAAGATACTATGTGTATATGACATCCAACAAATCTACAAGAAATGAAGTTATTTAGTGAATAATAGATAAGTAAAGTAAACAATATTAAATTGACCAATGTAGCATACTTGCTTAGGCATTTCTTGATTGAGAGTGTCTCAATATTGTGCAAGAATGTAAGTGGTGAGCTGCATGACGTTAAACATGGCATGCTGGCAACATGCTAAAGGAGCATCATGGGGAATGCAGATCTGGCGCCGAATTGGATTGATGTGTGGAAATCTATCCTAGGCCTAAATTTGCAAAAGAATCATAGCTCCTCCAATCTCCTATGTGGATGCGTTAGCAACATGGTTAAGGAATCTATACAACCAAGCTAAGCATGCCGCCCTTCAGCTGTATTGCGTTGCTACTTGAAAATTCTCCAAAAGTGGGAGAAACGTCAAGTAGATTAGGCTAGAAGATTTATTCGCAAAAACAATTCCACAAATTAACTAGCGGATGTACGCATGTGCATAACGCATGATGGATAAGTCGTCCGTGTCGTTCGATAGCCCCTTAAAAGAATTTTCAACTAGAAAATCTTAAGCTGTCCCTTGAAAATATCGCAAGGGCCAGGCTTAACGCTAAGTAAGCGCTCACACTTGTTTACTCAAGATAAGTTAATGACACCAATGACTACATGTCTGTCAATAGGTAAACCAAATTGCATTGCCACATCCTATAAAGTCACTGTGAGCTCTCCATGTGGCATATAAAATGTGTGCATCTCTAGTCTCTACCTCTCAACAAAAGTTATAATAAGATGCTAGTCTAACTGTATGAATGTAAGTTAAGACACCTTACGAAAGTCAACCTGCTGTAGATAAGGCGTGAGGCGCTCGTCAAAGTATAATCTCTCCTTTAGGGTCTTAAGAGAGGCCTCTCGTTAACGGCATATCAACCAAGCATCCTCTTGAATTTTTTTTTTTTGTACAAATAATGTGATTCATGAGTATGTAATGTAATGAAAGTGGAAACCAATTATATGCCTGTTCCCCCTAAATAGCCTTTGATCGATGGGTATGCTATAGTGTGAGGAGCAATCTATCCACTAGGTCTGAATTCATCTACATAAGAGACAATAAAGAGTTAAGTCATGTTCAAAGTTATAAAACAATTTTTCCTTTTTCTTTTCAATTACCAAATGTAGGTTATGTATGAACTGTTAGTAAATATTATGATGATTAGCAAACATGAGCCTTATCTCCCCCTTCATTCGGGGTAGTTTCTTTCATTGTGCCCTTTCTTTCGACATAAACCGCAAACATTCTTTGATGGTGACTTCCTAAGATACATTTCATTGTGGTACCGCTTAGATTCAGGTCTGTCCTTACCTCGAGTAAGATTAACATTTGGATGAATGAATGGAGTGCACGTTTAGTCACCTACTACTATCTCCGATAGGATTGAAGCTAGCACAATAGACGAGGGTTTGATGTGTCCAATAATACCACTTGGCCACATGCTGCATATTGTCCACACAAACATATGCTATAGCAGCAAAAGCATGTGAGCAAGGAATTCTGTAGGTCTACCATTCGTTACAAGTGCATTCATTTCTCATTAAGGTCATAGTGTGACTATTGTTGCCTGTAATCCTATGTCCCATTCTTCTTATACCTATGATAACCTCAAAAACTCCATTTGTTTTATCAAAGTTGATGACCTTGTGGCGATTTGTAACTTAGCCCCATTTCTAAATTTTCTCAACGGCCTATAGTGTAAACACTTCCCCTTTAGCAAACCCTTCACTAGCTTTATCACGCTATTGTTTCCAATACTCAATACAATTATAAAAGGTTTTCATAACTAAAGTCGATATAGGTGAATACCTAGTATCCTTTAACACGACGTTGTAGCTTTCACAGATGTTAGTGGTCATAAACCCATATCTAAACCCCCTATCATATGCTCGAGTATATTTTTCTTTAGGGATGCAAGCAAAATAGTTGGGTGTAACTTCATTTCTTTTTCTAAATTCCTCCTTGTAAATTTTGAACTTCTTTTCTTATGCCTTCAAACCTACTACAGTGATAAGCTTTTTGAGTGGGGCACTTTTATACTTCGTATTGAAATTACTAACCACATGTTGAATACATAATTGCCCATGTGCAAAGAGGGGTTGCCATCTAACATCACGATGCTTAATTGCCTCAACTATTCTTACATGTTAGTTAGATATAAGATATATCATTTCTCGATTATGATGATAATCGACAATGTGTTCCTTTAACAATAATAAAAACCATGACCACTATGCAAACAATTCTTTATCCACTAATGCAAATTCCAATGGGACTATATGGTTAGCACCATCCATGCTGCATGTAATTAGAAGCTTTTGATCATATTTCCTATAAGAAAAGGTTCCATCGATACTAACAACCAACCTACAATATTGAAATGCCTCGATGCATGGACCAAATGTTTAGAACACTCTCCAGAAGATCACTTCACCTTCTTTCATGGTTGGCCAACCACTCCAATCGACATGCAAACCTAGGTTACTCATCTGAATGGCATTTAATAATTTAGGCAATTCCATGTATGATCTATCCCAATCGCCGTATATTGCTTCGATCGCCCTCTTTTTACCATTCCATACTCGTCTCTTTATTACTAAATACCCGAATGTGTCGTGGATATTTTGTTTCAGCATAGAAACCTTTACATTAGGTTCATTCCTAACCTGACTCAAGAAACACTATGCCATGAAGCTTGGGTCCAACTATGGATGGTCTTGATTCAAGATAGGATTAATATATGTGTGCAGCCCTTCAACAATGGTAATAATAAAATCTCTATCCATCCATTTTTAGTATGCATGAAGTCGTCATTTGCATCCCTTATCCCTCTCTATGCAGACAACATGCCATATCTTCTTATTGGACTTGTTAACACAATAATTATGGTGATACTTTATATGATGTGACTACACTGTATATATTAGATCACACTTCTTGGCAAACCGCATTCCTTTCTTCAACTCATCACCAAAGCTCAAATAATTTGAAGAAATAGCATTATCCTTAAATGTTATATATCCATCACCACCATCCCTCTTATTAAAGAATGGAATAGGATGCTTAAAGGATGGAGGTATCAACTGTCGAAAAGCTATGAGCAACAGTGTATGCGATGGCAATTTCTATGGACCCTAGAGGTAAAGGATCATCGAAAGTGTCAAACTTAATGTTTATGCTAGGCCCACCGGTTTAATCCTCCTCATTTACAGCTTCTTCTTTTGAATCAACACATGCATCATTGTGAGCCTCTTTAATCTCCCTCCAAAGAGCATCTCTAATAGGTAAATCTATGTCAATATCTTGTGTATAATTATTAGGAAAATCATCATTTTGTTCAAATATAGTTGTAACATTCATGCATACTTGACTGTCCTAGGGGGAGGAGGCATTATAGTCTTATCAACTACGGTTTCACCTTAAGTTAGGACAGGATTGTTTTCTAATTTAACAAACAGCTCTTTTATAAACAATTGACCTACAACTTGAGCAAATTTAATAAGAGCCTCTACATCATCATCATTTGTGATTGAGAACAAAGAATATTGTGGCCAGATAGAACCTGAGTTAAAAATTGTAGGTTGCCTATGAAATACTTCCACTTGATGGGAGGTAGGGTCAATTTTAATGGCTACACATATCTTGTTCCACAATTCTTTATATCTCACATATGTCTTTACTTTAATTTTCTTAAGAGACCCCCTATCATAATATACTCCATCTTCACCATGCATGATATTTCCATGGGCAAATATCACAAATCTTACAAAATCCACCATTTTCACTTCTAGTTGATAGCAACATCAAAGAATATATAAGCCAAAACCAACTTCATATGATATAAGCCTCCTCTACCTCGTTTTTATACCAAATATCACATGAACTTATAAGTCCTTAATCTAAACTTAATAATACCTCCATATGAACAACATAGACTTTATAAAATTCCAATTGCACAACCCAATTACTAAAAATTATAGCAAAATCTATAAATTAGTGCAAAACCTACAAATTAGAGTAATCTACAAAATTGGGCTAAATTCACCAAGTTAGGGCAAAATCTACAAAATTAGGATAAAATTCATGAAATTATGACAAATTCTACAAATTAAGGCAAATTTCATATAATTGGGGCATATCCACAAAATTGGGATAAATTCTAAAAAATAGTACACATTGTATAAAATTAGGGCAAATCTTACAAATTAGGGCAAAATCCTTAAAATTGGGGCAAATTCTACAAATTATAGCAAAATCCACAAAATTGGAACAAATTTTACAAGTTAGGGCAAAATTCACAAAATTTGGGCAAATTGTACAAATTAAGGCAAATACTACAAATTAGGGCAAAAAACACAAAATTGAGACAAATTCTACAAATTATGGCAAATTTCATAAAATTGGGACAAATCCTACAAATCAAGGCAAATTTCAAAAAAATGGGGCAAATCCTACAAATTAAGGAAAATCTTCAAAATTGGGATAAATCTTACAAATTAAGGAAAAATTCACAAAATTAAGGCAAATTTAACAAATTATGGGAAAATTTACAAAATTACCATAAATACTACAAATTGGAGCAAATTCTAACAATTATGGAAAATTTTACAAATTGGGACAAAATCTAAAACTGACCTCAACCAAGAAAATTCTCCACTAATTGATATGGAACAAAGTACACTTTTAAGTTTAACTTTTGCCTGCTACAAAATCAATAATAACACATTCTATATTTAGAGAAAAAAATAATAACGGAGTGTAAAAGCATTTTAATAAAGCAAACAAATTTCAGTAAAATTTTAAAGGCAATAGATGATACTTACCTAATGTAAACTAAAATCATGAGTTAGAGCTACAGAATTAAATTTTCTAATCCAAAAACCGTGTTTTGTAATTGTATTTTAAAGAGAAAATGATTAGAAACGGCAAGAAAAATGAAGATCTATTAGCTCGGTGGATTAATATAGGGGATGACAAAATTGCAGGTTGGTATTGCAATTTACGTAGTGAAATCATAGGTTGGCACTACGATTTTACTGCCAAAACGCAATTTGCATTTAAATGTAAATAGTAGATTGGCATTGTGATTTACATTTAAACTAGACGGTGCGTTTTAGCAGTGAAATCGTAGTGCCAACCTATGATTTCACTATGCTAAAGTTGTAGTGCTAACCTGCGATTTTGCAATATTAGTCAAAAAATTTCTTTTGTTGGAACTTTTTTTTTTAAATAAGTTTGCCTCTTCATGGCAGACTGACACATAACTCTATGATTCTCTCTTTTAAGCTGTCTGGCCCTAGTTTTCTTCCATAAGCATTGCGATTGGCAACCAAATTATTTGACAAAACTCTAACGAAATTTTTAGAAATAGGATGTTTGGTAATTCCATATGAAAATGGGGAAAGAAAAAGGGAAATGAATCAAAATTTACTTTATATTTTTGCTTGGATTTGTAAAAAAATGAAGAAAAATTGATAAAATAATTAAAAAAAAAGTATATTAAAAATGGGAAAAGGAAATAAACATTATTATTTTTGAAAAAATTCATAAAAATATACTAATTTGGAAAATATTCTCACAAATGTGCTACTTAAAATTAGCACTTAAATGCCGATTTTAGTAGAAGCTAAAATTATCACTTGAAATGTTGATTTTAGTATAAGCTAAATTTGGCACTCTAATAAAAAGTGCCAATTTTGTGCATCAACTTATATTTTTTATTTAGGTAATGAAATTAATTAAAATTTATTCAATTTTTTGTAATGAAATAATCATTTCTTTTACAACTAAATTCTATTTAATATTGGATTTTAATTAATGTGTTGTTATAGGATTCTCTTTCACAATTTAAGTGGAATTAACTGATATCAAATTAAACTAAAATCAATAACAAGTGCTGATTTTAGCTTGTATTAAAATCAGCATTTCAAGTGCTAGTTTTAGTTGAAATTCCAACTAAATTCAACACTTAAAGTGCCAATTTTGTGCAAACTTCAATTAGGTTATATTTTTTTTATTTTGGTAATGAAATTAATTAAATTTAATCAATTTTTTATAATGAAATAATCGTTCCTTTTGCAACAAATAAGTTCTAGTTAATATTGGATTTTGATCGGTATGTCATTATAGGATTCTATTTCACAATTTCAGTAGTACTAATTAATACTAAATAAAACTGAAATCAGTAATTGAAGTGTCGATTTTAGTTCAATTTCTAATTAAATTTGGTACTTGAAGTGCCGATTTTGTACAAACTCCAATCAAGTTATATTTTTAATTTAGATAACGATATTAATTAAAATTTATTAATTTTTTTTTGTAATGAAATACTTGTTCCTTTTACAATAAATAAATTCTAGTTAATATTGCATTTTGATTGATTTGTTGTTACGAGATTCTATTTTACAATTTCAGTGGTACTAATCGATACTATATAATAGAAGATAAATCATACTTATAATGATCTATAACCAATTTTCACATTGAATTCTCAAACCATATAGCATAACTAAATGAAGAAATTGAAAGTTTTAATTAGACATATAATGGTATATATATAAGTGTAGACCAAGCATCTATAGAGAAATGACTATAAACATATAATATAACATGAAGCTATAGTTGTCTCCTCCTCTGTTGCTTGACTATATGCGTACTCTAATAATTTGGAATAACATTAAGCTGAGGTTACACCATCTAATCTATATCTATATGTGTAATCTGAATGCTATCTAAACCTAAACTATCGAATCATATGAAGGATGCATGTAAAAAGGAATGAGAGTGGGCTTGACTTGAGTAAGACCCTCACCATATCACCATCGCCATGACTAGGTCGTGCCTTATATAGAGTTGAAGGAGTGGCGGCGTAAGTGCTAGAACCTCTTTGAAAGGAGTGAAAATGGGTGTAGATGGGCTTGGCTCATTATAATACATTAGAGTCTGAGTAGGGGATGCGGGAGGTGAGTCCTCACGGCCATCTCTTATCTCTAGCTGAGCATGTTTACGACCTTATCCTCTACCCCGACCTCAAACTCGAGCATGCTATCTTTAGGGGGTTGTGGTGGCGGCGAATCCTCCTATTCATCAACATCATCTACATCAGGTGGTGCATCATCCAGAGTCACACCCTTGAATTAACAGGTTACCCTAACTACCTCAAGTGCCTTAGATAGAATGTCACTATGTGGCATATCGGGTAGACACTTAATGAAATTAGCTTACAAAAAAAGAACAATGCAATATAACTAATTTACACAGCAAAAAATATAGGAAATGATATAACAAGAAGATTAGATAAGTACCATGTAGCCTAACATGGCATTCGTTTGACCTATATACCGTTAAGTGACCTCTTAATGGGCTATTGGTCTTAGATGCCTCCATGTGCGATGTAATCTACAGGTGACGGTATAGCCAAGCTAAGCATGTTTCCTTCCATGTGTACTATTTGGCTACTTGAAGGTTGGATGGGAGGGAGAGGAACATTAGATGCATTACATTATGTGATTTATCGGCAAAGATCATACCTACCATCAACTATAAAATATATGCTCTTGCAAACTGCTGGATGGTGATGTCATCTGCATCAAGTGGTAAATTGTAGAAATTATCCCTTAGCCACGATAATCTGAGTCAGTTTCCTAAACAACTAACGCTAGTGGCCTCACTCCCAATAACTAATGGCTAATGTCATGCCAGTTTAGTTGTGTGCTACCAATGATAGGTTGCCCATCTATTGGTAAGCCAACTAGTATCAAAATGTCTTGTAATGTCAGAGTCATCCTAGTTGAAGGCATGCAGAAGGTATGTGTCTTTGGTTGCTAGCGCTTGACCAATGCCGTAAACAAGTGCTAGTCTAATTAAATGATTAGCAAGTGAGACACCCTAATGAAGCGCAGCGCTTGAAGATACGGCATAATCCGTGGGTTTAGCTCAATTGATCATCCCTATGACACCTAAGCCAGTTATTTTCCTACACATTTGACATAATTTATACTATTCTTAACCTAAAACACAAATGGAAGTATCATGTAGTGAAGTTCATCCACCAGTATGAACACTAAAGGCACTATGTGGCTCGCACTATCTAAGCTTATCGCTATGAGTAACTAGTGTTTATACTTGCCATATAGAAAGTTTCGTCAATTGTAATTAATGGCCTAAAAACATTGGAAAAATTCATTAGGCAATTCAATTCACCTTGGAAGTTTCATATACTTAAAACGAGATTGGTTTTCTATAACACCTACAATGGGGAAATGCATCAATGCATGGTCCAAATGTCCAAAAGACTTCATCAAATACCATGTGCCCTTAACTATCTGAGTCTGCACATTTCCACTTTATGATTATACCTAGGTTTGCTTCTTGGATACCGGTCAGTAGGTGTGGAAGTATGGCATATAAATCCTTCCACTTACCATATACGAGTTCAATGGCCCTCTATGTTACCTCTTGAACTCTTTTGCGGTGCATGGTATATCCAAATTCCTTATAAATGGAGGTCTGCGGTTGTTTAATCTTCACATTTAGATCTACTTCTACCTCTAATATAAGACATCTGGCCATGGTAGTAGAGTTTAATTGGGGGTGATCTCGGTTAATCCCAGGATTAACACTTGTATGAGGACTCTTGAACTTGTTATTTGAAAACACCTAACATGATTTTTCAAGCATGCACAAAGTCTCCACTTGCAACCGCTACGGCTACAAGCACAACTCATAGCCCAGAACTTCAAAGATGATTTATCAATGACTTGTTATGATGATTTATTATATGATATATTTTGACTACCTATATTAAGTGCTTTTTTGTCTCAAAGTCCATTACCACTTTAAACTCATCACTGAAGCTCCAGTCTTCTTCACTTGTGTATTGATAGTCCACATATCTATTGCCTGCATTAGTTGTAAAGAATGGCACAGGTTCTAACCTCCTAATAGTGTCGACGTAATTTGGAAACCCAAGCCACCAATCCCTTCTTTAGCTTAACTCATATAGCTCATCTACTATCTGTAGCCAACTTTCATTGTTCTCCCCATCATCTTCATCACCGAATGAGTTAAAACCCAAATCATCACTAAAAGTACAACAAGCTACGTCATTTTCTACATCCGTCTCCCTCATTGCTTCACCTATACCAATGTTATGGATCTCAAGTTGATTATCACTAAAACTTACTTCTTCAATAGTTTCAATGTGTTGAGATTCAAATACTTGAGTCAAAAGTAGATCATGAATTATATCATCTTGTCCTAAACTGGTATCCATTGGACCTAGCAACTCAATTTCGCTTATCTACACCTATAACTTAATAGTACCACTATCCCTAGAATGTACCGATGAACTTACCAATATTGGGCTCACATCATAACTATCACTGATTAACATTGTGTAGTAACGATATACGTTACCATATATTATTAGACACTTGTGGATCAACTTGATCCAGTTGGTTGCACTATCAATTTGAAGATGAGTACAAATAATACCCAACAATTGTTCATAAGTTGAATCAAGAGGAACTCTAACCACTGTTGTCGGGTGTCAATAATAGCAAACCCCATTAGGTCCATCCACAATATTCCCATGCACATACTAGATGACTATAACCTTAGACATTTTCTTACCTAGTGGCTTAAAACATTACGATGACATTTTACATTATATACCATTCATATGTAATTTGCAAAACTATTTGTAATCAAATCTAATTATACATAATATGTCAAATTTAAGTTCAATTAATACAATTTACATTACACTACAAAATCAATAGCATTTAAGAAAATATGTAAAATTTAAGTTCGATAAGTACAATTGTTATACATTATAGAGGACTCAACTTTCAAAGAAATAAGAGAACTAAAGTCTAATTTTCATCAATTCCATTCCTTCCTAATTTTCTTTGTAATCAAACTATAGAAAATGAACTAAATCTCTACTTATTCCATTCCCTTCTCTACTTATTCCATTCCCTTTATTCTAAGCACAATGTAAAGGTAACCACCTATAAATTTATTTGAAAAGGAAGATTCTTCAATGCAGTTTTTAAAAAATTATATGATTTCTTTTGTTTTTAAATTTTTATTTGTCTTTCTTTTAACTACATTATATAAACATATAAACTTATTACGATATTCACATCTTTTATAAAATATTTGCATATATAATAATCTACATTATTAAATATATAACTTTTAATAAATTAAATACATTAAAATAACCTCACAAGATGGTGATTACATTATAAATCTCTCTCTACTTATCAAGTAAGTTTCATTCCATGAACGGACATTACAAATATTTAATTGGTAGTAATGATTTAAATTTGATATACCTATCCCACTTTTTTTATACGATTTTTTTCCCTTTTAAATTCTTATATTTCTTCCTTTTATCTATAAACCTATTTTGATATTTCACATTCTTTATAAAATATATATATAATAATCTATATTATGTAACTTTTAATAAATTAAATACACTAAAATAACCTAATAAGAGAGTATTTTTTACTCCTTGAGGGGGACACCCTTTTCTTCAAAAATATTCCCTTGCTAATACCAATTGACAAAGTAATCTTGATAATATACTATTTAAAATCTTCACTTTAATTTCCAATTTTAACTTAGTAAGATAAAAAAAAAATCTACAAATAAGGAAAATTAAAAACTACCCAAATATCAAATCACAAACAATAAAGCACCATAACACCATATTATACTACATTTACATGTTTACAATATCATAAAAACTACAAAATATAAGTAAAGTATTTACTTTGGAGTTTGTCACAACTTCTAGAGAGAGGGCATTGAAAAAACCATGAAAATGGACCTTTTCTACACAAACTTCGGCACTACTTGAATAATCCCACTATCTACACCTTTAATTAGCCTTCAATTCATCCTAAAATAGCCTAAATGAGAGTAAATATGGAGTTAGGGTTTTCAAGTTTTTACTGATAGAGAGAGAAAGGGAAAGGAAACTCAAGTCGAGTGAGCAAGTAGAATGAGGGAAGAGGGAAGAGGGAAGAAGAAGGAGATGGGGTGGATTGTCTAAGGTAAGAAATCAACACTTCAAGTGTCAATTTCAAGTGGCACATTTATGGGAATATTTTCATAGTTGGTATATTTTTTGGAATTTTTTCAAAAATAATAATATTTATTTCCTTTTCCTTATTAAAAATTCTATATATTTGTGCTAAATTCAATTAAATCCTTTATAATTTAAGGTATTTGCATATAGCTTAATCACTTTGCATTCATATATCTTTATTTTGATACTTTTTATACTTATATATATATATATATATATATATATATATTCTATTTGTCAGATATGTATCAATTTTTCATTGGTCAATAGATAATTAGCTCAAAAAATAATATTATTAAATATATTTAATTAAATAATATATTAAAAATAATAAAATATACAAGGTTAAAATAAATATAAAATATTGTAGAAAAAATAAAAATCAAAAGAGCCTTTGTTGAGTTAAGGGGTTATAAGACTTCTAGTAGGTGCTAGTTGATCACTTCATGCCTTGTGGTGGCTCATAAAAGGTCCTAATATCACGTTGTATATATAGGAATGGTTTAGAATAGAATAAATCAAACTAAAATGAAATTAGGATTGTAATGATAAATTCATTCCTTTGTTTATAAACACCTATGGAATGGAATGCATATATATTATTATTTATCAAAAATGCTATTAATTATTTGATGTTATAATTAGATTAAAGCAAAAAAAGTAATTTTTAATTCATGATAATTAATGATGGCAAAATTAAATCGCGATTCTGCTCCTCCATAGGTGGAATTGAATTTCCCATTTTGTGATGCTTAGTATGCAAGGGTGACATGAAATGGAAGCAAGAATGGATTGACCAATTAATTCTTATGTTTGGAAATATTAATGAAATCGATGATTCCATTCCATCATTATGTTTGTTTGTGACATGTTTAGAATGGAATGGAATGTGCATATACTAGTATTTGACAAAAATGTTCTCAAGTTGTATACATATATACATACATATGATAAATTGTACATGCACAAATGTTATATATATAATATATACACTTTGTATACACATGTGTATATGACATATATACTAATTATATAATCTACATATGTTATACATATACATATTTATATAACATGCATATATAATCCATATATTTGTTGCGATCCTATACGATTCAGTATAAAAACTTCAAAATTAATCATTTTCTTATAAGTTATTTTGTTTATCATATCCTGATTGTGAGATCCTGAGAGAAATGGCATCAAAGCCATGTTCATGTTAGGAGTTAGGTAATGTTTTATTTTAACATATACATGGTTAATAGTCTATCCCTTTCTTAGCAATAAATCCCTTGCGAAGAGAGGAATTGTGATCCTAGCAACAAGTCTCGTTTGATGAGTTTAGGGTAGTGAGACCGTTGGTTAGCCGTCGCATGTGCTTCACAATATATGCTAATAGCCTATTAGGTTAAGAAAAGATAGATAGAAAGCAATGGATATATCAAGTAGAACACCTTTCGAATCTTCAAATTCTTCAAAAATGTTAGAAGACATAGGTTTAGATAGCTTTGATTAGGATGTACACAATGAGCACAAAGTCAAAATAGCAAACATAGAACAAGATCTTAGAAACTGGTCAATACCTAAAGAACACCCAAGATCAATTTATCAAATAAGAAGCTTTAGCTTAATACATGACTATATGATCAAAACTGTAGAAAAGACCATTAGTCTTTTTAGAAAATATGAAGTGCTCAAATTATTATCAAAAGATTCTTTGATTAAATATAGGAAAGATAACTATAATTTCCTTCATATAGGACTCATTCAATTATCTATTGTTTCATTACATCGTCTAGTTGTTAATTAACCTATTTTGGTATGGTTAAGAGATGCTAGAAACACTTATTTCAATGAATCTACCTTGTCTTTATTTCAAACCAACTTACCTAAAGGACCATGGTACACTCAGTGTTACCTAAACTTTACTGTAAGTTTTGATGATCCAAGAATATTAGATAGTCTTTTGCTCTATATTCAATCTCAAAATAGTAATTATATAGAAGGTACCAAGACTGTTGCCTTAATATACAAAGTACATTATAAGGTAATGAAGTTTACTATCTCTCCTAAAGGAGAATCCATCTTGCTTGAATCAAATCCAAACAATACCAAAAGCTTTACTCCAAAACCTCTAAACTGGAATGAGATAAAACTTCCAGAAGAATGGTTATTGGAATAGGTATTTTCACATCGACCCTTTGTTTCAAATAGGTATTTTATGACTTGTGGAAGTATTGAAGTAAGTAATCTAATTTGTATAATTTAAATAGATAGTACATGTTTTAAGGTTAATTTAAGCTTAAGAATAAAGAGAATCGAATTTAGGAGAAATTAGAATAAAGAAATTAGGGTTCGTGGGAATTTACTGAGGGATATATGGCCTCCTAACATGGTCGTGTTTCAACAGTGTTAAATCCTAAATATACCAGGAGAAATATGGCCTCCCAACACGATTGTGTTTTGACCGTATTGAACTGAGAGATATACGACTTACCTATACGATCGTGTTTTGACCGTATTAAATACAAAGCTTATCGAGAGATACACAACCTATCTATATGGCTGTGTTCCAACCTTGTTGAAGCAAAAACTCATCAAAAGATACATGACCCTTAACACAGTTGTGTACTAGCCCGTGTTGAGCTACACAGCCTCTGACATGGCTGTGTTAAGTAAAACATACGTTAATTATATATATTTAACTTCTAATTAAGTTAATTTCCACGCAACCTAGATAGCTAGTAAGACCTTAGAAAATTTAAATGAATAGGATTAAGAAAATTAAGAATTGATATTAATCTTAGATTAGTACTAAGAAGGGCTTGTTGATGGTGTACAGATTTCGGTTTAGCTTAAGTCAAAGACTAGAAGTACTTAAGGTTGAGATTCAAGATACGTGTAACTTGTGTGCCGTTTTATGCTTATTTAAGATAGTATATGTGTTGAAATTGATTAAGTTGAATGATTTGGCTTAAGTGTTTAAGTTATATGTTACATATGCCTGGCTCGACCTAAGGGCCTATAGTGGCAGATCCCTAGGGAGTATCCCAATAATCCTTATGTAACGTTGTCCCTAGTAGAGTCATGCTTGGAAATGATCTGGGTTGAATGTTTCATTAAGTGTTTAAGTAGACATAGGTGTGGGGCCCGTAGTGGCAGTTCCAATCACCAAGATTAAGTATTTAAGTAGACTTGGGTGTAGGGCCCATAGTGGTAGTTCTCATCACCAAGATTAAGTGTTTAAGTAAACATAGGTGTGGGGCCCGTAGTGGCAATTCCCATCACCAATACATGTTCCAATTGTTTAAGTGTGTTAAGGGGTCATGAGTACCTTATTGTTGCTTTTGGACTTAAACTATATCATGAAATGGTTGCTTGTGTTTTAAGTACTGCATAATGCATGTGATATATGTTCATGTTTGTTCATGTGTGTGAGCTTGTGTTATACGTACTAGGCATTAGCTCACCATTCAAGGAATTTTTTTTTTTTTTTTGTATATGCAGGTGTTGAGGGAGATGATAAACCAAAAGATAACTTAGGTTTTAGTCAACCACAAAGAGAGGAAGAAGATGGTTACTCTTACTACTATGGTGATTAGAAAATTGGGAGAATTTTGTTAATTGAATGTAATAGATAGTATTATTTGGAGAAAATTAATTTAGAATTTTATAGACTTTTGCTGCATTAGATGTTGAATATAGATCTATGAAATTGATTTTGAAGTTATGGGATGTATTAAATGTCTTTATACAAAAATTTTAGAATAAAAAGGTATTAGAGTTGGTCTAAAGCCTTAATGTGTTTTTGTAAGATAAGGACACGTGGTGAGCAGTAACGCGGCCCTAGTTCTAGGGCGTTGCATTAGCAATAGTAATTCCTTGGAACCCAAGACACTACGACTTGCCATATATCCTTATTAGGTAAGGATACGTTAAGGTTTTTAACCCTACTCCGATACCATTTAAACCTATATTTCTTATTAATCACAACTAGATAGATCCCATAATTTTAACATAATACAATTACATCCCATTTCAATCTTCAAACTCTTGAAACAATCTTAATAATCATCCATGATCAAAATCTAAAAACATTTGAACTTATAGTGTTTACTAGTCCATTATCTTCTAAAGATCCTCACTATTTAATACATAGAAATAACTCAAATTTTCTTTCGTCTAATCACAATAATAGTAATAATAATCTTCGTACTCCCTCTCTTATACATTTGACCCTAAGGTAGCATTTAGATTGCAGTACTAAACAGTACCAAAAGTGCTGGACAACACAAAACAAGAAAAATAGGGCAGTACAACTCTTTTGTACCACATTTAGTGTGCGTTGTATTGGACAAAACTTTTTGTGATTTCCACTGTTTGGATATACAAAGTATTGTACTAAACATGATATACAAAGTACTAAACAAGGATTTTTATATTTTTGTTCAGTGAATTTGATTTTTGTACCATATTTTGGATAGTACAAAATATAAGCATTTTGTTTAGTACTTTAGGATTATTTTTTTCTAGTAACTGGGAAAATATGCAAACCAAATAAAAGACAAAATATTTTATCTAATGTAGTACTATAAATTTATGACAACTAAATGATACCATAAGTTTGCTTCATGGGTAGCATTTTCCTCTATGCTTACATAAAAAAAAAATCCTTAAAAGGTGAGCTAATGCCTAGTACATATAACTAGCAAATACATATGCATGATTAAGCATGAATTAAACATCATATGATAGGTCCTTGTTTTACTTAAGTCAACATAACACCAATGGGGTACTCATGACCTCGTCAAACACATGTAAATCTTAATACATAATACAGTGTTAGAAACTACCACTATGGGCCCCAACGCTTATGAGTCCTTAAACCTTAAACCTTAACCTACCCAAATCATTTTCAAGCATGACTTCACTAGGGACAATATCACATAAAGATCATCAGGGTGCCCCCCTAAAGATCTGCTACTACGGGCCCCTAAGCCAAGTTAAGCACATATAACAAGCAACTTAAGCCAACTTAATCCAGTCCATTACAACTTAATCCAGTTTACTACTACCTGAGTAGTCACAAGAAACAACCAAAGTTACACATACCTAGAATTTTAGTCTTAAGCACGTTTGGTCTTGAATTTAAAGCTATTCTATAATATGTCAATAACACCAGTAATATGCTTTTAGTATTAATTTGGAATAATCTAAGTTGCTCAACTCTATTTACTTAATCGTTATATGATTCCTTCCCTTACTCTACTAAAGTTTCTAAGGTTTTACTAAATATCAAGGTTGCATAGAAGTTCGAATAAGTGTAAATTAATTTAAGTAATGAAATATCTTTAAGTACACGGTTGTGCTTTAGGCTGTGTACTTTGGCATGGTTGGGATACATAGTCGTATAGAGTGGTTGTGTATCTTTCCATAGATTTAGGCATTTTGGCACATCCTGACACACTAGTTGTGTAAAGTGGCCGTGTATGTTTATGTGAATTTTAGTATTTTAGCATGGTTAGGTATAAATTCGTGTAGTTAGTCGTGTAGCTATTTATGGATTTCCATATTTCAACACGCCCAAGTACATGAGTGTGTCATTCATTCGTGTGCCTTTCTAAGCACAATGCATATTTTTACAAGAGCAAGTATATGGGCATGTACTTGATCGTATACCACACTATTCTTCATGAACTGCTTTTTCTCTTCTCTAATTCATTCTTAAACCTAATTTTTATGATCCTAAGTCTAATTGGATCTTAAATTTATCAATTTTTAATGAATTAGGCAGATTAGTAAACTTACTTGATTTGGTAACTATTTTGAACCCTTAATCATTTGATCTTCGTGGTCATTTTGCCCCTTTCTTGATTTGGATTCTATCAATCATAACATAAACTTGCATAAATCCTCAATTCTATAATTAGGAATAACAATTCGATTATTGAAACCCTTTCCTAATGAAATCGAGTTTGGTCCTTGTTGTTGTTCGCTAAGTCACTGTAGGTTTTCCTTGTTTCTTCTATCACTATGCAAATGGTAACGAGAGGTCAAAATGGGGTTTATATGTCCTATATATAAAAAGACCAAATTACCCTTCATCTCTTATAATAATATCACATTTGACCTTGGTTTATATTATATAAACTTCAAATAAATAAATATTTTTCCAAGTGTTTATATTCCCACCCCTTATAAAGACTTTCATCCTCAAAAGTTACATGATTTTGGAAGAGTTTTAGATATTTCTTCCTCATCTCATCTTCTAATTCCTACGTTGCTTCACGTTCTGTTTAATTTGCCCATTATACCTTGACGTAGGGAATCACTCTCTATCTTAGCATTTGTTTCTTGACATCTACTATTTTGATTGGTCTTTCAATAAAGGACAAATTTGGTTGTACATTCAAAGGCTCCAAAGTCATTATTTGATTCGGGTTTGGTACAAACTTCCTTAACATCGATACATGAAATACGTTATATACCCTAGCCAAACTTAGTGGGAGAGCCAACTTATAAGCTACTGTACCCACTCTTTCCAAATTTTCAAATGGGCCTACATACCTCAGGTTCAACTTCCTTCTCAAACCAAACCTAATCACCTCTTTAGTTGGAGAAACTTTTGACAGTACCTTATCTTCTACTTGGAATTCTAAGGGGCATCTTCTCTTATCAGCATAGCTCTTTTGTCAGTTCTAAGCTATTTATATTCTCTATCGTATCAATTTTACCTTGTCTACAGCCTCTTGGATCAATTTTAGTCCCAACATCTGTCTTTCTCCCACCTCTTCCCAGTGTAATAGGGATCTGCATCTTCTTCCACATAAAGCCTCATAAGGAGCCATTTAGATGGTTGCTTGATAGCTATTGTTATAGGCAAACTCAACCAAAGGTGTGTGCTCGATCCAGTTACCTCGAAAATCTAACACACAAGCTTAGAGCAAATCTTCTAGAATTTGAATAGTTCTCTTAGATTGTCCATCTGTTTGAGAAGGAATGCAGTGTTGAATTGCAATTTTGTGCTTAAAGCTTTATGTAGGCTATTCCAAAGTCTGTTGACAAATTGTATCTCTATCAGAGGTTATGGTTACTGGCACTCCATGTAATCTTATTATCTCTTATATATATATATCTGGGCCAGTTTCTCTAGTTTGTATCCCACTTTGATAGGTAGAAAGTGAGTAGACTTGGTTAGCCGGTTCACTCTTACCCAAATTGAATCTTGCTTCTCTTTAGTATTCAAAAAGGCTGTAAGAAAATCTATTGTCATGTGTTCCCATTTCCACTTTAGTACTGAAAGAGGCTATAATTCTCCAGCTGGCTTTTGATGTTCAATTCTGATCTGCTAGCTAGTAAGGCATCTTGCTACATACTCAACTATCTCCTTTTTCATGTTCTTCTACCAATAGTGACTCTTTAGGTCTTTATACATTTTGGTGCTTTTGGGATAGATTGTATAAGCTGAGTAATGTGCCTTTTTCATTATTTCCTTCTTCAATTCTACATCCCCCAACACACATAATCATGTTCCACACCTTAAGATCCCATTTGAGTCTATTTAAATTTAGGAGCCTTACTATGCTCTAACCTACTCTTAATCTCTTGAATATCCTTATCCTCTACTTGGGTAGTCTTGATTCTATTCACTAAAGTCAATTTTATGCATAAAGTGGCCATCTTTGCTCCCACTTATTGAGTCAAAATATCCAATTCCAACTTACATATGTCATCTAACAACTCTCGTTGTGAAGTAATGAGAGTAGCAAAATTACCTTTTTTTTTTCTACTAAAAGCATCTACCACCACATTGTCTTTTTCCTCAATAGTACTAGATTTTTAGGTCATAATCCTTGATCAATTCTAACCATCTCTTCTGTCTCATGTTTAGCTCATTCTATGTGAAGATGTATTTTAGGCTCTTGTGATGAGTGAAAATCCTACATCTCTCTCCATACAAATAGTGCCTCCACAATTTTAGGGCTAGTACCACTATCGTTAACTCCAAGTCATGAGTTAGGTAATTCTTCTCATATTGCTTCAGTTGGTGAGATGCATATGTTATGACTTACTTGCTTTGTATTAATACACATTTTAACCCTTGGGTTGAGGCATCACTATAAATAGTAGATTCTTCCCCACTTGATAGGATTCCAAGAGCTAAGATACGAGTGCTAAAGAAAACAAGGTCAATCCGAGCTCTAGGTAGCAGTGCAGGGTCCAAAAAAAGGAGGACATAAGCGTCGGGAGGACCCAAGGCGAAGTTCGGCCAGCTTTAAGCCGGCCTTGAATAAAGGCCGGCCGAGTTAGCTTCAAGGCCGTCGGCCTTGGAGCCGGCCTAAATAAAGGCTGCCGGCCTATGTGTTTAGGCCACCGACCTTTGGCCAGCCTTGAGTCGACCTTGAATGGCTTCGCACAATTTTTTTTTAAAGATGATATAAATAGGCGTCCTTAGGGTTTTACGGGGGAGATGGTTATTTTGATTGTAAGAAAAACACTTTTGAGTGTGTGAATCCTCTTTGGAGATTCTTGAATATTTGAGAATTTGTTTTCCCTATATTCTACTAGTTCTTATCAGATTCTTGGAATTCTTTAACCCTAGTGATTGATTTATAGAACGTGGTCTCTATCGTTCTATGATTTGATTGCGAATCGGTTTAATTTTATCAATCTTGGCATCTATAGATTGGTAATTTTATTCGTTAGTACCAAAATCCAGAAAACCCTAAAAATTTGTATCATTTGATTGTTATTAACGTTTTGATTTGTGTGGAAGGATTCGTTTCCAATTCCGCATCATTTGGTATCAGAGCGAAGGTTGGATTCGTAAGGATTCAAAGCGAAGGATTCAATCAGATCGTAGGTTAAATCGGTAAGGCTGTTGAATCTCAACTCAATTGTAGTTTTAATTCAATACTGCTGTTGGTTGGGAAATTTGGAAAGTTATTTTGTGAATTGTATTGCTGTGAATTCGATTGTTGGGCGTTGAATTGGTGATTGGTCTGTTGTTGAGAATTGGGGGTTTTGTGAATATCTTTGCCGAATTCAATTGTTGGGTGTTGAATTGTTGTGAATTGGTGTTTGGGGCTATTGTTGAGGATTGTGTTCTTGTGAATATATTTGTTGGAAATTTTGATTGGTAGAGATGTCGTTGCATGGAAGTGTTCAAAACAACAACAATAAGAATGATGCTGACAATGGGGGTAAGGTTATGACTAGGGCTGAGTTTAATCAAATCCAAGAAAATCTTAGATTGCTTATGGAGAGATTGGAGGTTAGGGATAGAAGAAGCCATAGTGGTGCCGGAATTAGGAGGAGACACTCTAGTAGTGAATTTGATGCTAGTAGTGGAAGGAGTAGGAGAGGAAACAATGTTGACAGGCGTAAGGGGATTGAAAACATCAAGCTGAAAATTCTACCTTTCACTGGTAGTAGTAAACCAGAGGAATTCCTAGACTGGGTGCCACGGGTTGAGAAGGTGTTTGACTATTATGAGTGGGATGAGCGCATGAAGGTGAAAATGGCATCTTTAGCATTTTCTGAATATGTTAGTTTATGGTGGGATAAACTACAAATTGAGAGACGTAGGGCAGATGAGGAGAAAGTGCGTTCATGGGCTTTGATGAAAAGGTTGATGAGACATAGATTTGTGCCAGACTACTATAAACAAGAGATGTTGATGGAGTTGCAATCCTTAAGGCAGGGTAAGAGAAGCATAGAAGAGTATGTGAAGGAGTTTGAGACACTAATGACAAGGTGTGATATTAGGGAATCATCAGATGAATCCATAGCTCATTTCATCAATGGGTTGAAGATGGACATTGCCAATGTAGTGGAACTCCAGCATTATCAGACTCTTGAGGATGTGATTAAATTAGCCAGTCGGGTTGAGCGGCATCAGCGCAGGCGAGATTAGAAATGGCGGGATCAGAAATCATATCAACACCATAAGTTAGATGATGGTGAGAGGGAGAAGGAAAGAAGGGAAAAGGGAAAGGCAGTCGCTAGTGAGGCTGTTGACCAAACACAACAAAAGAGGAGCAGGGATATCAAATGTTTTAAGTGTTTAGGATTTGGCCATATTGCTTCTCAATGTCCCAATAAAAGGGTTATGGTCATAAAGGGGGACAAAGTGGAGAGTGAGGAAGAAGAACAGAAGAGTACTGTGGCAGAAGAGGAAGATGAAGACACTATAGCGAATCCAGTACAGGGAGACTTGCTAATGGTTAAGTAGGATGAAGCTGTTCATAGTCAAAGAGCCAATTTATTTCATATCCAAGGCATGGTGCAGGGGAAGACTTGTTTGATTGTGGTTGACGCAGGCAGTTGCACTAATGTTGCTTCAGCAAGCTAGGTTACTAAGTTGGGTTTACAGGAGGAGCAGCATCCAAGACCTTATGCACTTCATTGGTTGAGTCCACAGGGAGCCATTCATGTACACAAACATGTTCATGTTCCATTACTTATTGGTGATTATACTGACGAAATTGTTTGTGATGTAGCTCCCATGGAAGCTACACATTTGATCCTTGAAAGACCTTGGCAGTATGACCTCAGGGCCAAGTATGATGGATACACCAACGAGTATACCATTCAGCAACAGGGCAAGGCATACAAGCTTCTTCCTATGAGTCCAATTGAGGTATAACAAACAAGGCTGATTTTCCTTAAGAAGCCCAAAGGAAAGAGGAGTCTGTTTATGTGGTCTAACAGGATGGACGATACAGATTCGAGGTCGAATCATTTTCAACATGGAGGGAATGATACGATTCCAAGAGCTAAGATATGAGTGCCAAAGAAAACAAGGTCAATCCGAGCTTTAGGTGGTAGTGCGAGATCCAAAAAAAGGAGGACATAAGCGTCGGGAGGACCCAAGGCGAAGTTTGACCAGCCTTAAGCCGGCCTTGAATAAAGGCCGACCGAGTTAACTTCAAGGCCACCGGCCTTGGAGACGACCTAAATAAAGGCTACCGGCCTTTGGTGCCGGCCTATGTGTTTAGGCCGCTGGCCTTGAATGGCTTCGCACAATTTTTTTTAAGATGATATAAATAGGCGTCCTTAGGGTTTTACGGGGGAGATGGTTATTTTGATTGTAAGAAAAACACTTTTGAGTGTGTGAATCCTCTTTGGAGATTCTTGAATATTTGAGAATTTTTTTTCCCTATATTCTACTTGTTCTTATCAGATTCTTGGTCCCTATAGAATTTATGGCGAACATCGTTATTGAATTCTTGGAATTCTTTAACCCTAGTGATTGATTTATAGAACGTGGTCTCTATCGTTCTATGATTTGATTGCGAATCAGTTTAATTTTATCAATCTTGGCATCTATAGATTGGTAATTTTATCCATATCCTTTGATTTTATTCGTTAGTACCAAAATCCAGAAAACCCTAAAAATTTGTATCATTTGATTGTTATTGACTTTTTGATTTGTGTGGAAGGATTCGTTTCCAATTCCGCATCACCACTTTTGGGTGATGTTAAAATTAGTGCTGACATAAGCTTCTCCTTGAGTGTCTAGAAACCGGCTTCATATTTATCATCCCACTTAAACTTCACATTCTTTTGTGTTAATGTAGTGAGAGGAGTCGCTATCTTGGGAAAACCCTCAACAAACTTTCTATAGTAGCCTACTAGATCTAAGAAGCTTCTTATATTTGTTGCTATCTTCGGTCTAAGCTAATCCACTACAACTCTCACCTTTCCTAGGTCTATAGATATTCCATCCTTGTTAACTACATGACTTATGAAAACCACATGCTCCAGCTAGAATTTACATTTATTGAATTTGGCATACAAGTTTTCTTCTTACAACCTATGCAACACCAACTTCAAATGTTCTTCATGTTCTTCATCGCTCCTAGAATATATCAAAGTATTATCTATGAAGACGATTACAAATTTATTTAGGAAATTCCTGATCACCAATTCATTAAATCCGTAAATGTTGTAGGTGCATTGGTCAATCTGAAAGGCATAACAAAAAATTCAAAGTGCTCATATTGGGTCTTGAAAGTTGTCTTTTATATGTCCCCTTCCTTAATCCTCAGCTGATGATATTTTAATCTTAGATTGATCTTAGAAAACACCTAAGCTCCTTGTAACTAGTTAAATAGGTCATCTATCCTAGGAAGATGATACTTGTTCTTGATAATGATTGAGTTCAATTCTTTGTAGTTGATGCATAGTCTCATACTTCCATCCTTTTTCTTAACAATAAAGACTAGTGCACCCCAAGGAGATACACTAGGTTTTATGAAACCCTCATCTTATAGATCCTGTATCTGTTTCCTTAGCTCTTCTAATTTAACCAGCGCCATTCTGTATACTGATTTTGATATTAGTATAGTACCTTGTACCAAATCAATGTTGAACTTGATCTCCCTAGCTGAGGCTAAACTAGGAAGGTCTTTTGGAAACACATCTAGAAATTCTTTCACTGTAAGTAGCATTTCTAGTTTTGTTTCTTCACTAGCTTCAGTAGTCACAACTGCCAACATATTCATTTGCCATAACTCATAAGTGGGTAATCTTGTTGGTCTTTAAGTTTCTAGCTTGTACTCAAAATAATCTTCCTCGAGTATATTGAAACGTACCACCATGCTATGATAATCAATGGTGGTATGGTATTATGACAACCAATTTACTCCCAAAATAATGTCAAATTCTACCATTTCCAATATTAATAGATCTATTGGCACTGTCCTGCCTTGTATCTCTATTCCTACTCTTTTATAGGTTTTATCTATCTTCCTTCCAACTCCCAAAGGAGTACTAATAGCCAAACTATCATCCATATAATCAACATCCAGTGCACATTCATGTATAAAGGTTTCAAACACACTAGAAATAGAAGCACCGGTATCAAATAACACATAAACATTGCAGGTGTATACTTGAAGCATACCTACGATGGTGTTTATATCTAGAATGTTCTGGTGCTACCGTTGTTGAATCGTAAATACTCTGGTGGGAACCCGTTATCTTAGATCCCCTACCTATGGCTTACTAGCCTGTACTCTTATTGGAGGTCTTATTACCTGTTAAGCTAGGGCTATTTGATTTCTTATCTAGCTCTGAGGACAGTCTACTACCTTGTATCCCCTCTGTTTACATACATGGCGGAATACTAAGGGGTTTGACCCCTCATTATAGTGCCCACTGATATTTCTTATCTTTCTACAGGAGAAACATGCTCTCTCTGGCCATCTACACTCCCTTAATTCATGAGGCCCATAACACCTAGTGCATTTGATAGTAGGGGCTACTGTAAGAAGTGCTAAAGAAACTAGTTTAATATGTAGATGAGAGGTTACAGTAACCTATGATCTGCTTTGGAACATATGGGGTCTCTTACCCATATCTTGCCCCATCACCCTTGAAGTGGGTCTCTTTCCTAAAGCTATCGCTGCTCTATGGTTCCTTAGTTCCTCTATCCTTTTTTTGCTTTATTCCAAGTGCTTAACCTTGTCAACCACTTCAGCATACGTGTTTAGCTGAAAGACTCTAACCTTATATTGGAGGATTAATTCCAATCCTCTCAAAAATCTTTTGGCCTTAGATCTATCATCAACACAGACAATCTCGGGCAGTAACTAAATTAAGCGATTCAATTCTACCTCATATTCTTCCATTGTCCTATTCCCTATTCACAGTTATAATATTCATTCTCCATTTTGTCTTTGGAACTGCTAGGGACGTACCTCTGATAGAACAATTCCCTGAACACCATCTAGTTCATACACTCTCTTACCAGTTTAGGAACTGATGCCCAACATTTTGCTATAGTTCACTTCAACATAAACGTAGCAAAATTCACCTTCTTGTCTTCAGGTATCCAGAAGGCAGCATGTGTTTTTTCAATCTCTTGTATCCAATCCTCTACCTCAATTGGGTTATCTACCTTAGGGTTGAACTCCTTTGCTACCCTAATGAACATATTAAAGTTGATTGGCTCATATGCAATTCTATTACGTGGGACATGTTGGGTTTGTTGTTGTTATGTCAATAATCCCACAAAATTGTTCACAGTCTGTAGAAGTTGAGTGGTCTATTCTGCTACTTAACCCTGTCCCCCTTGTGGTTGTTTCCCTGGATCCCCTCATTTGGGTTGCTATGTCCAACAACCCATATTGAGCATGATTTAGTAATTCTTCTTGGAAGCATTCTATTTGAGAAGAGATAATTAGATAGACTCAAGAGTTAGTATCAGCTCAATGTCAGTAATATTATGTGTCGGTATATACATATATACCTCTACACATATTATATACTCATATACAAATAACTTAGTAAAATAAATTACTGAATAAAATTTCATCCCATAACTTTACCCACTCTCTTCATATCTCATCACCCTATAGATCAAATGCTTAATTCCTCTAAAGATTGTATCTTACTTTCTACTGTTTGAATCATATACCTATTAATCATCACCTAGTCTTTAAGGATCATCAAACTTAAGCTTTGATACCATCTAAGTTGTAACGCCCTAGAACCCAGGACGCTATGTCCTACCATGTGTCCTTATCAGGGAAAGATATGTTAAAGCTCTTAACCTTATTTTGATGCCATTTAAACCTGTATTTCCTATTAATCACAACCATATAGATCCCATAATTTCATCATAATACAAGTACATCCCATTTCAATCTTCAAACTTTTGAAACAATCTTAACAATAATTCATAATCAAAATCTAAAAACATTTAAACTTATAGAGTTTACTAGTCCATTATCTTCTAAAGATCCTCACTATTTGGTACATAGAAATAACTCAAATTTTCTTTCCTCCAATCACCATAATAGTAATAATAATCTTCGTTCCCCCTTTCCTGTACATTCAACCCTAAGTCCTCTTTATGGGTAGTGTTTTCCTTTGTACCTGTATCTAAAAAAAAAATAATCCCCAAGGGGTGAGCTAACGCTTAGTTAGTATAACCAACAAACACATATGCATGTAAGTATGAATTAAATCACATACATTTATGCAAACACTAAACATCATACAACAGGTTCTTGTTTTACTTAAATTCACATAATACCAATGGGGTACTCATAACCTTGTCAAACACATATAAATACTTAATACATAATACATAATACGGTGTTAGGAATTGCCACTACGAGCCGCAACACCCATGTGTCCTTAAACCTTAAACCTTAAGCTACTTAGATCATTTCTAAGCATAACTCCACTAAGGATAATGTCACACAAAGATCATTAGAGTGCCTCCTAGGGATTTGTTACTAGGGGCCCTTAGCCTAAGCCGAGCACATATAACAAGCAACTTAAACCAACTTAATCTAGTCCATAACAACTTAATCCAGTTTACTACTACCTTAACAAACACAAGAAACAACCAAAGTTACACATACCTAGAATCTTAATCTTAAGGACGTCTGGTCTTGAACTTAAAGCTAATTTGTAATCTATCAATAACACCAATAATGTGCTCTTAGTACTTTTGGAATAGTCTAAGTTGCTCAATTCTATTTACTTAATTGTTAGATGATTCATTCTCTTACTTTACTAGAGTTTCTAGGGTTTTACTAGATGTCTAGGCTGCATGGAAGCTCGAATAAGTGTAAATTAATTGGAGTAATAAAATATCTTTAAGTACACAGTTTTTCTTTAGGCCATGTACTTTGGCATGGTTGGGATATATAGTCGTGTAGAGTAGCCGTGTATTTTTCTGTGGATTTTGGCATACCTAGTTACATGGTCGTGTAGAGTGGCCATGTATCTTTCTATTGATTTTGGTATTTTAGCATACCCAAGTATACGATTGTGTAGTTGGTCGTGTAGCTTTATGTGGATTTCCATATTTCAACATGCCTAAGTATACGAGCATGTTATTCATCCGTGTATCTTTCTATACACAATGTGTATTTCTACACAAGCATGTACACAGGTGTATACTTGACCGTGTACCACGCTATTATTTACAAATTGCTTTTCATCTTTTCCAATTCATTCATGAACCTAACTTCTATGATCCTAAGTTTACTTGGATCTTAAATTTATTAATTCCTAATGTATTAGGCAGATTAGTAAACTTACTTGATTTGGTAATTGGTCCGAACCCTTAATCTTTTGATCTTCGTGCTCATTTCACCCCTTTCTTGATCTGGATTCTATCAATCATAACATAACACTTGCATAAATCCTCAATTCTATAATCGGGAATAACAATTCGATTATTGAAACCCTTATTTGATGAAATCAGGTTTGGTCCTTGTTATTGTTCACTAAGTCACCTTAAGGTTTCCTTATTCCAAATAGTGTTTCTTTTTTAGTCACTGTGAAAATGGTAAAGGGAGATCTTTAGGTCAAACATGGGGTTTATATATCTCGTTTGTAAGAAGACCAAATTACCCCCCATCTCTAAATAATTTCACGTTTGACCTTGATCTATATTATATAAACATTAAATAAATATATATATTTCCAAGTGTTTATAGTGATGTAAGGAATCATAATTCCGGTTTCTCAAAATGCATCTAAATATAGGAAATGCAATGTAACTAAGAAGTATGATACCATTTTGGGTCCGTGATGTGCCTAAAACCACTTAGAAGCACAATCAAAAGACTTAAGAAAAACAATCTCAAGTCAAGGTAAAACCGGATCCACAAAGGGGCAAATTCACGTGAACCTTAATGAAGATACAAGGAAAATTCAATTGTTCAATGATACAATTGTGAAACCTCAATGATAATATCTTCTAACAACACCCTAATCTCATATAATCCATGAAAATAATCCACAAAATTCAAAGAAAAACCTCAATTCCAAGAACTCCTTTCCAATAGTGAAGAACACGTTTTCAAGGGAATTCTTCAATGAAGATTCGAATTCAATTGCAAAGTACCTTAAATAAACTCAAGAATTCGAATACAATAAGAAGTAATTCTGACCAAGAACTATCTCAATTCAACCCTAGATATGACACACTAGAGAAGAAAAGAAATCACAACAAAATGAAATTGATACAACTCACAATTTCAAGGTGTTGCACTCGCCACAATTTCAACTCTTGGGATTGAAATTGATAAGAGTCTAATGACAATTAGGGACCCTAATTCTCACGTGAAGAAGAAGTGTATATTCTGCAAAATTAGCCTCCTCAAACCCTCTCTTAAGCAAGTATTTATACTTGCTACTTCTAGGGTTAAAAAGTGCTCAAAATTACAAGTTTGCCAGTTGTAAGGTGGCTAGCCCTAAATGAAAATTACAAGGAAATAAAAGTGTCCCAAAACCAAAATACAACTAAAATAGTTCATAAAAGAGTAAATATATAAAAGAAATGGTCTTCAAGATGCCGGTCTTCTATAGGATCCATCGGCCCAACTCATCGCCGGTTCAGGTCGGTCCATGGATAACCCACAAGCTGAGTCTGAGGGAGTTTGTCCATTGCCCTATAAAATATGATAAGTGTACCTGTTGGAAAACACAATACAAGAATAATAGAAAAGAGGTTAATTTATAAATAATTCCGGGGTCGATCTGCTCAAAATGGGCCCTCATCGCCAAAATTTGAATTCCTTTAGTTCTTGCCCTAATGATAGATCTTGTCGGATTTTTATTCCTATCAGTCCGTTCTGGCACATCAAATGTGACATTGAAACTGAATTCGCTGATTTTACGGAGTCGAAATTCTACCTTTTAAAAATACTTTCAAACATGGGAAAGAGAATGGAACTTAGAATTACGATTCCATTTCGAGTCCATTCCTATATATTGAACATGACATAAATATATTATTGAGCTGTAACCCACCACTATAGATACATCATATAACTCGATTTTAGTAATAGTGGCTAACTACCACTACAAAAAAGAAGAAGAAATTACCCTTCCCATATAATTTGAGCAAAATTATATCAAGTATAACTATAAATATGACATGCATGACATTACATAGTACCAATTCACCCTTTATATTATATGCTAAGACTGCTGAAAGTAAAAGAGAGCCTTTTTAGTCTTTGTTCAATTAAGTGGAATAGTATGGGACCAGAGTAGAGTAAAAGGAAGGTTACTTCAAAGATTTCTTAAGGCATGCCCTAGATATGATTAGTCAAGTTTCACCAATCCCTTAAACATAGGGAATTGCAAAGTTATTTCTTTAGTTTCTCATTGGAAGGAAAAAAAATTATGAATGTAAAGTAGTTTGCCCATGTGTTGCATTTCATAATTGTTGATAACTTGCTTATGTGTATGCACAGTTCTTAGTTCCTAAACTAATGTTTGCTACACCATAGTATTCGATTTGCAATATTTGTTGTAAACCTTAGCTATGTCAAGAATATGTATGTAATGTAAAAGGGAGCTCTAATTAGATATGGTTTTATCTATTTGTATGCACACAATTAGAACCTTGATGTATTCTAGCATTCAATTATACGTCACATTCTATGATATTATCTATTTAGGTAGTACAACCTTTGTAATATAACAAGTATGGGTTTACCTTTTTTAATAGTAGTTGTATTTTTATGGAGGGTTCCCTAGGAATCCATCTAGACCAACTAATGTAACTCGTAACTATATAGTGTTATTAGTAGTAGATGTATGTATATATGCATATGTGTTTAATAAATCATGTTGCTAGTTGACACACTTTGGAGTATAGTTCCATTGTTTAAACCTTTAGTGTATGTCATGAGTACGTTTTGGCTAGTAAATCTTAGGTCAAAATCATATAGCAACATACAACAGACTTTTACAATGAGGGCAATACCTTAAGGCGATTACTTTTATCTTATCTTTACATATGAACATACATTACATATCTCAACTTAATAATTGCTATTCTAGATGAATTAGATGTTCTTAAAGATTTCCTAAGCTGTACTGGTACCCATCACTTCACTTGCATACCTAGAAACAAGTAGATATTCCCTTTTAACAAGCTAAGTGAGCTTAAAATAAAGGAAATAGCTAAACATGATGATCATGATGATGATGATATGTAAATTGAGTAAAGAAATAGATCCACTATTTTGTGGAATTCAATAGATAAGATGGAAGAGGTCGATTCACTTAATAGCACTCACATGAGCAAGTTTAAAAGGCAAATGCATTATTATGACTTCTATATGTTATGATTATGTATATGACATAGCTAGTATAAGACTCAAACTTCTATTTCTCTGTAGAGAGATAATGCCTATCTCATATTAGATTTCTTAAGATGATTTCCATCAATTACATAATTTAGAGCTTAGAATAGAACTCTCGTAATATATATATGTTACTGTGAGTGAAATAAATTATCTGTAGTATATAAGTCTCATTTGGATGAAATTGACCATTTGTGCATGAAAGCATGCTTAGTGCCAAAATAGTTCTATAAGACCAACTTCTTAACAAGCATAAAGGCTTACTTTCTAAAACTTGATTTAAGGTTCTTTTCCTATAATTCATGTGATGAATGCATGTGAATGCATATTAAACTGACTAAGGACGATTGACATTGAGTTAAGTATGAGGATTATTAAGCAGAACACCTGATATACATATATATTGAACTATAACTACCAACATTGAACAACCTCTTAAAAATATAAAATTAAGTCTATATTCTTTTAAATCATAGTCAAGTCAGTAATCATTACCTTCGAGTTACATATTTCCATATACCTAACAATGATCAATGGCTACTACCCTATTTACATCATAGTCTTTAACTTCAATATGTTTCATGAACATTGGAGTTACTTTTGCTAGACCATCCTTTTACATATGATTCGAGCCTAACCATAACTATATTCCTTTATCCCTTAATTGCTTGGCATTCCATACATTCAATCATTTTTCCATATATCTATCATCAACATTTATATAACACAAACCATTAATAACCTTATATTAAGCTCAATTGTTCACATAAGTGAACCTTGCATTGGTATCTATGAATGGTTGTACGCTTGCAATCAATTCATTCTTAAAGAGAAATTAACTATGTTTTCCACCAAAAGTCAAGGGAAATCACACATGCCACAACATTTCTAACATATATGTATATTTACCACTTAAAACACTTATACCGAGTTATGTAATTCACTTAAGTGAATTTTAGAGGGCTATTAATGGATAGTAGCAAACTTCCATCCATCTCATTATGAAACGATAAGCAGGATAAGGGGAACTCACTTGAGTGTTGCATTTCAAGCTTCTCATCCCTAACAAAACACTTACTTATTCATCGAGAGAGAAATATCAATGATGATCATATTCATGCTTTATATTCCACTTCCATGATTAAACACTTAGATAGTCATTTTATAGTTTTACCATCAAAACTTCTAAGGACAATACTTCTTTGTTTCTTATCCAATCTTTTTTATATGTCCAAATTACCATTACACAATTTAATGTCAAAATATATCATTGCAACAAACTTCTAGAATATTAAATGTAACGCCTCAGAACCTGGAATGCTACAGCTAGTCATGCATCCCTACTGAGTAGCAATACACTAAGGCGTTAAATCTTCAATACAAATTCAACCTCTTCATATCCATTATAGAATAATATCATTTTAACTTTAATAATAAAAACAAATGACTCTTAAGTGAATCATTCAAATCATCATTACTTTAAATCAATACATTAAACTCCAATCCCAAAACCAGGATAAATATCTATCAACATATAATGGTCAATATAAATAAAAGCTTGACAACTATCTCTAAGTTCTATGAAAATGACCCTTCATTATCTTCTACTTCACTTGTCCCCAGAGTAGTATTAATATTCTCCTCTATTCCCATCTTGATAACGATACACTACGTTTCCACTCTTATTGTATTCAACGTACTCATCATAATTACCTGCAACTGAAAAATAATTTGGAATGAGCCTAAGTATAGTACTTGAGTACCACATAGACATGCGTGTGACACATTAACAACAATATCAACACACATAGATGCATCAAAAGTACATATCAAAACATTAGGTCAATTATCTTTAATTAGCTAATAACTTACAAAAGGATACCCATGACCCCATTACACATATAACATTTATATATTGATGGGTGTCGAATCCAACAAAAATAAAACCTACTCCTAGACAATGATATGATTTGCGTATAGTAGTGAGTAGAGTCGTATCCACAGGGATTGGTTAAATATATTTCTATTCAAAGCGAATAAAGAGGAAAATAAAAATGGGGGGGGGTTTTGTTTGTGAATCAAAATAATATTGAAATAAGGTAATAAAATCGAATATTGATAAAAGCCTAGCCAAACGAATCAAGATAGTTTAATTCTAGGAATTGATCATCGATGCAAATGTCTTCTATCCTTGTTTCTTGATAAACTGGTTATGGTTATTAACAAGCTCTAACAACCTATCTCTCCATACTTCTTCGATAACCAAAACAAGCTCTTTGATTATTTCTCTTATCGATTAGACAACCCTAGACAAGCTCTTAGGATTTAATCTATCAATAGCATTAAAAACTAGAGAGACTACCAATTCATGCCAGTAGATTATAAGATAACCTATTTAAACAAGATCATACATCTCCATAACATGAATTCGATCATCTATTTTATAATCAAACATGTTATCGTGTCACCGAGACTAGAACTATCAAACAATTACGGATTTGACGTGCTAGATGACAATATATTAACTTGCTAATTGAGTAGAAGAGCTCTAATTCATACCAATCAACAAAGATAATAATGACAAGACGTTCAGAAGATATATGAATATCCAAAAACAAAGAATAGATTAAATACAAATCAATTAGATCTCACAATTCATGGAGAATCAAACTTCTATGACCCTTTGGCTAGAAAAACTACTTAGCTACGCATGTTCATAATCAAAACGAAAATTATAAATAAAAACATAACAAGCCTCTATTCCCGGCTGCCTGCTCTGCCTCCTTCTTTCCTTCTTGTTTCCAAGATGATCCAAGATCTTCTAACCCTCTAGGGTTAGTTCTATTTATATTGTTAAAGGGATGGCAGGTGATCTTTTGCTAGCAAGATACGAAAATATCTTTCCTTTTTCAAGTAAATCTCGAGAAGAAAATAATCATCCGCCTGGCACGCCCAACACCACGGCCGTGGGTCAAGCCGTGCCTTCCTCTGTGGGTAATCTACAATTCTTCATCCGTGATCAGTGTGTGCCACGGCTTATACCACGGCCAGATCTCAAGTCGTGTCATCCTCTAGTTGATGTTCCACATTTTCTCATCCTTGGTACGTCTTCCATTTCAACTTCCACCACGGCTTCGACCACGGCTACCACCACGTCTTCCACCACGATCGTGTCACAAGCCGTGTCTCTCTCCTTCTCATGCAGTGTGTGGCACGGTTTCCTCCATGGCCGTGTCTAAAACCGTGCCTCCTTCTAGATAAATACACGGTTGTCTACTTCAACCGTGTATTTTCTCATGGATTCTTTAAGACAGATACACGGTCGTGTACTTCAACCGTGTAGTTTCCTGTGGCTTCAAAACTAAGTACACGGCCGTGTACTTCAACTACACGCCCATGTACTTTCCTCTGGCAGTGTAAATCCTTGCCTTTGATCTAAATTGTAGATGACTTCTCTAATTTACTTGAATTAGCACTCTTGACTCCATTTAACTTAATTTATCACCATAATAAATTAAGTACCATTTCCTTATGATTTCTATAAAATCAATAATAAATTAACACAATTCATACTATTAAGATTGAGTATAAAATGACTCTATCATATATATATAATCTTAAGTTGAGAATTGTCACTATGGGTCCCTTTTAATCCTAGTATACCCTAGATCATTTTGGTATAGGGCTCCACTATAGACAATGTAGTATACCAATCATTAAGGTGTCTCTTAGGGATTTGTTACCTTCGGCCCCTAGGCCGAGCTAAACACAAATAGTATATGTAGTTAAATCTAATATACCATTAGAATTATTTAGATACTATGCTAACAATCACAAACAACAAACATGGTAAACATATACCTAGAGAAGTGTTCTCATGATTATCTCTTATGTCATTAGGAAAGAGATATAAACCTATCAAGTATAAAAGACTAAATTTAGTTTTATCCTACGATTTAATCTAAGTTCACTAATTGGTTAACTATATCCTTATTGCAAAATTCTCTTACCCAATGTCTTGTTGTACGTAATTCATAATTTAGAATTGTGATATAACAAAATAGAATCGAATGGAGAGTGTTCCAGTACAACATTGTCATGTAAGAGGCCATGTAGAGGAACATAGGCTAGAATACGACCGTGCTAGTAGCTGTGTATCTTTTTGTGTAAATTTGTTATTTCAACATACTCAAGTACACAATCGTGTATTTGGCTATGTACCTTTATGTGAATTTTTATAATTTGACACACCCAAGTACACGAGCATATCCTATGCCCGTGTACCTTTCATACACGGTCATATTTCTCCACGAGTAGGTATACGGGCACGTACTTGACCTTGTATTACATCGTTCATCACGAATCCCTTTTTCCTCTTCTCTAATTTGTTCCCAAACTTAATTGCTATGAATCTAAGTCTAATTGATCAATTAGCCTATTAATCCTAATGCATTATATGGATCTTATGCACTTAGTTCAAAATTGTGATCGGAATCCTCCAAGTGCTTGATCCCACGCTTGTTCTATCTCATTCCTTATTCCGAGCTCTATTAACATATCACAAAATTAACTTAGATCTATGAATCCATCATAAAAAACAAACATCTTGATGATCATGATCCTTACTTGATGAAATTGGATTGGTCTCGTTGCTTTCCGTTAGGTTGCCTTATGGGTCTTTGAAAGTCTCTCTTAGGTTTTCACTATGCAAATGAGGGAGAAGGGAGGCACTAGGTCAAGAGACATTTAAATATTCTAACCTTGAAAAGACTAAAATACCCCTATCTCTTTAAGTATTTAGTTATTTACCCTTAGTTTTATTTTATAATAAATAAATAATATTTATATATATTACGTGTATTTACAATTTGCCCCCTAATAAAAACTTTTATCTTCAAAAGTTACCTGGGTTTAGAAAGAGTTATAGATGCTTCTTGATGACAAACGAGTTAGGAAATGGATAAAGGATCCTCTTGAGATGCCAGTTGGACCTATGAACCGACTTAGAGCTAAACGACTTAAGAATGCACTCAATGGGCTAACCAAAGAAATTCAAGATGAGGAGTAATGTTTGTGTCAATCCAAGAGTGAACTAAGAATAATCCAAGCCATTGGAATCTAAGACGTCTCGGAATGAAGACGATTTGAAGAGCTTTGTTGAAGAATCAAAGCTATCGATGTGGAAGAAGGAAAGTTGTCGGCATAGAGGAGAAAGGCCGTCGACCTAAATGGTTGGCGTGAAATTACCTTGTAGGCTAGCAAAGTAAGTCGTCGGCTTACTTCATACGCTGGCCTAAGGTGCATATAAGCTGTTGGCTTTGAGTGTTGGCTTAGGAGAAAAGTAGGCCGGTTCAAGTAGGGTTTATTACCTTTTTTTTGTATTTTGCGTGGAGGGTTAAATAGTCACTATAACTCCATTGTAAGCAACTTTTTGACAATTGAAAAATAAAAAACCTTTTTTCTTTTGTTCATGAAGAATTTTGAATTTATCGAAATTGTTTCGTGCCGTTCGTAACATTACTTATCAATCGGTATTCCATCTTGATTGTAGTGTAAACATCATACTAAGGTTCTTGCTTCTTTGTAAGCAACGAGTCACAGTTTTCCCTTTGTTCATGATTGATCGACGATTGTTCGAGTTTCAAATTGATCTTAGGTTTCAACACAAGTTGATGGAGTTTGTATCATTTAGTATCAGAGCAATCAGGTTGGTTAGGAATTGCCTATCTTGAATCTAATTTTTGTTCTTTATACATAAATTCATATAAAAAAAACGAGAGAGAGAGAAAAGTTTGAATCTTTGTGTATCTGTTGATTTTATTAGACTTGTTATAGCAATCACTATATGTGTTCAATTGATTCACGTTTAATTTCTTGTTGAATAGTCCAAAAAAAAAAAAAGAGAGAGGAAAATTTGTATAAAAAAAATTGGGATTCTTGGCAATAGTTGCGTTGAAGTCCATAATTGAGTTAATTGAAGTATTGGGGAAACTGTTGTGACTTGTTGAATTGTTGATTCCCATAACAAAGGAATCTATTGAAATCTACGGAACGACTTCTGATTTGTTGTTGAATTTTAAAAGAATTGAGGAAGAGGTTGTGAATGGGAAAAGGCAAGAGTGGTGAGAACATTAGAGTGCACAAAAGCCAATTGAATATTGTGAGAAATAAAACATGAGTGATTAGAGAGACATTTAGTGATTGAGTGGAAAAACACATGAGGGAGTGATTTAGTGAGTATTTGTATTTTCTATTATCATCTTTGTTTCTATTGTAGAAAAACATGTCTAATAGAAATTCTCTTGATAGTGTGATGGGTGGAATTGATACAAAATTGATCCTAGAAACTTTAACAATGGACTTGAGGAGAATGTTTAGAGTGAAAATGGATCAATTCCATGAGCATATGGAGTAGCATTTTGAGCAATCTTGAATTACTTCTACTAGGTATAGGATGGATAAAATGCCAAGAAGGGCAGTGTACATGGAGGAAGATGAGTGGGGTAGAGAAAGGTCTACAGCTGAATTTGATCAGGACTTTTTTATGAGTTATAGGAGGAATGTAAGGAGAAGTAGAGGAGCTAGGCATGAAGAAGATAGCAATCTAGGGAACATAAAGATGAAAATCCTTTCCTTCCAAGGGAAAAATTGTATCTAGAGTGGGAGAAGAAGGTGGAGATGATTTTTGAGTGCCACAACTATGCTGAGGCCAAAAAGGTAAAACTTGTTGCCATTAAATTTTCTGATTATGCAATTGTTTGGTGGGATTAGCTTTTATTGAATAGGAGGAGGAATAGGGAAACATTGGTAGGTACTTGGGAGGAGATGAAGAGGATAATGAGGAAACGATTTGTACCTACATACTATTATAGGGAATTGTACAGCAGATTACAAACCTTTAAGCAAGGCAATAGTAGTATAGAGGAGTATCATAAGGAAATGGAGGTTATCATGATCAGGAAAAATATTGAGAAGGACTGCGAGGCAACTATAACCAGATTTCTAGCAGGATTGAATAGGGAGATTCAGTATGTGGTAGAGTTGCAGCATTATGTGGAATTGGAGGATATAGTTCATATGGCCATTAAAGTTGAAAAGTAACTCAGGAGGAAGAGCAGTAGCACCACATGTGCCATAAAAAGCTCTTCTAATTGGAGGGCTGATATAGGGGAGAAGGAGGAAAAATGACTACATTCCAAACCATTACTAGAACAAACATTAAACTTGGTATCTCATGGGATTAGAGGTAAATTTGATCCTTCTACTTCTAAGAATCGAGCTATTAAATGTTTTAAATGCTAGGGTAGAGGATACATGGCTAGCCAATGTCCTAATAGACGAGTTATGGTGTTGAGAGATAATGGTGAGATTGAGATTGACAGTGACTCAGATCATGAGTCTATGCCACCACTAGAAGATGTTGATGGAGAGGAGTATACTGTGCAGGGGGAGTTGTTAGCAACCGGAAGATCTTTGATTGTGAAGGTTATAGGAAAGGAAAATGTGCAATAGGAGAATATCTTTCATACTAGATGCCTAGTTCAAAATAAGGTATATGGTGTGATTATAGATGGTGGGAGTTGTACAAATGCTGCTAGCACAACCATGGTGGAAAAGTTGGGGCTTCCTACAATTAAACATCCTTGTCCTTTCAAATTGCAATGGCTGAACGATAGTGGTGAAGTTAAAGTTACAAAACAAGTGTTGATTTCTTTTAGCATTGGGAAGTATGGGGATGAAATACTGTGTGATGTAATTCCAATGCAAGCTACACACTTGTTATTAGGGAGGACATGGTGGTTTGACAAATAAGTGAAGCATGATGGATTCACCAACAAGTAGTCATTTGTATATGATCAAAAGTTTGATCCTTTCTGTCCTTTGAAACCTAGTGAGGCGTATGAAGATCAAATGAGAATACTGAAAGAGAGAGAGCAAAAGAAAATGAATGGTAAAAATAAAATGAGTACTATTGCAAAAGAAAAAGAGGGAGAATAGAAGAGAGTGAGTTGTAGAAATAAGTTGAGTGATATTATAGGGGAAAAAGAAAAGAGAAACAAAAGATTGAGTGATGAGAAAAAAATAGAGTGGAAAGAAAATCCTGATGAGAGACTTAGCGGGGTTAAGAATGCTCTATTTGCAGGAACAAAGAAATCTGTGGAGACGCATGAAAAGGCCAAGCTCAATATTGAGCAACAGAAGAAGCAGAGTACTAAACGAACCAGCAAAGGGGATCATCAAGTTCTATTTAAACCTGGAGATTGGGTTTGAGTATGCATGAGTCACAAGCAGTTCCCAGCATAAGGGTGATCAAAGTGGCTTCTAAGAGGCGAGGGTCCATTCTGAGTCCTCGAGTGCATCAATGATCACATTTATAGATTGGAATTGCTAAGTACGTATCCAACTAGTGCTAATTTTAATATTATTGATTTGAGTCGGTTTAATGTAGGCGATGATTTGAGGACAAATCCTTTTCAAGGGGAGGGAAATGATGACAATCGAGCTAGGAAATAGATAGCGAATCCTCTTGAGATGCTAGTAGGACCTATGACCCGATTTAGAGTTAAATGACTTAAGGACACACTCAATGGGTTAACCAAAGAAATTCAAGTTGAGGAGCAATGTTTGCATCAATCCAAGAATGAACCAAGAATAATTTAAGTGATTGGAATCTAAGATGTCCCGGAATGAAGACGATTTGAAAAGCTTTGTTGAAGAATCAAAGTTATTGGCGTGGAAGAAGGAAAGCTGCCGGTGTGGAGGAGAAAGGCCGCCGACTTAAATGGCCGGTGTGAAATTGCCTTACAGGCCAGCAAAGTAAGCCACTAGCCTAGGCGGTTGGCTTACTTCATACGTTGGCCTAAGGTGCATATAAGCCACCGGCTTTGAGTGCCAGCTTAGGAGAAAAGTAAGTTGGTTCAAGTAGGGTTTATTACCTTTTTGTTGTATTTTACGTAGAGGGTTAAATAGTCACTGGAACTCCATTGTAAGCAACTTTTTGACAATTGAAAAATCAAAACCTTTTTTCTTCTGTTCTTGAAGAATTTCGAACTTATCGGAATCATTTTATGGCATTCGTAACATTACTTATCAACCGATATTCCATCTCGATTGTAACGTAAACATCATACCAAGGTTCTTGCTTCTTTAGAAGCAATGGGTCGTGGTTTTTCCTTCATTCATGATCGATCGACAACTGTTCAAGTTTCAAATTGATCTTGGGTTTCAACACAGGTTGACAGAGTTTGTATCACTATCTTTGCATGTCTTCTTCTAACTCCTGCATTGCTTCACATTCTGTCTAATTTGTCAATTGCACCTTAACATTAGGAATCACTCTCCTCCTTAACACTTGTTTCTTAGCGTCAACTTTTCTTATAGGTCTTTCAATGGATGATAAGTCTAGTTGTACATGTAAAGGCTCTAAAGCCACTATAGGTATGGATTTGGTACAAACTTTCTCAACATAGATACATTGAATACATTATGTACCCTAGCCAAACTTGGTGATAGAGCCAACCTATAAGCAACAATACCAACTCTTTCCAGAATCTCAAAAGGACTCACATATCTTGGATTTAGTTTCCATCTTAAACTAAATCCGATTACCCCTTTAGTTGGAGATACCTTCAACAAAACCTTATCCCCCACTTAAAATTCCAAGGTGAGTTGCCATTTATTAGTATAACTTTTTTGGCGACTTTAGGCTAAAAGAATCTACTACCTTATCATTCTCATTTTATCTATAGCTTCCTACACTATCTCTAGCCCGATTATCCGTCTCTCACCAACTTTATCCCAATGTAAGGGAGATCTACACTTCCTACTATACAATGCTTCATATGGAGCCATCTAGATAGTGGCTTGATAGCTATTGTTCTATACAAATTCCATCAAGGGTAAGTGATCACTCTAATTACCCCCATAATCTAAAGCACATGCTTGTAATAGGTCTTCCAGAATTTGAATCGTCTTTTTAGACTACCCATCTGTTTAAGGGTGGAAAGCAGTACTAAATTGTAATTAAGTACCCAAAGCCTTATGTAGGCCTTTCCAGAACCTACTCACAAACTGAGCATCCCTATCAAAAGTTATAGTGGCCGACACACCATGTAATATGACAATCTCTTTGATGTATAATTGAGTAAGCTTCTTTAATCTATACTTCACCTTAATTGGTAGAAAATGGGCGGACTTAGTCAATCTATCTACAATTACCTAAATTGCATCTCATTTCTCCTTGGTTCTTGAGAGGGTTGTAACGAAGTCCATAGTTACATGTTCCTACTTCCATTTAGGTATAAGAAGTGGTTGTAACTCACTAACTGGTCTTTGGTGTTCAATCTTGAATTACTAGCATGTTAGGCACCTGGATACGAATTCTGCTATCTTCCATTTCATATTTCTCCACCAATAATCACGCTTTAGATCTTTGTACATCTTGGTGCTTTCGAGATATACCATGTATCTTAAGTAATGAGCTTCTTTCATAATCTCCTTCTTTAATTTTGTATCATTTGGAACATACTATCTCATGCCATATTTAACTACTCTTCCAACATTTGTATTAAATTCAATTATTTTACACAGTTCTATTTTTCTCCTGATCTTTTGAATTCCATGGTCTCCAATTTGTGTTACCTTAATTTGAAGGAGACTTGGTTGAATATAAAGAGTAGCCAACTTAGTTCCCACTTCATGTGTCACCATCTCTAATTCTAACTAGGCATGTCTTCCAATATCTATCTCTAAGAGGTGATTAGAGCTGCTATGTTAATTTATTTCTTCTAACTTAAGGCATTAGCAATAACAATTGCCTTCCTAGGGTGGCAATGAATCTCCACATCATATTCATTTATCAATTCCAGCCACCTTCTCTGCCTCATATTTAGATCCTTCTATGTGAATAAGTATTTTAAGCTCTTGTGGTCTATAGAAATTTTGTACTTCTCACCATATAAGTAATGTCTCCACAGTTTCAGTGCTAAGATCACAGCCACTAGCTCTAAGTCATGTGTAGAGTAGTTCCTCTCATATGGTTTCAGCTAATGAGAGGCATAAGCGATGATTGTTCCATTCTGCATGAGTACACATCTTAAACCTTGAGTCGATGCATCACTAAATACTTCAAATTCTTCCCCTATCTTAGGTAGAGCTAACACTAGAGCTATTAACAATTTCTCCTTCAGTGTTATGAAGCTATTTTCACACTTGTCATACCACATGAATCTCACCTTCTTTTGTGTCAATTGGGTTAAAGGAGTTGCTAGACGAGAGAATCTTTTCATAAAGCATTTGTAATAACTAGCTAGTCTTAGAAAGCTTTTGACCTCTATCATAGTTTTCAATTTGGGTCAATCAATAACTGCTTGTACCTTCTTAGGATCTATTGCGATGCCATCCTTATTTACCACATGTCCTAAGAAGGATACTTCTTCTAGCTAAAGCTCCCACTTGCTGAACTTTGCATATAATTTCTCCTCTCATAGTCTTTCCAGAATTGTTCTCAGATGTGTCTCATGTTCTTGCTCTTGGAATAGATGAGGATATCATCTATGAACACCATTATAAACTAATCTTACAAGTCTCTAAGCACTCTGTTCATTAGATCTATAAAAACAGTTGGAGCATTTGTCAATCCAAAAGGCATTATCAGGAATTCATAATGCTTGTATCGTGTCTTGAAAGCAGTCTTTTGTATGTCTTCTTCCTTGATCCTTAATTGATGATACCTCGATCTCAAGTCAATTTTGGAGAAGACTTGAGCTCTCTATAATTATTCAAATAGGTCATCTATTCTAGGGAGGGGGTACTTATTCTTGATCGTGACTCAGTTTAGCTCCTTTTAATCGATGTGTAATATCATGCTCCCATCTTTCTTCTTAACAAAGAGTACTGGAGCACCCCATGGCGAGACACTTGGCCTAATGAACCCATTATCTTACAACTCTTAAAGTTGGGTCTTTAATTCAGACAATTCTGTGGATGCCATTCTATAAGGCGCCTTGGATATTGGTGCCATTCCTAGTATCAAATCAATATAGGAATTCTATCTTTCTAACTAGCGATAAGCTTAGCAGGTTTTCTGGAAAGACATCTGCATATTCTTTCACAACATATACGTTTTTTAACTTCATAACTTGTCTGGTCTCCATTGATAATGTCGATATCCTACCCTCATCCCACAACTCATATGTAGGTAGAGTTGCAAGCCTCTGTATATTTAGCTTAAACACAATTGGATTTTCATTAGGAAAATTAAAACAAACCACTAGATTTCGACAATCTATAGTGGCATAATACTTAGACAATCAATTTATCCCTAAAATAATATCAAATTCCTCCATCTCTAACATAAATAAATCTGTTGGTATTTTCTATCCTTGTATTATAATTCCCACATCCCTATACATTTGATCTAATTTTCCTCTTACTCCAAAAGGAGTATTCACAACCATAGCATCATTCAGCGACACGGGTTTTAAACCATACATATGCATGAAGATAGGTGGTATGCATGAATATGTCACACCCATATCAAATAATACATAAGTTATATTTGAATTTATAAGTAGTGTACCTATAATGGTGTTTTAGTTCAAAGCACCCTACTACTATTGTTATTGTAAAGAAAATACATGTTTAGGTGCCCTTTGTCTTAATCTAGGGCGTTGAGGTCTACCTATTGGTCCTTTGGGTAGAGGTCTTACTGGTTGCTACGCTGAAGATGATTGGGGTACTGCACCTATCTAGTTATGGGTAGCACCACATTCAAAGGACCTATGCCCCCTTTGCTTACAAGTGTAGCAAAATGTCTGAGGAATAAATTTTTTATGCAATTTCTGCTGGGATGTCCTATCTTGCCACAAAAAAAGCGTACCCTTTTAAGCTAACAGCACTAATGCAGATCATGTGGTCCCAAACATTTAGGACATCTTCTTCTTGGTCCTACTTATGGCGGTGGAGGTAGTGCTAGAGGAGTTGGCCTAGTTTAAAGAGGTTTAGGCGTGAAATCCACAAGTCTAGCTTGATATACTGTTAGCCTCTTTCCTTTATCAGCGTATGACATATTAGAGGTAGGTCTTTTTCCCAAGGCAACTCTCGACCTATAGGACAACTGTTCCTTTATTCTCCTCCTACTCTGCTCTAAGAACTTAGCCTTATCAACAATCTCTGGATAGGTGGGTAATTAGAAGGATCTCACTTTATGCTAGAGATTAGGCTCCAAGCCTCTCACAAATCTTCTCGCCATAGAGGCATCATCAATACGAATAGCTTTATGCAAAAATTTAATCAAGCGGTTCAACTCCACTTCATATTCCTCCACAGTCCGGTTACCCTATTGGCAATTATAGTACTCTACCTCCAACCAGTCTTTGATACTACCGGGAAAGTACTTTTCATAAAATAACTCTCTAAACCTTTGCCACTAGATAGGAGCTACTACTAATTTGGACATACTAGTCCACCCATAATTGTTAAAAGCACGATTCTACCCATATGATTCTACGAGTTTACGATTTTAAGAGACCTTTCCGAGTTGACTCGGGTATAAAATCGTTTTCATTTAGACTCATGGTAGAATCACAAATTTACATGCAAAATCGGTAAAATCTTATGTTTTTAACCGAATTTACCAATTCTACATATTTTAGTCAAACAGGTTAAAAATTGAAAAACACAACTTAATTTTCACAAAATATAAATATTATTAGTTGTTTAAAAGATTGGAATTATAATATAAGGTAATGTTGATAGTAATACTAATAATAATGTTGGTATTGATGATGGAGATGACACTGATGATGATGATGGTAAAGAAAGAGTTAGGGATAATTTTGACTTTTGATGATGATAAAGGGGTTGGTGATTTTTTTTAACATTATGTTTTCTTATTATAATTTATGTTGTAATTCATTTTGTATTAATATTTTTATTTAAATTGTAGTTTTATATATTAGTTTAACAACTTATATTAATTTATTTGTACTATAAGTATATGATTTTTATTATAAATTGTAATTAAAATTTATATTAAATTTCCTTATTCCATTTTATATTTCATGTTTTTTTTTATGACTATAGTAAACATATCTATAGTTTTTTAAAGTTATTTTACATAGGTTATAGAAACTGACATTTCTATGTTTCAATTCTACATTCCGATTTTATAGATCCTCTGGCTTATCTAAGTATAATGATGAGTTTGACAATCTTGAGTCTACCAGCTACAGTTGACCCCTTCAACATAAATGCTGTAAATTTCACCTTCTTGTCTTTTGGCACCATGAAGGCCTCAAACGTCTTCTCAATTTCAGTGATCCAATTTTTAGCTTCTATTGGATCATCAACTTATGGATGAAATTCCTTAGCTAGTTAAACAAATTTGTCTAGTCCGCACATTTCCTGTACAGGCCCGGCAGGTCTCATGGCCTATTGCTGCTGCTGTGCCATCATCCTTACTAAGGCATTCACAATCTCCAACAGTTGAGCAATAGTGATGTTAGCTTATGTTGGAGCTCCCTGTCGAGGTAGTCCTAGTGGATACCTTTCCTTGGAGCACCTCTACCCCATCCAATATCAAATGATCCTTGTTTGGTGTTCCTTCAAGGAGGCATTCTATTTGTGGAGACAACTAAATAGCTTTAAGTTAGAGTTAGTGTAAGGAGTTTGTGGTGGTATACCTCTATGTATACTTATGTCTACACATATGTACAAACATATATAAATAAAATAGAAATTTAAAAGAAAGTACAACTAAAGATAGTAATTGAAATAAAATAAGTTATTATGCAAAAACAAGCATCCCACAATTCACCCACTCTTTATCTCTTACTGTTATATAGATTTTGATGCTTAATCCATGCAAAGATCATACCCTACTTTCTATTGATTTAAAACCTACACTTATTGATCAACAATCTAGTACTTAAGGATCTTCAAACCTCAACTCTATAGATTACAAACCTATACTCTATTGATCAAACCTAAGCTTTGATACCACCTAAGTTGCAACGCCTTAGAACCTGGAACGCTATAGCCTGCTACTAAGGCTCTAAATCTTCAATACAAATTCAACCTGTTCATATCCACTATAGAATAATATCATTTTAACTTCAATAATAGATATAAATGACTCTTAGGTGAATCATTTCAATCATCATTACTTTAAATAAATACATTGAACTCCAATCCCAAAATTAGGATAAATATATATCAACATATAATGGTCAATATAAATAAAGTCTAACAATTATCTCCAAGTTCTATGAAAATGACCCTTCATTATCTTCTACTTCACTCGTCCCTAGAGTAGTATTGATATTCTCCTCCATTCCCATCTTGATAACGATACCCTACGTTTCCACTCTCATTGTATTTAACATATTCATCATAATCACCTATAATTGAAAAATAATTTAGAATAAGCTTAAGCTCAATACATGAGTACTACATAGACATGCATGTGACACATTAACAACAATATCAACACACACATAGATGCATAAGAAGTACATAACAAAACATCAGGTTAATTATCTTTAATTAGCTAACAACTAACAAAAGGGTACTCATGACCCCATTACACATATAATATTTACATATATATAATCCTAAGTTGGAAACTACCACTGTAGGTCCCATTTAATCCTAATTTACCTTAAATCATTTTGGTATAAAGCTCCACTAGGGATAATGCAATATGTCGATCATCGAGGTACCCCTTAGGAATCTGCTACCTTTGGCTCCTAAGCCGAGCTAAGCACAAACAACACATGTAGTTAAATCTAATATACCATTAAAATTATTTAAGTACTATGCTAACAATCATAAACAACAAATACGATAAACACGTACCTGGAGAAGCTTTCTCACAATTATCTCTTGTGTCGCTAGGAAAGGGATATAAACCTGTCAAGTATAAAGGACTAAATTCAATTATATCTTGCAATTTAATCTAGATTCACTAATTGATTAACTATATCCTTATTGTAGAATTCCTTTCCTCGATGTCTTGTTATACGAAATTTGTAATTTAGAATTGTAATATAACAAAATGGAATTGATAGGAGAGTGTTCTAATACAACATGATCATGTAAGAGGCTATGTAGAGAAACATGGCTTAGAACACGCTAGTGGTTGTGCAACTTTTTGTGTAAATTTGTTATTTCAACATGCCTAAGTACATGACCGTGTATTTGGCCATGTAACTTTCTATCAATTTTTATAATTTGACACACCCAAGTACATGGGTGTGTCCTATGTCCATGTAACTTTCTATACACATTTGTATTTCTACACAAGCAGGTACATGAGCATGTACTTGATCGTGTACTACACTGTTCATCACAAATCCCTTTTTCCTCTTCTCTAATTTGTTCTCAAACCTAATTTCTACGAGTCTAAGTCTAATTGATCAACTAGCCTATTAATCCTAATGCATTATATGGGTCTTGTGCACTTACTTGGTTTGAAATTATGATCGAAATCCTCCAAGTGCTTGATCTTAGATTCATTCTGTCTCATTCCTTGTTCCAAGCTCTATCAACATATCCCCAATTTAACTTAGATCTATGAATCCATCATCAGAAATAAACATCTTGATGATTATAATCCTTACCTAATGAAATTGGGTTGGTCTTGTTGCTTTCCGTTAAGTCACTTTGTGGGTCTCTAAAAGTCTCTCTTAGGTTTTCAATGTGCCAATGAGGGAAAAGGGAAACACTAGGTCAAGAGACTTTTAAATACTCTAGCCTTGAAAAGACTAAACTACCCTCCATCTCTTTAACTATTTACTCATTTATCCTTGGTTTTATTTTATAATAAATAAATAATATTTATATATATTACGTGTATTTACATTAAAAGTATGGTAATACTCTTATATAAATTTATCCTTTTTTCTCTTAATATCTAGCTACTCCAATTTCACATACTCTTACATTATCTTAATATACAAATTTTCATTAAGCCAAATATAACATCAAACACACTTTTAACATCATATAACAAATTGATCAAATCACACATCCACATACTTATAGGTCAAATTTCCAAAATTCCCTATGCTTTCCCCATCTCTTACTTGACTTTTTCAATTCGATCAAAACTTAATATAAAGTCAAAAAACAACATTAGTTTCTATGGTTAAACACTTAAATCATTAATATACAAGTCTCAACTTACTTAAAACCTCTAGCAAACCTAAGGTAAACATGATCATAAATCCTATTCAACTTGTGATTTCACCAATTCAATATTTTTTCAACAAAAAACTTAGATATGCTATTGAAGCTAAGATTAGGTGCAAAAGTATATCCATTCATGTACATACAAGTTGTATACATGCTAAAATAACGCTAAAAGTTCACCAACTCATCCATGATACATAGACTTTATAGGAAAATCTTAATGAAAAATCCCTAAAATACTAACTTCAACTAGATGTACCAAATTATACAAAACTCGTATTTAAACATCATTTAAAGCTAAATAGAAAGCTTTAGAAGCTTTTAGAACTTTGGAAATCTAACTGAAATGGGAAAGAACAAAGCTTCCAATGGTGGTATCCTCACTTCTCTGGTGATATCCAAGTAGTAGTTTGTTATGCCTCTTTAATGGTAGAGATAGGTGTATGACATATAGGTAAGGACTTATATGATGGTTCTCCACTATGCAGGGGCTAGGCAGATACTTTTATGTGGTTGTGAGAAAGTCAAGAGAGAGAAGAGAGTGGCGGTTGTGTATAACTCAACATAAGAGGGAAGGATATGTCTAAGAGGGGAGAGGATGATCTTGAGAGCTATTACTTCCTTTAGTGTTTTGAGAGCATTTTTAACGAGATAAAAGGAAGGGGGAGAAGCTTTTGGTTACATTGGACATGTGTATACACTATTAATTTCAATTTTTACTTGATTGTTTAGGTTTATCTTGATTTGTTTGGATCCATTTTTACATCTTATTTTTAATAGGGTATATATTACACGTAAATTAGTGATATTCCCTTATGCTTCAATGATAAAAATTGCTTGAATACTGTAAACACTCCATTTTTTACCCTAATGATTAATAATGGTCAATTTTCAATTTTTTTATTTTTTACAATTTTTCTTCTAATTTAGCAAAAATAGGAAAAATATTCAAAAAATAAAATAAATAGGGAAAATATATCAATTTTGGAAAATAATTATAGAAATAATAAGAAAAGGAGTTAAATAATTTTTACAAATTTTTGGAATTTCAAAATAATAAAAAAATAAAAAAAATTACATTGTGTATATGCAAATTGCGTAAATAAATAAAAAAAAACGAGTAAGTGGGCTAGCCCAGCTGGTCCGAGCCATGACCGTGTGCACGAGGGAAGGAGGTCAGGTCGCGGGTTCGAAACGCGGGGGAAGCAGATTCCGCGTTTTGCAATTTTTTTGCCTCGCCCAAGACACGTGTCAGCTCGAGATTGGACGACACAAAGCATGCGCCCGGCACGAGATCTTCTTCTTCGTTCGAGATCATTGCTAGCGAGTGGGAGAAATGGAATCCGGCCGTTTTGATTCGTTTTTTTTTTTTACACAAATCCACTAAATCTTTCATTAAAACAAGATAAACATCATCCAAATGAAATCAAATCACAACAAAATCCCATATTTACACGAAGCAAAGGCAAATCTGAGGAGAGTTTTAATCGCAAATCCGATTCATCTCAATCGAAAGAAATCTGAGCTTATCCAGCTCAATTTCTAGTGTCTATAAATAGGAATCGAGGGGAGGAAGCCAGAACATGGATCAAAAGTGAGAAAAGGAGATAAAATATGAGAGATTGAAGCCTCACCGGAGTTCTTCAAGCCGCGATCGCCGACCAAGCTTTGAATCGCCACTAAGAGGCGTTTTTGGAAAAATTCACCACTACCATTGGATTCCTCACCCTCGAAAAGTTAGGAAACAACCTTTCAACCTCTTCTAAAGTCGCTGGAATGCCACCACCGAGGGCCTCTAATTGCCATGATCGATCTGACCTGATCTGACCCGACCGACACGACCCGCGCACTGTATCCGGACCCAAGTAAGTTGAATTTTCTGATTTTTTTATTTTTTATTATTTATTTATTTATTTTATTTTATTTATTTGTTATTTATTTATTTGTTCATTTGTTATTTGTTATTAAAAAATAATATTAGGAAAATGTTAGAATTTAGATTAGTTTTTTTTAGGTTTAGTTTATGATAGAATAAATAATAAAAGAATTATAAAAATCATAAAAAATGTTGGAAAATAATAAAAATAATAAAATAATAAAAAATAAAAATATATATATTAGGAAAAATGATAGAATTTAGATTTTTTATGTTTAGTTTAGGGTAGATAAAATAAATAAAAAATTAATTAATTAGAAAATAAAAAATAAAAAATAGAAAAAAAATTAAAAATAAAAAAATGTAATAAATAAATAATAATAATATTAGAGGTAGGTTAATCATAGCGAAATAAAAAAATAATTTTTATCACTTAGAAAAATCCTTTTCTTAAAAAATCCAAAATTGGTTTTTCCTTGAACTAATAGAGTAATCAAGCTTAGGCTTACATTTTTTTCCAAAAAATATTAAAAGGATAAAAACGTAAATCCGATGGTAATTTCGTAATTAAAATTAACAAACCCACTAAAGTTTTTCATGAAAAGCGAACTACGACTTGTTTGATCCTGAATAGCAGGTACGTAGGCACCCGTTTGGGGCAACTCTAAAACTGAATAAAAAATCATTTTCCATATTAGAATAAGTTGTTTTTAATCAATAAACAAAAATACAACAAAAAAAGCAAGCAAAATAAATAATAATAAAAGGCATTAGGATAGGGTTTAGATTTCTGAAGAATAAGGTGGTAACTTTAAGGTTTTAATAGGTAAGCCTCCGAGTCCAGAAACTCTGGTTTTTCCTTTCCTCTTTCACAAAAATGAAAAGAGGAGATTTTGCTGACTAGTTGTCCAAATTAGGATTAATCTGCTCAATTAGTCCTAATTTAATAATCTTTCCCAACTTCAGTTGGGTGGCGACTCCAAAATAAAATGAAATTCCTAGTTCAAGTCGAGAACTTATATTAGATAAGTATAGGGTCTAGTATAAATCGGATTAGGAATGAAGATGAAAAATAAAAAATTAGACTCGACAGGATGGCGACTCCACTAGGGACTATCCCTAGTAGGCTGGCCACCCGAATCTTCTAAAATCACTATTTCAAAAATGTCTTTTGATTGTTATATTATTGCTAACCTTTCAGGGGGTTAATGAAATTAGGGGTGTATGTATTTTTTACCATTGAGTCTACATGCATGTAATCGTGTGATTACAAACGGTCAAACCTGGGCTATCTTAGGACCTTAAGACGGGGGGCCATTGTGTAGGGTTTAGGCGAAGTGATATGATCATCGTTCGAGACTGATTAGGCTACCCCACCCAATGCTTCGATATGGCTTGAGATCTATTTCTTCGAGAATGCGGGAGGCCATAGAGCTTGGGGACCTATTAGAACCCATCTATCTGCATACATGAAGTCATGGGCTGGCAATTGATTAATGATGTAATACTTTTGTTCTGTTCCTAGAGTTTAGATACATTTTCCTGTAATAACATCATTTGTACTTTGTAAAAAAGTTTTTGTAATTGGGGATTTCTATTGTAATAGATGGTTAGTTCTATAGTCGACTACCTCCTCCGCAAAGAAATCCGGGTTTGCAAACCTCTTGGTCCAAAGTTGGTACTGGACCATTGGTTTACTCTATACAACCCTGAAGAGTAGGCCTTCATCCAACAAAAGATAAGGCCCATCCTTTCATTGATGAAGATAGAAATGAACTTACCTCTGATACAAGCTATCCTCCATCTATGGGAAGTAGAGCCCGCAACTTTCTTCATTGGGCCACATGAGATCACTCCCACTTTGGAAGAGTACACCCAACTTCTGTAGGCCCCATCACTAACTGGCGATGTGTATGTGCTAGATCTTGAGGTTGGGCCAGCCGGTATTTTCAATAGACTTCTAGGTATTCCCAAGACAGCAATCAACAAGGCCTTAGCAAACTGTAACGGATAATGTATATGGATGGACGAGTTAGAAGCCTGGTTCATAGCTCGGGAAGATGATGGGAATAGGAAAGACATATTATGCAAGGACCCCAAGAGCTACAAACAGAGGAGGGTGAGTGCTTTCATCCTGACAGCCTTCGCCACCACTCTTCCCTACCGGAACCTTTTATGTCCATTACAGAGTCGTAGAGCTGGTGGCCCAATTCTTGGAAGGGAAATCTTATATCCCAGCTTTACTGGCTGAACAGATCCGGAACTTGAACTTTGTCAAGAGGAAAGGCCACGGGATCCTCCACTCAAACATCAACCTCATCTTGATCTGGTTTATGAGCCACCTTAAATGTTTTGGGTTAAACCTAGTCCGAAAATCTTTAACCCAACAAGTGGACCTTGTGGACTCATGCATAGAAAAGATAAAACTCCCCGACGACCTTACTAGCTACAGTTGGGTGGAAGTGCTCAAGAGTTTCAGTGCTGACGACATCCTGTGGACAGTTAGATGGAGTTGCTACAACAAAGTCATCCTAACCTGCAGAAACCTTCAAGCCGTTCCTCTAATCAGTATCGGAGGATGTATAGGGTATCATCCAAACTCGATGGTCCGCCAGTTCAGTACCATTCAAGACATAGTTTATCGACCATCACTAGAAGCGATCATGTTCGAATACTAAGACCCAAATCTGCTGGTAGCCGAGAAGTTTGCCAAGCTGGCAGAAGTCCAAGCCCTATGGGAAGCCCGGATTGACAGCCAAAACATAGACCTCGAAGACCTGGATGGCGAAGTGGGCAAGCATCGAGCCACCGAGGATTTCATGATCTGCCAACTATATCAAACAGGGGAAAGGGCGTACTGAGTCTCAGATATCACCTAACCTGAGCCAGACAAGGTAGACCTAGAGTTAAGAACCTATTTGGAACAAGATAGGGCCTGGATAGAGGTATACTTTGAAGCTGCAAACTACAAAAAAGACATCTGGAAGGGTAAATTTAAAGAGTCTGATCAAAGGAACAAGGCCTTGGAAGCTCAGCTAGAGAAGACCCAAGCTAGAGTTAAAGAGCTGGAAGCTATCATGAGCGAAAAACCAGCGCCTACGCAATAGAAGAAGAAGAGGACTAGAAAATAGATTACCATTGTACTTTTTCATTTTTTTTCAAGTATTGAACTCCAAGTTTCCAATATTAATAAAAATAAAGTTTCAGTATTATATCGTTAATCAATTATTGGCCCTTTTATCTTAGCATCTATGTGATACATGCATCATATCTACATACATGCATTAAACTAAGAAAAATGCGCGCTAGGTTTCAAAGATAGCTCCCAAACAACCGTACCCTCCAAGGAGCCCAATCTGCACTCGCTCAAAGACCAAAATGGCAAATAGTGGCAACAACAATGACAACTGCAACAACACCAGCACTGACTACATTCCAAAACCCTAGGAAGAGGCACAAGAAAGAGGTATCAAGGGCAAAAAGAAAGAGAAGCTAAGCAACACCCTGATGCATTTTCCACCCCTCCAATAATCATTTAAGCAAGCAACTACCATTCAAGAGCCAAGGATAAGCAAAACCGACGTCAGCGACGAAGGCCTAACCTCTCGCTCGTCCAAGCAGCATCTGGCTCTTAACAATTGGTTCTATTATCCTATTGATAGCGCTAGGCCAACTCAAGGATAGGGAATAATTATTAAACAAATTTTATTGTGGTTGCTTTTCAAATTCAATAAATTGCAATTCATTCCTTTGTTTTTTGCTTATATATACATATTCTTGTCTCACTTTACCCGCAGATTCCCTACTATCGAACGTTAGGGACATTTCGCGCAAGTAAGTAATGAAAACACCGATATCGTTTCCAACCCTACTGGGTCAGCCGTTGGAGGCAATGTCCTTGACTACGGAATAATACAAGAAAATTGGCAAAAAAAATGAACAAAGTGGGATTTCAATGGATGAGCCGGTTGAGACAATAATGATAGGAATCAGCCTCCCACAAGACCTATCACCAAGGCCCAAGCTAAAGGTCTCCATAATTTAGTTTTGAGAATTTTGCTTGAGGAACCTCGTCTTGAGAAAACTAATCTATTTTCTACATCTCTACATTATGATTATAATGCATTTCAGCAGGCTTACTTATCAGTCCTACAAGATACTAAATCACCTATACTTTTGAGTGAGTCAAGATTCTCAACGGGGCCTAATTCAAAAGTATCTTGAAGACTGGCATCATGAAGACTCATTTCTTTATATATTTCTCCTTTGTATGGACTATTTTATGTTGTATTTTTCTTTTGGGACACTTTCATTTTATTGTAATTTCCATTTAGGACCAGCCACCTTAGAAGAGGCAAACTTGTAATTTTTGACCATTTTCTAACCATAGGAGTAGCAAGTATAAATACTTGCTTATAGCAGGGTTTGAGAAGGCCATTTTTTTTTTTCAGATTATACACTTCACATTTTCGTGAGAGGGCTTAGGGTTTCCCTAGTTCCAATTCTCTTATCAATTTCAATTTCCAAGAGTTGAGATTGTGGCGAGTGCAACAAGGGGATATTGTGAGTCATATCAATTCCTTCTTTGTTGTTTTTCATTTCATCTCTAGTCAGTCATATCTAGGGTTGAATTGGAAGTTTCTTGGTCAGATTTTTTCTTGCATTTTGTGATCAATTATCTTGTTTAAGGTTGATTACTTTAGTACTTGATATTTCATCTCATAGGTGGCGTGAATTTGTGCTTGTGTTGGAAGAGGATATATCATGGTTTTGGTGCTTTTCTTCTTCATATATTTCACGTGGAATTCACTTGATTTTATTGTTATTTAGTGAAGTTGATCATTAGTGGATGTTGATTGCATCTTTGAAACTTTGGATTTCATCAAATTTCCATTAGGGTTCATGCAAATTTTCATCCAATTGGACCGGTTTATATGTGAGTTGAGGTTTGTTTTCTTTAATTCATTTGATTGTGCTTGGACTTGGTTTTGAGCACATTAGTAAATCTAGGAAGCACTGAGAAACCTAAAAACCTCAAGATTGGGGCTAATTTGAGTGCTGAGCAAAAGCACGAGATAGCCGAGCTGTTAACTGAATATGCAGATGTATTCGCCTGATCATATGGCGACATGCCAGGACTAGACCAGTCAATAGCAGTTCACAAGCTTCCCACAAGGGAAGATGTCAAACTTAAAAAACAGAAATTGAGAAGATTTATACCTGACATCTTACTATAGATTAAAGAGGAAGTAAAAAAACTACTAGAAGTGGGATTCATTGAAGTGTTTAACTATCCGGAATGGGTAGCAAATATAGTCCCCGTTCTAAAAAAGAATGGGAAAGTGCGTGTATGTGTAGACTTCTGGGATTTAAACCAAGCTACGCAAAAAGACAACGTCCCTCTACCTCACATCGATGTCCTGGTAGAGAACACCGCAAGAAACCATCCCTTCTCCTTTATGGACGGCTTCTCAGGGTATAATCAAATAAAAATGGCTGAAGAAAATAAAACTAAAACGACCTTTATCACAACATGGGGAACTTTCTGTTAGAAGGTCATGCCTTTTGGTTTGCAAAACACCGGGACAACGCATTAGAGAGCTATGGTCGCGATACTTCATGACATGATGCATTGAGAAGTCGAAGTATACGTCGACAATATGATAGCCAAGTCTAAGGAAGAAGAAAGCCATGCAGTTATTCTGGGGAAATTGTTCAAACGATTGCGAAAGTTTCAGCTCAAGTTAAATATAGAAAAGTGCACTTTTGGGGTTACAACAGGCAAGTTGTTAGGGTTTGTCACAAGCCGATAAGGCATTAAAATTGACCTTGACAAAGTAAAGACCATATTGGAGCTACCCTCTCCACGTACTATCAAAGAGGTGAGAGGTTTGCTAGGAAGGTTGAATTATATAGCCCGTTTCATCTCACAGCTCACAAACAAATGCCATCCACTATTTCGTCTGCTAAAAAAGAATGCCACGGTAGAATGGGACGATGAATGTGAAGAAGTATTCAGAACGATCAAAGACTATCCTACGAATCCTCTAGTCTTGATAGTTCCAAAATAAGGGAAACCCTAATTCTTATACCTCACGATACTCCCTGAATCCATGAGGTGCATGCTGGGACAGAAAGATGAAGAGGAGAGAGAACATTCCATATATTATCTAAGCAAGAAATTCACAGACAGGGAACAGAGATATTCGGAAATAGAGAGGACTTGCTGTGCTTTGATTTAGGTCATGCACCGATTGAGGCAATACACCCTTTACTATCCCATCGAGTTGCTGACAAGACATGATCCTTTGAAGCACTTGGCAGAGAAGCCCGTTTTGTTAGGGAGAATCTCCAAATGGCAAATGCTCTTATCAGAATTTGATACCACATACATAAATCAAAATTCGATAAAAGGGTAATCTTTAGCCAACCAATTGGCAGAACACCCAGTTAAGGGAGATCCCTAAGAATCACAAGCCCAATTCCCTGATGAAAATATATTAACAGTGGAAGATGCACCAGCAAAAAACTATGGGATAGAACAAAGCCCTAAATGGAAGATGTTCTTTGACAGAGCTACCAACGTATTTGGTTGTGGGATCGGGGCAGTGTTGATATCACCAGAAGGAACACAATTCCCTTTAGCAACAAAACTCACATTTCTATACACTAATAATATCGTGGAATATGAGGCATGCATACTCGGCCTTAAAATGGCTTACCACATGGAAATCCGTGAATTAGAAGTGTACGGAGATTCTTCACTCATCATATTACAGACAAGAGGGGAATACAAAACTAAAGACCACAAATTGGTACCATACCATCAGCATTTAACAGAGCTAATCGTGAATTCGAAGCAATCACCTTCACATACATCCTGAGAACTCAGAATCAGTTTGCAGATGCACTCGCCACACTAGCATCTATAATTCAGATAATAGGGGGAGTCGAAGTCCAACCATTGAAAATAGAAATCAAAAGTCGGCTCGCCTACTATTTGGTAATCGAGAAAGCACAAGATGATAAGCCTTAGTATCATGACATCAATACTTTTCTCTAAGAAAGCAAATACCCTGAAATGGCTAGCAAAAATGACCAAAGAACACTCAGAAGGTTAGCAAGTAATTTCTTATTAAATATGCCTGTGCTTTACAAAAGATCGCCTGATACCACCTTGTTAAGATCTGTGGATAGAAATGAAGCGTGTGAATTGATGAAAGAAGTGCATGAAGGAGTATGTGGACCTTACATGAACGGCTACATGTTGGCCCGAAAAATCATGTGAATGGGCTACTATTGGTTAACCATGGAATCAGATTGTATCAAATATGTCAAGCACTGTCACTTATGTCAAGTTTATGTAAACCGAATAAATGCCCCATCTAAAGAACTTCATTCATTGTCTGCACCATGGCCTTTCTCCATGTGGGGAATTGACATCATCGGCCCAATCACTCCAACAGCATCCAACAGCCACAGATTTATATTGGTAGCCATTGATTACTTTACCATGTAGGTAGAGGCTTCATCATATGTCAGTGTCACAAAAGGGGTAATAGTTCGATTCCTAAAGAGGGACATAATAGCTCGATACGGAGTTCCTAAGTCAATCATCACCGACAACGGTACAAATCTCAACAACAAGTCGACGATAGATTTGTGTCAACAGTTCCATATAAACCATAGAAATTCAACTCCCTATCGACCTCAGATGAATGAGGCAGTAGAAGCAATCGACAAGAATATCAAAAGAATCATAAAAAAGATGACAATCACTTACAAAGATTTAGCACGAGATGCTGCCATTCGCCCTCATGGCTTATAGAACCTCAATTCGAACATCTACTAGAGTTACCACATATTCACTGGTGTATGGTACTGAGGCAGTCCTACTAGTTGAAGTCGAAATACCATCCTTTAGAATTCTATCAGAAGCGCAGTTAGATGAGTCAGACTGGGTAAAGAAGAGGCTTGATCAGTTAAATTTGATTGACGAAAAAAGACTCACTGCGTTATGTCACAACTAGTGTTACCAACAATGAATGGCCCGAGAATTTAACAAGAAAATGAGGCCTCGATGTTTTAAGGAAGGAGATCTGGTACTAAAGAAAGTTCTCCCGAATGCTCAAGATTCCAGGGGGAAGTTTACCCCAAACTATGAGGGCCCATACGTTGTAAAGAAGGTATTGTCAGGAGGTGCTTTGATATTAACTCGAATGGATGGTTCAGAATTAAGTGACCCCATTAATACAGATGTTGTTAAGATGTATTATCCTTAAGCAAGGAAATTAAGATTTTGCTAATGTTTATGAATGCCAATATTCAGTACAAATTTCGTTGAGTCTAGTTTTCATTTCTTTTACAAGCAAAGTTAATGTCTCTGAATGATCGATAATTCCAACCAATTCTCATTAAAACAAACATTCCTAAACACATTACCCATCACTTCACCAATGAATGATGAACATTGAAATGATGATGAATCCCAATAGATTTTGTGACATAATTCTACCTACTTTTGAGCATTAAACCTGGTACATTAATAGGATAATACTACAACCACAAGAGCCATGCGCATAAGGAAAGAAACACATCAAGAGCCTTAGCCTTGTTTTCAAGCTAGAGCAAGCAAAGGCGAAGCAAGCCAGCACAAAGGTTCGGTTGTTTGGTTGCTATCCACGATAAATTAGTAAGCATCTTAGAATAAATAACCATTATTCACATATTATAAGACATCTCTTATCAAGTCATTTGACTTGTTCGTTAGAAACATTTTCAAAAGCATACATTAATCAACCCGCAATGGGGCACTTTCCTAAACATTCTCTCTTAAGGTCAGCCCATGAGGGCACCTTTCGAGACATTTCTTCCTCAGGGTCTCAAGTCTAAGAAGACGCTTCCCACCATCGGTTAGTCAGCCCACAATGGGGCACTTTCCTAAACATCCTCTCTCAAGGTCAGCTCGTAGGGGTACCTTTCGAGACATTTCTTCCCCAGGGTCGTAAGTCTAAGAAGACACTTCCCACCATCGGTTAGTCAGCACACAATTGGGCACTTTCCTAAACATCTTTTCTCAAGGTTAGCCCATAGGGGCACCTTTCGAGACATCGCTTCCCACCATAGGTTAGTTAGCCCACAATGGGGCACTTTCCTAAACATCCCCTCTCAAGGTCAGCTCATAGGGGCACCTTTCGAGACATTTCTGCCCCAGGGTCGCAAGTCTAAGAAGACGCTTCCCACCATAGGTTAGTCAACCCACAATGAGGCACTTTCCTAAACATCATCTCTCAAGGTTAGCCCATAAGGGCACCTTTTGAGATGTTTCTTCCCACTATAGGTTAGTCAGCCCACAATGAGACACTTTCCTAAACATCCTTTCTTAAGGTTAACCCATAAAGGCATCTTTCGAGGCATTTCTTCTCACTATAGGTTAGTTAGCCCACAGAGGGGCACTTTCCTAAACACCTTTTCTCAAGGTTAGCTCATAGGAGCACCTTTCGGGATACCTATTTTTCAGGGTTGCAAGTCTAAAAAGGCGCTTCCCATTATCAATTAGTTAGCTCATAGGAGCACTCTTTGAATCTACCGATTAGTTAGCTCATAGGAGCACTTTTCGAATCTATCGATTAGTTAGCTCAGAGGAGCACTTTTCGAATCTGCCGATTAGTTAGCTTATAGGAGCACTTTTCAAATCTATTGATTAGTCAACTCATAGGAGCACTTTTCGAATCTACCGATTAGTTAGCTCATAGGAGCACTTTTCGAATCTATTAATTAGTTAGCTTAAAGGAGCACTTTTCGAATCTATTGACTAAGAGCACTTTTTAAATTTTGCTGATGTCGATTAATCAGCTCATGAGAGCACTCTTCGAAGGCAGTTCTCCCCAAACGGTCGCTAGTATAGCTAGACACTTCTGTTGATAGGTGGCCAGCTCATAAGAGCGCTTCCTGAGACAATCTTCTCTTTAAAGTTGCTAGTCCGATAAGACGTTTCCTATCATAAGCTATTCCACTCACAATAACACACCCCTAAACAATCCTTGAGATGTTTCCTATCATCGATTAGTCAGCCTATAGAGCACTTTTCGGGAGGATACATTACTTCAAATTGTTAGGTTGTTAAGACCATTCCCTAAGCAATACCAATCATCACAAAGCACTCGTGGGATTATTAGCTCATGGAGCATTTTCTTACTAAAGACCAAATTCCAAATAACCAGCCAAACCATGGCGTTGTCCATTCAGTTAAGAGGCCAAAAAATGGCGTCTTTCTTGTCTTTGTAGTTAAGTTTTCCAAACTTTACCACAAAGAGGGGCAGTTTTAAATACCCCATTTTTTACCCTAATAATTAATAATGGTCAATTATCATTTTTTTTCATTTTTTACAATTTTTCTTCTAATTTAGCAAAAATAGGAAAAATATTCAAAAAATAAAATAAATAAGAAAAATATATCAATTTTGGAAAATAATTATAGAAATAATAAGAAAAGGAGTTAAATAATTTTGACAATTTTTTGGAATTTCAAAATAATTAAAAATAAATAAAAATTCCATTGCATATATGCAAATTGCGTAAATAAATAAAAAAAAAACGAGTAAGTGGGCTAACCCAGCTGGTCCGAGCCATGACCGTGTGCGCGCGGGAAGGGGGTCAGGTCGTGGGTTCGAAATGCGGGGGGAAGCAGATTCCGCGTTTTGCAATTTTTTTGCCTTGCCTAGGACACGTGTCAGCTCACAATTGGACGATACGACGCACGCCCTCGGCACGTGATCTTCTTCTTTGTCCGAGATCATCACTGGCAAGCAAGAGAAATGGAATCTGGCCGTTTTGATTCGTTTTTTTTTTTACACAAATCCACTAAATCTTTCATTAAAACAAGATAAACATCATCCAAATGAAATCAAATCACAACAAAATCTAAGATTTACACGAATCAAAGGCAAATCGGAGGAAGGCTTTAACCGCAAATCCGATTCTTCTCAATCGGAAGAAATCTTAGCTTATCCAGCTCGATTTCTAGTGTCTATAAATAGGAATCGAGGGGAGGAAGCCAAAACACGGATCAAAAGTGAGAAAAGGAGAGAAAATAAGAGAGATCAAAGCCTCGCCGGAGTTCTTCAAGCTGCGACCGCCGACCAAGCTTCGAACCGCCACTAGGAGGCATTTTTGGAGAAATCCACCACCACCATTGGATTCCTCACCCTCGAAAAGCTAGGAAACAACCTCTCAACCTCTTCGAAAGTCGTCGGAACGCCACCACCGAGGGCCTGCAGCCGCTATGATCGATCCGACCCGATCCGACTTGACCCGCGCACCGTATCAGGACCCATGTAAGTTGAATTTTCTTATTTTTTCATTTTTAATTATTTAATTATTGTATTTTATTTATTTGTTATTTATTTATTTAGTCATTTGTTATTTGTTATTAAAAAAATAATATTAGGAAAATGTTAAAATTTAGATTAGTTTTTTTTTAGGTTTAGTTTAGGATAGAATAAATAATAAAAAGAATTATAAAAATCATAAAAAATGTCGGGAAATATAATAAAAAATAAAAAATAAAAAATAAAAAAATAATAAAAATATATATATTTGGAAAAATGATAGAATTTAGATTTTTTATGTTTAGTTTAGGGTAGATAAAATAATAAAAAAATAATTAATTAGAAAATATAAAATACAAAATACAAAAAAAATAAAAAAAATAATAGTAATAAAATGTAAAAAATAAATAATAATAATAGTAGAGGTAGGTTAATCATAGGGAAATAAAAAAAAATAATTTTTATCACTTAGAAAAATCCTTTTCTTAAAAAAATACAAAATTGGTTTTTCCTTGAACTAATAAAGTAATCAAGGTTAGGCTTAGATTTTTTTCCAAAAAATATTAAAAGGATAAAAACGTAAATCCGATGGTAATTTCGTAATTAAAATTAATAAACCCACTAAAGTTTTTCATGAAAAGTGAACTACGGCGTGTTTGATCCTGAATAGCAAGTACATAGGCACCCATTTGGGGCAACTCTAAAAAGAATAAAAAATCATTTTTCATATTAGAATAAGTTGTTTTTAATCAATAAGCAAAAATACAACAACAAAAAAAGCAAGCAAAATAAATAACAATAAAGGACATTAGGATAGGGTTTAGATTTCAGAAGAATAAGGTGGTAACTTTAAGGTTTTAATAGGTTAGCCTCCGAGTCCAGAAACTCTGGTTTTCTGATGGAAAAATTTCTGACATCGTCAACCTTTTCAAAACCCAATTTGGATGATTAACCAAATTGCCCACATTTTACTTTATGTCTTTATATCTAATAAAATTTGGGAATAATCTTACAGGTACAATTATACTTCTCCATGGGATGCCAAAATGTCCTACAACTTCAGTTGGACACAGAACATTTTTCAGGATAACAATCAAAGACCCACTGCGATTGTTCTCTATTCTGAGGCATTGGATCATGAAGACTTATGTTATTTTGTATCTTGTAAATGTTTATTGAACTATTTTGTTTGTATTTTGGTTTTGGGACACTTTTATTTCTTTGTAACTTTCATTTAGGGTTAGCCACCTTAAAAGTGGCAAACTTGTAATTTTGAGCACTTTTTAACCCTAGGAGTAGCAAGTATAAATACTTGCTTAAGAGAGGGTTTGGGAAGCTAATCATTTTGCAGAATATACACTACAATTCATGTGTGAATTAGGGTTCATACCTTGGTTCCAAACTCTTATCAATTTTAATCCCAAGAGTTGAAATTGTGGCGAGTGCAACATCTTGAAATTGTGAGTTATATCAATTTCATTTTGTTGTGATTTCTTTTCTTCTCTAGTGTGTCATATCTAGGGTTGAATTGAGATATTTATTGGTCAGAAATACATCTTATTTTTCATGAATTCTTGTGCTTATTTGAAGTATTTATCAATTCTATTCGGATCATCATTGAAGATTTCCCCTAGAAAACGTGTTCTTCACTATTTGAAAGGGATTATTTTTGTTACGGTTTTCTTTTGAAATTGAAGTTTATTTGCATGGATTACATGAAATTAGGGTGTTGTTAGAAGTTATTATGATTGTGGAATTATAATTATATCATTCGATGTTTGGATTTCATCATATCTTACTAGGGTTCACGTCATTTTCCCTTTGGTTGGAACCGGTTTGCCTTGACTTGAGTTTGGTTTTTCTTAAGTCTTTTGTATGTGCTTGAACTTGGTTTTAAGCACATCATCTTTTTGGTATCAGAGATATCTAATTTAGATACTTAAGATTTATCACATCCTCATTGGAAGAATTGGTTATAAACATTGAGAATTGACACTATTGTTCATGTGATTGAGACTAGTTTGATTCACATTGTTTATTTGTCTTTCAAATTGGTTTTTGTATGTGCTTAATCTTGGTTTTAGGCACATCATCTTTTTGGTATCAGAGAACATCTTGAGAGAAGGGAATTGTTTGTATTTGATTTCGTGGAATTGATCATCAATTAGGGTTGATCAAGTGAAAACCGCAAATTGTGTTGTTGTTGTTGTTTTGAGATTTCGAAATTACCTTGGATTGGGATTTGATTTGCTGATTGTTGGAGTTGGTTTGGGAAGGTTATTGCATCATTTTGTGGTCACTAATTTACGTGGAAGAGAAGAAGTACAAAGTAAAGTTTACTTTAGCAATTTTTTGAACTTGCAAAACTTACCAATTCTTGCCGTGACTAGCTTGTGGCGTGAAGAGGTTGTGTAGTTTGTTGTTTTTGATTTCCATTGTGATACGAACCACGCCAACCCGTGACAAAACCCAATACCAATACGTTCGGAAATTCGTTGCCTAAGACACCCAAACACCTAAAGTGGAAAACCACGACCCGTTGTCTATAAGCGAGACAAGATGATACGAACCACGCCAACCCGTGACGAAACCCAATACCAATACGTTCGGAAATTCGTTGCCTAAGACGCCCAAACACCTAAAGTGGAAAACTGCGACCCGTTGTCTATAAGCGAGACAAGAACCTTGGTATAAAAGTGAAGACGCCACAATCGGGATGGAAGACCGATTGATAAGTCGGGATGAACGCCACGGAAATCAATCCGATAAGTTCGATTTAGTTCTTGAAGAACCAAGAGAGGTGCCTCTCAAAAGTGTTTAATGTTCAAAGATGTCTAATCTAAGTTGTTCTAAACCCTAGGAGCTTTTATACTAGGGTTACAATTCGTGTAGAAACAAGTCCAAAACGACGTAGTTTAGTTAAGTGACATAAAAACGCGAAACAGAACAAGCTGGCCGACAGGGGATACACGGCCTGTGTACACGCCCGTGTACTTTGGCCGTGTACTTGTCTGTGCAACTTCTGGCAACATACACGCCCGTGTACTTTGACCGTGTATCTTTCTGTGCAACTTTTGGCAACATACACGCCCGTGTACTTTAGCCGTGTATCTTTCTGTGGATTTTCTTGACTCCATACACGGCCGTGCCTTTTAACCGTGTATCTAGCCGTGTATGATTCTAGGCAATCTTGAGAGTCCTACACGGCCGTGCCTTGAAAGTACACGCCCTCTTCAACCCGTGTCCGGTGTGACTTGTATAAGAGCAAGGGTCTTCCCATGGTTGTTCCAATCCGTTCCAACTTCATGATTGACCCAATCCTTCTCGACTTCATAGACATCCTTTATCAACCCGTTAAGTGCTTCCTTGAGTCGTTTTGCTCGATTTCTTATGATCGGTCCAGGCGGCATTTCAAGAGGATCCACATTTCTTCTTCCGGCTTGGCTCTCATCTCGGATCTCATCATTCCCCTCCTCTTGAAAAGGATTTGTCCTCAAATCATTTCCTGCATCAAATGGACTCAGATCAGTAACATTAAACGTGACACTTACTGGATACTTACCTGGTAAATCTTTCTTGTATGCTATATCATGGATGTATTCAAGAATTTGAATTGGTCCATCGCCTCTAGGAAGTAATTTAGATCTACGCTGTACGGGAATCTGCTCTTTGTGCATGTGATCCCAAATCCAATCTCCAGGTTCAAAAACAACTTGTTGACAACCCTTGTTGGCTTATTTCACATACTACTCCGCTCTTCGCTCAATATTTAGCTTTCTCACGAAATCTGTCTTAAAATCAGCATCAAAACTCACAGATTTGTTAAGTGGCAATGGCAATAAATAAATAGGAACCAATGGTTTAAAACCATACACAATCTCAAATGGTGAACAATGAATAATGCTATTTAAAGCCCTATTACATGCAAACTCCACAAATGGTAGATAATCCTTCCAAGTCCTAATGTTCTTCTCTATGATTGCCCCTAACAATTGAATTAACGTCTTATTAACCACCTCAATTTGCCCATCAGCTTGTGGATGACGGATAGTCAAAAACATTCGTTTAGTTCCCAACTTTTCCTACAAGACTCTCCAAAAATGACTCAAAAATTTCTCATCTCGAATACTAACAATGCTCCTAGGTATACCATGCGGATGCACTACCTCTCTAAAGAACAAATCAACAATGTGTATAGCATGATCAATTTTATGACAAGGACTGAAATGAACCATTTTAGAAATCCTGTCCATAACCACAAAAATAGAATCTCGACCATGGCTAGGCTTAGATAATCCTAACACAAAATCTATGGACATGTCTATCCAAGGCTCATGAGGAATGACACTATACTCATATAACCAATCTAAGAAGTCATCTAAGCAAGGAATAGTATGATGATACTTTACTATGATGTTGTTGCTGGCGCGGCAGTCAACACGCATTCTCCATGTCCCATCCTTCTTAGGCACCAAAATCACAAGCACTGCACATGGACTCATGCTCTCCCTCACATACCCCTTCTCCATTAATTCTTCAACCTGCCTTTGGAGTTCCTTTGCTTCCTCCGGGGTGTTCCTGTAAGCTGGCTTGTTTGGAATCGATGCTTCGGGTACAAGGTCAATCTGGTGCTCAATACCATGAACAGGTGGTAACCCCTTTGGAATCTCCTCAAGAAAGACATCTTCAAAGTCCTGCACAAAAGACACAACCACACTAGGCAAAGAGTTAGATAATTCGTTAGTAGTCAAACATGTTTCCTTAAAAACCAGAAACAACATAGGTTGCTTCATCACTAACGCTCTGCTCACTACACTCGCTCTTGCCACACAACTCTCCTTTTGCAAGGCTGCCCTCTCCTTTTCACTCACCACCAAAGTTGATCCCCCTTCAACTTAGCCTCTCACACTCTTTCCAGCCTTCCTCCCCTTTTCCTTTTGATCTTGACTTTTATATTCCTTTTTCTTCTCATTGTCTTTTGCTCTCTCACTCTCACTCTGCTTTTCACTCACCTTGTGTTTTGCAAATGACTGTTGCAGCTGCAACTGATCCTCATACACTTGTTTAGGTGTTAAAGGTTTAAGATTAAAGCTTTTCCCTTGGTGAACAAGCGTATACTTGTTAGAAAAGCCATCATGAACAACCTTCCTATCAAATTGCCATGGCCTCCCCAACAACACATGACATGCTTGCATTGGCACTACATCGCATAACACCTCATCCTCATACCTACCAATGCGAAAACCAATCAAGGCTTGCTTACTCACCTTAGTCTCACCACTATCATTCAACCACTGTAATTTATATGGACTAGGGTGTCTAACAGTTTTGAGCCCCAGCCCCTCAACAATAAAATTGCTCACTACATTGGTGCAACTTCCCCCATCAATAATCAAACTACAAATGTGATCTCCTAGATAACATCTAGTATGAAATATATTTTCTCTTTGCACCTCTTCTTCTTCCTTCACCTGCACATTCAAAGCTCTCTTCACTACCGCCACTAGCCTTCCCATTGCAGGCTCCTCATCATCACTAGCATCCTCTAATGGTGGCATATCATCTTCTTCACTATCCCCCTCAGTCTCATACTCACCATCATCACGCAAAATCATCACACGCCTATTTGGACATTGACTAGCAATATGGCCTCTACCTTGACATTTAAAGCATCTAATGTCACGATTTCTAGAAGTAGAAGATTCAGGATTACCTTGATTACCAGAAGTAGAACCCGCTTGCCTCAGCTCTCCTTTTGGTTTAGTGGGTAAAGGCTTTTCTTCTTTCTTCCATTGATTAGTCTTCCAAGTGGATGAACCATTACCCTGTTGAAATCGTGCACTACTACTACCCTTCCGCTTGTGCTGGTTCTCAACCTTTATAGCCATGTGAACCATATCCTCCAATTCTACATAATGCTGCAATTCAACCACATTTTGGATTTCTCTATTCAACCCAGCAAGGAATCTAGCCATTGTAGCCTCTCTATCCTCTTCTACATTCGCCCTAATCATAGTGACTTCCATCTCCTTGAAATACTCATCCACACTTCGGCTTCCCTGCCTCAGAGTTTGCAACTTGTTGTGCAATTCACGATAGTAATACGCAGGTATAAACCGCTTTCTCATCACTCTCTTCATCTCTTCCCTAGACTCAATAGGTGGCTCGCCACTCCTTCTATTCAACATTAATTGATCCCACCACACTATAGCATAATCTGAAAATTCAATGGCAGCAAGTTTCACCTTCTTTCTCCCACTATAGTTGTGACAATCAAACACCATCTCCACCTTTTTCTCCCATTCTAAATACGCCTCGGGATCATTCTTCCCTTAGAACGGAGGAATCTTCATCTTTATGCTACTCAATTGATCATCCTCTCTATTCCTATCTCCTCTATCTTCCCATTCTCTAGTTCCTCTATTTCGACCACTATAACCTCTATAACTCCCAACAGAAGGCTCATACAAATCATCATCCGTCATTTCATCTCTACCCCTCGGTACTCTCCTAGAACAACTCTCCCTCTTACGCCCTTGGAATACATTTGTGGATTGCTCTAGTCTTTGCTCTACCGTCTCATGAATTTGTTCCATTCCCTCTTGGAACATCCTCTTCATTTCTCCCCTCAATGCCTCAATTACTAACCTAGCATCAAACCTTCCCCTCTCACCTTCCGGAGAATGTTGTCTCGACATAGTTCCTGCGGAAAAGATTAGTACAACACAAATATATATATGATCAAACCTCACGATACACTCCCTTACGTGTTTCGCTCAAATGATGATATCACACAGTCACTCGTGTATTCTCACAAACAACGATGATATCACTCACCAATTTCCTTCCGTAGAATTCAAAACCAACTCTAGGGTTCGTAAAATTTTCCTCTATTTTCTATCCAAATTTTTTTTTTTTGGCTTTTGATCACGTTTCTCTTTTCTTTTCTTTTCCCTTCTTTTTTTTTTTGTCGTGACTTTTTACTTTTTTTTTTTTTTTTTACAATCAACTAGTAAATACTACACTATCAAAAGACAATTAATATTGTGGAATTGAATGCTAACAATGGATATGAACAATTGGAGTTAGGGTTTTTGATATTACCTTCCTCAACCGAACTTGATGTTTTGACAAACCTAAGCTCTGATACCAAACTGATACGAACCACGCCAACCCGTGACGAAACCCAATACCAATACATTCGGAAATTCGTTGCCTAAGACGCCCAAACACCTAAAGTGGAAAACCGCGACCCGTTGTCTATAAGCGAGACAAGAACCTTGGTATAAAAGTGAAGACGCCACAATCGGGATGGAAGACCGATTGATAAGTCGATGAACGCCACGGAAATCAATCCGATAAGTTCGATTTAGTTCTTGAAGAACCAAGAGAGGTGCCTCTCAAAAGTGTTTAATGTTCAAAGATTTCTAATCTAAGTTGTTCTAAACCCTAGGAGCTTTTATACTAGGGTTACAATTTGTGTAGAAACAAGTCCAAAACGACGTAGTTTAGTTAAGTGACATAAAAACGCGAAACAGAACAAGCTGGCCGACAAGGGATACACGGCCTGTATACACGCCCGTGTACTTTGGCCGTGTACTTGTCTGTGCAACTTCTGGCAACATACACGCCCGTGTACTTTGACCGTGTATCTTTTTGTGCAACTTTTGGCAACATACACACCCGTGTACTTTAGTCGTGTATCTTTCTGTGGATTTGCTTAACTCCATACACGGCCGTGCCTTTTAACCGTGTATCTAGCCGTGTATGATTCTAGGCAATCTTGAGAGTCCTACACGGCCGTACCTTGAAAGTACACGCCCTCTTCAACCCGTGTCTGGTGTGACTTGTATAAGAGCAAGGGTCTTCCCATGGTTGTTCCAATCCGTTCCAACTTCATGATTGACCCAATCCTTCTCGGCTTCATGGACATCCTTTATCAACCCGTTAAGTGCTTCCTTAAGTCGTTTTGCTCGATTTCTTATGATCGGTCCAGGCGGCACTTCAAGAGGATCCACATTTCTTCTTTCGGCTTGGCTCTCATCTCGGATCTCATCACATTGTGTAATTCTGAATTGGTGGAGTACAATTTGCGGATTGCATTGGTTTTGATTAGTAAGGAATTATTTGAATTCAAAACATATGCAATTAAGTTGTGGGAGTTAATGATTGCTATTTGAATTTGAATTCATTGTTACCAATTGAGGAAGGCTTGCAATAAGTGAAGTTGTTTGAATTTCAAATTGAAAGTTGCTACCTATTGTGGGATTCGGAATTCATTTTGGGAAAGTCACTTATTAGTCTTTTGTTTTCATTATTTGCCGTAGAAGTTGAAGTCTACTTGTACTTAATATCCATCTTGTTGTTGCCGTTGAAGTAACACATCATTATTGTTGTTGTTGCTTGTGTGTTGCCGTGGAGTGACTTGTGGAAATTAAATTTGTTGCACCGTGTAATTGTGGCGTGTTGTGGAGAAGAGTATTACACGTGAGTTGCAATCATATAATTGTAACATTAAGTGGGTTTGTTTGTTTGTCTTTTGTCGTTGCTATTGTGTGGAGTTTAGGGAAGCATAGTAGTGGAAGTGTGTACCCTTGAATCAAATTGTTTTGAGGAACAACATACGAGAATCTACAAATATGTCTAATGATAGTGTGAATGGGGGATTGGGTGAAGAAGCCAATAGCCAGGTTGGTGGAGGTCATGGTCGTAATGTGGCAGGCAGGAGAACTTTGGAGGAACAACTTCAGGAGCTTACTACTATAGTTGCTACACTGGCAACTAGAGTTGATAGGATGACTTTACCACAACCACCAGTGGTAAACCAACCAGCACCACCTCAAGTAGCTCCACAAAACCCTCATCGAAACAGAGTAGTGGGAGAAGGGAATTTAAATAGAAGGATGGGTGAGGAGCATCTTCCAAACATGGAAGAAAGGGATGACAATTTTGGGGTAAACCTAAATCAGAATAGGGATTTCAGGCCACCTCAGGGTTTATAGTATGTGAAACTACAAATGCCATCCTATGATGGTAAGGGATCAGCGGATGGATACTTAGACTGGGAGGATAAGGTCGAAGGTCTCTTCGAATGTTATGAGATCGACGACAGTACCAGGGTCAGATTGGCTGCTGTTGAATTTGTAAGGTATGCTGCACTTTGGTGGAAGAATCTGATCATCAATAGGCGTTGGGATGGAGAGGCTGAGGTTCAGACCTGGAGGGACATGAAGAGGTTGCTAAGGAAAAGGTTCATTCCTGAGCACTACAAACAGGAGTTATTTATGCGATTGCAAACCTTGAGGCAGGGGGGTAAAACAGTGGATGATTATGTGCATGAATTTGAGACCCTTATGATTAGGTGTGGGTCTGTAGAGCCTCCGGAACAAACTATAGCACGATTTTTCTCAGGTCTAAAATATGATATAGCGTGTATTATTGAGCTGCAGCGCTATACTGCACTTGATGAGGCTATTCAGTTGGCCTTAAAAGTAGAGAGACAGAGGAGGTCCAACTTCTTTAGGGCTCCAAGCAGTAGGCCCAATACTGTTAATAGACCCATCTCAGCTGACAGTCGATCAGGAGGAACAAAGGAGGTAGGTGAGGGAGTCAAAGCAGTGGACACTACTACTCCAACCATTATAAGAGAAAACTTACCCACTGGGAAGGGTAAAGAGGTCATGGCACCAGAAACGAGGCAAACTGTTCTCGGATCTACTAGTGGGAAAGCGCGCCAGATAAAATGTTTTAAATGCATGGGATTTGGGCATATGGTTGCACAGTGTCCAAATAAGAGGGTGATGACTGTTATGGAAGACATTGGAGAGGATATTGAGGATGACCATGATCAGATTGAGCCTATAGAACTACCAACAGCACTGCAGGAATATTATGATGATCAGAATGCAAATGCGCCTGAGGAGAATACAGGAGGGAAATATCTACCCCTTAACGTGTTACATAGGGTTTTATCCACATCTCCTAATACCAGTGATATTCAGAGGGAGAACATATTTCATACCTCTTGCAGAATCAGAGGTAACCTTTGTGTACTCATCATCGATAGTGGTAGTTGCACGAATGTTATATCTGCTGCACTGGTAGACAAATTACAACTGTCTACTATACCACATTCTAGTCCTTATCACTTGCATTGGCTGGATAATAGAGGTAGCATGCATGTTACCCTTAGGGCAAAGGTTCCTATGAGTGTCGGGCAGAACTATCATGATGAGATCCTTTGTGATATAGTTCCTATGCATGCATTCCATTTGCTGTTGGGTCAGCCTTGGTTGTATGATCGACGGGTGATACATGATGGGTTTGAAAATACCTATATGTTCAGCATGGGCGAGTCACACATAGTTCTATTATCGATGACTCCATCTGAGGTCCAGGGTTTTCAGAAACAGATCAGGAATCCATCCACTACCATGGTTAGCCGGGAGAGCAAAACAACAGAGATCCTAGGGTTCAGTTCCACAACTGATCCTCTAGATTTGAGGGCAAATCTTTTAGAAGCCCGAGGAGATGATGGGAAAATTTCTGACATCGTCAACCTCTTCAGAACCCAATTTGGATGATTAACCAAATTGCCCATATTTTACTTTATGTCTTTATATCTAATAAAATTTGGGAATAATCTTACAGGTACAATTATACTTCTCCATGGGATGCCAAAATGTCCTACAACTTCAGTTGGACACAGAACATTTTTCAAGATAACAATCAAAGACCCGCTGCGATTGTTCTCTATTCTGAGGCATTGGATCATGAAGACTTATGTTATTTTGTATATTGTAAATGTTTACTGAACTATTTTGGTTGTATTTTGGTTTTGGGACACTTTTATTTCTTTGTAACTTTCATTTAGGGTTAGCCACCTTAAAAGTGGCAAACTTGTAATTTTGAGCACTTTTTAACCCTAGGAGTAGCAAGTATAAATACTTGCTTAAGAGAGGGTTTGGGAAGCTAATCATTTTGCAGAATATACACTACAATTCACGTGTGAATCATGGTTCATACCTTGGTTCCAAACTCTTATCAATTTCAATCCCAAGAGTTGAAATTGTGGCGAGTGCAACATCTTGAAATTATGAGTTATATCAATTTCATTTTGTTGTGATTTCTTTTCTTCTCTAGTGTGTCATATCTAGGGTTGAATTGAGATATTTCTTGGTCAGAAATACATCTTATTGTTCACGAATTCTTGTGCTTATTTGAAGTATTTATCAATTCTATTCGGATCATCATTGAAGATTTCCCCTAGAAAACGTGTTCTTCACTATTTGAAAGGGATTATTTTTGTTACGGTTTTCTTTTGAAATTGAAGTTTATTTGCGTGCATTACATGAAATTAGGGTGTTGTTAGAAGGTATTATGATTGTGGAATTATAATTATATCATTCGATGTTTGGATTTCATCATATCTTACTAGGGTTCACGTCATTTGCCCTTTGGTTGGAACCGGTTTGCCTTGACTTGAGTTTGGTTTTTCTTAAGTCTTTTTTATGTGCTTGAACTTGGTTTTAAGCACATCATTTTCCCTTTCCTCTTTCACAAAAATGAAAAGAGGAGATTTCGCTAACTAGTTGTCTAAATTAGGATTAATCTGCTCAATTAGTCTTAATTCAATAATCTTTCCTAACTTCAATTGGGTGGTGACTCCAAAATAAAATGAAATTCCTAGTTCAAGTTGAGAACTTATATTAGATGAGCATAGGGTTTAGTATAAATCGGATTAGGAATGAAAATGAAAAATAAAAAATTAGACTCGATAAATACTATATTTTGTTTTTTAGGACCAATTGAAGAATATGATTAAAATGAGCTTAGAGTTAAATGCTTAGCATGGTTTTAGCAATATCATAAATTTCAAAGGAATTTTGGAGCTAAAGATATAAAGAGAGAAATCAAACCTAAAAAGACTCTTTTTAGGGATGACATGCCTTATTAATCCACACATTGTTGAAATTTAAGTTTAACTTTATTAGTGAAGGGATAAGAATGACATTGAAATTTTTTATATTTGTTTCCATTTTTTTTTAAGATAGACTTGATAAATAGGAAATACCTATTAATATAGGATTTGGATATATTGATATATTCCTTTTTTTAAAAGAAAAAAAAACTATTAATAAGTATTAAGTAAGTTTTATTTTAGGAAAACGTACAAGAGGACATTCATCTACTATTTTATTATTCCTTTCTATTTCTTTTTTTTTTCCATTAACAAGAGTAGCTAAATTTCTTCTAGCCAAATAATAATTGCAAGTTTTGATTATCCAAGAATAGTGAGATTTGATTGATTCAAGTTCCTTTCCTTCTTTTATTTTCTTCTTCTTCTTCTTTTTTTTTTTTTTTTTTGCCCAAAAGAGAATTGATATTAGATCTTAAAAGCATCAAATACATCAACAATCTCCTTACAGCTAGATACATCACAAACATGAGAAGCATCTGACAAAAGAATAGTTTCTAAGGCAATGGGAGGTTAGAACACCCAATTGCTAGGACATGTCTTCAAAGAAGTTTGGTAGCTAACCAATTCACTACTCTATTGGCCTTATGCTTGATTAACTTGAATTTAACTAACTTAAAGTTAGGCAAAATATCTTCCATATCATAGGGAAACGTGCAAAGATGCCATGGTGCATTTATAAGATGCAATAAAGTCTCATAAACATTTGCATAATCTAGCCTAAACATAACTTCTTCCCATCCTCTCATATAAGCATACCAAGCAGCTTCAACAACAACCATAAACTTAAAAATTTTTGGTACACTAGCTAAACAAAGCCCAGAGCCACCACCATAAGGATAGCCTTAGGAATTTCAAGCTAAAAATTTGGTAGCCGCTTCACTTGTAGTTGGGTCTAAAGTACCATCAGAATTTAATTTAATGCATGTACCTTTTAGGGCTTCCCAATGTGTATAAGATCCGCTATTGTGTTGTTATGTCTGGAAGATGGTAGATTGATAACAACCTGCTCTTGCCTCAATATTGTTAGACATGGTATCTTGTTGAAGGTGTTGGTTATGGGCTATTGGAGACACAATCAGCTCCCCTAAAGCTACTTAGTTGCTATTGCCATTTAAAAGATCGAGAAGCATACACTAGGTAATTGCTTAAATAGATGGACAGTGGGAAGAAATATTTGCATATGATGCATGTCTCAAATTATTGATAGAGTTTGAGGAATTTCTATAAGATCCAAATTGCTTGTACCCATTCACATTCCTTAGTTGGTTAGCATCCCTAGCTCTTATAATGTTAATTTTAGACAAAGCACTTTTACGTTATTTTATCACAGCAATCATATTTAAACTCTTTGAATTAAAGATTGCCTTATAGTTGGCCTTCCAAACACACCACATCACCATGCACAGCCTTGCAAATAATTCAAGAACCTCCTACTTATTTCCAACAATGCCATCTAAACAAGACCTTAGCTAAGCATCTAACATAGAGACCTTTCAACATCAATCCATATTCCCAATGTGGCAAACCACACTAGCTTTGTCCATAAGCAATATAACAATAAATTTCAATCGATTCATTCCATGAACAAAATTTACAACTTACGTTATCAACAATGTGTCTTTTCATAAGGTTGTAGTAGGTAGACACCGCATTATTCAAAGTTCTCAAAATGAGGTTCTTTACCTTTGGTAAGCAAGTATAGAGCCATACCTAATTCCAAATGGCCCTTTTTACCTGATGTGAGGAGGAAGCACCCAAATTAGCTTGATGCATACTACAACTGATGAAGTTGTAAGTAGAGCGCATGCTACATTTTCCTATTATTTTGTGTGGCCGAATAAGGCGATCATTCATGCTTGAATGGAAAAGTGGTATCTCTAGAACTTTAAATTATCAAGATAATATATCTCTAATTAGAACTTTAAATCCATAATTATTTTAATTGTTTTCATATTTATGGCTAATAGCATGGTTGATTATAAGAAAGATATTCAATTTATGTTATGGAGATACGTAATCTTGTCTAAATAAATCGAGCTTGTGTGTCTATTGACTAAAATTTATGGTCTCTCTAAATTGATAAATTAAACCTTAAGAGCTTGTTTAAGACTATTTAGTCTATAAGAGAAATAATCAAAGAGTAATGTTTTGATTGTTGAGAAAGTAAAGAGAGATAAGTTATTAAAGCTTGTTAATAACTATAACCAATTTAATCAAGAATGAAAGAAATTGTCTTTGCATTAATCATTGATTCTACAAATCAAAACTATAATTATACCTTTGGTTAAATATTGGTTATTATTGAACTCTCTTTTCAATTTCATTGCTTGTTAATACTTAGATTTATCTTTTCTCTAGATTACTATAATCTAATTTACAAAATCTCAGTTCTTTCTTTATTATTATTGTTTCTTTCCTTTTTTTGTTATTTCCAAAAGAAATAAATTAAACCAATCTTTGTGGTATGACCATACTTGCTACTATATATAATTCATATTAATTTATAGAGTAGGAATTTATTTTTGTTAGATTAGAACCCAACCATATATTGGCAACATTGTTAGGGATTGGTATCAAAGTAGACATTTCTTTTTTATGCCTCAATCTTCTCATATAGTTGAACTTTGATACAATCCAAAGATTATGAAGACAACTAGGAAATTGCAAAATGAAGCCAAGTTGTGTGATAAATAAGCATCTTCATCTTTATCCCCTAGACTTAATTTATCACTTGAATTAGTTGATTCGTCTAGCGTTTCTAAAAATGAAGAAGTAATGGCAAATAAAGAGAGAACTTTAAAGGAGTTAGTTGCACTAAATTTAAATCAATAGCTACTTTACATTGATTATCCATGATTAGATGTGCCTTTTGAATTAAGATATGGTTTGATACATTTGTTGGCCCACTTTTCATGGTCTTGAGAATGAAGATTTTCACAAGCATTTAAAGGAATTTCATGTGGTTTGCTTAACCATAAGACAATAGTGGGTATCTAAAGAGCAAATCAAATTACATGCCTTTCCATTCTCATTAAGTGAAAGAGCTAAGGATTGGCTATTCCATTTGCCCTTAGGTTCTATAACCATATGGACAAAGACAGTTCAACTATTCCTTGATAAATTTTTCCCTACTTCACGAGTTGCTAGCATAAGAGGGGAGATATGCAGAATCAAATAGAGAGATAAAAAGACCCTTCATAAGTATTGAGAAAAGTTTAAGCTGTTATGTGCAAGCTACCCTCAACATGGAATTTCTAAATAGCTCCTCATTCAATATTTTTATGAAAGATTGCTACCATGGAGAGAAGGATGATGGATGCAGCTAGTAGAGGTGCTATAGTGAATAAAACTCCAAAAACTAAGGAATCAATGATCATTATGGCTGCTAACTCATAATAGTTTGGATTTAGTTGATATCCATATTTAAGGAGGGTAAATGAGGTAAATATATCTAACCTTGAATATCAAATTTCTATTCTAACTTCTCTTGTCAAGTAATTTGCTATAAGAAATAAGCAACAAGTGAAAGCTTATGGAATTTGCACCACTCTTGGCCACCCCACTAACATGTGCCCTACACTTCAAGGCAACTTTGGAGCATTTCTAAGTCCACCATAAAGGAAGTATGATCCTTATTCAAATACTTATGACCTATTGTAAACACCCCATTTTTGCCCTAGGAATCAATAATTTTCAATAATAATCAATTTTCAATTTTTCCTAATTTTTCCCAATTTTTCCTTAATTTAGCATAAATAATAAAAATATTCAAAAAATGAAAATAAATAGGAAAACACTTCAATTTTGAAAAATGATTTTAGAAATAGCAATAATGAATAATAAATAATTTTTACAAATTTTTGAAATTTCAAAAAATACAAAAAAATAAAAAAATTGCATCGCATATGTACAATTTGCGATGTAAATAAAATCGGGAAATTGGGTCAGCTCAGCTGGCTCGTGTGTGCGCATGGGAACCGTGTGAAGGCTGAAGGTCGCGAGTTCGAATCCCCCCGCAGGCGCTCGGAAAATTTTTTTCGTTCTTTTCCCTGGAGCTGCCACGTGGCAGCATGTGATTGGCCGAGGGAAGTCACGCGCGTCGCGCGTGATCGTCTTCTTCGCGAGCCCAGCCGGAGGAAAAAAATCCGACAGAAGTCCAACGAAGGCGAAATCGGCCGTTTTCTTTTTAATCTTTTAGATTAAAGTCAAGATAAGGCCAAATCCATCAGATAAACCAAAGGAACACAAGAGATTAACATCAAATCGCCGGGATAAAATCGAATCTAAGAAACGGAAAAATATGGGTTTATCTAAATCGGCCGATTCGAGCTTATCCAAGAGGAGTTCGAGGTGCCTATAAATAGAGGAGAACAGGAGGAAGCCAGGGCACGAAAAAAAAAGAGAGAGAAAGAGAGAGGAAGGAGCAAATCGGAGTACACCGAAGAAGCTTGGAGCCGCGACCATCGATCGGAGTTGAGCCGCCGCAAGGAGACGTTCTGGGAGTAAGCCGCCACCACCATCGGATTCAGCACCCTCAAGAAGCTAGGATTCGACACTTCACCCGCCGCAAACGACCGCCGGAACGCCGTGAACGAGCCAACCCCGCCGCTGTGACCGATTCGACCCGCGCACCGACCCGGATCCAGGTAAGTCGGATCTTTTCGGATTTTTTTTATTTTATTTAATTAATTTATTTGGTTTATTTATTTATTCCGAATTTGTTATTTATTATTTGTTTAGTCATTTATTTATTTGTTTTTGTTTTATTTTCAATAAATAGGAAAAATGTAGAAATAAGATTTTTCTAGAATTAAGAAAAATGTAAAAAAATAAAAATAAAATAAATAAAATGTAAAAAAATAATAAAAGAATAAAAAAATAAAAAAATAGAATAAAATAATAAAAAGATTAGGAAAGTAATAATAAAGTCTTAGATTTCGAAATAGGATAGAAAGTAAACTTATGATGAAATTTTCAACAAAAACAAAAATTATAAAAATCATGAAAAAACTTATAAAAATTATAAAAATCATGAAAAACTTAAAAAAATCATAAAATCATAAAAAAAACCTACAAAAACTTATAAAAATCATAAAAATCACAAAATTTATAAAAATCATAAAAATTAATAAAGAATTCAAAAATTACAAAAAAAAAATAAGTTTTAGCACTTAGAAAAGTCTTTTTTATATAATAAAATCAAAATTGATGTTTTCCCTCAAAATCATTTTCAAAATCAAATTCAAAGTTTAGGCTTAGAAATTTTTAGAAAAACCCCAAAGACGTTAAGAACTTAAATCAAAAGAGTTTGCAAGAATTAAAATTCACCAACAAATCTAAAGTTTTTTCAGAAAAGCGAACTACGGCTTGTTTGATCCTGAGTAGCAGGTACGTAGGCACCCATTCGGGTCAACCCCTAAAATAAAGAAAAATCATTTTCTCAAAATAATTCTCAAACATAATAAAAAGTAACAGAAACACAAATGAAACACATTTCTAAAGATAAACAATTTTGGGAGATTATGTGGTAACCGTAAAGGTTTTAATAGGTTAGCCCCCGAACTTAGAAACTCTAGTTTTCCCTTTTTCTCTTCTCACAAAAACGAGAAGAGAAAATAACGACGACTAGTAGTCCAAATTAAGACTAATCCGCTCCTTTAGTCTTAATTCAATTTTCCCAACAAACAGTTGGGTGGCGACTCCAAAAATTAAACGAAATTCCTAACTCAAGTCGAGGATCTAGATTAGATGAGCATAGGGTCTAGTTTAGATCGGATTAGGAATGGGAATTCAAAAATTAGACTCGACAGGATGGCGACTCCACTGGGGACCCATACCAGCAGGCTAGCCACCTGAATCTCTCCAAGCTGATATCTTTAAAAAATGTGTGTTTCAAATTATTACTCTGTTACTAATTTTGCAGGATTTAGTTAGATCTTTACTGTGGGGGTGTTGCATGCATACATATGTTCGTGTGAGTAGATGCGGTCGAACCCGGACCGTCCTAGAAACCTAAGACGGGGAGCCATTGTGTAGGTTTCGGGCGAAGTGAGTTGATTCACCATTCGGGACCGATTAGGCTACCCCACCCTATGCTTCGATATGGCCTGAGATCCATTTCTTCGAGAATGCGGGAGGCCATAGAGCTCGGGAGCCAGTTAGAACCAACCTACTTGCATACATAACATCGTACAAGGGGTTGATAATTGGATGACAATGTAATGGTTTGTTATTTTTGTCCTTGGAGTTCAGGACTATTTCCCTGTAATGTTTTCATAGTTCTTGTTATAACTAGGCTGTTTCCTATTGTAATAGATGTCTAGCAGTGTAGTCAACCGCCTCCTCCGCAAAGAGATTCGGGTGTACAAACCTTTGGACCCAAAATTGGTACTGGACCACTGGTTCACCTTGTACAACCCAGAGGAGCAGGCCTTCATCCAGCAAAAGACCGGCCCCATCCTCTCACTGACTAAGACAGAGGCGAATTTACCTATGGTCCGGGCCATGCTCCAGTTGTGGGAGATTGAGCCCGCCGCCTTCTTTATCGAGCCACATGAGATTACCCCTACCCTGGAGGAATACACTCAACTGCTACAGGCACCGGCACTAACCGATCAAATCTACATTCCAGACCTAGAGGCCGGGCCACCGGTACCTTCAGCAAATTACTAGGCATCCGTAAGACAGCAGTCAACAAAGCCCTAGCAGACTGTAATGGATATTGTATACGGATGGATGATTTAGAAGCCTGGTTCATCGCCCAAGAGGACAATGGGGACATCCTATATGGGGACCCTAAGACTTACAGGCAGAGAAGGGTAAACGCTTTCATCTTGACAGCCTTCGCCACTATATTGTTCCCCACCGGGACCTTCAATATTCACTATCGGGTTGTAAAGTTGGTGACCCAATTTTTGGAAGGAAGATCTTACATCACCGCTCTACTGGCTGAACAGATCCGAAACCTGAATTTCCTTAAGAAGAAGGGTCATGGCATCCTGCGCTTATGCCTCAATCTTTTGCTAATATGGTTCATAAGCCACCTCAAGTGCTTCGGGCTGAACATGGTCAGGAAAACCCTAGCCCAACAGGTGGATCTTGTGGATTCCTGTATAGAAAAGGTGAAGTTACCCGACGACATTACCAGCCATAGTTGGGTAGATCTGCTTAGAAGCCTTAGCGCTGAAGATATTCTATGGACAGCCAGGTGGAGTTGCTGCGATAAAATCATCTTAACCTGCAGTAATTTCCAAGCAGTGCCATTAATCGGGATCAACGGATGCATCGGATATCACCCCAACTCCGTAGTCCGCCAATTCGGTACCGTCCAAGACATAGTTTATCGGCCCTCACTCGAAACAATCACCTTTGAGTATCAAGATCCAAACATGTTGGTAGCCGAGAAGTTTGCCAAGCTGGCAGAGGTCAAAGCACTTTGGGAAGCCAGAATTGAAAGCCCAAATGTAGACCTCGGGGAGTTAGATGGCGAAGTGGGAAACACCGAGCCACCCGAGAATTTGTAATCCGTCAGCTATATCAGACGAGAGAAAGAGCATATCGGGTTCCAGACGTCACTCAGCCTAGATCAAATCAGATCAACCCAGAAACAGAAATCTACCTGGAGCAGGTTAAGGCCCGAATGGAGGTATACTTTGAAGCTGCAGATTATAAGAAAGACATCTGGAAGGGACGCTTCAAAGAATCCGACCAAAGAAACAAGGCTTTAGAAGCACAATTGGAGAAGTGTCAAGCCAAGGTCAAAGAACTGGAAGCCGTCATCAGTGAGAAGCCTGAGCCTCCACAACAGAAGACTAAGAGAGCTAGGAAATAGATTATCTTTCATTCGTTTATTGAACTCCAGAATTTTCAAAATTAATAAAAGTGAAGTTTCAATATTACATTGTTAATCAGTTGTCAACCCATTATTTTTAGCATCCGTGTGAGCATCTGATATGCATATTTACTAAGAAATAAGAACAAAGAAAAAGCATCCGTATGAGCATCTGATTTGCATATTTACTAAAAGATAAGAACAAAGAAAAATAAGCAAAGAAAGAAAATTAAAGAGTTACTAACAATTAGAGATCTTTTCAAGGTCCTCAAAGTTGCTTTTAAATGGTCAGCTTAACCTAAAGCTCATAGTCACTTGCTCTAAATAACCAAAGACCTCTATAACCAACAAAAGACCCCATTAACTTCAAAAGGTCTCCTCGTATCTTGATTTAAGCCTCGAAACGTAAAACGTCCCAACACCCTCCAACCCTAAAAGCTGCACTTGAAGTTTCCTTTCCACCAAAAGTCATCTAAACCGGACACAGATTTTTTAGTACACTTTCAAAGTAGCTATGGTCAATTATCAATGAGGGTATAAAGAAGACTACTCCAAATCCTTGAGTCTTAAGACCAAATCGCTTGTTCAAATTGACAACAGTACATAAGGACACCATGAGAAGTGGAGAACATAGGCAAAGTTAATAAAATGGAAGGGTATCTTGGTTTAAAAGGTTTAAGATGACAAGAGGCAAACCATGTCCCAAACACTAACCCTTAAACACTTGAGAGTTGAGTGTTATTAATGTGAGGTTTTGGACTCATTCCTTAAAGGAGGTCTATCTTGAATTTGATACGTTAAATCAAAATAATGTTAGGCATTCATTTTTGCTACCCTAAACACAATCATCCTTTGATAAACAAGAGTTTCAAAATTGAACCTCACCATCAACCACCCCACGATGGAATACTTGGGAAGATAGAGACATCAATAGTGCTTGCCCTAGTTGCAACAATTCAAAATTTTAGCCATAGATAATTTATTTGAGCTGAAGAGAAGTCCACATTCTGAAAAAATACACATGAACCACATGAAATGATCACCATTGGGCCTAAAAGAAAAGAAAAGGAAAAAAAAATGGAAAAAAGAGAATGAATGAAAAAAATGACGAATGAAAAAGAAAGAAAAGAAAAAGAGAAGAGAAATGAGAAAAGCCAAGAATGTAGCTAAACCTATAAAAAGCCCAACAACACTTGAAAAATACCAGGGCCAAATACGAGAGTAGTTCAAAGATATACTACCCTTTTCGAAGACTTCTCCAAATCATTGAAAATAACTTATCTTAAGCAAAAATTGCTAGGGTAAGTACTATTCCAGTTCTTTTTCTCAAAGTTTCTTGACTTACAAACCTAAGTTGAAATGACGATTCTTTCAAAATAAACCATTAACATACTTTTCTGAAACCAATAACCAAAAGAGCCTAAATTGCATTACAAAGTATCAAAAAGTCCTAACGGATTAAAGCGTATTACTTACAAGAAAGACCATAATTTTTGGAGTAGAAGTCAAGAGTGACATCTAAGCCGAGAGATTGTAAGGAAGTCCTCTTAGATTAAACCAATTAAAAACAAGATATCCAGTTATAAATGGAATGAGGGAATTTACTCATTGGCATTGTTTAACCTTAAGTACTGATGTTCCCCAAGAAGAAGATATGAGTCTTGATTACAAGAAACCCCTCAAGAGAGGATTGATTAAGCTAGGACAACACTTTGTTTCTAGGATTAAACCAAAACCTCTAAGAAAAATGAGGCAAAAGAGTAAGTGATTATTGAGCAGTAGGGAATGCTTACCCTTTATTTGTATTTTTAGGAGCCTTGTCGGATTCTTTACTCGTTAGAAATGCTCACTAAAAAAGGAACACTTTAATATTTTGCCACATTATCCTTAGGGTTCAAAAGACCATTTTTCCTTGAAAGTTTGCAGAAAAATTTTAGTTATCACTTGTTCAGAAGTCTTAAGTCATCTTGCATTTGATTGTTATTGAAAAAAAAAATGATGAATAAGATTCTCACTTAGGATATTCTTCCTTTAATAGGGTAGTCAGCCCAAAAAGGGGCACTTCCCTAGGTCTCTCAAGGTTAGCCCACAGGGGGCACCTTTTCGCCATCATTTCCTTTAATAGGGTAGTTAGCCCAAAAAGGGGCACTTCCCTAGGTCTCTCAAGGTTAGCCCACAGGGGGCACCTTTTCGCCATCATTTCCTTTAATAGGGTAGTTAGCCTAAAAAGGGGCACTTCCCTAGGTCTCTCAAGGTTAGCCCACAGGGGGCACCTTTTCACCATCATTTTTTTAATAGGGTAGTCAGCCCAAAAAGGGGCACTTCCCTAGATCTCTCAAGGTTAGCCCACAAGGGGCACCTTTTGAGCCATCATTTTCATAATAGGGTAGTCAGCCCAAAAAGGGGCACTTCCCTAGATCTCTCAAGGTTAGCCCACAAGGGGCACCTTTTGAGCCATCATTTCCTTTAATAGGGTAGTCAGCCCAAAAAGGGGCACTTCCCTAGGTCTCTCAAGGTTAGCCCACAGGGGGCACCTTTTCACCATCATTTTTTTAATAGGGTAGTCAGCCCAAAAAGGGGCACTTCCCTAGATCTCTTAAGGTTAGCCCACAAGGAGCACCTTTTGAGCCATCATTTTCATCATATGGTAGTCAGCCCAAAAAGGGGCACTTCCCTAGATCTCTTCCAAGGTCAGCCTAAAGGCACCTTTCTAGATATCATTTCATCATAGGTTAGTCAGCCCATAGGGGGCACTTTCCTGGAAAAAAAAAAAAAAAAAACCTGTTCTCAGGGTCAGCTCATAAGGGCACCTTTTGAGACAGTTCTAGTTTAGGTTAGTCAGCTCTTGGGGCACTTTCCTAAAAATCAATCCAAGGGTTAGTCAGCCCAATATGGGCACTTTCCCGAAAAAAACCTGTTCTCAGGGTTAGCTCATAAGGGCACCTTTTGAGACAGTTCTAGTTTAGGTTAGTCAGCTCTTGGGGCACTTTCCTAAAAATCAATCTAAAGGTTAGGCAGCCCATAGGGGGGCCCTTTCCTAAAAACCTTGTTCTCATGGTCAGCCCATAGGGGGCACTTTTTGAGACAAGTCTAATTCAAGGTTAGGTAGCCCATAGGGGGCCCTTTCCTAAAAACCTTGTCCTCATGGTCAGCCCATAAGGGGCACTTTTTGAGGCAAATTTCAATTCTAGGTTAGGCAGCCCATAGGGGGCCCTTTCCTAAAAACCTTGTTCTCATGGTCAGCCCATAGGGGGCACTTTTTGAGACAAGTCTAATTCAAGGTTAGGCAGCCCATAGGGGGCCCTTTCCTAAAAACCTTGTCCTCATGGTCAGCCCATAAGGGGCACTTTTTGAGGCAAATTTCAATTCTAGGTTAGGCAGCCCATAGGGGGCCCTTTCCTAAAAACCTTGTTCTCATGGTCAGCCCATAGGGGGCACTTTTTGAGACAAGTCTAATTCAAGGTTAGGCAGCCCATAGGGGGCCCTTTCCTAAAAACCTTGTCCTCATGGTCAGCCCATAAGGGGCACTTTTTGAGACAAATTTCAATTCTATGTTAGGCAGCCCATAGGGGGCCCTTTCCTAAAAACCTTGTTCTCATGGTCAGCCCATAGGGGGCACTTTTTGAGACAAGTCTAATTCAAGGTTAGGCAGCCCATAGGGGGCCCTTTCCTAAAACTTTGTCCTCATGGTTAGCCCATAGGGGGCACTTTTTGAGGCAAAAGTCCAATTCTAGGTTAGGCAGCCCATAGGGGGCCCTTTCCTAAACCTTTGTCCTCATGGTCAGCCCATAGGGGGCACTTTTTGAGGCAAAATTTCAATTCTAGGTTAGGCAGCCCATAGGGGGCCCTTTCCTAAAACTTTGTCCTCATGGTCAGCCCATAGGGGGCACTTTTTGAGGCAAAATTCTCAATTCCAGATTAGGCAGCCCATAGGGGGCCCTTTTCTAAAAACCTTGTCCTCATGGTCAGCCCATAAGGGGCACTTTTTGAGGCAAAAGTCTAATTCAAGGTTAGGCAGCCCATAGGGGGGCCTTTCCTAAAAAACCTTGTCCTCATGGTCAGCCCATAAGGGGCACTTTTTGAGGCAAATTTCAATTCTAGGTTAGGCAGCCCATAGGGGGCCCTTTCCTAAAAACCTTGTTCTCATGGTCAGCCCATAGGGGGCACTTTTTGAGACAAGTCTAATTCAAGGTTAGGTAGCCCATAGGGGGCCCTTTCCTAAAAACCTTGTCCTCATGGTCAGCCCATAAGGGGCACTTTTTGAGGCAAATTTCAATTCTATGTTAGGCAGCCCATAGGGAGCCCTTTTTGAGACAAGTCTAATTCAAGGTTAGGCAGCCCATAGGAGGCCCTTTCCTAAAAACCTTGTCCTCATGGTCAGCCCATAGGGGGCACTTTTTGAGGCAAATTTCCATTCTAGGTTAGGCAGCCCATAGGGGGCCCTTTCCTAAAACTTTCTACCTCAAGGTTAGCCCATAGGGGGGCACTTTTCGAGGCATTTTATCAAAGGTTAGTCAGCCCATGAGGGGCACTTTCCTAAACCCTCCCGATTAGTCAGCTCTCGGGGCACTTTTCGGTCATATTTCTTTCCAAGGTTGCAAGTCTGATAAGACGCTTCCTATCATCATTTCTCATACATTTCTACTCAAAGCTTGAGATATGTCCTGTCGCCAATTAGTTAGCTCATAAAGCACTTTTTGGAGAAGGAACATTACCTTGAATCATTTGGAACATCTTCAAATCGTAGGATTATCAGCTCTTGGGGCATTTTCCTACCAAAACCTAATTTAGGAGGCCAAAAATGGCGTCTTTTGTTTGTCTTTGTAGTTAAGTTTTTCAAACTTTACCACAAAGAGGGGCAGCTGTAAACACCCCATTTTTGCCCTAGGAATCAATAATTTTCAATAATAATCAATTTTCAATTTTTCCTAATTTTTCCTTCATTTAGCATAAATAATAAAATATTCAAAAAATGAAAATAAATAGGAAAACACTTCAATTTTGAAAAATGATTTTAGAAATAGCAATAATGAATAATAAATAATTTTTACAAATTTTTGAAATTTCAAAAAATACAAAAAAAATAAAAAAATTGCATCGCATATGTACAATTTGCGATGTAAATAAAATCGGGAAATTGGGCCAGCTCAGCTGGCTCGTGTGTGCGCATGGGAACCGTGTGAAGGCTGAAGGTCGCGAGTTCGAATCCCCCCGCAGGCGCTCGGAAAAATTTTTTCGTTCTTTTCCCTGGAGCTGCCACGTGGCAGCATGTGATTGGCCGAGGGAAGTCACGCGCGTCGCGCGTGATCGTCTTCTTCGCGAGCCCAGCCGGAGGAAAAAAATCCGACAGAAGTCCGACGAAGGCGAAATCGGCCGTTTTCTTTTTAATCTTTTAGATTAAAGTCAAGATAAGGCCAAATCCATCAGATAAACCAAAGGAACACAAGAGATTAACATCAAATCGCCGGGATAAAATCGAATCTAAGAAACGGAAAAATATGGGTTTATCTAAATCGGCCGATTCGAGCTTATCCAAGAGGAGTTCGAGGTGCCTATAAATAGAGGAGAACAGGAGGAAGCCAGGGCACGAAAAAAAAAGAGAGAGAAAGAGAGAGGAAGGAGCAAATCGGAGTACACCGAAGAAGCTTGGAGCCGCGACCATCGATCGGAGTTGAGCCGCCGCAAGGAGACATTCTGGGAGTAAGCCGCCACCACCATCGGATTCAGCACCCTCAAGAAGCTAGGATTCGACACTTCACCCGCCGCAAACGACCGCCGGAACGCCGTGAACGAGCCAACCCCGCCGCCGTGACCGATTCGACCCGCGCACCGACCCGGATCCAGGTAAGTCGGATCTTTTCGGATTTTTTTTATTTTATTTAATTAATTTATTTGGTTTATTTATTTATTCCGAATTTGTTATTTATTATTTGTTTAGTCATTTATTTATTTGTTTTTGTTTTATTTTCAATAAATAGGAAAAATGTAGAAATTAGATTTTTCTAGAATTAAGAAAAATGTAAAAAAAAATAAATAATAAAATAAATAAAATGTAAAAAAATAATAAAAGAATAAAAAAATAAAAAAGTAGAATAAAATAATAAAAAGATTAGGAAAGTAATAATAAAGTCTTAGATTTCGAAATAGGATAGAAAGTAAACTTATGATGAAATTTTCAACAAAAACAAAAATTATAAAAATCATGAAAAAACTTATAAAAATTATAAAAATCATGAAAAACTTAAAAAAATCATAAAATCATAAAAAAAAAACCTACAAAAACTTATAAAAATCATAAAAATCACAAAATTTATAAAAATCATAAAAATTAATAAAGAATTCAAAAATTACAAAAAAAAAATAAGTTTTAGCACTTAGAAAAGTCTTTTTTTATATAATAAAATCAAAATTGATGTTTTCCCTCAAAATCATTTTCAAAAATCAAATTCAAAGTTTAGGCTTAGAAATTTTTAGAAAAACCCCAAAGACGTTAAGAACTTAAATCAAAAGAGTTTGCAAGAATTAAAATTCACCAACAAATCTAAAGTTTTTTCAGAAAAGCGAACTACGGCTTGTTTGATCCTGAGTAGCAGGTACGTAGGCACCCATTCGGGTCAACCCCTAAAATAAAGAAAAATCATTTTCTCAAAATAATTCTCAAACATAATAAAAAGTAACAGAAACACAAATGAAACACATTTCTAAAGATAAACAATTTTGGGAGATTAGGTGGTAACCGTAAAGGTTTTAATAGGTTAGCCCCCGAACTTAGAAACTCTGGTTTTCCCTTTTTCTCTTCTCACAAAAACGAGAAGAGAAAATAACGACGACTAGTAGTCCAAATTAAGACTAATCCGCTCCTTTAGTCTTAATTCAATTTTCCCAACAAACAGTTGGGTGGCGACTCCAAAAATTAAACGAAATTCCTAACTCAAGTCGAGGATCTAGATTAGATGAGCATAGGGTCTAGTTTAGATCGGATTAGGAATGGGAATTCAAAAATTAGACTCGACACCTATGATTAAAGGATCATCCTATCTTTAGTTATAGAGCCAACCACCAAATTCCTAGCATTTTTAGTCTACACCACTAACTCCTACACAACAGCCTTTTTCAAAGCTAGGTATGTCTCTTGAAGAAATTGTTCAATCATTGCTTCTAATACACAAGAATTTCAAGAAGAAAGAAAAACAAGCATTCAAATTTTGGAGAATCAAGTATGTTAGTCAGCATCTTCCAAGAGTAGATTGGAATTTTAGGGTAAACTACCTTCACAAACTTTTGTTAATCCAAAGCAAAATGCAAGTGCGATTACTTTGAGAAGTGGGAAGGAGTTGAAGGAACCTAGCAAGAAAGCATGTGATGCAGCTTAGATGAAGAGAGAGAAAAAGAAGTAGTTACTCCCCAACATCAAAATAATTAGCTTAAAGGACCTATCAATGATCTATCAAAGGCACTAGTGACAAATCTTCCTTTTCCCACAAGATTAGCCAAATCCAATAAAGAAGTGGAAGAAAAAGAGATTCTTGAGATCTTTCACAAAGTTGAGGTAAATCTCCCTTTACTTGATGCAATTAAACAAGTACCTTGCTATGCTAAATTTCTTTAAGAATAGTGCACCAATAAGAAAAAGCAAAAAGGTAATGAAAAGATAAGTGTGAGTGAGAATGTTATAGCCATCCTTCAAAAGAAACTACCTCCCAAATGCAAGGATCTAAGTATGTTTACTATCACCTATAAAATAGACAATGTTGAGATTGAGAAAGCAATGTGTGATTTAGGAGCTTCAATAAATATCATGCCTTTATCTATTTATCAATCTTTGGATATTAGACCAAAGAAAGAAATAGGTCTAATTGTTTAGCTTGCTAATAGATTTAATGCATATGCTAAGAGACTTTTAGAGGATGTTTTAGTATAAGTTAATAGGTAAGTTTTTCCTATAGACTTTTATGTGCTTGATATGGAAGATGATGATTCTCTTAATTTATCATTAATCTTATTGGTGAGTCCACTGTTTAAAACATTTAAAATGCAAGTTGAAGTGCATAATGGCACACTTACTATGGAATTTGATGGTGAAATTATTAAATTTAATATTAATGATGCCATGAATCATCTTAGTGATGTGTCACCTGCTTTTATTATGAATGTTGCTAACCCTTTAGCACAAAAATGAACATAATCACATATATTAAGATATAACTAAAGCTCAATTACAATTAATGTATGAAAAATATATATAAGATATTAGAACTTGTAACCCTAGTACATGTAAAAGAAATAAACTAACCTTACAAATAATAATGTGCATAATGCAATAATACACTCCCTTAATCTCAGGGTACTAAAGTCAGCATGAGATTGGTACAATGATCAAGAAATGTGTTGGTAGATAAGTTCTTGGTGAAGATGTTTGCATGTTGATGGTAGGTAGAAGGTAATGAATAAGAACTTAATTAGAGGTAACCATTTTGCATACGAAGTGATAGTCAATGTCTACACGTTTATCACAATCATGTTGAGCAAGGTTGGTAGACATATAGACAACACCAAGATTATCACAACACAAGAGCAAGATGATATGTCTAAGTAGATTTGACTACAGCATAGGTAAGAGCTTAGTATTTAGCTTCAATAAAGCTACATCAAAGAGTGGGTTGCTTATTGCATCGCCATGAGATATTGTTACACCTAAGGAAGATGGCATACCCTATAGTAGAGCAACATGTGTCTAGATAGTTGGCTCAATCAACGCATCTATAAAAGTAGTTAATGTAGTATAAGATGTGCATGCAATGGGAAGATTCAATACCATAAAGATATCAAAGAACTCATTTAACCGCTTGCGTATGGTTAATGTTTAGACAATGCATGTTTTGACTCAACTAGTTAGCACAAAATTTGATCAAGTGATAATGAGGTACTATGGTGCACTAACAGTCTCACAATAGGTATTGAGGTTTGATGGTAAAGGAAAACCATTAACACTAAGTTGACTTTAAGGGGATAGAGGGGTTTTCGACTAGTTTAGAAAGGTGCATGTGATGACGTTTGAGAAGATGATGAGAAAATTAAGATTGACATAGATGAAATCCTTAAGAGTGTACGTAACTAAAATGCTAAATAACTAGAGCAAACCATGATCCTTCTTAAAAAAATGACGGGAGAGAACTGAAATGTAGTGATTGATTAGCGTAGGATTATTACTAATGAAGATAATATCATTGACACAGAGGAGAAGGACAAGGATGTCAAGAGTCTCGAAAGAGGATAAGCATGGAAGCATCAACTTTTACTTTGACAAAAACCAATGTGTAAGAGAAAATTACTAAAGCAATGGAATTGGACATAAAGACCCCATTTCAGGCTATGAAGAGACTTTAAAGCACATATAGTTAGGATAAAAAAGGATGATAAAATCCCAGGGGCTATCTCATAAAGATTGTCTCAGTGAGATGACCATAAAGAAAAGCATTATTTAATTTAAGTTGCTAAATTTCCCACTAGGAAGATGTAACATGAGAGAGACCAAGGTAAATGGTGGCAGGTCTGATAATAAGACTAAGTGTTTCTGAGTAATTGATGCCTTCCCTTTAAGTGAATCCTTGAGTAACAAGACAAGCTATATAGTGTTCCCCTTGTCCTTCAAAATTGTATTTGATTTGAAATTTCCTAATGCTACTAACAACATTTTGGTAAGGTTAAAGAAGGACAAAGATCTAGGTTTCATTTTTTCGAAGAGAGTCAAACTTTTCCCACATTGCTACTACTTAGGTAGGCTTACAAAGAGCTTTTATATAGTGATTAGACTCTAAGGGGAAGGAGTGGGTGTTAAGGTTAAGGATGGTACAAGGTTTGGTGTTCCCAATTTTAGAATGTGTAAGCATAAGAAGAGTAGGTTCCAGGAGAAGGTTTGAAAAAAGGGGGGATGAGAGTGTATAAGGGGATGGTGATAGGAATCAAAATCCTACAAGACCTGTCACTAGGGCAAGAGCCAAAGGATTTCAAAAATTAGCAATGACGATCCTCTTTGAACAAACCGACCCCGGAAATCTTTATATACTAACTTCTTTTTTATTACTTATTTGTTGTACACTCCAACAGGCATACTTGTCAGGTTTTACAAGGCGGTGGACAAACTCACTAAAACTCAGCTTGTGGGTTATTCATGGACCGACGTAAATCAAAGATGAACTGAACCAACAAATTCAATTGAAGAACCGGCTCGTTGAAGACTATTTTTGTACTTGTACTTGTTATTTTTCTTTGAACCAGTTACTTTGTAATCATTTTGGAACATTTTGATTTGTTGTAATTTGTTGAATTAAGACCGGCTACATTAATGGCATAGACGTAAATTTCTAGACATTTTAACCTTAATTGAAGCAAGTATAAATACTTGCTAAAGTAGGGTTTGTGGGACTTTTTGGAACCATATTTTTCAGATTGGAAAACATAAGGGTTGCCTCCATTTTCACATACTCTTATCATTTCTTGGGTGAAGTTTGGCGAGTGGGGATTTGATCCTTGTTATGTGTAGTATCAACAACATCAAATCCATCCTAATTCCCTACTAGTGAGTCATATCTGGTGAGGAATTAGTTTATCTTTTATTGTAATTTTCACGCAATTTTTAAGGTTGGATTCAATTAATTTCATATCCTTATGATTGTGTTTAATGTAATCCATTTCGGAAGTTGCAAATTGTGAATTGTCATTATCATTGTTACTTATGTGATTATCATTGGACATTTAAGGTTTTTAAGTTTTTGGATTTCATGCCATTTTTTGGATTTGTTGAAGTGGTTCTTTAATTGGTTTCATGTGCTTGAATTTGATCATTTAGGCACATCATCTTTTTGGTATCAAAGCATTATAATTTTCTTAGTTTCACTACAAATTTGGATTCATTAGGATTAAGGGTTCACACCATTTGTGGTTTTGTTTGATTGATTCTTCAATTGACATTGTATAATTGCAATCCATCAATTGAAGCACATCAGATGGTGGAAGTGATAAGGTTGCAACAGTTGAAGTATTGGGGGGAGGGGGGGAGGTAGAAGAGGAAGAGGATTAGCTATGGTAGACTAGAGAGGAGGCCTTATGCAGGTATAGTGATATACATGAGTAACTAGTAGGTGGGATATAGTTAGAGTGGGGAAGATGGAATCAAGAGTAGAAGGGACAACTAAGGTGGAGGCGATTGAGAGAAGGAAATCGGGAAAGGGGTTAGGGGGGAGCTTGTTAGTTGTTTGGGATAGGTGAAGGGGTAGGATGGGCAGCATTCGATGATGTAGACGTGGGTATGATAAAGGTAAAGAGAGGTTAGGAGAAAAGAGGCTTGGGTTGAGAAATGGTAAAGGAGATATAAGTGATATATTGAAAGACTAATTCATAGAAAACAACAAGATGATTGATGTATACACATCTTGAGGTTGTATTTAAACAGCGATAACCCTTGTGTTGGGTGGAATAGCCAATGAAAATGGAGACAAGTGATAGTGGGAAGTTTTTGTTAGCGGCCTAAGGTGTCACATTAGGAAAGTAGATATGTACATAGAAAAGTATAGTTTGGCAACATGTGATATATGAGCTTAAAGGGAGATTTATGTTTAAGCATCATAGAAGGCAACCTTTTGATGGTATAAATCGCAGTCAGTGCTACATCGGCCTAAAATGTGGGCAACAGATTAGCATGTATGCAAATAGTATGAGCTAGTTTAGTGATGTATTGATGTTTGCATTTGGTAATCCCATTTGTTGTGGAGTATAAGGACACGAGAGCTGAAGATATATGTCATTTTCATGCAGGAAAGCAGTTAAGGTACTATTATCAAATTCACTACCACCATCAATATGGAAAACTCTAATACGAGTGGAGAAGCAATTTTTGACAAGTGATTTGAAATGCTTGAAATGAGATAGAAGTTCACTTTTATGGTGCATTAGAAAAATTTAGGATTATCAAGTATAATAATCAACCAAAATTACATGGTAATATAATCTTTGAGTCAATTTAATGGGTGATTGCCATACATTTGAGAGTACATCAAGTGTCTTTTAAGCTTTGTGACATGATGGTGAGAAGGAAAGATAGGTGGACTTTTCAACACCACAAGCATGACATAGACTAGAGAGTAGAGGAGAAAACTTGAGGTGAAAATGATGACGTTGAGTTAACTTATTAAAAACCTCATTATGAGGATGACAAAACCAAGAATGCCACATCTCTCTCAAGACAGTGGATGCAATAAGAGACTAGGTTAAATGAATTGAAGAGAGGGTGATGGAATAGAAAGGACACTTAGTTAAAAGTGGTAGTAGGATCTTCCCTATTAAAGAGTCCTTACTAGAGAAAGTGCAAATGGTAAAGCTAATAGTGCAATTAATATCAAGACATAACTTAATTACAAAGAGAAGATTGTATATGAGAGAAGGAAGAAGAAGGACATTCTTCATATGCAAATGATGACCATTAGTATGGATGTTAAGATTACTTAGGTGAGATATAGGTAATGATGCACCATTACTAATGAGAATCTGATAAGTACCATTGTAAGGGGTCAAATCAAAGAGTATACATTAATTTGAAGTCATGTGATGTGTGGCACCAAAGTCTAGATACCAAACAGCTCCCTAAAAATTTTTAGGGGACAGAGCAGTAAAGGTTTTGAGTAGATTCGTGTTATTAAACCTTTGAAAGCACTAGCAGACTAAGTGTTCAAGCATGTTGTGTATTTGATAGGTGAGTCGAGGAATGGATGAGGAGTGAAACCAAAAGCAATATTTAATGAAGCGAATCAATGTTAGGTGGAAGAACCGCAATTCGAGTCGGAAGTCTACTGATGCTGATAGTGGGTGACCAATAGCCTAAGATAGGGGAGTTTGGTAACATAGCAAGAGGGTTAGGAGGCATTTTTTTTTTTTTTTTTTGGTTTACTTAGGTTTTGACCATTATAGTGGGTATATTAAGATAAAACTACAACTCAATTATAATTAATATATAAACAAATATACATAAGAGAAAAAAACCTGTAACCTTAGCACATATAAAAAGACTAAACTACCTTTATAAATAATAATATGTGTAATACAATAATAATAATAATAATAATAAATTGATTTGATTGATGATGATAAGTTGAAGGTTGTACTTAATGGAAGTTTTACTCTTGATAGGTAATGGAAGTTTGAGAAGCAATTTGTGATTCAATCTGACTTGCAAGACTTAATCTACAAATTGGGATTAGTCATACCTATAAGGTATGGTGTGTCTTACGTTAATCTACCTCTTTTTTCACACAAAACTTCTTCCTTCTATTGTGCAGACATGAAAATTAGAATTAGGACCCTTACTTAATCATCTGAAGTATGCATTTTAGGGAGAAAAAGAAACCATTGTAGTGATAATTTCTAACAAACTTAGTGCTTTACAAGAAGAAAGGCTAATTTGGGTGCTTTAAGAGCATAAAGAAGCGATTAGATGGACTATAGTTGATATCATAGGTTGAGCCCCTCCACATGCATGCATAAGATATTGATAGAGGAAGATTGCAAGCCTTCAAGGGAAGCATATGGTCAATTGAATCTTCTTATGATAGAAGTGCTAAAGAAAGAGATCTTCAAGCTTCTTAATGCGGGTATAATCTATTCAATCTTAGATAGTAAGTGGGAGAGTTTGATCTATATTGTTCCAAAGAAAATGGGCTAAACTATGATGGAATGTCCTGATGGTGAGTTAGTGCTTACCTACACTTAAAATGGGTAGCAAGTTTATATAGATTGTAAAAGTTAGACACATCAACTAGAAAAGATCACTTTCACTTTCCATTTATTGATCAAATGCTTGAAAGTTTTGCTAGTCATACCCATTACTAATGTCTTGATGGTTATTCAAGTTTTCATCAAATTTCGATTATACCTAAAAACCACCTTCACATGCTCATTTGGTACTTTTGTATATTAATGAATGCCTTTTGGACTTTGCACTACTCTTACTACATTTCAAAAGTGTACGGTTAGTGTATTTTCATATTATGTGGAAAAAATCATAGAGGTGTTTATGATGATTTTATTATATATGGTAACTCTTTTGATGCATGTTCGACTAACCTGCAAAAATGCCTAAAAGATGCATAGAAATAAACCTTGATTTGAACTATGAAAAGTGTCACTTTATGGTTGATCAAAGTACTATTCTAAGCCATATTGTGTCTTGTAGGGGGAATTAAAGTTAATGAAGCTAAGATAGAAGTGATTAAATCTTGGCCTTATCCTATAAATGTGTGGCAAGTTCACTTTTTTCTTGTAAGTGTAAGTTTTTATTGACGTTTTATCAAGGATTTTTCCAATATCACTTAACCCCTTTGTAGATTGTTGCAAAAAGATGTGGTATTTGAGTTTTATGAGGCATATAAGGAGCCATTTGACAAATTGAAGGAGTTATTGACTTTAGAACCTATTATCAAGTTACTAGATTAAAACCTCCCTTTTAAAATCATGTGTGATGGAAGCAACCATGTTCATGGTGCTATTCTTGGATAGAGTTGGAAGAGTTCCTCATGTTATTTATTATGCTTTAAGAACACTTGATAGTGCACAATGCAACTACTCACAAAAAAAAAAAAAAAACTTTTAGCTGTTCTTTTCTCTTTAAAGAAATTTCGTCTATATTTGCTTAATACTAAAGTAATTGTTTATTTTAACTATGCAACTCTTAAATACTTACTCTCAAGAAAGGAGGTGAAACTAAGACTCATCTAGTGGATACTCTTATTACAATAGTTTGACTTAAAGATGCATGATAAGAAAGGTGTAGAAAATTTGGTTGTTGATCACCTTGATGAAATACCCACAAATAATTAGCCATCATCATTATAAGACAATTTTCTAAATGAGCAAATTTTTTTTTTCTTTTGGGGTTCAAAAGACAATTCCCTCGTATGCTAATATTATTAACTATTTAGTTACCAGAACACTACTAAGTAATTTTTCTAGGGCTTAAAAAGATAAAACCAATAGTGATGCTAAATATTATGTTTGGGATGATCCTTATTTGTAGAAACATTATTTTGACCAAATTAACTAAATGTGCATTTCTCAATAAGAGATTCCTTCTATTTTGAAAATTTGTCATTCATAGGCATGTGGAGGACTTTTTAGTTTAAAGAGAACAACATGTAAGGTATGAAAGTGTAGGTATGTTTTGGCTTACTTTGTTTCATGATTCATGTCTGTTTTTCAAGTCCTATGAACAATGTCAGAAAGCTGGAAATTTAAGGTGTAGAGATCAAATGCCACTTACCTCTATTCTTGCTTATGAGATATTTGACGTGGAATATTGAGTTTATAAGCCTTTTTCCTTCTTCTTGTGGTAACGTTTACATTATTCTTGCTATAGATTACATCTCAAAGTGGGTAGAAACTAAGGCTATTTGAATTAATGATTCTAAAGTTGTTGTAGGTTCTATCAAATCTCATATTTTTACCAAGTTTAGAACGCCAAAAGCTATGATTAGTGATCGTGGCACTTATTGTTGCAATGGAGTAGTGGAAGTTCTATTAAAGAAGTACAATGCCACTCATCACACTTCCATAGCTTACCATTTGCAAACGAATGGACAAGCTAAGGTATCCAATAGAGAAATCATGTCCATAATTGAGAAGATTGTTAATTCGAATGAGAAAGATAGGAGTGTATGGCTTGATGATGCACTATGGACCTATCAAACAGCATATAAACCCCTATAGGCTTGTCTCTTTACAATATGGTATTTGACAAACCATGTCATCTTCCTATAGAATTAAAACATTAGCCATATTGGGTTGTCAAGCAATGTAATATGCAATTGGATGAGGCTAGTGAGTAAAGGAAGCTTCTCCAAGAGGAAACATTCAAGAATTTATAAGGAAAAGGCAAAGGCCTTTCATGATAAAATGATTTCCAGGAAAAAAATTTCTATTGGTTAGAAAGTTTTACTTTATCACTCTCGATTGAAATTATTTCCCAATAAGTTGCATTCTAGGTGAGCTTAGACCTTTTATCATTACTAACATTTTTTTTTCTTATTGTGCAATTGAGATATATAGCTCGGAAACTAGTAAGATTTTTAAGGTTAATGGTCATTGCATAAAACCTTTTTAGGAAGGTTTTTAAGTGTATAATATTAAAGAAATCAATTTGGAATGTCTAGATTATAGAAATTGAGAAATGGTAACCCAAGTACTTAGTATAACTAATTTTTCTTTTTTTTTTTAACTGTTTGGTTTCTTTTATTTTCCTATGAGTTCTTTAACAAAATAAAATAAAAATAAAAAATAAAACATTTCATAAGATTTAAGTGACACTCCAAGCATCATCAACCCCATCATCACTTCTAACCTCAACACGAGTGGAACTTGCTTTATTAATGTTTATTCTAGGTTCCAATAAGCTTGAACCAAAATTGTGTTTCATCTATATTTAACATTCTCAAGGAAGTACTACTTTTATTCCTTATGAGATTGCTAAGCATTTGTCACACTCCTAAAAGTCTAAGTTTAGATAGTTCGTCACGTATCTTACTTAAGTAGAAATACGCTAAGACTTATGACTAATAACTATATGAGTTTCTAATTCAATTTTAGTTAATGAAATGATAATTATTATTATTGGAAAAATCATTTGGCTCAATGAACATAGTGGCAGTGGAGCGAAATACTAAACAATGTTAAAACTAGCAACATAATCCACTAAGGCTACATGGCCTAAAACACAAAGTCTAACTTCCAACATAAAGTTCAAGTCTCAAAATCTAGATAAATAAAGTCTATAAAGTCTCAAACAACCAAATTGAAAGAGTCTAACCTCTCTTCATATTACTTGGAAACAAAAAATACAACATTGAAGACGGCCAAAAGTAAGGTAGAACTACCAATCACTCCCATCAACCTAGTAATCATTGTCAAAACCATAGCTAAGATAATCATAACACAAATTATTAGCATATAGGCCATCCTTACTTGAAAAATAGTAAAAAGGGAAAATAGGTAACAAATACTCGGCATGGAATAACCAAACACATTCTCGCAGGTTATGCATGCCTAACTCTAATGCATCAACACAAATTCATTAAGTTAAAGCAAAACAAGTAGTATGGGAGTACTTATGACTCTAGGCACTCCTAGAAACAAAAGAGGTTTGACCTTAATCAATGGGCATCAGGGGACTATCATGGTATATCCAATTACCATGACTAAAACCATAACCGATATTGAAATCGCCAACTAATATAAAGTAGTCTCGTTCAGGCATTCGCTCCAAATGCTATGCTTGCCAGCATGATCATAGTCCATTCCTATTGTCGCATGAAACCCACACCTCATATGGTGTTCAATCGACTTTTCTCCACTTTCATGATTGCTTCACGTGAATACTAGCCATATCTCCTACCCGTTGCACTACCTTTTTAGCCTAGATACCTACAATACTTTTGTTACCTTCTAGATCAAGTAACCATGCATAAGTAGTATTGCAAATACTTAAACCAAGTTTAAGTATTAATTCATTTTAAGTCTCATAAATCTAACACACAACACATAACTATCTCGTACATAAAAAGGTAGAGCCATAAGATGATCTTTGATTAGCTAATCCTCTAACTTGATTAAAAGATAATATGTAATTAAGAACATAATTATTGATTAGTATTTGTGTTTAATTAATTTGATTAAATGTACTTATTGATTCAATGATATTTAGCTACCATTTAAGCTCATGGATATTAACTTAGTACTCAGTTAAGTGTAAACCCATTTAAGCTAATGGGCTCTTATAGTATTCCTATATAAGCCCATTACTTTAGTCTAGTTATTCATCCTACATTTCCTTTAATTAATTGGTGAATTGGCTTATTAATTGAATCGGTTCAAAGGTTGTGAATCAATTAAGATAAGATTAAACTAGTTAGTGATAACTGGATTCAATTCATCTTTTAAGGGTTCAGCACTAATCATTTTATTTTTATTTATTAATTAATTTTATTTTTCTTAATTTCTGGGTTTTGACCAATTTAGGTTAACCAGTTAAGAGGAAACTAGCTTAGTTCAATGGAACTTGATTTAGACCAGTTTGGTCCTCCTAAGGGTAACCTAGTCTTCTTTATTATTTTCCTAAATATAATAGACCTAACTTGTTTATTAGGTATATTATGATTTTTAAGTCCAATAAAATATAAGTTAAGTCAATATTACTAATCAATCCCACAAAAACATTTTAAAGTGATTAATATGCTCATGAAGATCAAATACATTCTTAAAACAATCTTGATCCAAAAGTTTAATCACTGATTGGGTGAAAATGATTTTGATTTTAATACAATACTCTATGGAATTCTAATCTTGAATAAATCTTTATATAGAAAGTAATTAGCTCAAATCTCATTTGGAAACGCTTTTTTGATGATTTTAGATGAAAAAATTGGATCAAGCTTGAATTTCATGAAAAATAGTTTAAATATCACGAAGAACACATGAATACATTTAATGGCATTCAAATATAACTCGATGAGTCAAGAAGTGAGTCAACTCACTTAAACAACTTCTATTAATGAATCAATCATTATAATGCATCAAATATAGTAAAAGATGAACATTCAATCATGAATTTCCATATTTATCATTCTTATTACACAATATTCAAACTCCATTAAATCTACTATAATTTAGCATTAATTATCAAAAATTTTAGAATTCGGTTTCCTTACACATGCTTCACTAAATCAAGTATAACTCACTTATTTCAACTCCAAATCATGTCAAACAAAAGCCAATTGATTCCTATCTCATTCTTCTATCCATTTCTTGAAGAATTTCTGGATTTTATGTAGATTAAACATCCTTAAAATGCATCCAATTTTGAGTTATGAATTACAACTTTAAAATATCGTATCTTACTCATTTTAACTTTAAATCACTTCAAACCAAAGCTAAAACTTCCTAAATCTCATCCCCTTTTCAAATGAACACTTAAACTTCATCTTAACATCAGATTATCACCTCATGTTTCTGAATTATTTCCAAAAACAAATTAAAATCTTCAGCCCGTCCATTCTTACTCATATCTTCATTAATTATCATCATTCCATTTTCATACTTCTTATTATCATTTCCAAATCAAATTCTACCAATTATCACTTATTATAAATCATCAAAAAAATATTTTTAATATTCCAAATACCCATTTAATATTGCTCAATTTGGCCATAAGAAAATCTACATCCAAATCACCAATTAATACATTTTAATTAACTATACTTTTTATTAAAACATCAATTACACATTTCTTATCATAAGTTCACCAAAATTAATCAAGATTACACTCAATCACACAATCAAACCTCACAGCAGCATATATTCTCCATAATCATCAACTTAAAACTACAAACATTCATCTACTTCCATTACAACTTCAACCAATTATTCAATTAATACAAAAACATAATAATTCACCAAATCAAATATTCCTCACACACACCCATACATCTCACGCCATACATATATACATCCATATGCAATTCCATTTCAATTATTCATCTATTACTCTCCAAATTTCAAATTAAACAAGTAATTAAGTACTTACCTTACTCTTTAGCTCTTGAAATCTTTTAATAACACTTGAACTTTAAGATTGACCTTCCTACTCCAATCTCCTTCATAAACCTAAAATTACCTACTAGTATCTTTACAAACTTATAGATCGATTAATACTCTATAACATATCTCAAACCTAAGTACCATTACATTGCTCCAAGCAAACTTCAACACTCAATTAGAGCTTTCACCTAGCAAAATAGTAATTAAAAGCCTAAATTAATACACCAAGCTATAGATCAAAAGAATCTATATGTCATATCTAATTTCTAAAACTTGAAATTACACTTACCTATGTATATGTGTCACAACCACCTTTGGATCTTCCTAACCTCCACTTATTATTCACTTCCTTATTTAATTTACTTGATTAAACATTGAATTAAGCTTCGAATCAACCTCAATTGAGTCTCCAAAAGTAAACTTCAACTCCAAAAGTTTGTTTGCTTATATGATTGATCTCCAAAACTTGAAATTAGCTTAATTATGTAAGAAACCCACTAATTTAACCATAGGAAGCTATTAACGAGTTTAGGTGGGCTTGGAAGCGTGTTTTAGGTGAGGAATTAGAGAGAAGCTAAGAGAGATAGAGAGAGTAGATGTGAGAGGGAGAGTGCTCATGATTGAGGGAGGTAGGGAAATGAGGGTTCTAGAATTTCTTTAGGCCTAAATACCCTCTAATTCAAAATTGTAGAATTAATTACCTACTTTTCCCTTCTTAGCTAGTATTACTTACGGGCAATTAAGTAAAAACTACTTATTGAATATCTAGGTCATCTAAATTACTATCTTACCCTCTACACTTAAAAATTAATATAAAGTTAATTTAGTAATTCAATTTCCAAAATTTTAATTCTACCCTTAATTATTGCTTGAATTTTAATTTAATTAATTTTCAGTTATTTCACTTCGTTTTTATAAAAGGATTTTATGTACATATTTCCATACTCGGAGAAGTAGCATTAGAGGCATCTATGAACCGTGTTCAATGCAATGTAACAATATTTTAAAATGCTAGAAAGTTGAATCTAGAAAGGGACATACATTTAAAGACAACATAGAAGCAAAACTAACAAAAAAACAAAAAAAAAAAAAATGAGTCCATTCTTATACCCCCTTTTAGACAATTAACTATCTCATTCAAGTACTATAAATGTCCATGAAAAGTTTATAGGTAGTAAATTAATATTTTTAAAATTTAAGTTATTAATTATAAAAATAGATAAAATTCAAATACCAAATATGACATCCATCCTATGTGTTTTAATTTTAAGAAAACAAATGTCAATTCTTATACCCCCTTTTAGACATTTGGACGTTATTTGTCATATCATAACAACCTTATTATAACATAAGATGCTATTTGCTATAAAAGTAATTTAATTTGTTTATTTCTTTCAAGAAATCTGGAAAGAAAAAAAAAAAGAACCTTCTTTTCCACTCTCTCTCTCTTCCCTAACATTTCTCTTTCATTAAATTATTTTAAGTATTTGAGTATGAAAGAATAATTACATATAAAAATCCTAAATTATAACATAACCTTTTAAATTTAAAAATTCACCATTCTATTGAATCCCCTCAAAAAATCAATATTTGTGTAGAAAAGGAGTAAATAAGAATGCAAATAATAGCATCTTTAATATGAGAATGAAATATAATTGAATGTTTGACTATAAAAGAAGTTAAATTGGAATGTAATTAATATTAGAGTATGTCATCAATATGGTTGCTATTACCATATTAAGAATATTATTAAATTGTATTAATAGCAAAAACATCCAATTGTATATCCATAACAAAAAAACAAATCTAGTATAAAATATTAATTCATATAAAAAGATCAAAAATACCAAAAGTTATAAGTGGAAATATATGTAATATTAAAATAAATAAAATATTTCATTATAATGCAATTTTTAAATTTGAAAATTTATCATTCCTTTGAATTCCCTAAAAATCAATAATTACATAAAATAAATTAATTTAGAATGCAATTAATACCGTATTCAAGATGAGAATTGAATATGTTGGAATATTTTAACGTAAATGGTTAAGTTAAAACATAATCAATATGAGAATATGCTTGAAAAAACTTGAATTTATAAATAAGTTCAATTGAATTAAAAGGGAAAATTTGAAAGTCAATTAAAAAAGAATTTACAAAATTTAGGGCCAAATTTTGTAAAAATGACCTTTTTGCCCTTAAACTCGGTTTTATCAAAATTATCTCCGAAATAGCTTGTAATCCTAAATAAAGTTCTAAGGCCCTTGAATAACATCATTAAGCAAATGTTTGGAATCAAATTGAAAAGAGAAATTAAAGTTTGGAGATCAATTTTACAAAATTACCAAAATGTCCCTAAGCTTAATTTTACAAAAGGGGGACCAAATTTTTTAGATTAATAAATTAATTTGGAAACTTTAGATGAAATATTTTCAACTAAAATAAAATGGAGTTATTAAATTAGAAAAATATCTATTATGCCCAAAACAAAGACATAGCAACTTAAGACATTTTAGCATAAAGCCAATGTGGTCCCCCTTTTGTCCCATATACCCTAAGGTTTTAGAAAACTCTTTAAACACCCATTAGTGTAGAATTTTTCAGCAACTCCTCTTTTCTCTTTTTCAAAATATCACAAGGTAAAAGCTTAGAAACCCACAAGAACCCTAACTCTCATGATTAAACCTTAATTACTCTTTAATCCCACAACTAATCTAATGTATAATTTTGATGGCTTAGGTCAAGTTCAAGGTGAAGAAATAGAGGGGGGCTCTTAAGGTTTTGATAAAGAAGAATAGTAAGGTAAGTGGCTATTTTCTTAAGTTTAAGTATGAATTAGGTACTAAGATCTGGAGATTATTTATTAACTAACTAGTATTTATGCTAGAGATTGTTATGTATTGAAAGAATCATTCTTGGAGGCATTTTAAAGTGGTGACCAGCTTAGGATACAAGGAAAATTTGAGCACTAAGGTGAGTTCATGAACTAAGACTAAATTGATGATTAGGTGAGATTTGATAAGTTTGAGTGAGGAGATAAAGGCACGAGAAGTGCCTATACTTTCAGCTTTTAGCAATTTAGTATCTAAACTTTTATTTTTGTGATTTAGTGCTTATTTCTTAATTTGGTTTCAATTTAGTGTCTCCGCTAATGGAGAAAATAACAGTCGTTATATTGTTTTTTACATTATGGTGCCTATATTTTAATTTTGATTGCATTTTAGTGTTTATACTTTAGTTTTAATGAACTTTAGTGTTTGATCCTATATTAGTTTTTGAAAGATTTATATTTTAATTTTTTATTAATAAATTATTTCTAAAATTAAGAAAATGTGTTTTTGTGCCAATAACTTCCACCGTACATAGCTTTTCAATCCAATCATATACTTTATATTGTTGGGAAGCTCATAAGATGTATTTGTATTTAAAATAAACATCCAGTATAGATCTTTTCATTGCTCAAACCAACTAAAGTTTAAAATGGTCATAACTTGCAAATTACTGTCTTTTGGTCTAAAAATGCAAACTTTTCAACTCCTTGAAAATGGAGTTTAATACATAGAGTTATAATATGAAACTGTATGTGTATTGCCACCATCTACATGTTGCTTTTGGGGAGTGTCTTCTTGAATTTATGGTAAAAGGGTGATTGGTGTGATTATTTGTGAATTGGGAAATAGCTTAGGTAGTGGATTTCAAGTATATAATGAATTCATGTTGAGGTTGATTAATATTTGATAAATAGATATGTAGACAAAGTAATTTGGGGATATTATCTAATTTTTCCAACATGATATGTGAATATATGAAGTGGAATTTGGGTTAAATTTGAAGTTATTATGATGATTTAAAGCTTGTATGAAGTTTACTAGACTATGGGATCAGTTAACTTGAGAATTGGAGCTCTTAATCATAGAAATTGTAATTACCACCACTTGTTATGTTACTATGTTTAAATTGAGTTTATTGGAGCTATAATATGTTCAATTGATGATTTGAAGTTGGTTAGAAGTGAAATGAAGCCTAGAAATCAAGTTGTAATTTATTGGGAAAATTTTAAATGAAATATTATAGGTTAGATGAATTTATGAATATTGAGCTATTTTAGATTGTATTTAGGTTTGAATTTTATTTTTAAATTATGTTTTAGAAACTAGAAGCAAGTACAAACAAGTGGGCTTTAATTTGGAGTAAATTGAACCTAAAATGAGTGAGTTATAAGTCTTTAAAGTGTAACTTTGTAACTTTGCTTGGTCTGAAAATTTAAGGGGGCTAAAATGATTAAAATGAGGTTTTTTAGGTTAAAATAAGTAAAGGAAGTGATAACGGTTAAAATGGTTTTGGTTTGATTTCATTTTGGGATTAAAATGAATAAGTTGTGGCCCTTTAAAGTCATAGGTTTTAAAATGACGAATTTAAAAGTTGAAGTTAGATGACTCAAATAATTTGGGCAAAGCCTGCCCAATCTTAAGCTAGCATATCCATACTGACCCATAGACCAATCATGTATCCTTTCCTACGGTAGTCCATATGGTATTACATGATTTAATTAATCAAGCCTAAATAGCTTAAGAAACCAACTTGGAACTTAACTTAGTGAATGAATCTTAGTTGGACTTACAAGAACCTAAAAAACCCAATGGTTCCAAAACCCAAATTTAAGGTAGGTCCATTTTATCTTTAGGGCCCATACCTTAAATGGGCCTTAACTATCAAAGATAACTTCAATGGGCTTTATACTCAATAAGGTCCGAAATCCATTAAAGACCTAAATTAAAATTAAATGAGGCATAATAAATAAACCAAGCCTAAGAAATAAAGAATAAGACCAAGTAGACATAATGAGCCTAGATTAGTTATGATATCACATAATGGATTAAAATAACCTAATTGGACTTAAAATTGATATAAGGATAATAATTGGGCCTAAATGATATACTTGGACTTAAATAGAATAAGATGGGCCTAAACACTTCAATTAAGGCTTTGTATACCTAAATAGGCAAATTAATTGAATTAGGTCATAATTAGATAATTTACATCAATTAATAAGGTTAACCAAATTAATTAGGGCTAGTGGACCCAATTCTAAATATAGTTAAGCTTAATTTTCTTTAAGGGCCTTAGAAGTATCTAGATATGAAATAACTTAAGTGTGCCTCATACATAATAAGGTCCAAAATTGATAAAAAAAAATCTAAAATGAACTAGACTTAAACATGACAAATTAAATGGGCCTAAAAGTAATAAATAGAACCCATTGAATCATAATAGGCTTAACCTAAACATAAATCACCTAATGAATTAAGATAGGTTAATTAAATCTAAGTAAATTAATTGGACATGAACAAATCAAATTGGACCTTAGTTAAGCAAGAAAACCCTAATGGACCTAAATTAGACATAATAATTAAAATTGGATCTAAGTTGAATATGGTAATTAAAATAGATAATAATGGGCTTTAAATAATGTAATAAATCTATTAAGACTTAAAAGAAGTAAATAATTAACTTAAATATTTATGTTGGTTAATTAACTTGATTAACTTAATTAATTGGGTTAATTAATTTAATTAATTAATAATATACTCAATTGATCAACAATTAGCTTAGTGGCTCAATATCAAAATTAATTAGATTCAGTTTTTCTTTTAGGGCCAAATACCCTAAATTAAGTTTTAGTAAGACACATAAACTTGGTCTTGGGGAATAAAAAAAACAAAGCCTAATTGAACAATTAAAAAAAATAATTGGCACCTAAAATGGCTTAGATTGGTCTAATTAATAAACATTAAGTTATTGGCCTAAAAATTTAGTTTAAGCCTAATTGGGCCTTCTTACCCTGTTGGGTCTATAATTAGTATGGACCTTAGCTAAATAAAAGACAAAGCTTAGAAATTGTAATAGAAATCAACTAATTAAAACAAACTTACTGACTTATAATTTTCTCATCTAAATGCATAATAATTGAATAATTGTGATTGTTGGGAATTAGCTTTCAACTTTGGGATATCTTCGAACTTTCAGGTATATAGTGACATGTGTGTTACATGTTAAGATGGAATTTAATTAATTAGATTAATAATTAAACTCGGTTAAACTAATTCTATGTTATGTGTGCTTGGTTATTTGAGTTAGCAAGTGACACCCTTAGATCAAGGTTATGGTTGCAGTCATATACCTCAAAATGACACGTTAGATTAGGTGCTTAGGCCATCGAGGAATGACTCGATGGATAGTTAATAAGTGAAATTGTGTCAGATAACAAGCACTATAAGTGAAGAGGAGGTATATCAAGAATTGTATGGGGATTATAAGTCCCAATAGGTAATATGATATAGCTACACCGTGATCAGTGATGATCGCATAATGATGAGGTCACTTAAAGAAGGCTATTAAGTTTTCGATTTTACGGCATGGAGTCTGACTACTTCCGTTAATCCCTGATTGCTGCTGTAGTGGAATCGAATCTCAAGTCCCTTGTTATATTGTTTGGAGTTATGAGTACTCTCGTGCTAATTATTTACTTTAAATAAGATAAAATAAACTGTATAATTGTTTATTGCATTAGAACATAGGCCTGTATCACATCTATGTGTGTGTACTAATCTTTTGGCTCATTTTTCTTTTTCAAGAAAGGACCATCAAATGGATCCACTTTATGATTCACTAAATTCTAGCTCTGAGGAGGAGTATGGGGACAACTACAAGGACTTAGATTTTGAAGATTGCTATTGACTTGCTTTTTTTTATGCAAAATTAGATATTTATTGTTTTGGTGCTGTATTAGACTTATTACATGAGATGTCCATGACTCCATGACCTGTTTACGCTATATATGTAATTTGCAGGCCTCTCTGGCTCTAGAACTTAAATTTTTATCTTACTCTTTTTGCCTCATTTTTCACACTTGACAAACTTTTAAAATGTTTTTAAAAATCAAATGAATTGTCAAATGTTTTCAAAATTTAATTAACAATTTTAAGGTGTTAAAACTGGTTTAGAAACTCATTTAGTAATTATAACCTTACGTCCTTTACTTAAATAGGGTACGTGACAAACTGTCAATGCTATAAAGAATTAGGAGTATAACAATACCATTAATACATTAGTTATTACATTTTTATTAAATATTAGGGTGTATTAATAACATAAACTTCTAAATGTATATACATAATAAAAACATCTCTACAATAACATATACACAGTTGTTATTATCTAGGAAAAAGCCATTTATTAAATTAAACAATTAATATGTTAATGATATATATTCATATGCTATTAAAGTAATAAGATAAATATTATTATTTAGTTATAAAAAGATATAATAAATTTAAGTTTTATATAACTATTAGATGGTTCTTCATAATAATAACAATTTATTATTTGAAAAGTGTTATAATGTTTTAAAATATATAAATGAGTGCAAAGAATTGTGTTGTTTTATATTAAATTATGCAAATGTTACAAAATATTCTAAAAGGCACATCACATGCATAAAAATGCATTTTGAGCAAAAACTTTCAAAATTACACATAAAAAAAAAAATTAGTTCTTTAATATGAAGTACATATTTTTATTTTCAAACGAATAACAAGTTAAAGTTTACGATTAACAACAATTCCTATGAAATTATGATAAAAGGAGTTTATACATATTGGACCTCATTCATGAAGAAACAAATAGTTATTAACTTAGGAAACATAAGGAAGAAAATTTTGAGGTAAATGAAAAATAATTTCATAAATGTAAAATTCAAGTTAACGATTTCTTTAATTTTACAACCAATGTTCCAATTTAAACCAATAATGACCTCACTTTTATATAATAATCTTTAAGTAAATTTCAAAACTTGCTATGAATATGTAACAATTTCCATCCAAATAGATGAAATTGTCCATGGGTACCTTTTCCATTAATAGTATAATAATTATGTTTAGATTACCTTAAAGGTAATATGCATATGCTCAAATCTTCCCTCCACCATTGTAAATATGTTGAATACATGTCTTTAATGAGCATTCAATTTCTGGTTTCCATTTACTTTTGTGAAATGGTTAGAGGTAGGAACATTAAATGCAATGTTTGAATATTTAATTTCAAAATAAATAAAATTTACTTATTTAGATCCATTGATCAAATTGAGATTACATATATTTTTGCTTTCTTATGTAGTTTAAAGACAATTGAACTCATTTAGATTCAGAGTACATTGATAAAAAAAAATAGCTAAAATTACATCTAAAAATTTCCTATATCATTTTTTTTTTGTTTGCTTTTGTAGTTTATGTTATTCTATCTAAATCTATCTTCTTGTTCCATCGTCATACCATGTAACTTCATTTCTTAATCATCACCTATATAACAAATAAATATAAGAATTAACTAAGAAAAAGAAATAAAACATGAAAAAATATAAAAAGAAAAAAAATACAATATCATGCATAAAATATGTGAAATTGAAATTACTATCTTGAATCATATAATATATCGTTTCATAATATTACAATGAAATTCATCTAGCTTTAACATTTATCTACATGCAAAATTAAAACAATTAAAACTTCATCTATAAACTCCTTTATCAATCTTTTTGCTTCTATAGTTTCTATTACTGGAACCTAATTTATCTCTCTAATTCATCTTCCCCTACATAACATATAAACACAAAAGTTAGTTAAGTAAAAGAAATTAAAGTAAAAGGTGGAAATATACAAAAAAAAAAATCATAGTGTGTATAGAATTCATCATTTTGCAGTAGAATTTGTTTGGTTTCAACATTTACTTACTTGCAAAATTAAAATAGTTAAAACTATATCTATAAATTCAATTACCTAATCCGAATTGGCTTCTACATTTCATCAATCATAATGTGTATCAAATTGGTGAAAGTAAAATTGCAAACTTAAATAAAAATATATTAATTCATTGTCTTGTAGCAGAATTCATCTAATTATAGTATAATAAGTGTTGTATGATAAACGAATACACTATGATACCATAAAAAGATGGAATATAAAATAAAAAAAAAGTAAGAGCTTCTAAAACTATATATTATAATATAGTTTGACAAAAAAAAAATAGAAATACATCAATGAAACCATAAAAAAGTGGAATACAAAGGTAAGAGCTTTCCAAACTCTATATTATAATTATAATATGGTTTGATAAAAAAAAATAAAAAAACACCAATAATACCATAAAAAAATGAATAGAAAAAAAAGGTAAGAGATTATGAAATGTGATAAAAAAAATTTATGGAAATACATTAATGATATAAATTTTAAATTCAAGTCCTAGTAAAATCTTGGAGATATTATCGTTTAAACCTATGATGAAATAAATAAGAAACAGCAAAATATGTTTAGTTTAATAAATAACAAATATCTAATAATTTAGATAATGATATCTTTACACTTATTAATCAACAAAAGATAAAATAAAAAGGAAAAAGAAAAAAGCAAATTTTTGGAGATCATTATTGCTTTGAACCTATTATGCAAATAAATAAGAAATAGCAAAAGCAAAAAGTTGAATTTAATGAATAACAAAAGTCTCATAATTTTAATAAAATAATAATGCATAAATACTTACCAAACATCTACGAATACATTTTACAAAATAGACATAACTTGAAAAAAAAAAGCTAAACTTACTTTAAATCTCTTTACAAGTAAGGTTGAACACGTAACCTTATTGTACAAAATACACCCATATCCTACTTGACCAGGTAAGTTATGGGTGGATATTAGAAGTCACAAGGTAAGTTCTAAATATAAATTTTCTAAAACTTGCTCCTATAAGATAGGGTATTAGTATAAGGTCTTCCTATCTCGTACCCACTTTAGAATGTATATTCTAAGATATATAGAGTATAGGTTTTAGGATACCCTGTACATATCCTATAAAACGTTATTAAATAATATTGATAAATGAATAATATATGATAATATTATAATTTTTTTTGTAATAAATGCTTTAGTAAAAGAGAGAGAGAGAGAGAGAGAGAGAGAAAGAGTATAAGTTTATAAGTCAATAATCCCAAATGTTAAACCTAATGCTGCTATTCTTTCTTTCCTTTTTTTTCTCATTTTCCCATCTAACTTAAGGTTTTTTATTCTTGTACTTTTTTTCCCTATTTGGTAAGATTGCAAAACTTGAAGTAATTAAGTTAGAAATATTACTTTTTTTTTAATTTCACATTTTTTTGTTACTAGTTTCATAAATTTTTACTTATGAAGAACTTATAATATCACATATAAATTATTATTTTTTATATTACATAAGCTTGAAATTTATAATAAGAAAAATAAAATTTATAGGTTTCACATGGTACCTTGTAGATTTATAAGGTATAGGGTGGTTTGAAGATATTATAGGGTAGGTTTCATTTTTAAAATTTGGGAATTTGTGTTTTATAGGGTAGGGTATAGGTAGGACCCTATACCTTACAAATTCTATACCACTTACCCCTATTTACAAGTGAATAGTGGTTGAATTTATCTTAAAATAAACTTTACATAATATTATACATATTAAAGTAGAATATTGCATTTATAACATCTAGATATAAGAAAAAAGAATGACCATTTTTACAATAGTATGTGTTAATTCTACAAAAACATACAAAAAGAATAGCCCTTTTACAATATTTTTGTTTCTATGAAAAAATTAAATTACTTCATGTCAACACAATTGATAACTTGTTCATAATTAGCCCTTATATACATGATCTTTTTGAATTCTTAAATCTAAATCCAAAGGGAATCACACATGCTATTAATGTCATTAAATACATCATCTTAAACATAAACGATTATGTTCTCATGCCCTAAGAGATACCTCTAGGAATAACTCATTCATTATTTGGAGACTCTTGGTGTAGAGTCCAAGGTATCATCACTCTAAGTTACTTCGATAGATTTATAGTTACATATAGTAAAGGACCAATAAATAATACAACTACTTAAATTCATTTAGCTTGGGATGTAGGTCCCATAAGATAAGTAAGATAATGATAATAATAGTAATGGATGCAATAATACTAGCTATCTTATTATCAGCTTAACAAAATACATGATAATTTAAAGAGTCTTTTAGATAATTTAAAGTCATGATCACTTTAGCTCTCAACTCACACACACAATCCCTCAGCATCCCAAGTACTAACCTTTGGCATCTACTGGCTAGAAACAAACCAAATGGGCTCCTGCAACAATGAAACACTATGAGAGTGTAAGCTATATGTAACATAGCGAGATATTTTTCATACTACACATTTTAAGCAATTATCAAGCAAGTTAATTAATATGCATATAAATGCATGATCAAACACATGAATGTAACAATACATACAATTATCTGAAAACTGTATATGTAAACACTCCATTTTTTACCCTAATAATTAATAATGGTCAATTTTTAATTTTTTTTTTATAATTTTTCTTCTAATTTAGCAAAAATAGGAAAAATATTCAAAAAATAAAATAAATAGCGAAAATATATCAATTTTGGAAAATAATTGTAGAAATAATAAGAAAAGGAGTTAAATAATTTTTACAAATTTTTGGAATTTCAAAATAATACAAAAATAATAAAAATTACATTGCATACATGCAAATTGCGTAAGTAAAAAAAACGAGTAAGTGGGCTAGCCCAACTGGTTCGAGCCATGACCACGCGCATGGGGGAAGGGGGTCAAGTCACAGGTTCAAAACGCGGAGGAAGTAGATTCTGCGTTTTGCAATTTTTTTGCCTCGCCTAGGACACATGTCAGCACGCGATTGGACGACACGACGCACGCTCCCGACACGTGATCTTCTTCTTCGTCTGAGATCGTCGCCGACGAGCAAGAGAAATGGAATCCAGCCGTTTTGATTCATTTTTTTTTTACACAAATCCACTAAATCTTTCATTAAAACAAGATAAACATCATCCAAATGAAATCAAATCACAACAAAATCCAAGATTTACACGAATCAAAGGCAAATCGGAGGAGGGTTTTAACCGCAAATCTGATTCATCTCAATTAGAAGAAATCCTAGCTTATCCAGCTTGAATTTGGTGTCTATAAATGGGAATCAAGTGGAGGAAGCCAGAACACAGATCAAAAAGTGAGAAAAGGAGAGAAAATAAGAGAGTCGAAGCCTCACCGGAGTTCTTCAAGCCGCGACCACCGACCAAGCTTCGAACCGCCACTAGGAGGCGTTTTTGGAGAAATCCACCACCACCATTAGATTCCCCACCCTCGAAAAGCTAGGAAACAACCTCTCAACCTCTTCGAAAGTCGCCAGACACCACCACCGAGGGCCTCCAGCCGTCGTGATCGATCCAACCCGATCGACCCGACCCACGCATCATATCCGGACTTAAGTAAGTTAAATTTTCTGATTTTTTATTATTTATTTATTTATTGTATTTTATTTATTTTTTATTTATTCATTTGTTATTTGTTATTAAAAAATAATATTAGGAAAATGTTAGAATTTAGATTTTTTTTTTTAGGTTTAGCTTAGGATAGAATAAATAATAAAAGAATTATAAAAATCATAAAAAATGTTAGAAAATAATCAAAATAATAAAATAATAATAATAAATAATATATATTAGGAAAAATGATAGAATTTAGATTTTTTATGTTTAGTTTAGGGTAGATAAAATAATAAAAATAAAAATAAAAAATTAATTAATTAATTAAAAAATAAAAATAAATAAATAAAAACAAATAATAAGAATATTAGAGGTAGGTTAATAATAGGGAAATAAAAATTAATTTTTGTCACTTAGAAAAATCATTTTCTTAAATAAATCCAAAATTGGTTTTTCCTTAAATTAATTTTTTTTTCAAAAATAAAATAATCAAGTTTAGGCTTAGATTTTTTCCAAAAAATGCTAAAAATGATAAAAACGTAAACCAGAAGTAATTTCATAATTAAAATTAACAAACCCACTAAAGTTTTTCATGAAAAGCGAATTACGGCTTGTTTGATCCTGAATAGTAAGTATATAGGGGGAAACTCTAAAAAGAATGAAAAATCATTTTTTTATTAGAATAAGTTATTCAAAAACATAAAAAAAAATTATAAAAATAAAAAAATAACAATAAAAGACATTAGGATAAAGTTTAGATTTCAGAAGAATAGGGTGGTAACTTTAAGGTTTTAATAGGTTAGCCTCCGAGTCCAGTGACTCTGGTTTTCCCTTTCCTCTTTCACAAAAATGAAAAGAGGAGATCTCGTTAACTAGTTGTCCAAATTAGGATTAATCTGCTCAATTAGTCCTAATTCAATCTTTCCCAACTTCAGTTGGGTGGCGACTCCAAAATAAGACGAAATTCTTAGTTCAAGTCGAAGACTTATATTAGATGAGCATAGGGTCTAATATAAATTGGATTAGGAATGGAAATGAAAAATAAAAAATTAGACTCGACAGGATGGCGACTCCGTTAGGGACTATCCCTAGTAAGCCAGCTACCTGAATCTTCTGAAATCACCATTTCAAAAATGTCTTTTGATTGTTGTATTGTTGCTAACCTTTCAGGGGTTTAATGAAATTAGGGGTGTATGTATTTTTTACCATTGAGTCTGCATGCATGTAATCGTGTGATTAGAAACGGTCAAACCCAAGCCATTTTAGGATCCTAAGATGGGGGGCCATTGTGTAGGTTTCGGGTGAAGTGATATGATCACCGTTCGAGACTGATTAGGCTACCCCACCCAATGCTTCGATATGGCCTAAGATCCATTTCTTCGAGAATGCGAGAGGCCATAGAGCTTGGGGACCTATTAGAACTTACCTATCTACATACATGAAGTCATAGGCTGGCAATTGATTAATGATGTAATAATTTTGTTATGTTCCTAGAGTTCAGATACATTTCCTTGTAATAACATCATTTGTACTTTGTAAAAAAGTTTTTGTGATTGGGGATTTCTATTATAATAGATGGCTAGTTCTATAGTCAACCACCTCCTCCGTAAAGAGATCTGGGTTTGCAAACCTCTGGATCCAAAGTTGGTACTAGACCATTAGTTTACTCTGTACAACCCTGAAGAGCAAACCTTCATCCAACAAAAGATAAGGCCCATCCTTTCACTGATGAAGATGGAAATGAACTTACCTCTAATACAGGCTATCCTCTATCTATGGGAAGTAGAGCTCATGGCTTTCTTCATTGGGCCACATGAGATCACTCCCACTCTAGAAGAGTACACCCAACTTCTACAGGCCCCATCACTAACCGGTGACGTGTATATGCCAGATCTTGAGGCTAGGCCAACCGATATTTTCAGTAGACTTCTGGGTATCCACAAGACAGTAATAAACAAGGCCTTAGCAAACTGCAACGGATATTGTATACGGATGGACGAGTTAGAAGCCCGGTTCATAGCCCAAGAAGATGACGAGGATAGGAAAGACATATTGTGCGAGGCCCCCAAGAGCTACAAACAGAAGAGGGTGAGTGCTTTCATCTTGACAGCCTTCGCCACCATACTCTTCCCCACCGAAACATTTTATGTCCATTATAGAGTCGCAAAGCTGGTGGCCCAATTCTTGGAAGGGAAATCTTATATCCCGGCTCTACTGGCTGAACAGATCTGGAACTTAAACTTTGTCAAGAGGAAGGGGCACGGGATCCTCCGCTTAATCATCAACCTCATCCTGATCTGGTTTATGAGCCACCTCAAATGTTTTGGATTGAACCTGGTTTGGAAATCTTTAGCCTAATAAGTGGATCTTGTGGACTCATGCATAGAAAAGATAAAACTGCCCGACGACCTTACTAGCTACAGTTGGGTGGAAGTGCTTAAGAGTTTTAGTGCCGACGACATCCTGTAGATAGCTAGATGGAGTTGCTACAACAAAGTCATCCTAACCTATAGAAACCTTCAGGTTGTTCCTCTAATCAGTATCAGCAGATGTATAGGGTATCATCCAAACTCGGTGGTCCGCCAGTTCGGTACCATTCAAGACATAGTTTATCGACCATCACTAGAAGCGATCACATTCGAATACCAAAACCCAAATCTGCTGGTAATCGAGAAGTTTGCCAAGCTAGCAGAAGTTTAAGTCCTATGGGGAGCCCGAATCGAGAGCCCAAACATAGACCTCAGAGACTTGGATGGCGAAGTGGGCAAACATCGAGCCACCAGGGATTCCATGATCCACCAGCTATATCAAACAAGGGAAAGGGCGTACTGAGTCCCAGATATCACCCAACCTGAGCCAGATAAGGTAGACACAGAGCTGAGAACCTATTTGGAACAAGTTAGGGACCAGATGGAGGTATACTTTGAAGCTGCAGACTACAAAAAAGACATTTGAAAGGGCAGATTTAAAGAGTCTGATCAAAGGAACAAGGCCTTGGAAGCTTAACTGGAGAAGACCTAAGCTAGAGTTAAAAAGCTGGAAGCTATCATCAGCGGAAAACCATCGCCTACGCAACAAAAGAAGAAGAGGACTAGAAAATAGATTACCATTGTACTTTTTCATTTTTTTCAAGTATCGAATTCCAAGTTTCCAATATTAATAAAAATAAAGTTTCAGTATTATATCGTTAATCAACTGTTGGCCCCTTTATTTTAGCATATGTGTGATACATGCATCATATCTACATACATGCATTAAACTAAGAAAAATGAGCATCAGGTATCAAAGATAGCTCCAAAACAATCGAACCCTCTAAGGAGCCCAATCTGCACTCGCTCAAAGACCAAAATGGCAAATAGTGGCAACAACAATGACAACCGCAACAACACCAGCGCTGACTACGTTCCAATACCCTGGGTAGAGGCACAAGCAAGAGGTATCAGGGGTAGAAAGAAAGAGAAGCTAAGCGATACCCTGATGCATTTTCTACCCCTCCAATAATCATTCAAGCAAGTAACTACCATTCAAGAGCCAAGGATAAGTGAAGCCGACGTTAGCAACAAAGGCCCGACCTCTCGCGTGTCCAAGCAGCATCTGGGTCTTAACAATTGGTTCTATTATCCTATTGATAGCGCTAGGTCAGCTTAAGGATAGGGAACAATTATTAAGCAAATTTTTATTGTGATTTCTTTTCAGATTCAATAAATTGCAATTCGTTCCTTTGTTTTTTGCTTATATATATGCGTACTCTCGTTTCACTTTACCCACAAATTCCCTACCATCAAACATCAGGGACATTTTGCGCAGGTAAGTAATGAAAACACCGATATTGTTTCCAACACTACTAGGTCATCCGTTGGAAGCAATGTCCTTGACCATGAAATAATACAAGAAAATTGGCAAAAAAAATGAACAAAGTGGAATTTCAATTGATGAGCCAGTGGAGAAAGTAAATCTAGGAAGCATTGAGAAACCCAAAAACCTCAAGATTGGGGCTAATTTGAGTACCAAGCAAAAGCGCGAGATAGTTGAGCTGTTAACTAAATATGCCGATGTATTTACCTGGTCATATGGTGACATGCCAAGATTAGACCAGTCAATAGTAGTTCACAAGCTATCCACAAGGGAAGATGTCAAACCTAAAAAATAGAAATTAAGAAGATTTAGGCCTGACTTCTTATTAAAGATTAAAAAGGAAGTTAAAAAACTACTAGAAGTGGGGTTCATTGAAGTGTCTGACTATCCGAAATGGGTAGTAAATATAGTCCCCATTCTAAAAAAAAAATGGGAAAGTACATATATGCGTAGACTTCAGAGATTTAAACCAAGCTACTCTAAAAGACAACTTCCCTCTACCTCACATCGATGTCCTGGTAGATAACACCGCAAGAAACCATCTCTTTTCATTTATAGACGATTTGTCAAGATATAATCAGATAAAAATGGCTGAAGAAGATAAAACTAAAATGACCTTTACCACAACATGGGGAACTTTCTGTTACGAGGTCATGCCCTTTGGTCTGAAAAATGTCAGGGCAACGTATTAGAGAGCCATGTTCGCGATACTTCACAACATGATGCATCGAGAAGTCGAATTATACGTCGACGATATGATAGCCAAGTCTAGGGAAGAAGAAAGCCATGTAGTTATTCTGAGAAAGTTGTTCAAGCGATTGAGAAAGTTTCAGCTCAAGTTAAATCCAGAAAAGTGTACTTTTGGGGTCACAACAGGCAAGTTGTTAGGTTTTATCATAAGCCGAGAAGGCATTAAAATTGACTCTGACAAAGTAAAGGCCATACTGGAATCGCGCTCTCCACATACTATCAAAGAGGTGAGAGGTTTGCTAGGAAGGTTGAATTATAAAGCCCTTTTGATCTCACAGCTCACAAACAAATGCCGTTCATTATTCCATCTGCTAAAAAATAATGCTACGGTAGAATGGGACGATGAATGTGAAGAAGCATTCAGAACGATCAAAGACTATCTCACGAATCCTCTAGTCTTGATAATTCCAAAACAAGGAAAACCCCTATTCTTATACCTCATGGTACTCCCTGAATCCATGGGGTGTGTGCTGGGATAGAAAGATGAAGAGGGGAGAGAGCATTCCATATATTATCTAAGTAAGAAATTCACATACGGGAAACAGAGGTATTTGGAAATAGAGAGGACTTGCTATGCTCTGATTTGGGTCATGCACCGATTGAGGCAATATACCCTTTATTATCCCGTTGAGTTGCTGACAAGACATGATCCTTTAAAGTACTTAGCAGAGAAGCCCGTTTTGTTAAGGAGAATCTCTAAATGGCAAATGCTCTTATCAAAATTTGACATCACATACATAAATCAAAATTCGATAAAAGAGCAATCTTTAGCCGATCAGTTGGCAAAACACCTAGTTGAGGGAGATTCCCAAGAATTACAAGCCCAATTCTCTGATGAAAATCTATTAACAATGGAGGGCGCACCAGCAGAAGACTATGGGATAGACCAAAGCCCTAAATGGAAGATGTTCTTTGACAGAGCTACCAATGTATTTGGTTGCGGGATCAAGGCAGTGTTGATATCACCAGAAGGAACACAATTCCCTTCAGCAACAAGACTCACATTTCCATATACTAATAATATCGCAGAGTATGAGACATACATACTCGGCCTCAAAATGGCTTACCACATGGAAATCCGTGAATTAGAAGTGTACGGAGATTCTTCACTCATCATATTACAGACAAGAGGGGAATACAAAACTAAAGACCCCAAATTGGTACCATACCATCAGCATTTGACAAAGCTAATCGATGAATTCGAAGCAATTACCTTCACATACATCCCGAGAACTCAAAATCAGTTTGTAGATGCACTCACCATACTAGTATCTATAATTCATATAAGAAGGGGAGTCGAAGTCCAACCATTGAAAATAGAAATCGAAAATCGACCTGCCTACTATTTGGTAATTGAAAAAGCATAAGATGATAAGCCTTGGTATCATGACATCAAAACTTTTCTCCAAGAAAACAAATACCTTGAAATGGCTAGCAAAAATGACTAAAGAACACTCAGAAGGTTAGCAAGTCATTTCTTATTAAATGGGCCTGTGCTTTACAAAATATCGCCTAATACCACCTTGTTAAGATGTGTGGATAGAAATGAAGCGTGTGAACTGATGAAAGAAGTGCATGAAGGAGAATGTAGACCTCACATGAATGACTACATGTTGGCCCAAAAAATCATGAGATTGGGCTACTATTGGCTAACCATGGAATCGGATTGCATCAAATATGTCAAGCACTGTCACTTATGTCAAGTTTATGCAAACCGAATAAATGCCCCGCCTAAAAAACTTCATTCATTGTCTGCACTATGGCCTTTCTCCATGTAGGGAATCGACATCATCGGCCCAATCCCTCAAACTGCGTCCAATGGCTACAGATTTATACTGGTAGCCATTGATTACTTCACCAAGTGGGTGGAAGCTTCATCATATGCCAGTGTCACAAAAGGGATAATAGTTCGATTCTTGAAGAGGGACATAATAGCTCGATATGGAGTTCCTGAGTCAATAATTATCGACAACGGTACTAACCTCAACAATAAGTCGATGATAGACTTGTGTCGACAATTCCATATAAACCATAGAAATTCAACTTCCTATCGACCTCAGATGAATGGGGCAGTGGAAGCAGCCAACAAGAATATCAAAAGAATCATCAAAAAGATGACAATCACTTACAAAGATTGGCACGAGATGCTACCATTCACCCTCATGGCTTACAGAACCTCAATTAGAACATTTACTAGAGTTACCCCATATTCTCTGGTATATAGTACTGAGGCAGTTCTACCAATTGAAGTTGAAATACCATCCTTTAGGATCCTATCAGAAGCATAGTTAGATGAGTCAGACTGGGTAAAGAAGAGGCCTGATTAGTTGAATTTGATCGACGAAAAAAGACTCACCGTGTTATGTCACGGCCAGTGTTACCAACAAAGAATGGCCCAAGCATTTAATAAGAAAATGAGGCCTCGATGTTTCAAAGAAGGAGATCCGGTGCTAAAGAGAGTTCTCCCGAATGCTGAAGATTCCAGGGGGAAGTTTATCCTAAACTACAAGGGCCCATACGTTGTAAAGAAGGTATTGTCAGGAGGTGCTTTGTTATTAACTCGAATGGATGGTCCGAAATTGAGAGACCCCATTAATACAAATGCCGTTAAGATGTACTATCCTTAGGCAAGGAAATTGAGATTTTTCCAATGTTTATGAATGCCAATATTCGGTATAAATTTTGTTGAGTTTAGTTTTCATTTCTTTTACAAGCAAAGTTAATGTCTCTGAATGATCAATAATTCCAACCAATTCTCATTAAAACAAACATTCCTAAACACATTACCCATCACTTCACCAATGAATGATAAACATTGAAATGATAATGAATCCCAATAGATTTTGTGACTTAATTCTACCTACTTTTGAGCATTAAACCTGGTACATTAATAGGATAATACTATAACCACAAGAGCCATGCACATAAGGAAAGAAGCACATCAAGACCCTCAGCCTTGTTTTCAAGCTAAAGCAAGCAAAGGAGAAGCAAGCCAACACGAAGGTTCGGTTGTTTGGTTGCTATCCGCGATAAATTGGTAAGCATCTTAGAATAAATAACCATCATTCACATATTATAAGACATCTCTTATCAAGTCATTTGACCCGTTTGTTAGAAGCATTTTCAAAAGCATAGGTTAGTCAGCTCGTAATGGGGCACTTTCCTAAACATCCTCTCTTAAGGTCAGCCCATAAGGGCACCTTTCGAGACATTTCTTCCCCAAGGTCGCAAGTCTAAGAAGACGCTTCCCACCATCGTTAGTCAGCCCACAATGAGGCACTTTCCTAAACATCATCTCTCAAGGTCAGCTCATAGGGGCACCTTTCGAGACATTTCTTCCCCGAGGTCGCAAGTCTAAGAAGACGCTTCCCACCATCGATTAGTCAGCCCACAATGGGGCACTTTCCTAAACATCTTTCTCAAGGTTAGCCCATAGGAGCACCTTTCGAGGCATCGCTTCCCACCATAGGTTAGCCCACAATGGGGCACTTTCCTAAACATCCTCTCTCAAGGTCAACTCATAGGGGTACCTTTCGAGACATTTCTTCCCTAGGGTCTAAGTCTAAAAAGACGCTTCCCACCATAGGTTAGTCAACCCACAATGAGGCACTTTCTTAAACATCCTCTTTTAAGGTTAGCCTACAAGGACACCTTTCGAGATGTTTCTTCCCACTATAGGTTAATCAGCCCACAATGGGGCACTTTCCTAAATATCCTTTCTCAAGGTTAACCCATAGGGGCACTTTTTGAGGTGTTTCTTCTCACAATAGGTTAGTTAGCCCACAGAGGGGCACTTTCCTAAACACCCTTTCTCAATGTTAGCTCATAGGAGCACCTTTCGAGATACCTATTTTTCAAGGTTGCAAGTCTAAAAAGGTGCTTCCCACTATCGATTAGTTAGCTCATATGAGCACTTTTCGAATCTATCGATTAGTTAGCTCATATGAGCACTTTTCGAATCTATCAATTAGTTAGCTTAGAGGAGCACTTTTCGAATATGCCAAGTAATTAGCTCATAGGAGCACTTTTCAAATCTGTTGATTAGTTAGCTCATAGGAGCACTTTTTGAATCTACCGATTAGTTAGCTCATAGGAGCACTTTTCAAATTTGTTGATGTCGATTAGTCAGCTCATGAGAGTACTCTTCAAAGGCAGTTCTCCCCAAACAGTCGCTAATCTAGCCAGACGCTTCTGTTGACAGGTGGCTAGCTCATAAGAGCGTTTCCTGAGACAATCTTCTCTTTAAGGTTGCTAGTTTGATAAGACACTTCCTATCATCAGCTATTCCACTCACAATAACACACCCCTAAATAATCCTTGAGATGTTTTTTATCATCGATTAGCCAACCTATAGAGCACTTTTTGGGAGGATACATTACTTCAGTTTGCTAGGTTGTTAAGACCATTCCCTAAGCAATACCAATCATCACGAAGCACTCGTGGGATTATTAGCTCATGGAGCATTTTCCTACTAAAGACCAAATTCTAGATAACCAGCCAAACCATGGCGTTGTCCATTCAGTCAAGAGGTCAAAAATGGCGTTTTTCTTGTCTTTGTAGTTAAGTTTTCCAAACTTTACCACAAAGAGGGGCAGTTGTAAACACCCCATTTTTTACCCTAATAATTAATAATGGTCAATTTTTTATTTTTTATAATTTTTCTTCTAATTCAGCAAAAATAGGAAAAATATTCAATAAATAAAATAAATAGGGAAAATATATCAATTTTGGAAAATAATTGTAGAAATAATAAGAAAAGGAGTTAAATAATTTTTACAAATTTTTGGAATTTCAAAATAATACAAAAATAATAAAAATTACATCGCATATATGCAAATTGCGTAAATAAATAAATAAAAAACGAGTAAGTGAGCTAGCCTAGCTGGTTCGAGCCATGACTGTGCGTACGGGGGAAGGGGGTCAGGTTGTAGGTTCGAAACACGAGGGAAGCAGATTCTGCGTTTTGCAATTTTTTTGCCTCACCCAAGACACGTGTCAGCTCATGATTGGACGATACAACACACACTCCCGGCATGTGATCTTCTTCTTCGTCCGAGATCGTCGCCGGCGAGCGAGAGAAATGGAATCCAGCCATTTTGATTTTTTTTTTACACAAATCCACTAAATCTTTCATTAAAACAAGATAAACATCATCCAAATGAAATCAAATCACAACAAAATCCAAGATTTACATGAATTAAAGGCAAATCGAAGGAGGGTTTTAACCGCAAATCCGATTCATCTCAATTGGAAGAAATCCTAGCTTATCCAGCTTGATTTCTGGTGTCTATAAATAGGAATCGAGGGGAGGAAGCCAGAACATGGATCAAAAGTGAGAAAAGCAGAGAAAATAAGAGAGATCGAAGCCTCGCCAAAGTTCTTCAAGCCGTGATCGCCGACCAAGCTTTGAACCATCACTAGGAGGCGTTTTTGGAGAAATCCACCACCACCATTGGATTCCCCACCCTCAAAAAGCTAGGAAACAACCTCTTAACCTCTTCGAAAGTCGCTAGAATGCCACCACTGAGGGCCTCTAGCCGTTGTGATCGATCCGACCCAATCGACTTAACTTGCGCACTGTATTCGGACCTAGGTAAGTCGGATTTTTTGATTTTTTATTATTTATTTATTTATTGTATTTTATTTATTATTTATTTATTTATTTTATTTTATTTATTATTTATTTATTCATTTGTTATTTGTTATTAAAAAAATAATATTAGGAAAATGTTAGAATTTAAATTAGTTTTTTTTAGGTTTAGCTTAGGATAGAATAAATAATAAAAGAATTATAAAAATCATAAAAAATATTGGAAAATAATCAAAATAATAAAATAATAATAAAATAAAAAATATATATTAGGAAAAATGATAGAATTTAGATTTTTTATATTTAGTTTAGGGTAGATAAAATAATAAAAATAAAAATAAAAAAATTAATTAATTAATTTAAAAATAAAAATAAATAAATAAATAAAAATAAGAATATTAGAGGTAGGTTAATAATAAGGAAATAAAAATTAATTTTTGTCACTTAGAAAAATCCTTTTCTTAAATAAATCCAAAATTGGTTTTTCCTTAAATTTTTTTTTTTCAAAAATAAAATAATCAAGTTTAGGCTTAGATTTTTTCCAAAAAATGCTAAAAATGATAAAAACATAAACTAGAAGTAATTTCATAATTAAAATTAATAAACCCACTAAAGTTTTTCATAAAAAGCGAACTACGGCTTGTTTGATCTTGAACAGCAGGTATGTAGGCACCCATTTTGGGCAACTATAAGAATAATAAAAAATCATTTTTTATTAGAATAAGTTATTCAAAAACATAATAAAAATAAAAACAAAAAAATAAATAACAATAAAAGAAATTATGATAAGGTTTAAATTTCAGAAGAATAGAGTGGTAACTTTAAGGTTTTAATAGGTTAGCCTCCGAGTCTAGTGACTCTGGTTTTCCCTTTCCTCTTTCACAAAAATGAAAAGAGGAGATCCCATTGACTAGTTATCCAAATTAGGATTAATCTGCTCAATTAGTCCTAATTCAATCTTTCCCAACTTCAGTTGGGTGGTGACTCCAAAATAAGACGAAATTTTTAGTTCAAGTCGAGGACTTATATTAGATGAGCATAGGGTTTAGTATAAATCGGATTAGGAATAGAAATGAAAAATAAAAAATTAGACTCGACAGTATATAATACGAATTTACGCCTTCCATTGCCTGAGTTGGGAAGTAAGTTCTAGCACATCAGCTCTAGGTTATAATCACTCGAGCCCATCAATCATTGTAATATCTCCACAATTTAATTATTTACATTATATGTGTTTATGTGTGTAATCCTATTTGCCTTAAGGGTGTGGATGTGAGCAACACCCACTACTTCATCGTAGTATCTCCACAATTTAATTATTTGCATTATATGTGTATATGTGTGTAACCCTATTTGCCTCAAGGGTGTGGATGTGAGCAACACCCACTATTTCACTCACCCTTAGGTAATGAACTCCCATATTCACCCTCAATTAAAGAGCGGCATTTTTTGGTACTTATTAGTTTCTAAAGGTCGAGGTAAAGTTATGTATGAAAATTTAACTTCATGCGGCCTCTTCACATCAATGTGTGATATTGACGACCTTTAAAATACCAATCATGATATACATGGTCCAATTTATCACTTAAGTCAAATATCATTATTTAAGTGATCACCATAATTTTCATAGACAATGAGTAACCTTAACACACTATTGCACAATGTAGCATCCAAATTCATTTTAATATATTAGAGTGACTTATCACAGAGAACAAATAATCAATCATATGCAATTCTTAACCTTAAGCATCCTATTATTCAAATATTCAATATAAGTACAACTAAAATATAATCACAAACAAATGTAATAGTCATAGGAATATTCACTCAGCCATGATGCTTATCGATTGTAGTAATTCTCAGGTAATTGAGGTCAAGATCAAGGTTACCTAATAAGGAAAATAATAATACGATTATTATAAACACTTAGTAAATTATCTAAGAATTCAAATCAAATTTGCTATATTTCCTTGTTTGATTAGTTTTGTAATTTGGTCATAGCTTTATCGTTTTAAGTTAAATTTTTACATTCTTATAGTTGTTTTAAGGGTTTCAAGTGTATTTTCACATAGTAAAGTCAATTTTGACATATTAGGCTTGAAATTTCCTATAAAGCCTAAATCAATTTTGGGTGTTGGGCTCTTAGGGCTCTTTTGCTATTTTATGATTTCCATTGGGATTTACATGTAAAATTTGCTAAGTAAAAATTTGATAAAATATAAAATTTAACAAATTTAACTTCATGCTTAAGATTAAAATAATATGTAAAGAAGACAAAGTTTAATAGGTTGTTCATTATTCCATTACCATCTATGCAAATTCACTAAAAAAAATGCATAATTATGAAATTTCTTGGACTATTATAGAACATAAAAGTACGTAAATGTGGTTGGGTTTGTAGTCCTTTTTTAAATTGAATAGTTTTAAAGGGTTCAGTTTGGCTCAATTTTAGTTAGAACCGCATTTGTGTTTTTTAATTATTATTATTATTATTGTTATTGTCTCTCTTGTGACTATATTTTGAGTAAAAGGTGAACAAACCTTTATAGTATCTATTTTTAATAACATACTTCATTGGAAGTATAATGTATAGGAAAGAGAAACCTGCAAATGTTATGTATTATCATAATAGAGAGGGTGTTATTAAAAATACTTGCAGTAGGAAACACCCATTTGTTTTTGTAAATATGCTTTATCTTTATCAGCATTTACATTGGCTTCTTTTTTTTTTTTTTTTTTCGCCAAACATACTCTATTATACTAATATATTTGTAACTTAGTGGTATGAACTCCAATTTTCTAGATAGAATTGATTAAGTTTAATTTTTTTTTTGTTGTAATTATCAAAAAAAATCTCTACTATAAAACAAAGGCAAATATTTTGCCCTTTTTATAAATGATCATACATAAATAGGTGAATGGTAAAGATTTAAGGTCAAAATAATTTAAGTGCAAGAGATAAAAGATAAAACCAGCCGTATGGATGAAAACAGCTTTAAATAATTTAGCGTTAAACAGAACCATAAATTACCGCACGGTAAAAAAAAAAAAAAAAAAAACTTGAATCGATTCCATCACCAGCATTTAGCAACGGTGTTTTGGGAAATACAATATGCTTCGTGTCAAAGTGGCATTAATACCGGCCTCTCCCAGCAAACTAAAACCCTAATTCAGACATTTTCCGGTATTGTGGGTTTAATAATCCAGCTATTTTCTTCTTCCTCCTCTTAACAGTGAACAAGCTTGCTTTCTCCTCTTTATACACCAAATAAACTCTTCTATCATTCCCCTTCTCCGTGTTGGTTTTGCTCTGCATTGCAATGAATATTCATTGAAGAACTTGGATATGGGAATCCCAAGCTTTGTCTGGAACTTGACAAAGAAGTACGTCACCGTTGGACTGGTTGCTGTAACCGTGTCGGATCGTTATGGCAGCATTGTCCCAGTTCGAGGATCTTCTATGTCTCCGGTCTTTAATCCCGGAACCGGAGAATCATTCTATGGTAATGTGATGTAATATAATTGAAAAGCTGAAATTCTGCTTTGACTGAATGACGCCGGTTTTATTGTTTATTGTTGTTGCAGATGACTATGTGCTGGTGGAGAAGTGGTGCCTTGAGAAATACAGGTTTTCGCATGGCGATGTCGTTATCTTCAGGTTTGATTTCTACCTTTTCGTTGCAAGATCTTGCCTTTATTTGATCAAGTTTTAAAAGCTTTTATCGTAAGGGAGATATTGTTTTTGACTTGTTCAAAGTTCAAAGTTTAGCGAGGAAAAAAGAAAAGAGAACGAAATCTTTCTGTATAAATATCACGGGCTGTAACGAGGGAGAAGGAGTTAGGGTTTTTGGGGGGAAGCTTCGAGAGAGAGAGGAGTCTGTCAGATCGCACAGGAAGAGTAAAGTAATCTGACTGTGGTGGAGGAGAATGCGTGCACGTGTGATAGTGTTGCGGGATATGATGGAAGTGCGAGTGTGTGGAATGTCTGCTTAAGTTGAGAGGAATGTAGGTGTGCACGTGGGGTGCTGGCTGATATGGTGGGGATGCGCAGTGCATGGAGTGGGCTCTGTGGATGGGCCGGGTAACGGCTGAAGATGGATACGGGCTGATGATACCAGAGCCGATTGACATGGGCTGGGAACAGCCCAATTACGAAATTAGTAATAGTTAATTAAGCCCATCCATTAGAATGATTCCATAATTTGTTAACCTGCACATGGGTTGTGAGAATGTGTAACCAACAATATCATATAAGATACTTGCAGAAGAACAAAAAAGGATATGGAGGAAAAATCTAATTCTCCCGAGTATTGATTACAATAACTAATTTGCATCCGAATTGTTGTTGTTAATCCCTGTTACAATTGGTATCAGAGCTTGGTTGTGCCATGAAGACACGTGAATCCAAGAAGTTTGATGATGCTATGCGTAATGCGGTGAAGGAGCACACAGAGGAAGCTCTTAAACCCTTCCACGATACACTCAAGAGAATGCAAGAGCTAATGGACCAGCAGATACTGACCATTGCCAGCTTGAAGACAAGTAAATTTGACCAGTTGGATGCATCTGGCTCCACAGCAAAGGATCTTGGTAAGTTGCCTGAAACTGATGATAGACATGGATTAGCACTTGCGCGTGCAGTAACCATAGAGAACCATCTGCCAACACGAGCACCTAGGGTGGATTTTCCATCTTTTGATGATAATGATATTAAGGATTTGTTATATATGGCACAACAATACTTTGAAATTGATTCTACCCCTGAGGATTGGAAGATTAGAGTGGCTGCTATGTATTTAGAGAGAAGGGCTTTGAAGTGGTATTACTCTTACATTCAGACCTTAGAGAACCACCATACAATTACTTGGAATGAGTTGGTTAAGGCACTACAAGCGAGGTTTGGGAAGAAGGCGTATGAAGATCCTATGGCAGAACTTAAGGAATTACACTAAGTTGGAGCTTTACAAGACTACTTAGAAGAATTTGAGCACTTAGTCACTCAGGTTAAGCTTCCAGAGGCCTACTTGATAAGTTGCTTCATGAGTGGACTGTACCCTACCATACAATACCCTATACGCATGTTCAACCCCCAAACTCTGCAAGAGACCTACTCCTTAGCCAAATTGCAAGAAGCAAACCTCCTTTCCACTAGTCAATACCTCAAACCCCCTCGCCTAAACACAATACCTAATTCACCCTCTTCTTACACACCATTCCAGTCCTACCGGACCCTAACCTACACCAGGAACCCACCAATCACTACTGCCAACTATAAGAACCCTCAAACACATAATAACACCCCTAAACCATCAAACTCCACCAGTCCACAAACCTGACTTACCAAGACTTACCCCTGAGGAACTAGAAGAAAAGAGAAGGAAAAAGTAATGTTTTTGGTGTGATGAACCTTTTGGTCCAGGCCATAGGTGCAAGAAAAGGCTGAACATGTTGCTAGTCGAGGCTGAGGATGGGAAGGAAGATGTAGAGGAGGAAGACATTCCCCCGGAAGAAGTGGAAGTTGACTTCGCTAAGCTCATTCTCAATGTCTTGAATTGGGATCAAGGACACAGCCTAAACAGTATAAAGGTGAGTGGATATTACAAGAAAAGGAAGTTGAGCATACTCGTTGACACAGGTAGCTCACTAAATTTCATCGATGAACACCTGGCCAAGGGGCTTGGGTGCTTATTTTCTAATGTACCTTTCCTCAAGGTAACATTGGCTGATGGTACCGACTTAACTAGCACAAGCTAGATTTCTAGGTTCACTTGGGAAATGCAAGGACATGAATTCACAGCCGAGGTGTACTTGCTAACTTTGTCCGGTTGTGATATGATTTTGGGAGTACCATGGCTGAGGTCGTTGGGCACCATCCTCTGGAATTTCCAACACCTGACCATGAGCTTTAATTGGAATGGCCGTGAGTGTGAGTTGGCCGCGGATAAGGAGCGGCTTAAGGTTGTGAGAGCAAATGAGTTATCCAAGCTGTTTGAAGGAAATGGAGTGCTACATTACCAATGTTGGATAGTCCAAGCTCTGAATGAGGAGGATGTTAGGAAGAAACAACAGAAGTTGCAACCAGAGTTGTTGGATTTACTAGAGGAGTTCCACGATCTTTTTGAAGAGCCACATGAGTTACCACCACATAGGGAATTTGATCATAAAATCCCCTTAAAGGAAGACTCCAGGGTTGTCAACATTCGACCCTGTAGACATTCTTCCATGCAGAAGACTGTCCTAGAAGATATGGTGAAGGAAATGCTCTTGAGTGGGATAATCAGACACAGCCACAATCCTTTTTCCTCGCCGGTTGTCTTGGTAAAAAAGAAGGACAACACTTGGCGAATGTGTGTGGACTACCGTGAATTGAACAATCAGACTGTTAAGGATCGGTTCCCAATTCCTATCATAGAAGATCTATTTGATGAACTAAGTGGGGCCGCTTACTTCAGCAAGTTGGATTTGAGATCTGGGTATCACCAAATCAGGATGCACCTTGAAGATGTGTACAAGACCGCCTTTAAGACACACGAGGGACATTATGAATTCTTGGTTATGCCTTTTGGCTTAACCAACGCTCCTTCCACATTCCAAGGCCTTCTGAATCAGGTTTTTAAGGCCTATTTAAGGAGGTTCGTCCTAGTGTTTTTTGATGATATACTAATCTACAGCAAGAGCTTAGAGGAACATGGGAAACACTTGAAGGCAGTATTCCAGGTTTTGAAGCGGGAGCAACTTTACTTGAAAAGATCCAAATGCACCTTTGGGGCTACTAAGGTAGAATATTTGGGACACATTATCACTAGGGAAGGAGTAACAACAGATCCAAGGAAGATTGAGTCCATTGTCAACTAGACTGTTCCAAAGAGTTTAAGGCAGTTGAGAGGCTTCTTGGAGCTATCCAGCTATTATAGGTGATTCATTAAAGGATATAGTGTTATCATCGGGCCACTCACATTATTGCTGAAGAAAGATAATTTTAAGTGGAATGGTGATTGCCAGATTGCCTTTAACAGACTTAAGGTTACTTTGTCTAGTTCCCTAGTCTTAAGACTCTCGGATTATAGTAAGGAGTTTGTGGTAGAAACGGATGCTAGTGGAGAACGAGTGGGGACTGTTCTGATGCAAGAACATCACCCCATAGCCTATCTTAGTAAAACATTGAACAGTAGGCAGCAAGGAATGTCTGTGTATGAGAAGGAACTCCTAGCCCTGGTTTATGCAGTTGAGAAGTGGAGACATTACTTAATGGGGAGGCACTTTGTTATCAAGACTGATCACCAAAGTTTGAAGCACCTACTGGAGCAACGGTTGGTCACTTCCAGCCAACACAAATGGTTAACTAAGCTATTGGGCATGGATTACGAAATAAGGTATAAAAGTGGACGAATTAATCAAGCTGCAGACGCCTTGTCCAGGATGGGGCAATTGGAGTTAAGGGCAATTGCAGTCACTGCCACCACCCCAAAACTGGTGGAGGAACTAAGGCACAGTTGGTCTCTTCCTGGAGGTTATCAAAACATGCTTGATCGCCTTAGGAGGGGAGAAGAGTGCAAGCATTTCACCTTGAATCAAGGGCTGTTGAGAAGGAAGGGCAAGTGTGTAGTGGGGCTATCCGTGGAGCTTAGAAGGAAGCTACTAAAGATGTACCACGATGGAGTAGTAGGAGGACACTCAGGGGCTCATACCACCTATAAGAAGATAAATTCTGTCTTCTATTGGCCCAAGTTAGAGCGTGATGTAAGGCAATATGTAAGGGAGTGTGAGGTCTGCCAAAGACACAAGTTTGAGCATGTGGCCCTACCAGGATTGTTACAACCGTTGCCAATACCAAGCACTTGTTGGGCAGATGTAACCATGGACTTCATTGAAGGGTTGCCTAAGTCTAATGGGCAAGAAGTGATTATGGTGATTGTGGACCGCCTGAGTAAGTATGCCCACTTCATGTCCCTTCCACATCCTTACTCAGCCCCACAAGTGGCAAGGTTATACTTGGATCATGTATATAAGTTGCATGGAATGCTCGAAAGCATCACCAATGATAGGGATCCCGTGTTTGTTAGTCAATTTTGGAAGGAATTCTTTAGATTACAAGGAGTTGAACTAAATTTGTCCACAGCATATCATCTTCAAACGGATGGCCAGACAGAAAGGGTCAATAGGTGTTTGGAAACCTACCTGAGATGTATGACAAGTGACCATCCTAAGAAATGGGGACAGTACTTATCCCTAGCAGAGTTTTGGTACAACACTAACTATCATGCTAGTGCTAAGAAGACCCCCTTTGAAATCCTATACGGGTATTCTCCCCCACTACACCTTCCTTACATTCCTAAGGATTCTAGGAATGCCACGGTTGACGATATGTTAACAAGTAGGGAAGACACCATACGCATCCTGAAGTTCCACTTAACAAGGGCTCAGAAGCGGATGAAGCAACAGGCTGACCGAAATAGGATAGACAGGGAGTTCAACATAGGGGATTGGGTATTATTGAAGTTACAACCCTATAAACAGTTAAGTGTGCGAAAAATAATTAACCAGAAGTTATCTCCTAAGTATTATGGACCATATAAGGTAATAGATAGGGTTGAGAAGGTGGCTTACCGTTTGGATCTACCAAGCGAAGCGAGCATCCATCCCGCCTTTCACATCTCCCAACTCAAGCTCTACCATGGTCAGGGAAGGAACTGCTTGCCCTCGTTACTTGTTACAAAAGAAGAAGATGAGTTAGAACCTCTTAGGATCTTGGAACGAAAGATGATCAAAAGGGGAAATCAAGCAGACACCATGGGGCTTACATTGTGGAAAGATCGACCCCTCTCGGATGCGATGTGGGAATTCCTAACAGATCTAAGGCTTAGATTTCCCCATGCACCCTTGTGGACAAGGGAAATTTCAGACGAAGGGATTGTAACGAGGGAGAAGGAGTTAGGGTTTTTGGGGGGAAGCTTCGAGAGAGAGAGGAGTCTGTCAGATCGCACAGGAAGAGTAAAGTAATCTGACTGTGGTGGAGGAGAATGCATGCGTGTGTGATAGTGTTGCGGGATATGGTGGAAGTGCGAGTGTGTGGAATGTCTGCTTAAGTTGAGAGGAATGCAGGTGTGCGCATGGGTTGCTGGTTGATATGGTGGGGATGCGCAGTGCATGGAGTGGGCTCTGTGGATGGGCCGGGTAACGGCTGAAGATGGATACGGGCTGATGATACCAGGGCCGGTTGACATGGGCTAGGGACAGCCCAATTACGAAATTAGTAATAGTTAATTAAGCCCACCCATTAGAATGATTCCATAATTTGTTAACCTGCACATGGGTTGTTAGAATGTGTAACCAACAATATCATATAAGATACTTGCAGAAGAACAAAAAAGGATATGAAGGAAAAATCTAATTCTCCCGAGTATTGATTACAATAACCAATTTGCATCCGAATTGTTGTTGTTAATCCCTGTTACATGGGCATATATTTGAAGCACAATTCCCTCTCTTTAAGATGAATCATCATTTTGATCCGAGGATATCATATCTGGCAATTTGTCTTCGAACCTGCCCTGCATTCTGGGTGTGCCCTGTGGTGTTACATTGCTCAACTCTTCTCCAAATGTTATTCAGGTTCTCTAGGTCCTTTTATTGTAAGCCGATGTGACTAATGGTGCTGTTATGTTTGTGAGAGATGGAAAAAAATATGTAGCCATCAGCTTTCACTACTGCCTCTGGAGCAATTTTCTTTGCCTCCTTTTCTTCGCTACCAAAAATTTCATCTTCATATTGTTTGAAGTATATTGGCAGTTCAGAGTCATTCAATTGAGTGTATGACTCATGTTTTCATTCTAGTAGGCTCTTGCTTTACTTCGTCGAGCATCATTCTCTTGTCAGAAAGGGTATTATGTATGAGTTTTAGGGATTGGTTTAATGGACCTTTTTCTCTTTTGGGTAATGTGGTTTAATGGATTTCAGCCTAAAAGGAATTTGATAAAATAGAAATGTTTATTTGGTGTTCTATTATTTTGGTTTGAAAGTGGTGGAATTGATTTTGTTGCTGTCTGCTTCAATCCTTACTGGTTGCCTGGCTATAGAGCGTTCTTCATATGCTTTGAAGTTTTGTGATTGTACATTCTCAAAAAATATGTGGTGAGTCACTTTAATTGTAATCTTATGTTCTTTTGCCGAATCTGAAATGCCAAAAGGGATTTTCTGTAGCTCTCCAAATAATCACAAGGAAAGGAACATAAAGAGGATTGTAGGTTTACCTGGTGATTGGATTGAAACTCCTCATGCAAATGATCTTATCCAAGTTCCAAAAGGACACTGTTGGGTGGAGGGGGATAATTTGTTTTCTAGCCTTGATTCAAGGTCCTTTGGTCCTGTAAGTCTTCAACCTTTCCATTTTGCATCCTTGAATGTGATTCTTGTCTATAAAATTTAATTTAATTGCAACCTGCATTTTGGTGGTAATATTGTGCTCAGAGGTGCAACTACACCGCAATCTGGAGATTTAGTTTTTTTTTTTTAATTTTTTAATTGTTTTGTTTAAATTAAGATTATTAGCTTACTATTTCAAGGATTTTCAGCCATTCTTGTGATGTAATGCTTTTAGTTTAGAGTTTCAATGCTTCTGGTGCTCTCTTTCATTTTCAACATTTATTATATATCATCCATGTATATTTCTTCTACCAAAGATTTGAGTTTTAAAGGGTTTTTTCATAGGGGAAGTGTAAAAAATATTGAACTTCAAATTTGTCATATTTGAACTTTGAACTAACAGTAGCTTTATAGAAAAAGGTAAGAGTGAGAAAATGCTCTCTCCTCTCTCTAGAAAACCTTCTTAGCTTTTCTTATGGGTCTTCTACTCTTAGGTTTTCTGCTTTATTTTCCTGTTGCCTTTTTGTTCCCTTTTTGTCCTGTTCTATCCCTCGTCCTTCCTCTCTCTCTCATTTCTTTCTTCTTCTGCACGAGAGGTGGCTCATCCAAGAGGCCCTTCAGAGGTGGTCTTCGTACCAAGGAACCACTTCCCATCGCAGTTTTTTGCAAACCAGGTTCAAGTTGGAGATGGCGCAACTCCGAAGGTGGTTTTATCCTCTGACATTGTTTCTGAAAAAGGCAAAACACCTTTTTCTAGCTCTGCTGGGAACCCAGCTTCCTTTAACAAAAAGGGCCACCTTGAGCAGTGTCTGCTTTTGGACTCCGGGAAATCTGTTTTTCAGAGATTAGACCCACCCTTTTCCAAGTCTACCTCAGTTGAAGAGTCCAAAAAGCCAATAAAGAGTACTTCCACGTATGGAAATACTTCTCTTGAGGAGCTAAATGACGTGTTGGAAAAAGCTAAGGCTGAAAACCGACCTAAAAACCAGAATGTGGAGTCTCCACCTCCTAATTTCGCTCCTTTGGGTGAGCAACCAGGTTGTCAGTTTGGCACCAAGTCTTATGCTGATATGTGCGCCCCTTCATCTTCATCCTCTGGTGGCTTTTAGTTGTGATTCATTCCTTTGGTAGCCGAGGGTGCAGTTTCAAGGGTCAGAATACCTGTTGAAGTTGAGAATGGTGTTGCAAAATTCTAGGAGTCTACTCTTGTCCGGTATTTTCTTGGCCAAAAACTGCCCTTTTCTCATGTCCAGTCCACTGCTTTCAGGGTGTGGAAAGGTATTCTTGGATTCCTAGCCAATAACAGTGACAACGGTGGGTTTTACTATTTTAAATTTGCAAGAGATCAGGGCGTTACTCCTGTTCTTGAAAAACTTGGTTTTTTAGCCCAAAGGTTGTTAATTTCACGGAAGTGAAGGAAAGGGATAGCTCTTGAAAATTTTCAACCTACCCATGTAATAGTATGGACGACCTTCTCCAGCATTCCTTTTGAATTTCTGAATGAAGAGGGTCTTAGCCACATTGTAAGTGGGGTAGGAACTCGGCTTAGAGCTGACAAGTTAACCTCTCTTCAGCAATGGGCAAACCAGGCTCATTTGCTTGTTGAAATTGATGCCAAAGAGGAGCTCACAAGCCAAGTCATGGTTGAACAAGCTAATGGATCCTCTAACCAATAACTGACCAGCGTTTAATTCTGACATGACAGCAACAATATATCATCTAAACAACAGCATATGCATGCCCACCACAAACACCTAATATACTCCTAACAACGGCACTCAATAGACCACTAAACATAGACAACAAATAACTACATCACACACTATAAATGAGATAGAATACATCAACATATATTAATCAAACAACTGCTTGAAGACTCCCTTTATTCCTACGCTCATAAACATGCTCAAAGGGTATGATATTCCCTCATGAGTTAGGGCTTCCACATGTAACAATGTGCTTCTTGTAAAGTCTTTGGTCATTCATGCTCTTAGCTACCCCGTATTGGCACAAGGGCCACCACCCATGGCTTTGGAGCTTCAAATGGCGAATGGGTCCAAGTCAATAGAAAGGGGAAGGGCAAGCAACACAATGATGTAGTGGATTCAACTAGTTCCAACCCCCCTTTAACTGCAAAAGCCCAACAACAAACTGGTGTGAGTGAAGTTGTTTCTCCACTGAAGGGGGCAGGGGAAGCTACTACCAGCGGTGCTCATTCTGTTTTGATCCAGTTACCTACTGATCCTAAGGATGTCAATCCTGCTAAAGAATCTCTTAAGTCAGCTAACAATGATGTTGTTCCTATGGATTCTTCTGACAACCTTCACACTCGTGTCAAAAACTTCAGCCAATCTGGTGGAAGATGGACATCAAGAGGTATTAGAGAAGGATGGGATATCTTGGAAGAAGGGGAGTTGGATCATATGGGGAATACTTTGTTGAATGCTTTGTTGGTGCCCAAAACCTATCATGGGCAGTCTGGTAGCTCCTCTAAGAGTAGCAAAAGCTCTAGCTCACATGTAAAGAGAAAGAAGAAGCGTTTCAAAAGTAAACGCACATTTATGTGATCTTGTTTTCTTTTGGTTTAGTAGATGAATCTAGCTTTTTGGAATATAAGTGGGATTAGTGACCCTATTAAAGCTAAAGAAGTTAGGAAGAATTGTATAGAGCATGGTATTTCTCATGGGATTATTGGAAATAAGAGTAAATTTGTCTATTGATGCTTTAATCATGCAGAAAGTGGGACCTTGTTGGTCTTTTGCAATCAATGAGCTAATGAGGAAATGAATATGTCTTTGTTGGGAACCAAGGGTGTGGAATGTGCAGGCTTTGCGTATGCATGAACAATTTATGCATTGTCTTGTTACAAACCTTAGGGCAAACTGCTCCTTTCATGCTACTTTTTTGTATGGAGCAAACAATGATGGAACTAGGAAGCTCCTTTGGTAAGACTTACTTATGGTTGCCCATTCTCTAGTTGATAGCTCATGTACGTTGCTTGGAGACTTCAACATCACAAGAAACCCATTAGAGAGGAATGGAGGATGGTTAATTATGAAAACAGCGATGGTAGATTTTCAGAATTTCATGAATGAGGCTAAATTGGTGGATCTTAGATGTGTGGGTAATTTCTTCTCTTAGTTGAACAAGCATGTAGACAACCCAATCCTAAGCAAACTTGATAGGGTCATTGGTAACCACCCATGTTTGACAAGATTCCCAAAGACTAATGCGTCTTTTTTACCACCCTTGTTATCAAATCACTCCTTGGCCTTGGCTCACATGGATTTTGGCTCGAAGAAAAAGCAGATTTCTTTCAAATTTTTTAACTTTTGGGCCGATCATGAAGATTTTGAGCAGATAGTGCAGAGGGTTTGGAGCACACATATTACTGGATCAAAATGCTACTAGGTGATTTCCAAGTTGAAGCTTTTAAAATATGAGTTTAGGAAGCTTAATCTATCTGCTTTCTCTAACTTACTGCTATGGGTGAAGAAAGCTAAAGCAAATCTTCAGGCCATCCAATTGACCATGCTCAACAATGGTGATACCTCAGAACTAGAGGAGGAATGAAGGGCTTTCAAGGAATACTACCTTTTATGGGCTGCAGAACAGCGCTTCTACAATAAAAAATCCTACATTAAATGGCTGAAGCTGGGGATAAGAATACTTCCTATTTTCATAAGAGTGATTAACCTACATAATAGAAGTGCCATCCACAGCCTCGTTAAGGATGATGGTAGTGAAGTCAAGGGGAAAGAACAAGTACATAGTGAGATGCACCACTTTTTTAAAGAACTTTGGATCAAAATTCCCTGCTTCTTGAATTCTGACTTGACCCCTTTATGCACTCATTCCTTCCTTCATTATTGCTGCCTTAACCCATTTCATACTCTCCCATGCACAAGGTTGTCAATTCCCTTGACAATCCTTCCAGTTGATGTGTAAGTTCTTGTTGTTCTGCATCTATAAAGCGTTTTTTTTGGCTCTTAATTAGCCCACTCTCTTGCACAATCATGCATCTTGATTCATGGCTACAAAAGCGTCAAACCACTGTTGCTGGTTCATGTTCACTCATTTTTTGGGTAATTTCATGTTCACTCATTTGTCCCAACTCTAATACCAAATTGTTGTTGGCTCATGTTTGTGATCTTGTTATGGTTTTAGTTTAGTTAGAGCTCACTTGAAGAGAGAACCTAGGGTCTCTTACAAAGGTGTTATGGCTTAATTAAAGAGAGAATCCAAGATCTCTTATTTGTTTGAAATTGATCGTTTCCTTTTCTAATTTCAATTTTTCAGATAAAAATGCCATACATACATACAAATCAAATAGGATAAATATCCCTGGACACAAGAATAACCTCAGCAATACGTGCCTAGAGACAAATAAGGAAAACAAACAACTGTACAACTGTGTTCAAACTCCTATCCTACAAATGACAGAAAAACAACACTTGTCAGATATGCTGAAATAATCTCGTTTTTTCCTGCAATTTCTCACTCCTCAATCCTCTTATGTTGCTGAACACACATTTTCAAAAAGTATCTTTTTAGCTGCTGCTTGGTCACTATTTTATTGGTATATAAATTGTTATTACTCACATACTAACTGCCTGTTACGCATTTTTCTCCACTCCTACAGCCACCCATGCGTTATCCCAGAATCCCCATGCAATTTTATTGGTATATAAATCATTATTTTTATACAATAACTCACATACTAACTGCCTGTTACTCATTTTTCTCCACTCCTACAGCCACCCATGCATTATCCCAGAATCCCCATGCATCATATGCAACTAACTCTTCCCCAAAAATCTTCAATACATGTGATCAAACAAAAGCCTGAAATAAAAATATGGTCCATAACAGAATGTAATGGTGAAATAGGAACTATATAGCTGACAAGACATGGTAGGAATAAGGCTTGAGTGTCATTATTGTTGTCATTGTTATAAATTTTTTAGATGAATGATGTCATGCAATATACTTATTTTATATTTTTTATCCTCCATAGTGTAGGTACTTATTCTACTATTATCGATTTAGTTTTTTCATTCCTCAAAAAAAGATTTGGTTTTGTCAGATGTCTTGTTACAAGTTGTCATCCATTTTATAATATATATGAGATGAATAATAGTTATTTTACAATAAGTAGGGTTAAAGTAGAGTATATGGAGTTAAGTTTAGTAACAAAAGGTGTATGGGTGAATTTTCTACATAAGTAGGGGAAGAGTTATATATTAAAGTGAGATTGTAATTATTTAAGTTCAATACTCCAAAAGAATGAGGGCATAGTCAAAGATATATATAAATATAAATCAAGCAAGATAGATGAAGTGAAGAAGTGTGTTTGGTAATCTATGCAACCATAAGGTGTCTATAAAACTTAAAAGGTAAGTTCAACCATATGGATGTAAAATCAATGATGCTTTATAGATGTGGATGCTGGATAATAAATTATGAACATGAACAAGAAAGATGGGAGTAGCAGTAATGAAAATGCTAAGTTAGATGTGTGGTCACATGAGAATAGATAAGATAAGAAATGATTGTACTTGAGAGAAAGTTGGAGTAGCATCCATAAATGAGAAGATGATGGGAAGCATGATTGAAATGGTTTGAACATTCAGAGGCATGATTTAGGGTAACCTGTTAGATGTTGTGATATATTAGAGACGACTAACATAAAATAAGGGTAGGGGAACTTATCCCAAAAAAAATTTTAAGAACTTACCCAAAAAAAATAAGGCTAGGGGAGACCAACAAAAGATGGAGATAAGTAATAAAAAATGATATGACATTTTTAGATACTAATGAAAATATGGTCTATGATAGAGTGAAATGACAGAAATATGATCCATATAGCTGATCATACACTCTGAGAATAAGCTGAGTGGTGTTGTTGTTGCTGCTGTTGTTATGATAATCCTTTGATATACCATCTCATGTGATAATTATCTTATACTTTTAGGCCCTTGTTCTGTGGGTATATCATCCACTATTGTCATATCAATTTCATCGGATGTCTCTGAAGAGGCAATCATCCTATTGGTGGCTAGAGTTTTACAATGCTGTAAACTGAAACATGAACTAATTTTAATTACACAAGACTTTACTTGGCCTTAGTTATATATGAACTGCAGTTTTACTGTGTTTAAATTTAAAGAAAACATATGAAGGTGAATTTTTTCCAAGTGATAAATCCAAAGAGGAAGGTGGGGCACCATTTTTTGGTTTTAAAACTAAAGCTACAGTTGTCTATAGCTACAGTTGTTTAGCTCTTTGGTGCTATGGCTTTGAGGACCTCTGAAGCGGTATTTTCAAAGATGGAACACTGGTTGCTGAATGAAATATCAATACTATGCTTAGATTGGATAATAGCAATTGAAAGGAGAAACAATGATCTAAAAATAAATGAGGGGAAGGAAAACGAGTTTTTATCTTGCCTGGATAGGAGGTGAAAAGAGGTATAGAAAGCGAGAGGAAAATAAAACTTACAAAAAATCAACTATCAAATGTTCAAATGAGTCCTATATAATAGATGAAATTTATAATAAAATACAATTGAAATAAAAAACCAAAGAGAAAAGCACATAATTTATAAAGTAGGTACCTTCCTTTCAAAAATGCTCCATTTTGGAGTAATTGATATCTAAAGATTCTCACCAAATTTTTTTTTAATCATTCTCTTCCATAGTAAGCTGTTAAACAATCATGGGAAAAATTTATATTTCCTTCATATTTTTTTCCTCCATTTTCTACCAATGCTTAACAAAGTAAGGATGCACTTGATGTGTTGCGATGTTTCTCAGGAAGTAACTTAGTGGAAGTTAATTTCCATTATTCATGGAAGTCAAGTGTTGATATGAATTACCCAAAAAAAAATTAATTAAATAAAATATTGGTGGTAATTGGATATCATGATGGTGGTTGATAGTTTTGATGTTTTGTTTATGGTTGGAAGTGGTAGTAGTTGATTTATTTTTTTGTTTTTTGGGTTTTTGTTTTGGGGTAAGATGTAGTAGCTGATGGTTGAATAGATGGAAAATACAATATATAATATTGTCTTCTTGAAGGGAAATTATTTTTAGCTCGTAATTAGAATTTCACCAGTTGAAAATGTCTTCTATTTTCCAGATACGGAAAAGTGCAGAAAATATTATCTGCAAGACAAACATATTGCAGGTCTGAATAGGACACCTACATATAATCGGTTGATATTTTCTCGTTCATGTAATTCTGTGAGAAAATATTAGTAAGTTTGTGAAATCGAGGTAGTCAACTAATAGTCATATAATCAGTCGATATTTACTTCGCTCATGTAATTCTGTGAGAAAATATTAGTAAGTTGGTGAAATCGAGGTAGTCAACTAATAGTTCCACAAGGTAGTCAACTAATTGCAAAATTTGATCACGGTGATTAGACAGGTGCCCTGTAAAAGGATAGGAATGATTGCAGAAAAAAATTGTTTCCATGGATGAATTCTTTTCTTTTCTTTGGTTTCTGTTTTTTTTTTCTTTTTTTTTCGGTATAATAATTGATTGCAGATGTATCTCATAGTATTTGTGAAGATAATCTGCATTTACTTTTTCTGATAATTGATTGTAGATGTATCTCATAGTATTTGTGAAGATAATCTGCATTTACTTTTTCTGTTACACCAAAATATTGAAATATAAATTCCCTTTGATGATCCTTTTGCTTATTTGCATAATTTGCTGTGATAAGCTGGTTGTTGGTTGGTAGAACATCCTGTTCCTTGTCACCATGTGATTTGCTCAGAAGATGAAAGGTTAAATTTGTTCAGTCATTTAGATTGGAAATTAAAGTAATTGGTTAGAACATTGTTATGCAGAGGATCCAATTTTATCATTATATCTGCATCATTCACATCCTGTTAGGAATCAGCTAATGATCATAATTTTAGCCATCCCATGATGTGATAAGTATGCTCTGAACTGAACTCAGGTCAGAATATGACTTTTCAAAAATAATTTTGGCAGATTCCATTGGGTTTGATTCGTGGAAGAGCAACCCACATTGTTTGGCCACCTCATAGAATTGGTGCTATTGACAGAAAATTCCAAGATAGAGTTTCTTCCTTTTAGTTCAGTGTGTAAACCTGGAAGTTCAAGCATTGCAAACCAACGTGAAGAAAGGCCTCAGCAGGCTTATTGATTTCCATGCGGTTGCTACGAGCATTTCGTGGGATTGGCATTTGACCATTCTGGAGGGATAACCTGGTGAAGACTTAGTAAAAGAAATTTCACACATTAGAACATTCATGTGTTTGGTGAAACCGTGGCCAAACAAGAGAGCAAATATTTCATGCTCACCTCTTAGAATTCACCCGAAACGCAAGGAAACAATTGATTTCTGTGGAAAATGATTTCAACGGAGAATCTTTCCACAACAGGAATATGTCCTTAACGAACTGTAATGGCCGGAAGGCAGTTTAGATGTAACAATTTGTCGTGTACATCAACCTATGATAGAAGTTCATTGCTTAGCCACTTTCACACGCTTAATAGAGGCACAAATGGCTCACAACCAATCATATGTTTTCATGGAGTTTTAGACATTGTACTTATAAACACAAATCCACCTAGGTGGGAATCGGCTGATCCAAGTAACAAAATAAGCCCAAAAAATAAAATAAAATTTTACAGCCCATAAACACAAATCCACCTAAGTGGGAATCAGCTGGTCCAAGTAACAAAATAAATAAGAAAAAAAAGAAAAAAAGAAAGGATCCATCTGTAGTTAATCCTCGCATCAATCCCCATTGATACATACGTGTGAATACGTGAAACACGACATGATCACTCGGAACCTCTTGAGAAGTTTATAAGGATGTAAGCAACCATTGCCAAATAAGAGATAGAGACAAAAAGAACATATAAGCATAAAAATTTTAAACAAGGTTGTTAGTCAGTTAATTAAGTACAATGCAATAAAACATATGCTATCCGCATATCCTTAATTGGTCTACCTCCACTTTAATTTGGGTTGAGAAGTTTCTATTGATATGCAAGTGATTGTCGATTAAAATAAGATTTGTGCAATGGAGACATGGCTCATCTAGAGACCTTTTTGGACAAATTCCTAATCTCATCATAACCTCCTCTCGTCACTTAGTTAAAGCCTAAGGGTGAGAAAAGATGACATTTTGTCTTTTTTAAAAGTCAGTATTTGGTTGAGAGAATCCTAAATGCACATCTAATGGGTCACAGTGCTTGTCATTTGAAGGTCTTAGTTCAAGTTTAATTAAATTTGTCTGAGGGATGATCAACCAATTTCGTACACTCCATAGTAGAAATCAATTCACAATTGCACAAATACAGTATGTAGCTCAACTACGAAATCACTACCTCAATGTCTAGACACAGGCACTGCATGCACAAATTCAAAACTACTTACAACCACAGGTAGATATATACTTTAGTCTCCAAGTACCTTGACATAGTACTTGAAAATGTGGTAAAGCATTAATCCTACTTATTGGAATCAACGTTTACTCGGGCTAATCTTTTACTTCAGGCTTCTAGACGCTTGAGAATATTATATATCAAAACCTATGTTCAATTTTTATAAGAGTTACAAAAACGTGAAGGGTTCGTTTATTTTATTAAGCCATATACATGCATACATATAAAATACTTTAGGGAATTCATTTGATGTCAAATGTTAGAAAATATACTCATGATTTATGAGAAGTAAATATAGTCATATTTATATATCCCATAAATGTATATAGTGTGTATAGAGAGAGAGAGAGAGAGAGAAACCATATGGATCTTATTAGCATTTTTATATATGGTGTCAAAATGTAGATTTTATTTGTAAGGTCTTGTTTTTATTCTGGAATAGTTGTCATAAAACAGTATTTTCCGTAATGTTGTAAAATTATTCATTTTGTTTTGTATTAGTAATACACAATAGGAGTTTGGTTTCCAAAAGTTTACCTCAATATGTGTCTTGTTCCATATAAATAAAAAATCATATTTATATAATATTACATAAATAAGTCATTTTCATAAATCTCAATAAAACATCATAAAGTATATGTATCTATCGTATTACAACTTATGCCTTAATTATCACAAAATTTATTGGAAATCATAAACTATCAGATTTGACCGGTGGAGAAAATACCTCAAAACACCATTTTTAATTAAACTATCTCAATCAAATATTATTAGAAATAGTTTCCTACTAGCAGATTAGACCATTTTACATTCCATAATAAATAGCACAAATCATCAAATAATTATATAAAAATAACCACATAATCAACTATATTTTCACTAATATCTATGATGTGTAATAAAATCATAGGGTATAAGTATCTATCTTATTTCTAATATGTATATATCCCAACTTGAACTTAAAGTATCACAAGATCTATAAAAAAAAATGTGCTACTGGATCTGATCAGTGTAATATAAATCTCATATCATCACTTTTTATGAAAATATTACAATCAATATTATTAGAAATAGGTTTCGAATAGTAGATTAGGCTATTTTACATGAAAATTCCATAATAAATAGCACAAGTCATTAAATAATTTCACAAAAATTATCATACTTAGAAAAATATGTAGAATTTATGATTCCAGTCATTTCACCCAAGAATGGTCATCGCCTATATAAGTAAAATTACGTTTTTTACCCATAAATTTATGATTAATTAAATAAATAATCATATCTACACATGAAATCAATATTAATCATTCCATACCTTATTACAACCTTCCAGGGATCATTATATATCAAGTTCATCAATTAATTTAATGAAAGTCAATTTATTTTGTAAAATTCTTGATTTAACAGTTTTTAGAAGTAAAAATTTAATGAATATTAAATGTACGGATCATCAAAAACTATTTACATGTGTACGAACTAGACGTTATAAGAAGTCTACAGTGAATTACTGAGCAAGATACTACATCATGTAGATAATTAAAAATTAGGTTGAAAATTCGTTGGAATAGGACACTTTCTTAGGCAAGTATTGTAAAAATTGAATATTTCCTCAAAACAAAAATATTACATGAAACTAGACATAAAATAACCTAAGGATAAGTTTTTGCAAGGCCGGGCATGAATCTAACCTTAAGCGTCGCTGGAGCTCCGGTGGCCGTTGGCTAGCGGAGATGTGTCGGCTGGCAAGGGCGAGTGGTGTCCTGTCAGGGGTCGGCGAGGTTTGATAGCGGGTCTTGGTTTGGTCGTTGAGCTTCTTAGGCCAGTAGCTTTCCCTTTTTGTCCTTTAATTTTTCCTAATTTCTAATTAATTTCTTTTGATTTTTCTTTTGGTTTCTAAGTTGTTAAATGATCAAATAGCAGTGTTTATGAAAAATCCTAAAAATAATAAAAAGAGTCAATGCAAATAAAAAAGGAAGAATTTGGAATTAATTAAGAAGGATTTATAAAATTAGAAAATTAATTTTTTCCAAAAAGGACCTTCTTGCCCTTGTAATTAGCTTTATTGATTTTAGGCATGGATTAGCTTAGAGACTTTAAATATAGATCCAATACCTTAATTAGGTAAATAAAATCACTTACAAGTTATTTAGAGAAAATTGAAAAAAAAAATTTTAAATTCAAAGGTCAATTGGAGTGAAATGACTAAAATGCCCCTAAGTTTAATTTTAATGAAGGGTGGCTAAATTCTAGAGTTCCTAAGGGCAATTTAGGAAAAAGAATGAATTGTTTTTCTGCTAGAATGAAGTAGGAAAAATAAATGCCAATTATGCAAAGCAAGGATCCCAAATGTCACAATTAGGCTAATACCCTTAAACCCTTGTGGTCCCATTTGCTTTTTCCCTTAAATCCTAGCCAAAACCCACTTATTTAAGCCCCTTAAGACTAAAATAACCAGTAGCCTCCTCTTTCATTTCCTGAAAATTGCAAGTTAAAAACACCCATAATTCTAGCTTAAACCTTAAACTCTAAACTTATCTTTAAACCCATCTCAATTAGTTACTAATTCCACTTCTTTTCTTGTAAGTTTCAAGAAGAAAAGCAAATGAAGAACTTAGCTAGGGGGCTCTCAAATTGTGGTTAAAAAAGGAGTTAAGGTAAACGATGTTTAGTTTGATTTAAGTAAGTTTGAGCTTGTCAAACATACATTTAAGTGGTGATTGATGATTCTATGTAAGGAAAATCATTTGGAATCAAGAAAAACTCCATTTTTAGAGCTTCATCATGGATGGCAAAGGAGGAATTGAAAGGCTAAGTTGAATCACCATCAAGTTAAGTTCAATACAATGATTAATTTGGTGATTTAGGATGATTAGAAGTAGTATAACATGAAACTTAGGTGATTAATTAAATCTTGATGGTTTAATAAAAAATACCCATGTGACCCCCACTTGTTAGGATGTTAATTGAGTTTCTTTTGATGTTTTGGATGTAGATCTATGTTTTAAGATGCTAAATGTGATATTAGGTATTGGATTCAATGATGGAAATGAAGTTGGATGCATGGTGATGTGTTGTGTGTGAGTGCTTAATGATGCCACCACTTTAGAGAGTAATTAGAGACTTGGATTTCATTTGAAATTTGATTTAGATGATAAGTGATGATAATTTGATGATTAAAGTACAGGTATATGAACTTGATTGGAATGATATGTTTAATTTTAGAAATTTATAAAATATTATGTTTAATTTAAATTAATTTGGTTAAAACATATTAATGAATAGGAGTTTTATTGGATGTAAAATGAGATATAGAAGTGAAATTATGTTGAATTTGGGCTAGTAAGAATAAATTTGGATATGTTGGGCATGCTTTGGAATGATTGGGCTATTCTGGAAATGTTTTGGGCTTAAAATTGAAATATAAATGATGTTTTGGATTGTAGAAAAGAATAGGAACAAGTGAGCTTTAGTTTGGAGTGGCTTAGACCTAAATTGAATGAGTTATGAGCCTTTAAAGTTGACAATTTGTAACTTAATGTAATTTGGAAATTCAAGGACCTTAAAATTAATGAGGCATTTTATGTTACAATGAATAGTAAAAGTAATAAGGATTTAAATGACTTTGGTTTCACTTAATTTGGGCTTAAATTGAATAAGTTATGGCCATTTAAAATTAAAACCTTAAAAAATGATGAATTAAAACTTGATATTAGTTGGCTTAATTAACTCGAGCTAAGGCTAGTGCAATCTTATGTCAACCCATCTATATAAGCCTATAGACTATCCTTTCACTCTTCCCATGGGTGGCCCATATGATTAAATATAATTGGATCAATTTAGCTTAATTAATTCGATTATCTTAAATGAAACAAGATAAGAATTAACCTAGTGACATAGACTCAAATGACCAATGGAACTAGAACCAAAACCTAATCGAGCCCCTTCTCCTTTTAAGGCTAATACTCTAAATGAATCTTATTGCGATAAAGAACTCAAACTGGGCCTCAAATCATAATAAGACTTAAATAAAATTAAATACCTAAAATGAACTAGATTTTGGTATAATAAAATGAAATAGGCTTATATGATTACTATAAAAAAAAATCCATATAAGCCCAAGACCCACAACATATTTGGATCCATTTATTTTTAGAGCCCATACCTTAAATAGGCTTTAACAAGTCACTTTAAGTCTAAATGGGCCTTAAACCCATTAAGGTCCTAAATCAACTAAAGGTATAAAATGAAATTAAAATTAGACATCATAATCAATTGAGCTTAAGATATAACAAATAGGACTAATTGGACATAATGGGCCTAGGTTTATTAGAATAGATTGAAGTAACTTAATTAGATCTAAAATGGACTTAATATTAATAATTGGACCTAAGTGACTTAATTAGGGCTAATGGACCTAATTCTAAACATAATTGGGCCATTTATTCTTTAAGGGCCCAAATACCCTAATTGGGCTTTAGACATATCTAAACTCAAATTCAAATAACTTATTAGGTTCAAATATATTAACTTTAAATGGTTTAGACCAAAATTAACTAAAAAGCTAATTAGGCCTATATAACTCTTAATGGGCTTGTAAATAGTATGAATTTTAAGTAGTCTATACCCAACCCTAAAATAGAATTTAAATACTTAGAATCATTGACTTAAGTTTTCTCTTTTAATGTATAAAATTGATTCAATTTACTCTAATGGAAATTAGGAGTACCATTCGACAATTTTTTACCCTTCTAGTTACGTAGTAACATGTGTGTTGCTTGCTAAGTTAGAAAAATTAACTAGACTAATAAATAACCCAACTAAGTATTTGCTTGCTACTTGTATTTGGTCACTTGAGCTGGCACGTAACAACCCTTAGATTAGGATTATAGCTACAATTGTATATCTCAAAATAACACGATAGTTAGGCATGTAGGCCATCGAGTGATGGTTTGGTAGGTAATTGATAAGTAAAATTGCATCAGATAATGAGCATTGTAAGTAGCGAGAAGGTATATCAGGAGTAGTCTTGGGATTATGGGTCTTGACGGGCTATAAGATATAGCTAGACTATGATCAATAAGGATCATATAATGGTGAGGACACTTAGCTGAGGCTACTTTAGTTTTAGTTTTAGCAACATGGAGTTTGGCTACTTCTATCAACTCTAGATTCTCACTATGGTGGAATTGGACTTTAGGTCCCCTGTTGTGATATTCGAAGTCATAAGTATTCCCGTGCTAATTTTTTACTTAAATAAGATAATAAATGAACCGTATGATTGTTTACTACATTAGTGTATAGGTTGGTTTGACATTTGTATATGTGTTTGCATTATTGTGTGTTAAGTCCTTGTGATTTACTCCTTTTTTAGGTGAGGACTTTTATGATCTTTTGTATGATTTGATGGGGCTCATCTTCAAGGACAAGTATGGCAATGGGTTCAAGGATCTAAACTACATGGACTGCAATTATATCTCATTTCTTGTTTCTTGAGACTTAGGTTTTATGCTTCCAATACTGTATTTAGATTTATATCAAGAGCTACTTGTGGTTCATGATCTGTTCATTTTTGTTTATATTTGTAGGTCTTTTAGGCCCTATGATTTAGACTACCTATTATGCTCATCCATGCATTTTTTTTTTAAACAAATGAATCTTCAAATGTTTTCGAGAATCAAATGAATTGTCAAAATATTTTCAAAATCCAATTAATGATTTTCGTGTCCTAAAATTGGTTTAGAAATTCATCTAATAATTTGTAACTTTACATATTCTACTTAAGTAGGTTAAGTAATGAACCATTCTTACTATAGTGAATTAAGGGCATGATAGTTTAGTAGTTATTTATAGTGGTTAGGGTCAACTAAAATTTTCTTAGTGCCTAAGTTTACTTTTTTTTTTCTTTTCCTTTTTAGATGATTATCCATAGAAATTGCAAGTGTGAGGTGTCTAAATTCCAATTCCTTCTAATGATTCACCTCCCAATCTGTTGAGGGGCGGCCATGGTGATTTCCTAATTCAATTCATCAACTTTTGTTGCTAGTTTTTTTAAGAGTTTTAATATTTAAGGTGTAATTTATCTATATATAGGGATTTTAGGTTAATTTATAGGTATAATTATGAATTATTAGGTATATTTTATTAGCACACATGTATCTTAATTTTTTTTAGTTCATATTATTAACTATTTGAGTTATTGATTTTATCTTTAAGGTCTCATTATACCGTAGAGTTCAAATTTTGAATTTCTGATAAATAACAAGTTATCTTAATAAAATTAAGTTTTTAGCAATTATAGCATTTTATTGATCCATTTTTGAAATCCAATAATATGGGGTCACTTCTTCTAACTTTTGTGGTCATGTTACAAATTTTTAGCTGAATTGGAGAACTTTCTTGGAAGCCTTAAATTTAGGTGCAATTATCCTAATTGCTAATTTAGGGATTAATTTAAGTGTGATTGCCTTAATTTCTAGATTAGGGGTTAATTTGGGAGTGATTATCCTAATTGCTATGTGGGGATTTACATGAAGTTAGAATGTTGAATTTCTAATAAATAACAAATTAATTCAATTAACTTATGCTTGTAGCAATAAAATTATTTTATTAACTACTGTTAAAATAAAAATTTATGGAGTCACTTCATCAACTTTTGTTGCCACTTTGCAAACTTCAAGTCAAATAGATAATTTTTTCAAAAGTCTTAAATCTAGGTGTAATGACCTTGAGTTGCATTTTTAGAGTTTGCATGAGTAATGTGTATATGCACACACACACATAGACACACATATATAATATTATATGGTACATAAATATTATTATGTAGTATATGACAATAAATATAATAAATTTTAACATTAGAGTATATAATAATAGTATTTATATCCGTAAATATAAAAAAGGGAAAAATTAAACAAACATGATCTATTTTGGATTTTTGTAAATAAATGCTTATGTTTTTCGTTTTGATAAACACATGTCTTGTGTTTTATATATTTGTTAATGCAAGTCTTAGGACATTTGTTAGCTTTTCACTAGTCTATAATGATAATTAAATTAATAAAATAATATTATTAAATATATTTATTTATATAATTTTATATAAGAATAAAATTAAAAGAAAAGAAAAGGTATGAAAAAAAATCCTTTCAAACCTTATAATGCTTGCTAGCCACCTAATAGCTAGGGGGTGACTCACAAGTGTTTGTAAAACCTAGTTAGTCACAATTTACTACTATAGGTGGGTTGTGCGACCTACTTATGATGATAGGCAACTATTAACCACCTTAGGTATTTACCCGATATCTAAAAAAATAAAGAAAAAATGATATAAACTCACTAGGTTGCATAATCAAGCCACATGACTCAAAGATCTTTTTAAAATTTCTTTTTATTTATTTATTTTGGGGTAGCCTCCCAATGTGTTGGCCGATCACCCCCTTAGCTATGGGATAGCTAGCAAGTTCTCTAGGGTTTTAAAAGTTATTTTTATTCTTTTTCCTTTTTTTATTTTCTACTTTTTAAATTTTTTTCATTAGTTTGAATAATATTATTTTATTATATAAATTGTTATAAATTAAATCAAAGTCGATACGTGTCCCATTTTTATTGGTATCAAATGGTTAAAAATAAATAAATCATGTGTTTTCGTCAAAAAGAGAAACGTAAGTCACATTTTTGTAAAGTTTCAAAATACAAGGCATGTTTGGAATTTTTCATATAAATAATTGCATACTGAAATTAGAATAATACTTAATAAATATAAAAGCATTATATTGATATATAAATATTTGAAATATAATATAAATAATTTATATAAAATATAGAAACTAAAATATTTATATTATTATTAATTTGAATAATATATATTATAATTCTTATATCATATGTAAATAAGTAAAACAAGAATATAGTTATACTATAATATTACTATCTTATAGTATAATTATAAGAACACCAACAATTATTTGTATTTTGGTGTTTTTGTAGTAAAATGAGTCATGTTCATTTGGATGGCTCAATATGTTCAAGTGTGTTAGTCAGGTGTCTTCATTACCCTTAATAGTAACATATGATTGCAAGCCAATCATGTAAACTATTAAAAAAGTCCCAAAATGGATAGTTGGAAAATTTATCTACCTTCTTTAACACTATAAAGTGTGTCATTTAACAATAACTGATGGATCAATGTTATTAAATAAAATGTTTTAATGCTCAATTTGCTTAAGCCCCTTTTCTAATATATGATATATAATAGCCATTATTATGATCGAGCCATTAAAACTTGTTAGATCCTAAAATCTATTATATCTTACACAGTTGAATAAGTTCTAAGATGAATAATAGATGTCTCAAGTCGGCATAGGTTCTAAAAATTTTGAAACTTGCATCTAACGGCAATGTACAAGGTATGATTGTGTAACCATTATGGAGCCTACTAGGAACTTGTACAATTTTTACTATAGGTTTGATGTTATAGGGTACTGTTAATGCACGATCCTCACTCCTTGTGTGTTCAGTTTAGCTCCCTTTTAGTAACTAGGCTTCAGGGGGTAATTAGGTATGCAAGGATGAATAGATGTGGGCTATCATTTGGAGGGGGGCTTAGAGGGGTGGCGTTGGAGGGGGCTCTAGTTTGACTACTACAATGCTTAAGTTAACAAAATATAAGGCTTAAAGAGATCATAACGATAACATTCAAAGAGAGAGAGATTGTGTGTTTAAGTGGAACTTATCTAAGCTTTAGCAATCTTAAGTGTCCTCTCCATCATAGTGAGGGAACCTTAACTTACATGGGCTTTCATGGGATGGGCATCCAATTGATCATTACCTATACCCTTGAGTCTATAGGCATCAAGTATCCTTAAACAGACTCAATGTTAGGTGAGCTCCTCAAGCATTAGAACCAATCATAGCTCTTCATATTACTTTGTTAGGATATATCTCCTTGGTATCCTACTTACTTCTTTATTCATAAGTCGTGAGTTAAGTTGAGAGCTCTTTGGGCTAAGGTGAAGTAGGCGTTTTGGTGAGCTAAGGGCCCAACTAGAATTAGCTACACCACTCTCTCCACCCTCCCCCCTAACATTCATTCGTGATTGGTCAACTAGGAGAGTAATGAGTGAATTGAGCTGTAGTTGTTTATCAAGGATCTTCCTAGCAATGGTGAGATTTGCATGGAGTGGCAGTGTGGTGAGTAAAGCCATGGCGGGCCTTATAGTCTAGTTATGATGTTTTCCAGCAAGTGGGGCCATGTAGGGGCTTTTATCAAGCTATTGTGTTGTTCTTGTTTAGTTGAGTGAGGCGCTCCATTGTCTTATCAATTTGCTTAATGCGTTAAAGGTTTATTTATGTCCTTGTTAACCTATAGCTAGGGGAGAGCTTTGTCTATAGTACATGATTATTTGGGGGGAGAGGGGGGTTCGGCATTGACCTCGATTCTATTGAGAAGTGGTGTAGGAGAGATTCATGCTGAGTTAGGCTTTTAGGTAGGTTTAAGTCGAGTTGGCCCCTTTTGTTGAGAAGCGGGTTTTTAGGTTTAGCGAGAAGTAGGCTTTTAGGTTTGCTAAGCAAGGCTTTTCTTGTTGAAGAACAAGTTTTGTGCCAACTAGGCTTTTCTACTAAAGGGTAGATCTTGCGCTAAGCAAGGCTTTTTCTACTGAAGAGTAGGTTTTGTGTTGAGCAAGGCTTTTTTTGCTGAAGAGTAGATCTTGTGCCATCCAAGGCTTTTCTACTAAAGAGCAAATCTTATGTTGAGCAAGGCTTTTTCTATTGAAGAGCATGTCTTGTGTTGAGCAAGGCTTTTTCTACTGAAGAATAAGTCTCATGTTATATTAGGTTATTAGCACTTTCCCTTGCTTCTAAGCACGCTCATTTTGAATTTTTTATTTTTCTTCATAAAAGAGGTAAGCCTTTTCTTATTCCACACGCACTGTCTTTCACTAAATGCTAGAGGTTACATGTTGTTCATAGGTAGGGAGGACATCTATGGATGTGACTTTTATAGTTTTGCCAAGTTAGATCTATCATTGATCATGTGATTATGACCATGTAGCATGATCTTACCTGAGAGCGTAGGCATGAGGTTCTAGAATGCATACTAAGCACACTTTGTTGTGCACGCTTCCTTATAGAAATCCCATTAGTTTTTTTTTTTTTAAGGAGGTTTTCCTACGTTTTCCTTTTCACCAATAAAGAGATTTCCTTTGATTGCCTTGTTCATCTTCATCCAAAGTCTTAATTTCCTTTTTTCATCTCAATGAGTGATGGTTGATCTTGCAGCTTTAGAGAGGCTTCGTAAGTCTTATGGGGAACTTTTGAGGGTAGCTCTTCATTTGTCCCTATTCCCACTCTCTCCTTTAAAGTTATAGTGGAAACACTAGCGCGTGAGTCAAATCTTAGAGTAGTGGTGCTAGTGTTAGAGGAGGACAAGGTGCTAGAGGTGGTGTGTCAAGAGGTCGAAGCTTCATTGGAGGAGGCTTTAAAGGGTTGTGTTGATGGCAGAGGGATGTTTAGACGGCCTTGATGAGGCGGGTAGTAGCTTGTTTGAGGCAAAGGTCGAATGGATAAGGTTTTGTTTAGATCTACTAGTGGGCTAGAATTACTAGTTGCCACACTTAAAGGACCATGGTTGCGCATATGAGGGGTAGCCGGTTTTGTATGTATGGGTAGCATGTGGTGTTTTGTATGGCGATGCCGTTGCCTAAGTTTGTCATATTTGAATTACTATAGATTAAACTCCACCTAAGTGATGCCAAATACATCCTGCTTTTGATTGCTTTTAAGGCATTGTGTCGGGGCATGGGATAGGAATCAACCCTTAGATTGTTTGATTACTTCTTTGATTTGTAGAGAAGTGAAGGTTAGTATCATGTCCAAGCAAGGCTTGGAAAGAAGCTTATAGAGAAACTTGAGACCTCTATTAAGGGTTGGAAAGACAATTTTTTAGTAGTGGAATGCGAGGAGGTGCTCAACCTGTAGATGAGGTGGTTGCAGCCTATGCTTTCCATGATGCCTAATGTTAATGGTCTCACTCCTGGAGAGCAAGAGGCAATTGTCAAGTTAATATGAAACTATAAGGGGAAAGTAGTGGAAGTGTTATATGGCATCAGCGATTGGAGGCTAATGGGGGCAGAGGTTGAGCTACAATAAGGGTAGAGGGTAGAACTTTTGTAGAAAAGGTTGCAACTTAAGCATTAGATAATAGTGGGTAGCTAGGCTAAGGCAGAGGAGTGATCAAGCTCAAGCTTGGATGGGATTGCTTGGGGTCTTATCTTTAAACCCCTAATGGGGTGTTTGTATGGGGAACTTGGGGTTGAAAAGCATTCATGTCACTAGAGCCGGGAATGTAGGTCAAACGGGCTAGCCTACCCTGACCTGCACCGGCTTACAAGTCTACACGGGTTGACTTGTAGTGGCCCACAAGGGTTGCGGGTAGAAAAGTTTGGCTTGCTCCACCCCGCCCGCAATCTTTTTTTTTTTTTACAAATTTAGAATGACATTTTTATGATCGCCTCCTTCTTTATTTGTTGTTTGTCATTTTATCTTTGCAACTATTTAATTTATTTAGCTCTACGAGACTGCGACAATGTTAAACTCTTAATTTTTCTTTCAAATTCCTTATCCTCAATTCTCCAATAGCATTGGCAATGCATTTCATTTCACATTGAGCTCCTCAACATTGAGTTAAATTTTTATTTTTAGTACTTGAATTATCTTTATGTTTTTTTTTTTATCAATGACCAATGTATCAAGTGAAGGTGTCGAACTACATTGCCGTTTTTTTTTTTGGCGGGTCAGCTAGCCAACCCACACCCGTAAGCCAAAATTTTCAGCTCGCCTCACAATTCCTAGCTCTACATGTCACCTATGCACTTATGCAGGGTGTTGTGCTTCCTAGAGACTGGGAAGCTATGCAAATGTGGTGCAAAGCTACAACTAGGAGATGGCATAACACATTATGCACAGAGGTTTGCATAAAGTGAGTGTTTATAGCTATATTTAGTTGTACATGCTAAGTTAAGCTTGTACTAACGAAAACTAGCTTTGAAAAGTCTTGTTTACTACTTTCATTACCTTGCTGGATTGGAGGATGGTAATGTCAAAGCTATACCATTGGTTATATTGAGTCGTGCTTTTACTTTCCTCATGTTTCCTTATGAGTTTTTTTTTTTTTTTCTATGTAAGATATCTTTATAAAGTGTAGGGGATTATGGAGGAGGTAGTTAAAAAGGCCAATAAGGAGTTGTAAGTTAGTAAGTGGAGGAGGTAGAGAGGGCTTTGTAGTTGAATGGGAATTGTTGGTGGTCACAGAGCATAGGGCCGAATAATTGCTACTAGAAGTCAACAGCATGAGGGTCAAGCTAGAGTAGCCGTCCATAAGGCTTTGGACCTTGCTAGAGAGCTATTGGAAGCTTAGTGGGGGGGGGGGGGGGGGGGGGGGGGGGGGGGGCACATAAAGAAGAGGGTAATGGAGCTATAAGAGGTGCTAGCATGACCTTGGACAAAGTTGGTAGACAAGGACCATGTCTTGAAAGCTACTAATGTGAAGGCAAGTGAGTTAAGGGAAGATCTGGGGTTGGTTAGGCTAAGTGAGGAGGATAGTCGGGCACATATATATAAGTTGGAAGCTTAGAGGGCAAACATCATATACAATGTATATGGCGAGGCATTAGAGAGGTTCTTTGTGAGTTCTTAATTTGTGGAGTTATAGGTTTGTTTGGCTTTGCAGGGGTAAATGGTGTTGCTAAAAGTTGTTGAGGAGTGCTACCCCAAAAGCAGCTTGAATTGGGTACCTCAAGAGCTTAAGATACCGAGTACCTTAGAGTGTCTAATTGGTCCAAAGGAGGTACCAAATGGTATTAAAGAGGACGTTCCTTCAACCCCCTTCAAGCTAAACATGTCTATTAAAGGGCTTGCTAACTTGAAAGCTGATACTGGAGTTGTTGAGCAACTAAGCTACTTTACCAAGGTCTTTGTTCCTTTTCTTCATTTTTTGTGTATGTATATTTGTATAAGGGTTGGTGTGATGACCCAGAAAAAGATATAAGTATCATTAGCCAATTAAGTAATGAAAAGTTTTTTTAGACTCACTTTTGGTGTTATTCAGTGCCTATATTTACATCTATTAGTTTTAACTGTTAGCATTGAGTGCGACTACTAGAATTTGTAGGTGATTAATGCATGTTGATTCATGTTATCAAGAGATTAAGGGGATAATGTGCATTACAAAGCTCATTTAGTGGCATGACCCTTGGTTACTTGTGTAGGTTTAGAAGGTCTGCACACGCATTTGCTTACATAGTTGATTATAACCATAGGGGTGGTAAAGAAGAGCTACATGTATTATTAAGGTGTACATGTGACTTTGGACTCATAGAGTAATGTTGTAAAGAGGTCTTATCAGGGGCACACGTTTCTGCAATCTTATCTCCTACCATTTATGGTAGCAGTATAGAAGGAGTGAGGGATTCACTTGTGGCGATTGCCATTTTTATTCTACATTGTATAGGATAGGTTGATTGTGGCTTTGTGTGAGGAGTCTATACGTGTCATGATGATGGTGTCACTATTGGCAGGGGATGATGAAATCCAATGGTGGCTTAGCTAAGAAGAGTCGTATAGTTAAGGTAATGTATTGTTGCTATCATTATATGTTCTTTCAGTGGTTACCATGTGATGGCTAGCTTTTTTCTTTGTGTTCTGCAAGAAATCTTGAAGATTATTAATAGCTTATTAGGTCATTGCAAAACAAGGGGATAACTCATCAGATCTTTATAAGGAGAGAATCCACGGCAACAAGCCAGTTAGGATGAGTACTAATCCCCCTAGAGAGAAGGTAGGCTACTATCAAGCTCCTCTTATTTCCTTTTTGTGCTAACCTTAGTGGTTGGTGCTATTAGGAATTGATGAAGTAAAAGGCAAGGTATATTTGGGCAACTTGCTCCTAAGTGAAGAGGGAGAGGAGGAGGGTAGTTCATGTTCCCTTCTTCTGTTATTGTCATTGGGGCTAGCTCATCTACTTCTATGGAGTAGTTGGGCATCTATAAAACTAGGGTTGGGTTACCAATAGGTTTCCTTTGACCTTTGGCTTACTTTCCTTTTGAAGTCAAGAGTTTTGGCAGTTACTTTATATGCCTTATCTCTATGTATGTGGTCGTAGCTACTAAATGTGCATACTTGCTTGACCAATGTAAGTTAGAGCGTGCCTTGAAAGCTAGTCATTTATATTCAATGTAGTCCTATAGATGGTTGGTGTTGTAGATCTTAGGTAGAAAATAATGTAGAGAGGTAATCTTGTAATAGTCTAGTAGAAATGTTGATGTAGATCTTTGTAAGTGCTAAATGGCAACTTGTAATGAATGAAAGGAATAATTCTTTTTTTATACATTTTTCTCCTTTGTTTGATCCTCTTTCTTATGCATGAGTACAAAATTATAAATTTCTAAATCAAGTGATCATATACCTTTTCTACACATAATGGCTAGGTCAAGTAAGAGAGATGTAAGAGAGAGCTCATGAAAGTGTTTGCTTGTGAGCATTCGATGCAAGTCTATAGTCATTGAAGGAGCTATGTCGTGTGGCTTAGCTTTATGGTCTGCAGGTACTTGAAGGTCTATAGGACATTGACAACATTTGCCTCTTAGTGAGGTGACGATCAAGGGCAATGTTTATCTATGGTTAGGATGTTGGTGATAGGGCTACATGCACTTGTGGCTAAGGCACTATAATCTATGTACAACTGTGGTTAGGATGATGAAAGACCTCTGTGTCTACTCGTTGCTTAGCAATAGAAAGTTTTCATGTTTTCTCATCACTAAGGCAATGGAGGTAAGCCTACATTTGCACGTAGCTAGGGTGGCAGAGGTTCCTTGTCTATGTTTAGTGCTTGGCAACTACATGTTTATCACTAGGGCGACAGAGAAGGGGGGCCATGTTCACCCATAGCTAAGGTAGTGGCAATAGGTTAGTGTATGCTTGTGGCTATGGCAACAAAAGTATCTTGTGTATGCTCGTCGTTTGGCAACTACATGCTTGTCACTTAAGGCCATGGGGGAGAGGTTACCTTCACTTGTGACTAGGGTGATGGTAGTGGGTCTAAGTATGCTTATGGCTGAGGTGATAGAAGTGTCTTGCATATGCTCATTACTTGGTAACTACATACTCGTTAGGGCATTGGGGATGGGGGGCATGTTCACTTGGGGCCAGGGCAATAACAATGTTGAAGAATCGAGTAATGCTATAGTAGCCAGAACTTGTTTTTGAAAAGGCTAGTTTCTTTATTGCAAATTTTAGGCATAGTATAATTGTAAGTTGTTGGCATTCCAAGTTTGTGGGATGGGTTGGCTGTCGAGTCGCTTAAGGCTATAAACACCATGTTCAACCTCTTCCTTAACCCAAACAAAGTCTTCCCATGTTGGAGTAGGCTTTCATTAACCTTCCCGAGACCTAATGGCTTCTAACTTTTGGTAGACTAAGTCTTGTGCTTCACCTTCTTATCATAGTAACGTGTTACTCACTATTTGTAGGTGGTTATGTGGAAACTAGCCTAGCCTTGCAGTTCTTCTAGAAGGTTTAGATTAGCTTAGAGATCAATCTTGTTAACTTTTAAGCTTAGATCTTTGGTTCGAGCATTAAGGACTTCAAGCTTGATGGGTAGTGCAACTTTAGTGTTGATGGCAAGGCAGAAAGGTATTTTGCTGATTGTTATGTGGGGTATCATTTGATACCCTTAGAGAATGTAAGGCAAGTCGTTTGCCTATTCACTTTTGGTCTGGTTGATCCTCTTTTTGATGCTGCTGAAGACGACCTTATTAGTTGCTTCTACTTGCCCATCAGAATGAAGGTAAGCCACCAAAGCGTGATGGGGTTTAATACCATTTTTTTAGTAGAAATCTCGAAACTTGTCATTGCTAAATTATGTGCCAATGTTAATGATGAGTCTATGTGGGACTCCGAATCAGCATAAGATAGATCAAGTCTTTGACATTCTTTTCTATGATCTTTCCCACAGCTTTGGCTTCAACCCATTTTGTGAAATAACCAATGGTGACAATGATATATTATTGTTAGTTAGTTTCTTAGGGAATGGACCCAATATGTCGAGTCCCTATTGGGCGAATGGCCATAAAGTGGAGAGAGGTAGGAGTGGGAAGTTGGGGGGCTTGCTTATGGGCGAATGCTTCTAGCTGTTTACACATTTGCGTAGAAGCTTCTTAGCATCTTTCTTGATAGTTAGCTAGAAACAGTCGAGCCATAATGCTTTTGTCACAACTATCTAGCTCATAACATGGTTACTAGAGATTTCAACGTAAAGGATACCGAGCATTTGTTAGTCTCTTTCTAGCCATAAGTAATTGAGGAAAGGAAGGCTAAGTGCTCGTTTATAGAGCTATCTATTGATCAATGTCTATTAGGTTGCTTAGTACATCAGTTTTTGAGTAGCCCATCAATTAGTTGGCAAAATGCCATCTTTCAAATAACTAATGATGTAGTCCATCTAGTAGGGGTCACTCTATGAAGTTTACATGTTGGTAGCTAAGCAATGCTTGATAAAGCTGTTTATAGACTGATCAAGGAGGTATTAAATGAGCACTCTTTGGCCTAAGTCGAGGGCTTGCTTTGAGAGGCCATTAGCTTTAGAGTTCTTTGTGTGTAGAACTTTGTGGATATTCCATTTTAAGAATTATTAGCAAAGAGTTCGCACATACTTGAGGTTGTAGGTCATAGCCTCATCCTTGGTGGTGTAGTCAACTTTGACCAATTGGAGAACAAGCTGGGAGTCGAAAAATATGTCAAGCTTTTTGGCTTTGATTTCTTTGGCTAGTTTGAGGTTTATAATGAGGGCTTTCCATTCTGCTTTGTTGTTGCTAGTTAGAAAGTCGAACTTGATGATGTATTGGATTTCAATGTCATAGGGTCCTTATAAGACTAATCTTGCATTACTGCCACCTTTAGTGGAGGACCCATCAACATGTAAGGTCTATGTGGGTGTCTCCATGGAAGCTGAATAGTCATTAGGCATTATGCATTTTGTGATGAAGTTGGCAATGACTTGAGCTTTGATGGCTTCTCTAAGCCTGAATTATATGTCATAAGCATTGAGCTCGAGGGTGTAACAAATCGTATGTTTGGAGAAGTTGGTGTAGTATTTTCCATAAATGGTTGATCGATAAGCACGATCACTAGGTGAACTTCAAAATATGATCATAATTTTTGCGAGATTACAATAGCAAAAGCGAACTTCTTAACCTTTGAGTGTTAGACTTTGGGGAGTAAAAGTGAACTTCTTAACCTTTAAGAATTGGACATCGAGGCCTTAGAGTATATGGCTGATATGGTATATAGGTCGGTGCTTACGTTCGTCAGCTTTGAGTAGGATGAATATAAGGGCCTGCTTGCTAATAGAAAGGTAGAGGTACAGGTAAAGATCTTCACTAGGGGTAGGTGTAGATAGCACTAGAGGGTTGGTAAAGAATTGCTTTAGTTCCTCAAAGGCTACTTGATACTAGTTGGTCCATTGAAAGTTCGCAAGGTTCTTTAGGATTTTGAAAAATTCAACTCATCTGTTAGCAAATTTGGATGCGAGTCTATTGAGTGTAGTGATTCGCTTACCTAACTATTGGACATCCTTGACAATCTTTAGGGAATGCATGTCTAGGATAGCTTGGATCTTATCTAGATTTACTTTGATGCCCCTAACTGTGACCATAAAGCCTAGTAGTTTTCCTATGGAGGCGCAAAAGACTCATTTTTATAGGTTAATCTTTATTTTATATTTCCATAATTTCTAGAATATCTTGTATAGATCTGTTAGATGGTCTATTGGTGCCTTAAGCTTGACAATTGTCACACCCCGGAAGGGGGCCTAGAAGTTTCCACTAAAATCATCATGATACGTGTGTACCCGTTACATGATAACTGTCTTACGAGTCAGAGATCGTAAGACTTTAACTAGTTAATTACATTTATAACTAGTTATATTGCATATAATTATATAATAAAATATAACTATGGATTCCATACCCCACGGTCAACCATGACCGTAGAGAGTCGATATCCCCTACCAACCAGTAAAATAGAATGAAACCTTACATTAGGGCCCTAAGATAATATTTTATTTATAAAGCCTATCAATCAATTTCTTACTTTATTATTCTGGTCTTCTAGAAACTCTCAACACTTCACATCTTATGCCATCCCAAGCTCTCGTAATCACTACCTACAAAAGAGTTTGTGAGGGGTGAACACACTATGGCTCAATGAATGGGAGTACAATACTTTCAATGCTACACACGCACAAGCAAATTACAAATCAAGTTATCAAACATATACTATGCATGAGCAATCATATGAATGAAACAGTTCATGTGGTCTTCTGGTAATCAACGTGAAGTCTAGGGTTTATGTCCCCCTTGACCTTGGGTTAGGGATTCTGAAGTCACCATCAGTGCCCAGGTCTCATAACCCTATTTACTTTCACATCACTCTGATGTTTACAATACATTCATTTTAACATTGGACACTCCCATGCCTCTGCAACAATTGAAGCAACACCCTTAAAGACAGTCCAAACAAGGAACCGGCAAGGCGCGAACAATCCCCTAATCCAGTAGTTCGCTCAGGATGGTTCAGTAATATCACAATTACTTTCGGATGCCCTATGATAATGGTGGCCTTCAAATTTATGCAATGTCTTATGTAATGCATGTCTCATTTTATTTAAATCACAACCTTATATTATTCTATTTTTGGGTGATCAATCAATATACGATAACAACCAATCCACATAAACAAAAAAAAAAAAGCAATTCCATTGACCATTCAACAACAGGCATTAAAATATATATATATATATATATATACCAATCCAATTCTTCACAATCAAACCCATTACGTTTCCGCTGCACTTAAATCTTTTCCCATTTATGTTTACATGTATCTTATATATGAATCCAATACCCACATCTTTCACATTTTCTAACACATACTCTTTTCCATCAATTCATTTATGCATCGATACACATACATATGTATGCATGAATGTGTACATACATATAAAATGTATCTCCCATACGCTTTCACATCTTCCAACACATACTTCTTTCCATCAATACATATATATATCGATACACATACATATGTATGTATGAACACATACATACATATACAACGTATCCCCCATACACAAACACACATATAACCATGCACATACATATACATTTACACGTGCATACACATGTACATATCCACACCTTTAATATACAAATACACATATACAAACATATCAATCACTATAAATACATATGATAAGTGTTAGAAGCCAGTGTTGGTTGAAGAAGAGGGTATTTATAAAATTAAATTCTAATTTCAGGTTTCAGTAGAAACAAAACAAAAAAAAAAAGGTTTAAGGATGATATGAGCAAAAGACGAGATGAAATTTGGTGAGAAATGAAGAAAGTTGGAATTTTAGTTCAGCATAACTTGTGCTAAAGCCTATGTTGGTTGAAGAAGAGGGTATTTATAGAATTAAACTTTAATTTCAGGTTTCAACGGAGACAAAAGAAAGGTTTAAGGATGATATGAACAAAAGACGAGGTGAAATTTAGCGAAAAATGAAGAAAATTAAAATTTCGGTTCAGCACAACCTTTAGCACAAGCTATGCTGAAGCTAGTGCTGAGTCAGAAAAATGGTCAAAAGCAAGAAAAAGTTCAACCCTGCCTCGAGCACGCCCATGCTGGAACCTATGCTGAACTTGGTACTGAAGATAATGTTTTCTAAAGTCAGCATGACCTTGAGTATGGCTATGTTGACACCCATGCTGACCCTGTTTATGCAAAACTACAAATGGGTGATTACTTCCGCACACTTTTTATACATAATTATACCTCATGTGTGTACATACATATACACACGTATGTATGAACATATATACATACATACAACACGTACTTCTACACCCGAAAGTACACATATTCATGCACATATATGTACATCCACTTGTATATACACTTATACACATCCATATCGAACACAACATATCAAGCACAACATTGTAGCACATCATGGGGTTTCCTACTCACTTGTTTATGGTCGTTATAGTCCTAATCTTCATTGAGTGATTCCGACGTGTGATCACTTTACCCCTTTCAAGCTAGAGGCTTTTGAGGATAGCTAAATTGTTGAAGCTTGCAAAGTTGCAAAGGATTTTACTGCATGCGCCATGATTTATCATAATTAAAGCCTTGAGCTTGGGCATGTGATAAATGAAAGGTGGAAAAGTAATTGTTGGCTGAAAAGTTGAGGATAAGTACCTCACCCTTTGGAAAACACAAGCTCCACCAATCCATTTCTCCTGTCTCATTTGTATGAGCTGATACAATTAGTGCCTTGAATGATTGCTCAGAATTTCTTTCCCACACACCATGTGCACACACACCCACATATCATTATCCATATATATACACACTTCGCATACCACGTACACACTTATACATACATACATACACACAACCATATCATACACCAAATTACACACATCGACAACTGCACGTTATTATCCTCTTTTCTCCTCAAGTCCACATGCACACACCACACATCATCACTAGCACATACACACATCACACACCTTCAACCACACATATACATATACATATCCTTATACACACACTGATAGGAATCAGACTTTTCCAGGACCTATCTCCAAGGCTCGAGCTAAGGGTCTCCAGAATCTAGTTATGAGGGTTTTGCTAGAGAAACCTAACCTTGAGAAGTCTAACTCACTTTCTACATCTTTGCACTATAATTTTGATGCATTTCAGTAGGTTCATTTGTCAGTCTTACAGGATGCAAAAACACCCTTATTACTGAGTAAATCAGGGTTGTCAACTAAAACTGATTCAAAAGCTTCTTGAAGACCGGCATCTTGAAGGACCATTTCTTTATATATTTAATCTTTTATGAACTATTTTGGTTTTGGGACACTTTTATTTCTTTGTAACTTTCATTTAGAGTTAGCCACCTTAAAAGTGGCAAACTTGTAATTTTGAGCACTTTTTAACCCTAGAAGTAGTAAGTATAAATACTTGCTTAAGAGAGGTTTTGAGGGAGCTTATTTTTGCAGAAGATACACCTCTTTTCACGTGTGAATTAGGGTTCATACCTTGGTTCCAACTCTTATCAATTTCAATTCCAAGACTTGAAATTGTGGCGAGTGCAACATCTTGAAATTGTGAGTTATATCAATTTCATTTTGTTGTGATTTCTTTTCTTCTCTAGTGTGTTGTATCTAAGGTTGAATTGAGATAGTTCTTGGTTAGATTTACTTGTTGTTATCCACGAATTCTTGTGATTATTTGAAGGAATTATCAAGTTGATTCAATTCATCTTTAAGGATTTCCTTATTAACGTGATTTTCACCATTGGAAAAGGGATTGTTTTGTTACGGTTTTCTTTTATCAAATTGAGCCTTCATTTGCGTGGGTTATATGAAATTAGAGTGTTGTTAGAAGCCATTTCCATTGTGGTATTCAGATTATATCATTAATTGTTTGAATTTCATCATTTCATCATTAGGGTTCATTAGAAAAGTACCATTTTTTGATCCGATTTTGCCTAGACTTGAGATAGTTGATCTTAAGTCTTTTGGATGTGCTTTAAAGTGTGATTAGGCACATCACACACCATACACCATCATGTTGCCACGATCGGAGTCGCCATCACCGTGGGATGTAGTTGAAGAAGATGCAGCTCCTCGAAGGTGAATGAGAAGGCAACTGAAGAAGAAGAAGCAAAAAAAGAAAAAGAAAAGGATGAAGGAAAGAAGACGGGCTAGAAGAAGAAGAAAAGAAAAAGCAAAGGGAAGAAGATGAGTGTGGCCGGAAGAAGAACGGTGACCAGGTGGAGACGTCCGAAAAAAAAAAAACAATGGGAAAGGAGAGGGAAGAAGGTGAAAGGAAAAGAAGAAAGAAGGAAAAGTAGAGAGGACAATTGGGCAGTGTGCTGATGGGATTGCAGCCGGCTAGGAGGGGATGTTTGGGAAAAGAGGGAAAATAAAGGAAAAAGAAGAAAAGAAAGAAAAAGAAAGAGAAGGAAGTGATGGGGTGAGAGCTGAATGTGGGACCAGGGGAAATAAGGGCAGCTGAAGAAGAAGAAAAGAGAGGAAAGAAAAAGTAAGGAGAGAAAAGGAAAAAGAATAAAGAAGAGTAAAGGAGAAAATAAAAATATGGATTTGGAAAAATATATGGAATTATTTATTTACAAGTTCGTTATCTCCTTTTCTTGTAGAAAAAAAATTGTTCTTTCTAATTGTTTAAATTTTTAAAACCTATTATTATCATAAATTAAAATAAAATAATATTTATTATTCTATTTATTTTCTTTAATTATTTATATAACTTTTCGAAATTTTTAAGACTTCACAACAATCATGTCATCGACTTAACCTTCAACATTCCTTCTAATATGTGGCTTGAAAAGATGGGTTACCAATCTCTAGTAAGTGGCTCCTGCATTCTTTAAGTAGAACAACATGACATTGTAGCAATATGTGCCAAAATTATTGATGAAACTAGTATGCACCTAGTTGGATTCATGCATCTTGATCTTATTGTAACTTGAAAAGGCATCCATGAAGCTAAGCAATTGGTGGCTAATTATGGAATCAACTAGCTGGTCTATCCTTAGTAAGAGAAAGCAATGCTTCGGGCATGTCTTATTTAGGTCTATGAAGTTTATGCACATTTGCCATTTGCCATTGGCTTTTTCCACAAAGACCGTATTGGTGAGCTAGGTAGGGTATGCTTCTAGCCGTATGAAGTTGATTGTTAGCAACTTTTGTACTTCTTCAATTGCTGCCACACACTTGGTAACTACATGAAGTTTCTTTTGCTTGATAATCCTCATGGTAGGGTCAATGTTGAGATGGTGATTGATCACTTTTGGTGACATTTCAAGCATGTCAGTGGGAGACTAAGCAAAAATGTTGTTGTTGGTGTAAAGGAAGTCCTTGAGATATTACTTCTACTCGAAAGACAATGAAGAGCTGATTTGGGTGACTCGATTAAGGCTATCTTCGAGCTGTATGACTTCGATAGCTTCGGTGGGCTCACCTCTGCTAATTGGCTAATTGTTTTGTACTTGATTCTATAGCTAAAATCTCTTTCTACGATTGAGCATATAGGTAGCAAGAGTAGGTGGTTTGTTAGCTTCCTTTAATCATGTCTATTTTTAACATCATTGAGAACTTTGCTTTCAAGTGTTTGGTTGATGAGACCATACTAAGAGTGTTCTGGGATGGTTGCAACAATTAGGATATCAACTAGAACTTTTATGGTTCGATTGTTGTCTCTAAGCTCCAAGGGGAGTGTGGAGAGGCTCGTGGCCTTCATGGGCTATTTGTTGAATCCATAAAGATCATGGTCATATAACTTCAACTTGGTTGATAGGGTTTGCATCTAGTCGAAAGCCTTTTTGAAAGTAATGTTTGCAGAGCTCTTCTTGTCAACCAGGACTCTATGCACTTCATAATTTGTAATTCAGGCTTGAATCACCAAAGTGTTGTCATAGGGTATAATTACCCCATCATTGTCTTCATCGGAGAAGGAGATAAGGGCACTAGTTTTTGCCTTATTGCTATGGAGGCTAAGGATTGACTAAAAATGGTTGGATTTAGCATGGACCTTATGTTAAGAAGTATGGCATCCGCTAGTAGTTGGTCCTTCTACCATGGTGCAAAAGGTTCCATAGGTTGTGCGTTGTTTTAGGTTTGAAGGTTGAGTATGTCGGTTGCTTGGACAACTATGCTTGTTCTTTAGGTCTCCCTTGGTGTACTCCTTTAAGTAGACCCACTAGACTAAGTCTTTTAGGGCATTCTTCAATTGGGGGCAATCATCAATATAAGGCCCTCTTTCTCTATGGAAAGAGTAGTATTTATTAGGGTCCTTCGTTGTTGAGCTCCCTTGTATATTTTTTAGCTAAGGGAGGATTCCCCTATCCTTAACCTCCATAAGCACTTTTGCTTGAGGTTTGATGAGTAAGGTATGTCGATTGAAGAAAGGGATAGGTCACTTATACGGGAACCACAATCGCTCGTTTGGTTAAATTGGTCTTCCCCATATTAAGGACTAAGCTTGTTCCTCATGGATAGCTTATCACATGAGTGCTTCTTATTGGAGCCGAGGGTCTGGTCTATAGGTTAAGTTACAATGATGGTGTCTTCTTAGTTGATGTATTTTGCTGCCTTTTGTTGGAAATATTGGAATGTCAAGGGGTAGTTTTTCATAATGGATAAGAAGAAGGGAGACTAGTGGTGGACTTCTTAGATGATTGCATTAAGCACGATGCTTATGTCGCGGTTGGGAATCACAATCATAGCCCTCATAAGTACTGTTATGTAGGCATATAGGGTACTAGTGGGACCCTGTTTAACTAGGTTAAGAGATGAATTGTGCTTCTCTGGCTATTTATTGGTGGTGAAGTGTAGGCACAATGCTTTGCTGAGGTTTTTAAAGCTGGAGTTGCTATTGGGTTTTAAACCTTGATACCACAATCGAGCTTCCTTCTTGAAGCTACCTACAAAAGCTTTGCAAGTGATGGCCTCGGAGACATTAAGCAAACTCATTTGAGAGTTGTAGTAGTTGAGATGCTCATTAAGGTCAGTGGTGCCATCATAGAATTCTAACTATAGTATCTTGATGTTGTGAGATAGTCTTTTCACGGATCTCCTTGGTGAAGGGGGATTGATTTAGACCAAATAGGTCTTAAGGATCCTTTTGCTTGCTTTCCTTAATGTTAGCAAGCCTCTTGATAAGGTTCTCAATTTCTTCAATAGGTGTGTTTCTTGGTGCTTGCTAATAATGGACTTTAGAGGGCTTAGCTGCCTTATTGGCTAGCATGTGCTCCTGAGAGGGAGAGCGTTGGGCTTAAGTAGGGGAGCATTCCCTCCTAGGCAAGGATTGGGAGCTTTGACTATGAGAGAGTTGCTTACGGTCCCCCACCTCCTCTCGATTGTCTAGTCGATCTTACACGTTGTGCACCTATAAGTGTTGTTGAGTGTCATTGCTAAGGTTGTTATTATCTACCTGGAGCACATTTATGCACTGTTCCAGGTAGTTGAACTGCTCTAAGAGTTATGCATAATCCACAGGTTAAGGTGTTGATTGGTTGATTTTTGAAGGTTTGCTAATTTGGGGCTAAGGGTTAGTTGTTGCACTATAAGGCAGTATGTAAAGGTAAGTGTGGTTTTAGGCCCCATGGTGGGCATCAAAATGTTGATGTGCAATCCTCACTCTTTATGTATCTAATCTAATTCCCTTGTGATAATTAGGCTTCATGACTAAATGGACTTACAAGGATGAATACGCATGGGATAAACTTCGGCACGATCACTCAGACACTTAAGTCAGCAAAATATAGGGGCATAGAGAGATTACGATGATAACATTTAAAGAGAGAGAGTGTGTGTGTACAAATGGGACTTGTATAAGTCTAGTGATCTCAAGTGTCCTCCCCATCACAATGAGGGATGCTTAACTTATATGGGTTTTAGAGGATGGGCTACCAATTGATCTCTGCCCATACCTTTGAATCCATAAGCATTAAGTACCCTTAGGCGAACTTGACGTTTGGAAAGCTTTTTGAGCCTTAAGATCGATTATAACTCTTCAAATCACCTTGTTAGGATGTGACTCCTTGGTAATCTACTTACTTCCTTGTTTGTAAGTTGTAGGTTGAATTGAGAGCTCCTTGGGTTAGGGCGAAGTGAGGGCCTAATTAGAAATAATTACCAATAGGTATTTTGTAATTTTTTTTTATATGTGCTTATTATTATGTACTTGCTTTAGAACATTGATAATAAATTATAGTTAAAATTGACAAACATAAAAAATACCAACCAATTTATTTAATTTACAATCCACTATTGTGGATAATTATACATTTATTATGACACAAATTCAAGTTGGTACTTGGTTTATATATAGTGTATTTTGTTGGTATTATGTGTTTTTTTTAATTGAAATTTATTATATTTGCATTTGTCGTGATTTATAATTAAAAGTGATATTGATTTTTGATTCAAATATCTCAATTTTAAGTATGTATAATTATAATATATTTAAAAAAAAATACGGACTCTGTGCTTTATCCTAAAACTTGCTATGGAATATAGCTTCTATAATGGTTTAAGGGATCATAAAATATATATCAATCCCAATTTTTCGATTTTTATACTTATAGGTTAAGGTACACTAGATAGCCACCGGCAATGGGTAAACCGATTTTACGCACTATTTTTCAAAACAGGAAAATAAAAAAAAAGAAAAGAAAAGAAAAAGATAAATCAGGAATTTGTGACACTTGACAGTCTTTATCCCATTTATATACTTTTAATAAAGTTGAGGTTAATCGGCAAGACTTATCATCACAATCGCATGCAAAGTCCACCACATGTCAACTTGTGGATAGGACACAAAATTCATTTTAGTCCATTTTCATAACGAAATAAAGTAAATACAAGTCTTTTTACATCATCAACTTACTTAGGGTTTTTCCTTTTTTTTTTCTTTTTCTTTCTTTTTTTTTTTTTTTTAAACGTGAGATGACTTCTTGTTTATTTATTTACTAAGAAATAGGAAAGGAAATTTCTTAATTTATTAAAAAAATTATTATAAAATTACCCAATTTATTTTAAATATTTATAGCTTGTTATAAATATAGTATGTAATATATTAAATTTATGTAACCACGGCACCATTTTCCATGGAAGACTGCGGCTGATTTTAAAAGAGTTATAATCAACATCATAAAAGCGAAAAATTATAATATTTTATAATACATTACATAAAAAAATATAGTAATTATTTCAAAGTTTCACCAACTACGTTAAAAAATACATGTCTTTTAGATAAAACAAAACCTTCGGAAACTATTTATTTTCTTCGAATCAACCGACTAACCTCACTAAAACAGAAAGACATTAATGACCTTTCAAATGGAAACCGTAAGAATTACTCATGACAAGACAATAATGAATTACAACAGGCATCGACCACCGTAATTCCACAAACCCCGACATTAATAAAAAAAAGAAAAGAAAAATATCGTACTCTAAACCTCGGTAACCTGCTGTTGTCGGTAAAAGAGTTCTCTGGATACGGTCTTCTGGTCGACAAACGGTCATTTATCACCGGCTATTAGCGGTTCCATTCTCAGCGCAGTTCACATCACTTTTGTCTTGCTTTGACATGTTCTGTGCTTGATCCTTAGGCTTCTTCTGTTCTCTCCACCTAAAGGAATCGCCTTTCTTTTCTCTCTAAGGTAATTCTCTTTTGGGTTTTCATCTTCGTTTTTTTTTTTTATATTTTTTTTTCCATTTGCACGTATATGTTCGTTTTCCTCTGTTTTATGGGAATTTTGTACCTGCTCATACCTGTTTGAAGCTATATTTTTGAAGAGGTCTTGAAGGGTTTTATTTTTAGTCAAATACTTAGAATTTTAGCTATTTTTGCTGAAGAGAATTAGGTGATGGGATGATTTTTTCTTCTGGGTCTTGATAAATAGAATTCGATTGACCATTAGTCTAGAGTGAGTTATGCTTTTATTTTGTGAAATTTCTGAGTATATTGTGTTGATCAGCTTACCTTTTTTCCTTCGAAGTTTTGAAATTTAGTTGCTCTTTTTTACTGGAAAAAAAAAAAAAAAACTGTACTAGTTTGGTTCAGCAGTGAGAGTTAACTGAGAAGATTGGGTAATTCCAGAGCAGGTTGTTATGTATTTATTCATATGTTGTTAGTGGCTAATGTTCTACTCTTTTGAAAGATGATGACTTGCTATTCTCAAAAATGAAAAGGTGGTGCCAGGATCTGCCTATTAAATCTACCTGGAAGAACTTGATGACGAAAATTAGTTAATGCACAAGTGGTATATGAGCTATTCGAATTGGAGTAAACGAGGAGCCTAAACTAGGAAACCTGTTGCTATGAAATATAGCTAAAAGCAAGAGTGCATAATTCAATTTGACCAAAGACTGCAGGGTGGTGCTTGTGTAATCTTTCTTATTATTCTTAGGTAATGCCATATCATTTGAGTACTGTGTTGATGCTTAGCATGTAATCAGGAAAGAAATTCTCCTTTATCAATGAAGACAACCAAAGGCAAGGGCTCTACAAGGGCCTCTAAGGAGGCATTGAAGATTGTTGATGAGAGGTTGGTCCAATTTTTCTGGCATGTGAAAGCTTAGTGATTGCTAATTTAATGAGTATTTCTCCAATCGAGAATATCCTGGATGTCCTCTTGCTTACAGATATTGTTGCTTTTTTTTTTTTTTTTTCTCTTTGCATTCAGTGGTCTGTGCAGTGGTGTTACAGGATTACATAGGGTGATGGATCATATGGATATCTGTTCTTTTTCAGGAAGGTTGGAAAGAGAAAAGCTGCCGCAAAGCCTGAGAGTAAACGGAAAGCCAGGATGGAAAAACGTGCAAAGAAAGATCCAAACAAACCAAAGAGACCTCCAAGTGCATTCTTTGTATTCCTGTGAGTTCTTTCTTCTTCTTAGAAGTCAGTTGATTAATATGATTGGGCCACCTTCCTTCCTAATGTTTGCATGTCTATGTTTCAGTGAGGAGTTTAGAAAAACTTTCAAGAAGGAAAATCCCAATGTGAAGGCTGTATCTGCTGTAGGACATTGATTGGCTTTCATATTAAAGTTTTTTTATTCTATAAGTGAAGTATAGCTTTTTTGAAGTTGGATTAATTGGATGACAACCTTTCTTTATAGGTAGGAAAAGCTGGAGGGGAGAAGTGGAAGTCCATGTCTGAAGCGGTAAATATCACATATGTTGCAAATTGCACTCTAGGTGATTGTACAGGGTAATTGAGACTAGGGGCTGTTGTTTTTCTTCTTCTAATAGGGGAAAAAGGTAATTCCGCAAGTGGAATGGAATAAATGTGGCAAGTCTCTGAAGTTATACACAGCAGCTTAATTGTTGATATTGGCTTATGCTTGGAAGAATTCTTTGATCCATTGCTTTTTCACAAAAGATTCCACATGTTTCTGCTGGAGCTGATTTATAGACTTGTTTTCTCTTCAAGCATGATACATGGCAATAAATTTCTGTCTTCTTTATTGACCTTAATGTTTTGATCTAGGATGATGATTATACATCTGTAATCTGCAAACTTGATACAGTTTTGTTTGAATGTTTCATCAACTTGGTAGTGTATGCTGTCAATGTACTGATTGTAATTATCCTAACGTTTGCCCCAATTTGTGCATATAATTACTTGGAAAATGGATCCTGATTGTTGACTTGCTATAAAGGAAAAAGCTCCATATGAGGCCAAAGCTGCAAAAAGGAAGGCCGAGTATGAAAAGCTGATGAATGCATACAACAAAAAGCAGGTATTTTTCAATAGTTATATTGTTGGCTAAATTGTATCTACTCCCAAACCTTTGCAAAACTGCAGTGACCTCCTCGCTTTTGAAAATTGACTAATTATGCTTTTTTGTTTTTTATTTTTTGTTTTTTGGACATGGCACTTTTAATTTTACAGTGCAAGCCCAATCGCCTTAGCCTAATTATACACTGATATTTCTTTGCCCAAGCATATCAAAGACTGAGTAGGACGAAGTCAATCCAAGCCATAAAACTGAGTTAGCACAGTATCCTTAAATAGAATCAAGGATGAAAATTTCCAAATCCAGAACCGTTTCAGGGAAAAATGAAGAACATATCTATGGGAAAAACGGAACATGTTTAAATATGTTGATTGCATAGACAAAAATCACTTTGTATTAGAACGGGTCATGTCACTTTGTCATTATGTCTTTCTAGATTTAAAATTTCTTGGACACTCATCAGACAAAGGTCAGTAATGAAATAAGCATTCAATTCTTGTTGTGGTTATTTTGTAGGACACAGTTATTAATACCTGATTTTGACCTGTCAAACCAAGGTATAATTTACTCCTTGAGAAAAAGACATCACATTTGTGTTACTGTTTAATAAGATTAAGGGACTGGACTTGCACAGTAGGATTAAAATTGCAATGTCAGCAAAAGTGCTCAATTTCGAAAACCTGGCGATTGCTGCAAATTCTTGTAGTTTTATGTGGTGTTGCTGTGATTTATGCTATTACGTTAACAGGAAAAAAGAAAAAAGCAAAGAAAAACAGTCGGATCTTTACTTCCATTGCCTTTGATTGCAGGCAAGTGCGGCTCATGATGAAGATGAGGAATCAGACAGGTCTAAATCTGAAGTGAATGATGAACAAGATGAGGCTAGTGAAGAGGTACGGTACTGATTTTTTTTCTTCTACTTATTGTTGGGATGGGATTTTGCTGTGTCATCTGTTCAGTGCATGTTCTGATCCTTTGCTCTTTCTCCCTACTTGCCCACTATGCCAAGGTGACCCCAAACAAAAATGAAAAAGTTTTACTAGCAGCATATTGGATATTTCATATGTTGAGAAACTAAGTTATGTTAGTGAGTTATTTAGCAACAGCTTTCATAAATCCCATGTTATCATAGAAGGCTCAATGCTGACTTTTGCAATGGATGAAAATGTGTTTTCAATTTAGTTGCACTGATTATAGCCACTGAAAGAAATTCCAATGATATTTGCTGAAAGAAATGCTGATTATTAACCCATCTAGCTGGTACATTTGCTATTTCGTAGCCTTATCACGTATCTTTTCAAGTTGGGTGTTGATGGTGTTGGTGCTAGTCTTGTCACCTATTTTCAAGAGTCTTAAATTGTTGCATTTATGCCATTGGGAGTTTTACTAGCAGCATATTGGATATTTCATATGTTGAGAAACTAAGTTATGTTAGTGAGTTATTTAGCAACAGCTTTCATAAATCCCATGTTATCATAGAAGGCTCAATGCTGACTTTTGCAATGGATGAAAATGTGTTTTCAATTTAGTTGCACTGATTATAGCCACCGAAAGAAATTCCAAAAGTTGGGTGTTGATGGTGTTGGTGCTAGTCTTGTCACCTATTTTCAAGAGTCTTAAATTGTTGCATTTATGCCATTGGGAGTTTCACTCATTTGCCATGGACCATTGAAAGTTGTTCGATCTTCCTCTGCAGGGAGGGGAGGATGAGGATGAGGAAGAGGAAGAGGAAGATGAGGAAGAGGACGATGAAGACTAAAGTTGGATGACTCTACCACCAGGGGGATCATAGATTTTGTGTGTGTGTGTGTGTGTAAACAGTTACATGCTATGAAAAAGGAAGATGTTTCCTTGTTTTGGTGGTTGATATTTTGGGTAGTTGTATATTGGATGTCTTATCTTCAGTTCTACTAAGCTTGTAATGGCTTTGTCACTGTTACTTGATAATATAGATTACCTGATGTTTCCCTTAAGATTATATCAAAGCGAGGGTTGGTTTTTTTAAACAGGTATTATGGTTCTGACCCGTTAGTCATGGGCATTTGATTTTCATTCTACGGGAGAAGTGCCTCCTAAAAAAAATCCTTGCAGTGTACTAGATATTAATGGGAGAACAAGTTATAGCCCCATATCCTTTGTTAGACTGGGCCTAGAGGCCTTATTTACTTCCAACTTTCTTACTAAAAAGAGGAAGCTTCAGGACCATCTTCCACTTATTGATTCAGGTGAGTAGGTAAACCCCCTCGACCTTGAAAGAGTGTTAGTAAGCAAAGAGCTTTCCTTTCTTTAGGGTCGATAAAATCACTCTATAAAAGCCAACTCAATAGTCAGAGGCTTTTTTGCGCTTACATACATGTTCTTCATTTAGTTTCAGTATTAGAAACAAGATACTCCAACTCATGATAACTTGCATGAGGGTTTAAATCTCATTAGCTACACTTTTTGGGTTATCAGTATAGTACAAGCTATTCTCAACCAACGTATAGGGTAGTCTATGTGTCTAAAGGATAGCACGTATAGGGTGGTTTATGTGTTTAAAGGTAGCCGATGAACTATGGCTATGTCTCCTCAATTGAAAAGAAAGAAAAAAGAAGGTACTCTACACATGCACCATAATTGACTCTATCCTCCTGATCCCTTATCTTAAATACTTTTACACGTTAAAGTCTATAAAATTGAATTGCCTAATTATGATAGGGGAAAGCAGAAGCATTTGTTTTCTATTCTATTTAAATCCTCGCTGGATACATTTTCAGTTTGACCTGACTGGTTTTTTCAAATTTGATTATGCATAGGAGAGATTAGATTGTTCACATTATGAACTTCCAATTAATACAAATGATCGATAAGTACAAGTGCTTTTGTCACCACAATCATATAATGTTAGTCTATTTAAAACATTTTCTTCAAGACACAGTGCTCCAAGAGACAATAAATATTAGGGAAAATTATGAATATACCTTTAAAATTATTGGTAAAGTGTGAATATGTTCCTAATCTTTCAAATCGCATTTTAACTTTTTCATAACTTTGAAAACATATATAAACATTTCAAACCATTGGTAAGTCTACAGAATTATCCCTATTTATGGTTTTCCTATAATTTTAGGATTCTAACAGTGATATGTGCAATATGTGAATTTGCAAGGAGTTAAGACAAGATTTGGCACTTTATTTTCGACACGTAACCAATAGTTTTGTATTTGCAATTATTTCTAAAGGGAAAAATACACCTCGGGTTTTTAATATTTAACCAATTTTTTATTTAAGTCCCCAACATTCTTTCTTTCTTCTTTTATTTATTATTTATTATTTTTTACCTATATGAGTTTTTAACATATTCAATTGTTAATAAACTAAGATTTTTGTTAACATTGTTATTCTTTCCTCCCACATTTGACACATGACAGTGTCTAATCTGCACAAATAATTAGAAAAAAATGGTAGAAAATTTAAGAACTTGGCCACTTTAAGGCCTAATGGTAGTGTGGAATGGCAAGCATGAAATAGGTGGCTTATGACTTCCAAATAAAATTGGGCTATTGGATCCATCCATAGTGGCAAGTGGCCACTTATTGCCATTAATAAATTAAAAAAAAAGAAAAAAAAATGAAAAACCAATTGGATAATGTGAGCCAATTGTCATTCCCTTATTATTCTTAGTGGTGGTGGTAGAGGGGTTGCACCACCCTCCTAAGATGGTGGATATTCACTGCCATAGATGGGTTAAATAACCCACTTTTATATGTGAGTTATGATCTACTTATTGTTCGGTGGTTATTCTAGCCATTCCTAGCTTAGAGGGTGACCAATCACCCCCTTTTTTTTCAAATAAAAAATAAAAATATTTGAATGAATTAGGCTACCACATGTCAAATCAAGATAGAAAAAGTTAATTGTGTCAATTTACAAATATTTGAAAACATTGAGAACTATAGTTGAAAAATAAAAATGGTTGGTGATCTAAATAAAAAAGTGGTTAAATGTAGATGATTAAAAGTATACTTTTCTCTATTTGTAAATACAATTGTGCACCAAATTATGTTAACAATTGCCTCATTAAATATATTCAGTTACAGCTCTAGTTAATAGCAAAACCATGCTAGTGAGAATGTGTGCTTGATGAAACAAAGTTTATTAATAATGATATGCCATGTGTAAAGTTTTTTGGTAGTTAAGGGCAATAGGACTTAGACATACATAGGTGGTTATAAATGGTCTTATGCATTCAAATTTGATTTGTCCACATATACCTCCAAATAAGAAGTGATGTACTACTTTTAGTGATGCCTTTTCCCATAACTAATTAGATTGAAAAAAATTGCTAAGACAAAGATGCATCCTTGAATTTAGAATCTTATGCTATATCATGTAAGGAGGGAATAAGAGAGTACTGGGGAAAAAAATGAAGGGAAGTTGGGGAAATGGGTTTATATGATAAACTAAACAAGAAATGGAAGTAAAGGGAAATAAGAGCAAATCTTTCCTCTTTTTAAAGAAAAAACTTTTCTCTAATGTTTGAGGGGGAATGAGGGGAAGTAGGGGGAAGTAGTTTAAATTACGAAACTATCCCTTATTTTTGATAAAATGAAATACCATGTTATAAGAGAGGGGAATGATTAGACATTTAACTAGACTTCACTCTTTTTCTTTTATTACACAAACCATATGATACTTCTTTGCCTTAGGTTCCTTATTTTCTTTTACTTCCCTTCATTTCACCCTATTTCATCCTTTTTATTTTTTACAAAACAAATTGTCAATCATTTCTCTTTGCTACTTCTCTTGATTTTGCAAACATTTTACATCCTAGCTTTTATTTGAACTTGTAGATGCAAGGATTTAGCTGAAGTGGTCATGTGTGTGCTGCTTGTGTCTCAACTATATGTGGTTTCAGAGAAGAATGTAGGGATGACATATAAAGGAATGATTTAGAGAGGTTGACATGGAAGAGGAATATGTAGCCTTAAAGTCTTAAATGCATAAAAGACAAATGAGGGAGCTTAGGGCATTGATCTTCCAGATCTTAGGAAAATGAGATTGTTCTTTGCCAGAATTGCTTATTTGATCTTTGAGAGTAGATATTTCACAATAGATTATTACTTCTCATTTCTTTGGAAAATTTTGAAATGAGAAGTTATGGTTGAATATTTATAGACTTTTAGGCTTGACATCATTTATCAAATCATCTTGATGATCAATGGATAAGATTAAGCTTACTCATTTTCTCGGTTATCCTAATGACTTGCTTTGAGCCTTAGTAGAGTTGTAAAAATGTAGATGCCAAAGATTTAGATGAAGTTGTTATGTGTGTACCGTGCGTGTCTCATGTTACACTTGGCATCAGAGAAGTGATATAAAGATGATATGTGGAGAGATGACTTGGAGAAAATGATAGGGAGATTGATATATGGAAGGATGACTTTGATAAATCTTTAGGAGTTTCAATGATATTCAAATCATCAACATAAACATCAATAATAACAAATTTAGATCCTTATCTATTTTATGAAAACACATGGGCATATAGTATCATTTTTATAGCTTTCTTTTAACTAATATTCACTAAGATGGTTATGCCACATGTGTCTAGATTGCTTTATTTAATATAAAGCTTTATTAACCTTAATTGAATAGATTTTTTGGGAATTTAAATTACATGCTTCAAGCAACTTAAATCCTTTAGGGATTTTCATATATATATATAATGATCCATATAAATAAGTAGTAACCACATCCATTAGACACATCTCAAGCTTTTTCATGTTATTGTGTCCACTATAGAAGAATATGTCTCTTCATAATCAACACTAGGTTTTTAAGTAAATCCTTGGGCAACAAGAAGTGTTTTATCTCTTATAATCTCATTTTTCTCATTTTGCTTTTGCAAAAATCCCTATTTATATCCCACTGGCCTTACACCATTTGTTGTTTGTAATATGGGTCCAAAAACTTCACATTTTGCATCTTTCCACTTTGGTCAATCATTTCTATATCTATATTCTTCTATAGAGGTAGGTTCAAGATTATAATTTTCTTCCATAATATTAAGCGCTATATTATGTTAAAAAATATCATTGCTGTTTGTTTCATTTTTATTCCATTGTATCCCCATCATGACATAATTTATCAAGATCTCATCATTTTCACTAATTTCATGTACCTAAGTTTCCTTTGGGATTTGGCTAATTATGTAATGGGCTTTTACCTTTTTTAAGGTACCTCTTCCGGAGGTTTTCCAATATCTTCTTAACCATAGTTAGTATTTGTTCATTTTCTTTTTCAAGAATCCTTATCCTTGGAATTGATCGGTCTCCTATGCTTCTACATGCTTTAGTCTTAAGGGACATCAATTCTAATTGAAGCATTAATAGCTAGACTACGAGATTTAGTTACTCTCTTTGGGTCAGTATATGCATTTGGCAATTTATTTGCTATACCTTCAAAATAAGTAATCTTTTGAACTTAAATTTCAAATTGATTTGTACGAGAATCAAAACTAGATCACGATGATTTTCTCCAAGAGATTTCTTTTTCTCCCCCCTAAGGTTGGAAAAATTGATTCATCCAAATGACAATCGACGAATTTTGTCCCGAATAAATCTCTTGTCAATGGTTCTAGATATTTAATTATACATGGAAATTCATATCCAACATATATTTCCATCCCCCTTTGAGGCCTATCTTCGTGCTTTGTGGTGAAAAAATTGGAACATATGTCGTACACTAAAAATTTTTAAATGGGAAATATTTAGTTCCTAAACATAAATCAATTGTATAGGGAAGTATTTATGATGACTTATTGGCTTGATGCATACAAGTGTTGCTGCTTGTAAAACATCATGTTCCCAAATAGAAGTAGAAAGTTTAGACTTCCTAAGTAATGGTCTCACTATTAGTTGGAGACGTTTAATGAATCATTTAGCAAGACCATTTTATTCATGAACATGAAAGGCCTCAGATGTAAACTCTCTAGTATTATCTATACGAATTGTCTTATTTGGATAATAAGGAAAATGTGCTCACAAACAAATCATGAGTGCTTGTAATCTTGCATATGCCAAATTGCGAGTTGCTAATAAATATACATGTGACCATCTGGTTGATTCATCAATTAAAATCATAAAATATTTAAATGGTCCAGCTGGTAGATGTATAGCTCCACATATCTCACCATGATTTCATTCCAAAAATGAAGTGGATTCAATCCCAACTTTAGTTGGTGATGATCTTATAATCAATTTGCCTTGAGAACAAGCACCACGAGAGAATTCATTAGATAGAAAAATCCTCTAGTTTTTCGGTGGATGTCCATATGAATTTCTTAATAATTTTTTACATCATTATTGAATTGGGATGATTCATCCAGTCATGCCAAATTGTAAAATCATTAGTAAACTATACGATAAGATACAATCAATCTAATATTTTTATAATATAATTTGGAGGACAAAGTGGATAGTTTTTCCAATACACATTTCTTATTGGAAACAATGCATGTATTTCAAAGATACTCATTGTTTTTCTCATTCATTGTTATAATATGATATCCATTCAAATGAATATCTTTAAAGCTCAATAAACTTTGAGATTTTGAGGAAAACAATTTATCCTCAATCCTCAATCTTGCTCTTTTAGGTGGTAAGATATTAACTCTTCTAGAGCATTTATTTATTTTTGTATTACTAGAAATTGTATTAGCTGGCTTCTCTAATTGTCAATTGAGAAAAATATTTCTTATTTTTCAATATAGGGTATGCAGTAGCATCATCTTCCAGACATATCTTTGCTCCATCGATCTTGGATTTAGCCATATAAATATCTAATTTTTCTATACAAATAACATATAATAAGAATTACCAAGTTGATTTCACACAAGACGTTTTAGCGTATGATAGGTATGAGACCAATGACCTTTCATGCTGTATCGATGGCAAACATTCTCTTCATTCCTTTTAATGGCCCTACCTTTTTTCTTTTACTCATATTTCTTCTTTATTTATCCATTTTTAGTGGTTTAATGTATTCTTGGAATGACAATTTACGATGATTGTGTTGATTCCTTTCACACTTACGAGTACGACTATGACCATAATTTTTTAAATGATGCATTCACTTTAGGGAATGGAATAGACCTAATGATGAGAGTGTGAACGAGGACTTCGAAACCTTACTTCCAAATTATTAACCAATCAACTAGATGTCGAAGAGTTATCTCTCATTAATTCTACTCAATTGCATACCATGATTGATTGTAATGTTGTTTTTTGAGCTGTAATGAGTCTAATCCATGTAACTTTGGATATAGACTAAAAAGAAGTCCGCATAATTCAACAAAAAAAAAAAATTCACATAAAACCAAGTTTTACAACCTATTGTCATGATGGTAGTATTAAAAATTGCAGAAACCAAGTGATGCAACTTACTATCACGACGATAGCGAAACTACCATATGATGGTACACTATTATCATGACAATAACAGAACTACTATCATGACAATAGGCGCATTTTAAAGCACAAAATTTTCAATCAAAGCCATCTAAACGATGACTTTAGTTCACTGGGGGTAACACATGACACTTTGTGTTTTAACTAGATTTATCCCCGTTTTATTTTAGTTAAGAACTAGTTTAGGACTTGTAACCAAGAATTATGCAGAATGGATAATACAAACCCTTTTTTAGTCTCCTTACTCTCTAAAAACCCTACTTTTAGAATCTTAGATTATGGCAAGTACACTCTATTGATTTCATGTGTGTAGCGTCATTAAATCAATTGAGCGAGTGTGTTCATCTTAGTAAGTCGTATTTAAAAGGAATCCATTTAATCCCTATAACACACCAAGAACCCTAATTCACCTAAATTTGAGCTTTTGATCAATTAATCAAATTCATTACAATTGAATCTAAGTGGTTGTCTCCCTAAGCATATCACATTTAATTTGGTATTAAAGTGTAAGTTCAACAATGGGGTGTGTTGGGATTATCTTTGCGCACGTGGTGTGTCTTGTATAATTGTGAGTGTGTGTGTTGGGACTTTATGATTATGTTGTAGTGCTGGTGGAGTTGTACTCTAAAGTAAATTGCAGTAGTGTTGTTGAGTGAAATTGGTGTTATTGGGGAGTTTTTTTTAGTGTTTTGAAGGAGTTGTAAAACCAGTACATTACCTAAACACATCATAAACGTAATTACCCATTTAAAACACTCACTCACCTTAAAACCCCATTTATTGAAAAAAACCTTTCCCATTTTCCCAAAGTACCAAAATTACCTAAAAACATCATGTCAAATGATGGTATACATGGTACCTTTGACCCCAACAATGGAAGTAATACCTATGGTAATTGCAGATAGAGAACCTAACCCGCTTGGTCCACTAAACAATAAATACAAGAACTTTCAAAGGTGGTCAATAACCTAGCTATTACAGTCCAACGCTTAACCCAAGCCTAAATCGTTAATGAAGTGCCTATTGAAGAGCAAGTCAACCCACTTAAGCAGTATAGGCAAGGAAGAGGAGGAGGAGAGGGAGGAGGTTATGGGCCCCATAGTGGGTATCATGTGTAGGAATAGGAAGATCCATTTGCTAAAGAGTAATAAAATAATTATGTAGGAGGAAATTAGGGTAGTGGAGCTTGACAACCAAGGGGAGATGAGATTGTTAAGCTAAAGATGCCATCCTTCTCTAGTGGTAGTTCAACCAGTGCTTATCTCAACTAGGTAGATAAGGTTGAAAAGTTATTTGAGCTTCATCATTGTTAATTATCTCAATGATATTTTGATGATAACAAAACACTACATTCAAGTTTACTAATAAGTTTTTCTAAATATGTAGTGAAAAGTGTTATAGATTTGAATATGGAAAGAAGTTTTGCATAGTTGATAAAAGCATAATCTAAATATGAAGTTTGAAAATCAAAATAAAAAATTTGAAATCAAATTCAAAATTCTAAAATTAGAATCGGAATTCTAAAAATAGAGTTGGAATTTTGAAATGAAACTAAGTCAGAATCAAGTGAGAAACATTTGAAATCAAGTTAGAAATAGATAGAACCAAGTTGAAACAAATAGAAACACTTAGAAACAAACAAAATAGTAGAAACAAAATTAGCAGAAACACAAGGAAAACAGCAGAATCAGAATCTACAACATAGCATAATTGAAACTAGCAAATTATACTAAAAAGCACACATTAAAAGCACGAACTTGAAGCATTATTAACATTGAAGAAAATATATTATTGAAGGCCTAACACTATAGATTAGATATATTTAGGTAATATATCTAATCATCTTTATTTAATTGAATCATATGAAGACATTTTCAAATTGCAATGGACAAGAGTTATTCATGGAAGCATATTCAAATAAAATATCACAATAGCCATTTCTATATAAAGCTTTTGAAGAAAAAGGAAGGCTTAATGGACAGATCATTTATTTACAAAGCTACTTGTATATCAACATTTGAAGATGAATATATAAAGGGAGTTGCATAAAGTAAAGGACACATGATGAAAAGACAATAAGAAAAGAGAATTATTAACAACATTACACAAAAGTATTTATTCTATTTTACTAAAATTATGAGAAAATTTTATTATAATCCTTGAAGTGAATTGTTCTTTTTAAAAACTTGCTAAGACTATTTGGGAAAGGATTGTGAGGGTGATTATGTATAACCTATGTATTCCTAAAATTGTTGTAATATATAGATTCACATAATTCTTGGGTAGAGATTGTGAGGCAAAGTAGATTAGTGTTTGTACCCTTTGTTAATTCCTCAAATAGTGAAACAAATCGGTGTAGAAAACCGATTCCCTCTTATGCGATGCTAGAAGAGATAACTGACTCATAAGGAGGAACCTCTTTAAATATTTGCTTAATCTTCTTGAACCTCATCTCTTTAATTTATTATATTTCCTTGATATAATTATTATTTTAACTATTACATTTGTTTGTCTCCGCCACATTAGTAATCAAAGGGGTTGTTTTATGAAAAATTTTTTAATCATAAGTAATTAATTCACCCCTTCTTAATTGCTAAATGAGACTAAAAATTAGAATTAGAGTTTAGCTTGATAGTTTTTGAGTTTAAAGGTCAATGGTAGATAATTTAACAATCCAAACATGCAAGGCATCAAATTTTGATGGTAGCAACTTTTCTTATTGGAAATTCATAATGGAGATATTTATTAAGGCAATTGATTATCAAATGTGGGAAATTATTGAAAATAGTGACATTAAAATCATGGATTGCATCACAAGATACAATGATAAGAAGAAAGATGAAAAGGCTTTCAATGCTTTTACTTAGTACTATTGCTCTTCCAAAATTTATCTAACATCTTGATGTGATATAGTAGAGGATATATGCGATACACGTCAAGAAACTTACAAAGAGATAGATATGGTCAAGGAGATGAGAATCAATTCTTTGATGCAACAATATAAACTCTTTCGAGTTTAGCTTGATGAAGAGATAAAAGTTACATTTAGTTGTTTTATTGTCATAATTAATAAATTAAATTCTCTTGCCAAGAAAATAAATATTGCAAATCTCATACAAAAATGTTGAGGATACTACTAAAAGCCTAAACTCTAAAGAAGATAGCTATAGAAGAGGTTTGTGACATGAACAAGCTAACACTTAGTTAGCTAAGAAGCAAATTAATGGCTTTTGAGATTGATGTACTATGAGTAGAGGCTAATGAAAACAAAAACAAAATAATTGCTTTTAAAGCAAAAGAACATGAAGAAGAAATTGGTGATGAATCTAGTGGCAAGGAGGAGAGATTCTCAATAAACAAGGTAAGAGAATTACTACAAAACTATAATACTAATAGAAGTACATGTGATGTAGGTAAAAGTTACAAAGAAAAGGACATTGTTTGTTACAAGTGCAAGAAGCTTGGACACATCAAGTATAAGTGTCCTAAGCTTATCATGAAGTTTGAAAAGTATAAAGAAGAAATGCAAGTCATCATTGATGGCTACCTAGAGTGACTCAAATGAGTCGCAAAATGAAATAGTCTATGGAAGTGGATGAAGCCAATTTATGTTGATGGCTAGTTCTAAAGTATTTTCTAATAGTGATAGTTGTGATGCTAAATCTAATGATATGTAAATTCTACTACAACAACATTTAAACACCCTTTCAAAAACCAAAAATAAGAATTTAAGGTGTAAGAGGAGATTAAAACCTTTAAAAATAATAAAAAAAAAGATGCTTTAAGTTAAATAAATATGCTTTTAGCTAATAAAAATGACCTTTTAAAAAAAAAATAATGACTCTTTGCAAATTGAAAATTCAGTTTTAAAAGAAGAAATTAAAGGCTTAAAAGTCATAACTAATGATCTATTGCAATAAATTAAAAGTACTTTTGCTAAGTGTCAAAAATTGAAAATGCTCTTAACGAGTCAACAACTTGATAATTTTAGAAAATGTGTAGGTTTTGAAAAAGAAAGATGTTAAAAAACTATTGCACAATTTTTTTTTTTGTTAAAGTCAAAGTAGTAATACAAAGTAAAAAAGTAGAAAACAAAAATTTAAATGAAAAAGAAAAGGTTATTGAACAACTTAAAAGGAATACAGTTCAATATAAAAGGTATCTAGTGCAATATGAAAAATATTAGAACCAATATAGAAAGCTTTTTGGTTGACATAGAAGATATCCTACCCATGGTAAAAGGTACTAGCTAACAAACGGAAGGTATGATCATTAAATCTCATTTATGTGCTTATTTGGTAATAAGATAGGACATATAGAAAAATATTGTTTTTATAAAAATTACAAGCTTAGTAAGAAGCAAAAAAAAAAAAAATTATCTTATAATATGAGCTTCAATCTTAGTGAACCTAAGCTTGTCTGGTTTCCAAAGAACAAATAATTTCTTTTTAGTGTTTGCAGGAGGCCAAGCTTTAATGAAAATAATTTTGAAAGACTTAGTGGGAAGATGATTTTACCATTATTTGGTAATATTGTTCTAATCTTTAGCGCTTCATGTTTCTTAATTAAATTAGTGTCTACATTTTTTTTTTTACAAAATCATTTTGTATTAGTAAGGGGGAGTTTATATTTCCAAAAGATAATTCTAATAAAAGGGAAAAGGATATTAAATCTATAAATGATTAGCATTTAATTTAGACAAATCTTTTGATTGATTAATATAAATTTCTTAATATGAAATGTTATAAATGCTCATTGAATATTCTTCATCAATGCAAGTCTTTTAATGGCATTGATTATGGTTTTTAAAGACAAGATTTACTGACAAAGCATATTCATTGTTGTACCTATATATTAAAAAAAAGAAGAAGAGAATTTGATATAATCTATTATATTTTTTTTTTTCAAAAATTGGGTCTTTGTGAAAATTGTTATAGTATATTTTGATTGTTCCTTATCATGATATGAATATTGTATAGATGGTTTATATGCTGACATGATTTATTATATCTTTGAAAAAAAAAAAGAAAGGAATTTTTATGTGATTTTATTTAATGGTGAGTTGCTATGCTGTAGATTATGATATGTTATAAGAACATTATGGCATTCCATAGTTTTAAAGACATTTGATGTTCATAATAAAGAATCTTCTATTTTAATGAGTGATCCTTATGATATGAGATATGACTAATTAAATGGTTGATAAATGACAGGTTGCAAGTTTAGAAAGAATCATTGTGATAATTCGTATTATATAAGAAATGTTTTATAGATATGTTATGATATATTATTTGAAATCTTAATATGTCTAGAAATAAAAATTTAATGATATTTTAATGTGCTCCATTATTAAGAAGAATTGTTAGAAAGAGTTATCACAATAGTTGGGAAAACAATATATTTAGTGTGTCATAACAAATAATCTTTACATGATTGAACGAAAAAAAAAATAGTTATAATATTCGACAATTACACACGAATGCTCCTTTACTAAATGATCCTTATTTTTGCTAGAAATGTTGATATACTCTACAAATCCCTTATATGCTGTTAATAATTAACATCTTTTAAAAATATACTCCTTATTTTGATGATAACAAAAATGGGAATAAAGGTGAATAAATAATTTTTTCAAGTCATCATCATTTAAGGGGAGAATAAGGAAATAAAAAATCAAATATTACTTGAGAAGTGTTTTCCCATCATAAAAAAAGGGCGAGATTGTTAAGTATCTTAATAATGTTTTGGTGATAACAAAATACTCTATTAAAGTTTACTAACAAATTCATCTAAGTGTGTAGTGAAAAGTGTTATAGACTTGAATATAGAAAGAAGTTCTACACATTTGATAGAAGCAGAATTAGGATTAGAGTTTTGAAAATTAGAATTAGAATTTTAATCAGATTCATAATTCTAAAATCAGAATCAGAATTCCAAAAACAAAGTTGGAATTTTGAAATGAAACCAAGTTGGAATCAAGTGAGAAACATTCAAAGTCAAGTCAGAAATAGACAAAAACAATTGGAAATAGACATAATAGTAGAAACAGGAACAGAACAGTGAAAACATAATCAATAGAGATAGAACGAGAATCGCAGAATCAAAATTTGCACAACAGCAGAGTTGGAACTAGCAAATCAGAATCAAAAGCACACTTTAGAAGTGCAGACCAAAAATATTATTTATTATTGAAGGCATAACACTACAAATTAGATATATTTGGGTAATATATCTGATTATATTTATTTTATTATATCATATGAAGACATTTTCAAATTATAATAGATTAAAGAGTTATTGAAGAAAGCATATTTAAATAAAATATCACAATGGCTATTTCCATATAAAGCTTGTGAAGAAAAACGTAGGCTCAAAGAACAAATCATTTATTTATAAAGGCTACTTACACATCAGTATTCGAAGATGAACATATAAACGGAGCTGCATAAGGCAAAGGACACACAACAAAAAAAAAAAAAAAAACAAGAAGAAAAATGAATTACTAACAACATTAAGCAAAAGTGTTTATTTTATTTTACTAGAGTACTTTTCTAAACTTATGAGGAAAATTTTATTGTAATTCTCAAAGTGAATTGCTCTTTTTGGAAGATTGGTAAGACTATTTAGAAAAGGATTGTGAGGGTGATTCTATAGACTTGTGTATTCTTGAAGCGGAGTGTGAGGTAGGGTAGAGTTGTTGTAATATGTAGATCTACATAATCCTTAGGTAATGATTGTGAGGCAAAGCAAATTAGTGTTTGTATGCTTTGTTGATTTCTCAAATAGTAAAACAAGCCAATGTGGAAGACAAATTCCTTGCTACGCAGTGTTGAAAGAGAGATTAACTCATAAGGAGGAATCTGTATAAATATTTACCTAACCTTCTTAACGTCATCTCTTTAATTTATTGCAATTTTTATTTCCCTCATATATTTATTATTTTAACTGTTACATTTGTTTGTCTCCACTACATTAGCAATAAAAGGGGTTGTTTTATGAGAAAATTTTTTAATCTTAAGTAATCAATTCACTATTCTCTTGATTGCTAAACAGGACTAATAATGACTATGATGATATGACTAAGATATGATGAATTGCCTTTGAATTTATAGGGCATACCGCTCTCTGGTGGAAAAAACCTTATGGCTAGTTGCAAGAGAAATGTTGAAGGAGAAGTTAAGATTTGGAGAGGAATGAAAGCTATATTAAGGAAGAGATTTCTACCTAATTACTACCACTAGGAAACATACAAGAAGTTATAAGCCCTTAAATAGGGGGGAATGTGTATAGACGAGTACATCCAAGAATTTAAGATGCTGATGATTTGAAGTGAGGTATAGGATCCTAAATATTCCACTATTAGGTGGTTTGTTTCTAGGTTAAAAATTGAAATCGCCTATGTAGTGGAGTTGCAAAGGATAAATACGCTAGATGAGGCCATCTAGTTAGCCTAAAAGGTAGAATATCAAAGATGAAACATCCTATATAGAGTACCTTCCTCTTGACCTATTCCCCCTTTTAGAACTCTAGTCACTAATAATAGAAGATTAAAGCAAAGGGCTGTAATTCAACATAGTGTTAGAGATGATCAAACCAATGCTAGGTGAGTAGAGTTAGGAAATTGCTCGTACAAGGTTGTGAAAGGAAATAGCTAAGAGCTCTAGTTGAAAATTTAGCTAGGTCAATTTCTTTAAATGCCTTAACTTTGGCCATGTTGCATCTTAATGCCCTAATAAATGAGTTATGGTTCTCAAGGGAGAAATGCTAACTATGGATATCTACAATGAGGCCGAGGCTAAAGTAGTCGAGCAGTCTCATGACCTTGAAGCTGTTATTAATTACTTTTATAGAGATGATGATGTAGACATTTATCATGAGCAGAGGGATCGGATAATGACCATAGTGCTGAGGAGAACTTTAGCTATAGCCCCATTTGTGGGAAATGAATAAAGGGAAAACTTATTTCATATAGTATGTAAGGTATAAGGAAATTTGTGTTCTCTTATTATAGATGGTAGAAGTTGCACCAATGTAGTTGCAACATCATTGATGGAGCGCTGAAACTTACTACCACCACTTACCCTCATCCTTACAAAACTTCAATGGCTGAATGACCAAGGATCCTTACACATCACGCAATAGGTTAGGATACCCATTGCCATTGGTAAGAGATAATCAAATGCAATTTTATGTGATGTTTTGCTCATGTGTGCTTCACAAGTTAGGTAGATCATGGTTGTTCGATCACAAAGTACTCCAAACAGATATAGAAACATGTAAGCTTTTTAGAAAGAGGGGAAGAAGATTGTGCTACATCCTATGACACTCTAGTAGGTGCAAGAAACACAAGCCTAAATGAATTGAAATGAAAAGAAGCAAGCCATGTTAATGGCTAAGTTTGAATTAGTTGCTCTATTAATTCTGGAGAACCTGTGGTGATGTTGCAAATCTATATAGTACTTAAGATAGCTAGACCTTTGCCTAATGTGGTGAAGTAATTATTGGGGGATTTTGAAGATATCTTCCTTGAAGAACTACCTAAAGGGCTATCACCAATCAAGGTATTGAGCATAGCATCATTCTATAGCTTGGGCTTTCCTTACCCAACCACCCCACTTACAAAATGAACCTTGAAGAGGTAGGTCAATGAACTAGTAGACTAAGGTTATGTGAGAGCTAGCATAAGTCCATGCACTATGCTCACTTTACTTATGCCAAAGAAAGATAGCTCATGGTGTTTTGTGTATCGATAGTTGCACAATCAACAAAATCACCATCAAGTATTAGTATCCTATACATAGGCTTGATGACATTCTAAATGAACTTCATGGAGCTTAAATCTTCTTAAAAGTCCATTTGAAGAGTAGGTATTATCAAATTTGCTAATGGTCTAGTGATGAATGGAAGACTACATTCAAGACGTGTTATGGACTCTATGAATAGTTAGTCATGCTCTTTAGCTTGACCAATGCCTTGAGTACCTTCATGAAACTAATGCATCATGTTCTACGTGAGTTCCTTAGTAAGTTTGTCATTGTCTACTTGACAATATAATTGGGTTTAGTAGGGATCTAAGTAGTCATGTAAACTAACTAAAGTTTTTGTTTACTGTATTAAGAGTGGAGAAACCATATAGAAGTATCAAAAAGTGTGCATTTTGTTAAGATGAAGTGGTGTTCTTAGGTTTTAGAGTCTTTGGTGGAGGGTTCATGTAGATGATGAGAAGGTTAAGGCGATAGTTAATTGACCAATACCATAGAATACATCAAAGGTGAGGAGTTACCATGGGATTGACTCATTTCTATAGGTGGTTCATGGGGAACTTAAGTAGTATTGTGGCTTCATTGACTAAACCCTCAATGAAAAATGTGGAATTTAATTAGACTCAATGGGCTCAAGAAAGTTTTGATGAAATTATGGAAAGACTTACATCTACACCAGTGCTAGCATTGCTTGATTTTAAGAAGGCATTTGAATTAAAGTGTGAAGCTTCTAGGGTAAGCATTGAAGTTATGTTAATGTTGGAGAGGCGACCAATTGCCTATGTCATTATAAAACTCAGTGGTGCCACTTTAAACTACTCTATGTATAATAAGGAGTTTTACTCCTTGATCCAAGCTCTAATAATGTGGCAACACTATCTCTTTTCGAAATAATTTATCATCTATTCAAATCATGAAGCTCTCAAACACTTGAAGAGGCAATACAAACTTTCGCATATGTCATCAAATACAAACAAGGAAGCACTAATGCAATAGTTGATGCCTTATCCCATAGGTATACCATCGTATCTACTCTTTAATCTAAATTGTTAGGATTTAGGTTAATTGTAAGGCTACACAAAGATGGTGCATACTTTGGCCCAATTGTAGCTACGTGTAGTGAAGGGATCGCAATTGATGAGTTTTATGTGATGGATAGATATCTATTTAGTGGTGGTAAATTGTGTGTACCTAATTGCTCCATGAGAGAATTGTTAGTTAGGTAGGCTCACTCAAGTGGTCTCTTTGGTCACTTTGGGGAGAAAAAGAACAGTGGAGTTATTAAAACAACATTTCTTTTGGCCTAGTATGATAAAGGATTTGCACAAGGTATTGTAGAGGTGTAAAACATGTAAACGAGCTAAGGGTAAGAAGGAAGCTTTTAGGGAATACATGCCCTTACCTATAATGGTTGTAGTTGACTATTTTAGTGAAATGTTCCACTTTATCCCCTACCACAAATTTGATAATGCTATGTTTATCATTAACCTTTTCATGCACAAAATTGTGTGGTTGCACGACATCGCCCACAACATTGTGTTTGATAGGGATACTAAGTTTCTTAGTTTCTACTTGAAGATGTTGTAGAGGAGGTTAGGCACCAAGTTGATGTTCAACATGGCTTGCCATCCACAAATGAATAACTAAACCGAGGTTTATCAACCAAACTTTAGGCACATTACTTAGAGCTACCATTAGCAAGAATCTTACTGATTGTGATGTGTGCCTTCCTATTGTCGAGTTTGCTTACAATATGTCCACTCATAGTCCCACCAGCAATTCCCCTTTTAAAGTTCTATATAGATATAATCCTATCATTTCCTTAGATTTTTTACCTATTCTAACCTTAAAGGAAGAGAGCCATAATGGGGTCGACAAGGTGAAAGATATACAGAAGATCCACTATAAAGTCACTGAATAGCGAAGCAAGAGGTAGAGAAGCAAAAGCAGGTGGGAGATCAAGGGCAAAAACCCATGAGCTTTAAACCGGGTGACCTTGTTTGGCTTCATTTAAGCAAGGACATATTCCCAAAGTAAAGGTTCTAGAAATTAATAAGAGTGTTAAAGACCAATCTGATTTGAGAGTAAATCATCAACTATCTCAGGAAGATGATGAGAATCAAGTCATAGGGTTTAATAATGAGACTGCGAGCACGAGGACTTCATAACCTTACTTCCAAAATATTACCCGATTGACTAGATGATGAGGAGTTATCTCTTATTAATTCTAATAATTTGCATACCATGATTGATTGTAATGTTGTTTTTCTAAGTTGTAATGAATATGATCCATGTAACTTAAGATACATACTAGAAAAAAGGAGTCTACAAAATTCTAAAGAAAGAATATCCACAAAAGACTAAGTTCTACAAGCTACCGTCATGATGGTAATATTAAAAACTATAGAAATGAAGTGCTACAACCTACCATCATGATAGTAGTAAAACTACAATTAAGATGGTACACTACCATCATGATGGTAATAGAACTACCATCATGATGATAGGTGCATTTTCAAGCATAGAATGTTCAATTAAAGGCATCTAGATGATGACTTTAGTACCATTGGGGCGGTAACATTTGACACTTTACATTTTAACTAGTTTTATTTTATGTGCACTACTCAAGGACTTGTAACTTAGAATTATGCATAATGAATAATACAAATCTTTTTTTTTTTTAGTCTCTTTACTCTAACAAAACCTTACTCTTATCAATCTCAAATTGTGGCAAGTACACTTAGTTGATTTCATGTGTGTAACATCATTAAATCAATTGAGTGAGTGTGTTTATCTTAATGAATCATATCTAAGAGGAATCCATTCAATCCCTATAATACACCAAGAACCCTAATTCACCTAAATTAGAGCTTTTGGTCAAATAACCAAATTTGTTACCATTGATATCCTAGTGGCCTTCTCCCTAGGCATATCACCTAGTTGATTGAGGTTCATGATTTTTCATTAATAGCCTATCATTTTACTTAGCCACAAAGAAGATAGGAAATTAGTTCAGAATATTTCTTAAAGTCTTTTTCATGATATTGTTATTACAAGAGCATATTCGGGGCATGAAAAGTAGAGAATGTTTTTTGAAGCCTATTTTCATCTATAATATTTTCTCCATATAAGTTTACTTAAGAACTTATTTTGAATGTAGCTAAGTTATACTTGTTGATAGATTTAAAATTTTAGAGTCATGGGTAAATCTAATCATGTTAGATTTTTGAAAGGATCACTGTCTTTTGGTGGTCATATTTTTCTTTTAAGCTTTTCCAAAGATCAATAGCATCTTCAACTAGGGTTGTAAATGAGCTAAGCTACTTGCGAGCTAGTTGAGCTTGGTTCGACTCGAGCTCGACTAGTCTACGTACCAAGCTTGAGCTCAAAATAACACTCATTTATTTAAATAAATCAAGCTCAAGCTCTTTTTTATGCTTGCAAACTGACTTAAGAGCATTTATATTATTAATGAGTTGGCTCGTGAGTAAGCTCACAAATAGGCTCATGATTAGACTCATGAGCATACTCGTTTATATTATTAATGAGTCAGTTTACAAATAGGCTTGCAAGCAAGCTTAAAAACAAGTCGTAAATAGACTCTCATTGATATTGTAAGAACATTGACTTACTAACAAGCTCTCATTTGTATTATTAATAAGTCGGCTCATGAATAGACTTGTAAGCAAACTTGTTTACCTAAATGAACTCAAGTTTAGGCTTGTTTATTTAAATGAGCTAAGTTTGTGTTCTAAATTTTTTAATGAGCTCGAGCTCGAAAATAAAATATTAAAGCTCAATAAAAGCTCAGTTTAACTTGAGCTCGATAATTTTTCTAATGAGCTAAGCCTGAGCCTTAAAAATTTTGGTTTGATTTAGCTCATTAATAACCCTATCTTCAACCATGAAACATTTGGTTTATCATGCCTTTGCTTTATCTTGATTGGATGCTTTATTTGCTTCTTTGATTGTTTCTAAGACCCATAGAATCTAAATGTATCTTAGCATTTGATATCTATGATAGATAATTCTTGTTAGTAATAACAATAGTCACAAAATCAAGCTTTGTTAGGCTTGTAATGGTGAAAACTAAAAATATAAAATGATTGAGTAAAATTTATAATAATAAAAGTTAGGTCAAGCAAATTAAAGCTTTTTCGATGCACAAGTTCCATAAAAATGGCAAGTGTAGAGCATACATTGTTATAAGACATAATAAAAGTAAAGAATCACTAAAGCATAGGGAAAGAAATTTAAATTGTGTAAAATGAGAAGAATTAGACAACTTACAACTTGTTATGAGATTAGAGACTTCAAAGATTAGAGCCTCATGTTGATAACATAACATGAAATAAAATTTTCTACAAGATAGAACTAAAGAGCGGAGAGAAAAGAAATAATGAAATAAAAAATATATATTATTGAAGTGATTTTCATATGTTATATTGGAGTGGTTTATATCGATGAAGACGTATGTTAACTATAGTAAGAAATCAATTATTTAAGGAAGGTGATAATGTATAACAAATATATCAGGTATATAAGGAAGTTGATAATTATTTATAGATACAAATAAATGGATATTTATAATAATTAATGAATTAATAAGAAAAAAAAATGCTGAAAAAAATGAAACATAGATCTTACATGGGGAAGCTTGAAATCCGTTTGTTAATAGAAAAAAATTTGGTGAAAAAATAAAACGTATATTCTATATTGGAAAGCTTGAAATTCATCAACCAATACATTAAAAATAATTAATGCAAAGGTAGAAAATTTATATAAATGCATTAATGATACAATAAAATGATAGAATACCAAACAAAGGTATGGGTTTATGAAATCATATATTATAATATTGTAAATAGATAATAAACATTAACCTTATTTAAGAGATGTTCGAAATAGACTTTTTAAAAATAAATACAATTGATACATAATGAATTGTAATTTTAAAACTTTAGAAATTTATAATTAGAGTACATTCCTTACTACCATGGAGAAGAGATTAAGATCTCATTAACAACTAAGCATCCAAAATCCCTAGAAATTATCTTTCTTAATTTATTTTGTTCATAATTAACAAATTAGCAAGTTAATGTTTCTATTGACAAAATAAGATTCAATATGAACAAGTAAACCCTAATTTTGTTTATTTCCTAAGTGACGTGAGCCCTAAATGGTTTAAATTCATAACATATAAAATATTAAATTCAATTCAGTTCATATTAAAAAAAAAAAACCCAACTCTTTAAATCTTGTTTGGTCAAGGAAGATGAACACGTCGAGGAGATTTCTTAGAGATTGTCAAAAAAAGAATGAAGTGTTAGATAATGCAAATGTGAAGGAAAGTGCCTGCAACGGAGCTGTTGGGGATCAATTAAAGGAACGCCGCGTTTGGCTATTGAAAATGCGATTCCAAGAGGTTGGAAATGGAGAAAATTTTGTTAAATACTTCAACTTTTAAAACAATAACTTTCTCTTAAGAAATAAGAGAAAATAATGAAAATGAGTGTAAACTAAATGAAATTATAAATTTATCCATCAAGACAAAAATTAAAGATATTTTTATCCATCAATAATACAATTTATTCCATTCCTATGCCATAGATCCAAACAAGAAACGAATACTATATATATATATATATATCTTTTATTTTCTTCCTATTTATTATTATTTATCCTCCTTTTTAACCCCTTTCTGCTACTTTTAAGATTACCATATGAATTCCACTTTAGACGTGGGCGGTGTTAGTAGTAGGCCTGTGGCATATGGGCCAATGATGGCCTGTGATGCCATCACCTGTCTTTGTCAATGACGCAGCATTGTAATGCTAATGCTGCCTTTGCTTTTTTTGTGTGTCTATACATGCCTATTTGGGTGGCATGCACCCACGCATGGGGGAGTTAGAATATCACTTCAGTGAGGAGGAATATTATGTAAATAGCAAATCTGCCACACCTGTGTATGTATTGGATTCCTATATATACACACTGGACTGGGATTCCCAAACTAATAATAATAATAATTCCTCAATAGTTGTATCAGCTCGGTTGACAAAGCTGGCAAAAAGGTCAATCACTTAATTAATTATGAACTTGCTGAATTTTTGGAATAAAATCCCCGTTTGAGATCCTATAAGAAGCACCTTATAGCTTTGACATAAAATCTAAATGTAATAAAGTAAAAATAAAAGGAGGCATATAATGAGTTTTGAGAAAAATAAAGGTGAGTGCTATGCTATTTATTTGTTGTTTGTGCTTGTTTAGCTATAACTTGATTAACAAATATTGGCTTTAATATTGCATGTGTTTTTATGCTATGATGCATCCATAGATGAGTGGATAACCACCTAGTTATACTTATGTGCTTATAGATGACAGGCTTTAGTTCAGTTGTATTTATGTGTTTGAAGATGATAAGTTTCAACTCGATTGCGTTAATAGGTGACGAGCTTCAATTTAGTCATGTTAATGAAAGTTGAACTTAGTTATTCAAAACTTTTACAATTAAAGTTGTGATGGTTTGAATGATGTAATTATACATTGAATAAATTTGTGTATTGCATTGATACTAGGCTTTGGTAGCGATAGTTTATAATGCCATTATGAATATTATATGTTCTATATTATTATTTATAATGCCCTTTATTCTCTCTGTAGTCATATAATAAGATCTATTTTTATATATTTATATTTCACATTCTATATAATATAAATATAGATTTATAAATATTATATGTCATCCATGTTATCATAATTATTGTTTTTTTTTTTCTGTCATAATCATGAAAAATAACATGAAAGGCTTGATTTTTTTTATTCGCTTTAGTTTTTGATTTTGGAGTTGTAACTGTGCTGTCCATTATCAGAATAATTAAGATTTCCTTGACTTTTGTGCTATCATTCACCAATACAATTGATGATAACAATTTTCAAACTGACAAAGTTGACATGACTTTTGACCTTTGCAAAAGCTAGTAGCAATGTTAATTAACTTAAAATGCATTTATCATATATAAGCAGAATTCCCTATTAAGAGGTAAGATTTCTTGCTTTAGCCAATCATCAGTCACTGTCACTACCATTGCCTCCTACCCATCTTCCATTTATAACAGCCCCACCATTTTTTCGTCAGCCATTAAGACAGTTTCCACAATACAAGGCAACTTTCGATAGTAAAATTCCAATTTCTTATATATAGCAATCGTTTATAAAGTTGAAACTGCGAACAATAAGTTTTGCCAAAAATCATTCTGGGGAAGACTATGGTTCCTGCAGTAAGTTGGGAGGAAAGCCGGTTTCTGCACACTCTGCATTTTGCTTGCATTAGTAACTGCCCCCACAAATCCATTGGCACCAAGGATCACATTCTTTTTTTTTTTTTTTGTTCCCCTAGATTCAGGAACTTAGAATGAAATTTTGCAGTCCATTCACTCATCTTTCTTCATAGTAAAATTCAAGCAAGATTATATATACATAGAAGCGAGCTTACGTTTTGAATTGGTAACTATCCCAGGTGAATCAATAGTTGCCATGTGAAAGAATAAGCATTCTACATACACCAAATTGGTAAAGAACAGCAGACTATTTACATTCCTACCATCTCCCCATACGAGAAGCGAATATATACAAGCAACAAAGTTAAGTGTTATCTACTTTCATTTAACTTGCAACACTTCAGATGTACTCCTCATCGAACCTGAGGGTCATAAGAAACACATTTAGGATTTGGGACAAGGAGAGGAAGCTTCTGCACATACATTATCAATCTCTTCATGCTCTCTTTAGCAATCAAAGAAAGATCGGTGATTTCACTGCTTGTTGTGAGAATCCATAAGTCTCCTGAGTTCACTCTCTTCAGACTATCTCTGCAAAACGGGCATGACTGGGACCTTGCTCGCCTAGAGCCAATAGTGTCAAAAGATCAACATACTTTAGCAACAGGAAGGGATGCATATACCATATTACCAGACCAGCCAGAATCTATATCCCAAAACAATAACTGCACCAAATAACGTTACATGGTTCTTTCTTTTTATTCTCTTTGCAGAGGAACTACAAACAGCCTTTTGGAAGGATCATAATTTTTGTGTGCTTAAAAGACAAATGGATGTTATAAAGCAGACGGATTTCATGAGTATGTATGAACATTGCCCACAAATGTAGATTCTATATATAATGCCAGAGATGATGCTTCATTTGGAGATTTAAGAAAAAAGTAATCACCAATATCTCGTTACCCATGCCCAGCTACAGAGACTTGTGCACTACCCTGCAGCTTCTCTGGGATCTAAATTTTATTCAAGTCCCCACTGTGGGTAGTGCGATTCATAGCATATTCGTCTCATTTGCAGCATTTATATTATCCGAACAAGGGTCACAAATATGAAATTTAAGCATCTCATGACTTACCAATTGCGGTAGCACTTCATGCACATAGAATGATTGCATTTTGGCAGAACAATTTTGGTATTCATCTCCAAGCAGATACCGCATTCCTCCTCTCTTTCTAAATCAATTTCAGATATTTTTCCCTTATTAAGCTCATCTTTTCTTCTGTACTTGGTGGCACAAACCTCTCTTTGCTTCCTCTCTTCAACATCGGTGACACCTCTATGAAGTTGCAGTATTGAGGGGAATATAACACCTGCCAGTTATGATATATTACAATGCTAAAGGTATAGGACACTGGTTCTCTTGCTTTCTTGATTTGCATAATAATAGATGCACTTAAACTTCCACTTTGTAAAGAAATTACATATGTTAGGTTTACTCACCATAGAACTCCTTTAGGCTAGCTTTCCTTTCATGAATGGATATGGTAGTCTTTCCATCGAGATAAGCCTGAAATAACATCTCAAACCATCACCCCTTACATGAAAAGTTACATTTAGCCTACTTGATGTTCTCTTTTGGTTGTTGGTCTACATGCAAGAATGGTTAAACATAGAAATTAGAGAGATTGTTAAGAGTGAAAAGTGGCTCACCTTATAAATAAGAACCCGAAGCAAACCTAAGGTGCCGGCAAGGTGACAATCAGTCCACTGAACAAGAAAGAGCAAGAAATGCGCGGCTGGACTGTAGGATAATCTCATCTGGAGGCAGGCCCCATCATATGCTCGTGGGTAATCCGAGGAGCTGAGTGGCGAGAAACATAGCAGAAAAAGTTATGAAGATTGAATTCCAAGAAGGTATTTATTTGTTCACATTTGAAAACCCAAGTGTTACAGAGCAACTCTAAACTCAAATCACACGTAATCGATCCTTGCAAAGAGCCAGATGAAAATATAGAACAAAAAGTAATGACGCCCAAATTACCTTCCTAATGTGTATGTGAATGAAGAGCAACAATCTTATACTTTTAATCATCTAAATTTATTTTTTTAACACAAATAAAAAAAGAAAAAAGAAAAAAATGTAGCTTCTTGTTTTTTTTTTTTTACCCCTTCTCTTTAAAGATAACAACATGATGTCATCTAAGTTTAAGACATATACTTGGACTTCTGCAAATACTAAAGCTCCTTGAAGCCATCATGATCGATACAATTATCTTCTGTTGAGATATGATCATAACGCAGAACAAAATTCCATAAGATTTTTATACATCTATGTTAATTAAAATGATGTAGAGATACAACAACAAAAAACTTTTGTGAAATTCAAACATCCGATTGACAAAAGGACCCATTATTACACAAGAATATAGATTCAAGGAGTGATTCATAGCAAAAACAAATTGCTTAATTTAAAAGAGAGAAGAGAGCTAACAAAGCAAAAAATCTAGGCAAGAAATTAAGAAGGAAAGAAGAGGAAATTACAAGGTATTGGCGAATTGAATATCAGCTTCAAGTGCTTTGAGTGAATCCTTGAACGACTTCCGCATTTTCCTTTCCTACTTTTATTTCTTATTATTCCCATCCAACGTAAGACTAAATAACAAACTCTAGAACACTTCGTCAAAATCAATCCATCAACTCACTGAAGTAAAAAAACATCTATACGAGTTCTTCTGGTTTCTGGGTTTCTGCTATTCTCAGTGTTATCCTACGTTTGAGAAACCCAGAACTCAGTTGTGGAGAGAGAGAGAGAGAGAAAGAAAGAGAGTGTGTCTCTGTGGAGTGGGGCTTACATGGCTTTCGCTTCGCTCACACGTAACACTGACTACCTTACCACTCACCTGCTTTGGTTTTCATGGCATTTAAAATAATAATATTAATTTTCATGGAAATACGAAGAAGGTGGGAAAAATAGGGATGCCGATGTGCTTTTACCAATATTTTAAGAAAGTGATATTTATATATAGCTCTATCTTCTTCTTTTTTTCTTACGTTTTAGCGAAGGCATGAAAAGTAAGTGTGTTTCCTTTACTCATATGATATTCTTACTTTACTCTCTTTCCCTCCAAATTTTGCACTTCTCACATGGAGACTCAGGTTTCACAGCAGCCCTGGGTCCCCCAATGCACCTTGAGCTGGATCAACCCATGCTTTCATTCTAGGGCCAATACTTTAAAATATTATAATTTTTTTTAAAAAAATTCATAAATATTATATTCGAAATAATTATTTTTAAAATAAAGTTTAAATATATGAATGCGGATCCTGTCTACTCCTTTAAGCATTTGGATTCCGATGTGATGTACGATAACTTGTGGTCAATTTTCAACACATACAAGACACCACATCTGTATTCTGTAAGTGATCCTACTCCAACACTGTTGACTCCATAGAAGAAATGATCTGGAAAACAACTTATATATTAAGGTCAATCATTAACTCAACCTACAAAATGGAGTCCCGTGCCTTGGCAAGAGTTTGACGATACTCCACAGCAACATCTAACATAAGAATCTGAAGCTCCTCTTGCTCTATGACCAAGGCCATCTCGGGAACTACCAATGCCTTTGCCTAAACAATTTACTAGGGAAAGGAGATAAGATGGGATAAGAGCCGATAATCTATTATTTATTTTATATGTATATGTTCCATTTAAATGATCAAGTTGATGAATTTTAACATTTTATAATGAATTTCTACGCATTATGTTTGACAAATAATGTTAGCATTTACCTGTTACAAATGCAATGTATATATATACAATATTACAACTTCAAATATGTGAAAACAAATTAACAAAGTTATAAAGAAATTAATATTGAATATAACTTCTCAATAAATTACAAAACTGTAAATATAAATGCAAAAGAATTGTTAACATCCATGAAGAATCCTCCTTCTACTACGTCAAAACAAAGTTGATGAAGTGGTCAAGGCTTTATCTAAGCTGTACAAGGGAAAAAAGTAATTTTAGCATTACAAATGCAATGTGCAACGTCATGAAATGTGTATTGGTATCCATCATTTACTATTATCATGTCGATGTGGGCATGTTCTTCTATTATGTCCCCCGCTCAACAAAGTCCATGTGTGATTTGATCTTAATGCTCCCTAATTTTCATCACCATATGGTATCTTTTTGCCTCAGTTTTCCCTTCTTTCGTGTGAGGTCTCTCCTTAGGTGGAGTGACGGAAAGTGTATTAGCTCCCAATCCAACTCGTTGCCTATAGGCATGAAGTGTGTCCTATATGTAAACTCTTAATGCGTTCATCTATTCCAATTAGGTATATAGTGCATCATATTGAGCCTCAGTGAGGCAGCTACTGCATAAGTGTGGGAGCATGGAATTCTGTATATTTGTCACTTTTGGCAACTGCATGTGTTGCGGGAAAAATCAATAATGTGCATTCAACTCCCTCCCCTTAACTCATTCGTAATGCGACAACTGTCAGTGAGCACTTAGAAAAGTCTGTCCTACTTGCTATAGTCGATGACCCTGTGGTTGCTAACTCATGAACTCTATTTGTTGATTTTTTTGGTTATATATTTAGTGAAAATTCTATCCTTTTCCATACTTTTCAAAGCCTTCAAATGCTTCTTGACGAAATACCCATGCAGTTGTAAAACGTTTTCTTCACCAAAGCAGTTACAGGTAACCCCTGAGTCCCTTGCAACAGAATTGTAGCTTTTAATAATCTTGGAGGTCATATACCCAAACCGATAGCAATCGTCATAAGCTAACATCCACATATCTAACGACACGTCCTCAAATTAATCCAATGCATCAAGCTTAATCATCCTCGCCTACTCCATCACATAGTTCAACTTGCGAGATTGTGCTTACAACCCAGTGTAAGTAGCCAACTTCTTATATTGCATGTTTTTATGTACCGAGTTGAAATTGCTCATAAGGTGTCATAGACAAAATCGCTACACTGTAAATGGAGGGTACCATCCATTGGCTTCTTCTTCAATTGTTGACTTGATGCTTGCGTGTTTATTTGATATGAGGTAAATGGTTTCATGACTTGTATGGTCGCTGACAACATATTCCTTCAATTTCCTCAAAAACCAGTCTTAACTCTCAACCATTTCTTGATCCACAAGAGCAAATGCCAGTGGAAGTATATGGTTGTTGCCATCAATGCCACAAGCAATTAGCAACTTGTGAGTGTACTTCCCATATAGAAAAGTTGTGTTAATGGTAACAATTGGTCTAAGGAATCTCCACGCTATAATGCACGACCTAAAAGCCCAAAATACCTACTTCAAAGTAGACACCCCGAGGGCAATTAATTTGCTCCACCTCTAATTAATTTGTGTTTTGGGATTTGTATTTTCTATCGCATCCAGAAGTTTAGGGAATTCATTACAAGACTTCTCCCAATTCTCATACACATGCTCTATAGTTCATTTCTTCCCCTCCCAAACTTGTCTCTTGTTGATCTTGTAGCTAAATTCCTATTCGATAATAGAAGCTAGCTCCACTACCTTCATATCAAGGTTGTCCTTAACAAGATTTACAAATTGACTAGCAAGAAGATTGCAATCTAGCTATAGGTGATCCTGAGTAATCAACAGGTTATTGCATGTGTGTAGACCATCGAATCTCATCACTATGAACATGCCCTTTAACTTCTTCTTTCGAGCCCAAAGCCTTCATTTACAACTGTCGTCTCTTTTCAAACAATAAACATACTCTAACAATGGATTAGACTCTATAATAGTGAAGTTACAATGGTTCTTCACATAGTAATCCTTCATTGCTTGAATCACATCTGCTTTTGTTCTAAATCTCATGCCCTTGTAGAAATCGTCACTACTGTCTGAACCATTGCAAATATTGGTTTACTCTTGCTTAAAATAAATGTAACCATCATCACCACCAACATTGTAATACGAAATACGATCTTTAACTGCCACGCTTAGTGGTTTAGCCTGCTCTGATTGATACATTACTTGTCTTGAGTACGTATGCATGGTTGGAGAGTCTTCTTCAGGTACTTCATCTTTATCATTTTTACTTTCCCCATTTTCTTCATCTAAACTCTCCTTATTATCGGTACTCTCCTCCTTAACACCCATTCCTACATTGGGTTAGTTGCAGTCTCTACTCTCAAAAGAACTATGTATGGATTACGTGTGTTTGGTCATTATAATACTGGAGTAACTACTTTATCTATTCCATCTTCATCATTGCCTTCCATCAAGGTTGGAATTAAGGGTTCAAATGTCGATGGCTTAGGCTACATTTTTATAATGTTATGTCATGAATGTGGTTGATTACTTTTAGCAAATGTCTAACTTACAAAGGGGCTTCCTAAATTGTCAGAATTTTTGATATACAATTGTTGTATGCCACGATCTCCATACGATTCAGCCATTTCAATGAAATTTTCAACGTCTTCATCATCTTTAATTTCCATCAATGCATAACAATGTTATGTGATGAATGTGGTTGATTGCTTCTATCGAATGTTTACCTTATAGAGAGGCCTCCTAAATCGTCATAATTTTTTTTTACAATTTTTGTATGCTACGATCTCCATATGATTCAACCGTTTCAATGAAATTTTCAACATCTTCATCATCTCTAATTGCCATCAATGCATAACATGTACTACCCCCATGGAACATAGGATGCTTGTTAATTATCTCAACCCCCACTTCAATTGTCATAGTTAACATTTTTCTTTATTTTCAACTTCATCACCGGATCCTTATCATATTCTGGCTCCCAATTACTAGCCACAATATTTCCAAATGTATAGATCATCAATTTGACGTAGTCTCCTATTGTTTCCCTATCCACAGAATATATAAATTATTAGTTTTTTTTTAAAATGATAATTTTAAATAACATTTAAAAAATTAGCCTAAAAAAAATAAAAATTTGTATCAGTTTTATTTTAATTTTTTTTCCATTATTTCCTAACAAAAAATTTGCAAATTTAATTAACAACATTGTAAAAATTATTTCGCAAACCAAACATTATAAATTTCTGTCACAATATTTTTTTATAACAACATAGATAATATTTTCAATTTAATATTTACAAATAATATTAAATTTTTTGTCATAACAAAGGATTCTCATACTAATGCAAAAATTAATATCGCATGTTATATATTATAGGATCTACATAAATCATATCTAGTAGACTATAAACTAACAATAAGAAGTAACATTTTCTACAAAAGATACATTACAACTTTAACACCCGACTCTCTTCTTCTTGAACCTTTGGTTGTACTTCCTTACCACTTCGTAATGTGACAGCTTTAACATGTTCTCTAGGGTTGGTTTCCGTGTTTCCCGGTAGTGAACCTTAAGATCTCTCTGACAGAAGCTTAGTTATCTGACCGACCTGGTTTTCACGATTGTGTATTGATGCCTCATGATTCCTCAGAGTTGAGTCTTGATTTTTCAGAATCAAATCTAAGGACTTCTGTCTGTCTTCTGAATCCTTGATGAATTTTGTGAGGAGATCTTCAAGTGGCGGTTTGGAACTTGGACCATTGGCTTCTGATAACCTGGTGGAGGATTCAGATTGCCCTTCTGAATATTACTGCTGTTAGTCCAAGAAAAATTTGGGTGATTTCTCCATCCTGGGTTATAAGTATTGCTATATGGATTGTTATGGGGCCGAATTGGGTTTCCCAAATAATCCACTTGCTCTGTTTGCCCTTCCTCACCACCTAAGGGTTCTACTGTGTCATATCTTGCAAGTTGCTCACAGATTTAGCTAAACCCCCACATTGTTTTTGCAATTGTCCATTGGTTCCCTTGATACCTTGGTGATACTTAGCTCGTAGGTGTATCGACCTAGATCCCTACAACTACTTTTGCCACTCTTTCGATCAGGTGACCACGCACAAGTAGCATTTAGATACTTTTAGGTTGAGTTTATATAATACTTCATTTTAATGTTGTAAAACTAAAATGTAATACATAGACTATCTCATATATAGAAGCTAAAAGCCATAAGCCAAACATTGATTAGGATTTGTCCATCTTAATTAGGGATTCATATGCAATTAAGGATACAATTATCCTTGATTAGAATTAGTGTATACTCAATTAGTCTATATCAATTTAATGATATGCTGATTAAGTGTTATTTACCATTTAGGCCCATTGGGCTTGAATTAGTATTTCACTAAGTGCAACACATTAAGCTAGTGGGATATAATATTTTTAAATTAGCTCACTATCTTAGCCCAATTTTTTTTTTTATTATTCTCAATTTCTTTTACTAAGTCCAATTGGTTTGATTAATTAATTAGTGTATTGGCTTGATTAATTAAATTGATTTAAGGTTAGTGAACCAATAACCAATTAAGGATAAGATTGAAATGATTGGGAATAATTTGGACTTAGTTCATCTATAAGGTATTCGAACCTAAACTAATTTAATTAAATTATTCATTGATTAATTGATTTAATTAGGTTGAAAACTGGTTTAGGGTAACTGGCTTAGGATGTGAACAGATCGGTTCATTTAAATAGATTTTGGGTTAGTTTGGTCCTAAAAGGGTGATGCTTAGCACTAATTTAGTTTAACAAATATTGTCCATTTATTCCTTTACCCAAATTAATTGTTATCCCAATTACAATTGTTTGCACTAATTACAACTCAAGCCCATTAGTTACTAAAAACATAATTCCATACTTGCAACTAGCATTTTAAAGATCAAACTTATGATAGGAATAAATTCCTACAGGACTTATCACTAAAGCAAGAGTCAAAGAAATATAAAATTTGGCAATGAGGGTCCTTTTTGAATAATCATGACTCTAAGAATATTTGTTTAGTATTTTCTTTTCTATTACATATTTGTTGTACATTCCAGTGTGTACACTTGTCGGTTTTTATAGGACGGTGGATAAACTTGCTAAAGCTCAGTTTGTGGGTTATTCATGTACCTACATAAATCAAAGAAGAACTGTTCCATAATGTATTATATTAAAGTGAAAAACCGGCCATTTGAAGACTTATTTGTACTTGTAATTTTATGTTTGAGAACCGATCATTTAAGTGGCTTATTTGTAATTTGTTTTTGTTGTTTTTACCCTAATTGGAACAAGTATAAATACTTGCTAAGTAGGGTTTAGAAGAGCTTTTGAAACTTGAGAAAAATACACCTTTTGCTGTGAGGAGAGTCCTTGCATGCAAAACTTACTCTTATCAATTTCACTTGTGAAATTGTGGTGAGATTAGCTTGAGGAGATTGTGAGTATTATCAATCCTTCTCTAGTTACTACCAATTGTTTTCTAGTGCGTCATATCTAGATACAAATTGGTTGTGTTACTTGTTGTCTTTCACGTGAATTAGGTTTCCTATTTTTCATATTTGATTCAAGTTAATTTGAGTGGAATTCGATTCATTTGTATTGTTATCTTTTACTTATTTATACAATTGCATTGTTCCTCATCACAATTTAGCATCGTCGCCATTTGAATCCGCATGAATTAGGGTTCAAGAGATTGTTGTTGATCACGCCTTTGTGGGATTGATTTAGTGATCACACACTTGTGTTGGTGTGTTTGCAATTGGAATTGTAGGGCACAATTTTTTGTGTCGGTTTTTATAGGATGGTGGATAAACTCGCTAAAGCTCAATTTGTGGGTTATTCATGGACCTATATAAATCCAAGAAGAACCGGTCCATAATGTGTTATATTGAAATGAAGAACCAACCATTTGAAGACTTATCTGTACTTGTAATTTTATGTTTGAGAATCGATCATTTGAGTGGCTTATTTGTAATTTTTTGTTGTTGTTTTTATCCTAATTGGAGCAAGTATAAATACTTGCTAAGTAGGGTTTATAAGAGCTTTTGAAACTTAGAAAAATACACCTTTTGCTATGAGGAGAGTCATTGCATGTAAAACTTACTCTTATCAATTTCACTTGTGAAATTGTAGCGAGATTAGCTTGAGGAAATTGTGAGTAATATCAATCATTCTCTAGTTACTACCAATTGTTTTTTAGTGCGTCATATCTAGATATAAATTGGTTATGTTACTTGTTATCTTTCACATGAATTAAGGTTCCTATTTTTTCAGATTTGATTTAAATCAATTTAAGTAGAATTTGATTCATTTATATTGTTATCTTTTACTTATTTATACAATTGCATTGTTCCTCATCACAATTTAGCATCATCGCCATTGGAATCTATGTGAATTAGGGTTCAAGAGATTGTTGTTGATCACGCCTTGTGGGATTGATTTAGTGATCACACACTTGTGTTGGTGTGTTTGCAATTGGAATTGTAGGGCATATCATAATTTTTGGTATCAGAGCAAGGGTTTTGAAAAGGGATTTGCATGAATTTCAATTAGGAAATTAGGGTTCTTGAATTTTTATTTTCTTAATTGAAGATATTTGAAGTGGAGTTGAAGTAATTATTTGTGATTTTATTGTGATATACCTTATTATTGTGGAAGTGGAAGTGGAATTTCGGAGTTGGTCTTGTTATCTTCATCTTGCCGTGAGTTGCTTGTGAGTAGAAGAAAGGAAAGTCTTTGAATTTGAATTTCAACATTTGAGTAGTGTTGATAGTTGAAATACTCTTTCCTTTGTAAGGATTCGGAATTAAAGTACATTTCCTTTTAGATTTGCTATCATTGCTGTAGGCAATTAGGAAACAACTTGAATTTAAAAGCAAACTTTAAGTTTATGAAGTTATTGTGTATTATTAACCTTAATACACTTTGACTATTTTTTTGAATTGTTTCTTACCATTTGGAGAAGCCTACATTAATTGTTCCATTGTTGTTGTGGCCGTGAATCAGGAGTGTATGTGTGTGTTGTGATACCTGCTTGCACCGTGGTGGAGTTATGTGTGTTGGCGAAGTGAGTATGTAGTGAAGGGGCTGCAACATATGTGTGTATTGTAATGGAGAGGTGCTGCACCGTGGTTGTGTGTGTGTGTTGTGCCATAGTGAAATGTGTGTGTGTAGAAGAGTGTGTATTGTGGTTAAATTTTGAATTTCAAAAGCAATCATTAAGTGTGGGAGTTATTATGTATTGATCCTTTTAAACGCACTTTGATTAGTTGGAGTCATTAACTTACCATTCGGAGAAGTGTTCATTATTGCTTCTACTTGTATTGTTGTCGTGATTGTAAGTGTGCCGTGAGTGTGTGAAGCTTAAGTGGAGTGTACTTTGTGTCTTGAAGTGATTGAGGGTGTGAAGTAGTGATTGTTGTTATGGCATGAAAGAGTGGTTGTCGTGAAGGGGTGATTGTGAGATATACTACACTTGCCTTAAATTGTCTTTGTACTTCAACAAATCAATTCAACAGTTATGTCTAACGTTATTGTAAATGGGGGATTTGTAAATGAGGCCAATAATTAGGAAGGAGGTGATTTGTATTTATCTACTAATGTATTGTCGCCGAGCTTTGACTTCATTTCCTACCATTGATGATGAGTAGAAAGAAAATTTGTTTCACACTTCTTATAGGATACAAGGTAATTTATGTGTATTATTATTAATGGCGGTAGTTGTACTAATGTAGTAGTTGTATCATTAGTATCAAAATTGAAACTTGAAACTACCACACATCCAAAACCCTATAAATTGCATTGACTGAATGAGTAGGGGAGTCTCCATATTACCTAGAGGGCTAGGGTACCTTTCAGTATAGAGGATAAATATCATAATGAGATTGTATGTGATATCCTTCCTATGTGTGCACCCCATATATTGCTTGGCAAGCCTTGGTTGTATGATAGGAGGGTTTTGCATGATGGCTATAGAAATACTTATATGTTCCAGCAGGAGGGTAAACGTATAGTGTTGAACCCAATGTCACCATCAGAGGTCCAAGAGATTCAGAGGTAGATGAGTCAACCTTCAGAGGTCCAAGAAGTTCAGAGGAAAATGAGTAAACCTTTAGAGGACTAAGAGGTTTAGAGACATATAAGTAAAACTGGGAAGAAGAAGACCTTATTAGGGGAACAGTTTGAGTTAGGGAAGGCTATAGTAGATGATAGACCATTATATTTATTGCGGATGAGGTATATCCTAGAGAGGGAGGGAAGAAAGCATCTACCCCCCATGGTATCATAAGTAATTACTATAGTGATCTTTTAACAGATAAATTGCTTGAACGATATAGAGTCTTTGCTACATTTAATGTTATAGACTTGTCACTCTATTTACTCGATGATGTTTATGAAGACCTATCAATTTGAGGGCAAATCTCCTTGAGGCCTAAGGAGATGATAGGAATCAAATTCCTACATGACCTATCATCAGAGCAAGAGCCAAAGGAATACAAAATTTGGCGATGAGGGTCCTCTTTGAACAATCGGACTTCAAGAATATTTGTTTAGTATCTTCTTTTCTATTATATATTTATTATTCATTCCAGCAGGTACACTTGTCGGTTTTTATAGGATGGTGGATAAACTCGCTAAAGCTCAGTTTGTGGGTTATTCATGGACCTACATAAATCAAAGAAGAACTGGTCCACAACGTGTTATATTGAAGTGAAGAACCGGCTATTTGAAGACTTATTTGTACTTGTAATTTTATGTTTGAGAACCAGTCATTTGAGTGGCTTATTTGTAATTTATTTTTGTTGTTTTTAACCTAATTGGAGCAATTATAAATACTTGCTAAGTAGGGTTTAGAAGAGCTTTTGAAACTTGAGAAAAATACACCTTTCGCCGTGAGGAGAATCCTTACATGCAAAACTTATTCTTATCAATTTCACTTGTGAAATTATGGTGAGATTAGCTTGAGGAGATTGTGAGCAGTATCAATCTTTCTTTAGTTACTACCAATTGTTTTCTAGTGTGTCATATCTAGATACAAATTGGTTGTGTTACTTGTTGTCTTTCACGTGAATTAGGGTTCCATTTTTTTTAGATTTGATTCAAATCAATTTGAGTGGAACTCGGTTCATTTGTATTGTTATCTTTTACTTATTTATACAATTGCATTATTCCTCATCATAATTTAGCATCATTGCCATTTGAATCCACGTAAATTAGGGTTCAAAAGATTGTTGTTGATTACACCTTTGTGGGATTGATTTAGTGATCACACACTTGTATTGGTGTGTTTGCAATTGGAATTGTAGGGCACATCAACTTACTTCCATCGTAACTTTGATTCAAATCTTTAATTCAATTTTAGGTTAAATATGCTTTGACTTTGATAATTTTTTTTTTTTTTTTGTAGAAATCAAATCACAATGCTAAATTATACATGAACCCTTTATTAGCTCAAACCTCATATAAAAACGCTTTTTGATGATTTGGGTTGAATAATTTAGACTAAACTTGCATTTTATGAACTAGTTGAAACTTCAAGATAGACACTTGAATATGACCAAGAACATTCAAAGTTTAGTTTAAAGAATTGATAGACACTAACAACTTCCATTTCCATAACATATATGATAATGAATCAAACCATACAAAAATATGAACAAACTTCATTAAATTTCTAGCATAATAAACATATTTGATATCATTCAATCTTTAATTAAATCATCAAGAACAAAATAAATTTTCTAGAAAACACTTTCTTAAATATGTTAATTCGAACTAGCACCTTTCTCACTCATTTCAAGTCCAAATTGAGTCAAACCACAACCTAATCGTTCCTAACTTCTTTCACTACTCAAATCATCATTCCAACTCATAATTTGAGCAAATTAAACACTCCAAAATAGCATGAATAGCCTATAAACATTAAGCACTTAAAACATACCTGGAATCAATCAATTCAGCTTTAATTTGATTATATCCATCAAATCAATATCCTAAATCCACTTCTACCAATTATCAATCGTCAAATTCATTAAAACACATAATTAGACTTCGTAAAAAGCTCATTAACCCTCCTATGCCTTGGCTACCATAGAAAATAGGGTAAATGTCACATTAGTAGTTGAACTTTATCCATTTTTATAATTAACTACCTAAAGTTTTAATATGTCAATTTATTACTTGTATTTTATCTATTTTTGTAATTAAATACCTAGACTTTCCTTAATTTTTTGCAATCAACTATCTAACATTTTCTTATTTTTACATATAACTATCACATCTAAGTATTATATATGTTATCGAAAAATTTAAAGGTAGTAAATTAACACTTTTAAAATTTAGGTAGTTAATTACAAAAATGAACAAGGTTCAAGTACTAAATGTGACATTTACCCTAAAAAAAAATACATTTCATCAACTTTCCTTTAACCTGTATACTTCAAATAGCTAAATTAACATGCTAAACTAGCAATTATCAAGTTCATATCATGAAAACATAAGAATTAACCAAGAACATACCCAAATCTTCATCTATACCACACAATTACATCATGACCATGCAAATTACATACCTAAACTTCATTTAACCCACTAGCCAATAATTCCATATCATCAAATAACACAACTAAACATGAATTAACATATTTTATAAGAATCAAACACTTAACTCAAACACCATATGTAGCGACCCACCTACTAGGTCTGATTCTTAAACCTGTTCCAAGATTCCTATAACTATCCTTAGTATCTATAGGTAGGTTGCTATGCCGTCTCTGAATTAGAGATAAGGCAAATTCTGCTAATATTAAACCTGTAACTCCAACCTGTATAAAATTTTATAAACGTCCTGTAAAATGGCGCTAACAGCACTATCATTTCATATCCACATCATATCTAAACACATGTACTTAAAATCTCCTGTCACATCATACATCATATATATATACCATCGGGATCTGCATTCCCGGTAAGTAGGCATAGCCCATGATTAATCCTGTAGCCTTAAGTGGCTCAAAAGATTACAAATCCAACCTTATACACACAAATATTTACATTACAATATGAAGATTAACACCTATAGATCTTATTACAAATAACAAGGGTTCCAAAATGAAACTAAGGGCTTCTTTGTCTCTATTAACGCTCTCCAAAAACCCGAGTCTCCAATAACTTATTCTTCAGTACCTATACTTGAGGTTAGCAAAAACACTAACCCCTCAGCTTCTTAAAAAGCAAAGTGAGTATAAAATCAAGCAATCTAATAAAAACAAACAACAAAATCACATAATAGTAATCAACAATATTATCAAATACCTCGAAGTGATTACTCAAGCAAGCAAGTTTTCAACTCAAGTTATACTCGCAAGAAACCCAATTCAATTTATTACATTTTAACATCACCATGATCTTCTTAGTGATATTTTCCCTGTAATTCCATTTTTGCTAAACTCATAACCTTTTCATTGGAGACCATTTCAATCACTCATATTTACTCACAGGTCACAAATATTTTTCAGTTAATCCAGGCAAAGCCTGTCAACCGGTAGATAAACTACCCTCATGTACTTTTCAAAACTTAATGTTTTCTCAACCAATTAAGACATCCTTATATACTCTTTTTAGTTAGAAATATTCAGCTCGCCTTTCACCTGCCTCAAACAAAAGGGGTGACCAGATCCCCATAGGTCACTGAACCGGGCCGGTCCGTCAACTGTGCCTCAAACCCATCCGGGTCGACTCAAAGGTCGTACCACAAACTTACTAGGCAGGGAACATGACTTTTCTTACATTAAGTGTTTTGGGTCAGTAGGTACTTATAGCCTAAACCCTGTTTTATTATCCATTTAAATATTTCATCGTTACCAAGACAACAATAGTATGAACTTAACCAGTCGTATAAACTCCATCTAATAAGCTAAAAATAACCCAGCATTACATCACAATCATGATGTATTTAATAATTTAAGTTCATTACATCACATACAATCAGGAATAGTATAATCAAATCCCGCACCCAACTCTCATTCTAGGATTTTCTAGAATGTTTCCTTCTTTTTTTTTCTCATAATCCAATCATATCATGACACACAACCAGCCATCAGCAAACCAATGTAATTCAACAATCCTCCTGCATTGATCACAGTAAGTGATCGTACAGGGTAATTTCAGCCAACAACAAGTAGTCTACATTATCAACCACTTGTACCCAAGAGAAAAGTTAATGGGGGTACTCACTTGAAACAATATATGCCAATCCAAACAGTCGCATCAGCTAAGTTCCTTTGTCCTCCTTACTCAACAGAAATACCTGAATCATCAGTATACCAATCAATGTTACCTCGTTCGCTTTATTGAACCCTAAATTGCTAATTCAGTATTCCAAACCCTTAAATTCCATCCTAACCTCGTATAATCCACCATTTTCCTAAATTTCTAATTCATATACATACGGGTATACTACGCTCTATTATATATTAATGTAATTAAATTTCGACATGATTCTATATTGAATCGTATAATTCTAAATTATCACGATCTTGCACCGAACACTCCCATTTTTGTTTTGTAACTAACCCAAGCTTCTCAAAATCATATTATGCTTCAATGAACCTCAAATGAACATCAAATTCAACTAATCAAATCAAATTATCTAATTTGGCTAAGGATTTAATTCGGCCAGAACAGGGTAATTAGCTTAAAAAATTCACTAAAAATAGAAAACGACTCCAATCTGAAAAATTATTGATTTTGTGATCTAATAAATAATATAAGGATCTTGTATACTAAAAATTACATCAAAATTACATCATTTGACTTATTTAGTTTCCAATTTAATTTACGACCAGAACAAAGCATTTCTTAAGGAGCACATATTTTTGAATAAATTTAAGAGAAATAAAATTACCGCATTAATATTCATACAAAATTATGCCAGAATACAAAAAATCATAATTTTTCATCAACATTTGATATTTTTTTTTAAAATAGGAAGTTTGGCGTTACCGGGGACTGCTCCGTTCACCGGCCTCCGGCCACCAACGCCGGCAACCACTATGTCGGCCGGAATACTATCCCACCCAAAACCTTAACCCTAGCTTGGCCTAGCAGCAAATTTACCCTACCCCCTTCGAACGAACAGACAAAATTCTTCCTACTTAATTTGATTTTTTGTTCTTCAATTTCTTCAAATTCTTGTTGCATCCTACTTCAATCTTGTTCTTCTTCCTATCCTAATGATTGCATGTTGGAAATTCCAACTTCAATTTTCTCAGAAAATTCGGATGAAATGGAGAGGGTTTTGGTTTCTTTTTTTTTTTTAAATTTTTGATGATTTGATTTTTCTCTCTCTTTATTCTAATATTATATATATATATATAATAATATTACTTAATTTTGCTGACATTGAGGGTGTTGTTCTGTATTTGTTTATTTTTTTTCCTTCCTCTTTTATTTATTTTCTTTTTAGCTATAATATAATATAATATATTATGTACATTTTTTTTACATATATATATATATGTATTATATTGCCCATATAATTCATATTATTATTATTTATTATTATTATTATTTTTATATATACTTATTTTATTTTATTTTTAGCATATAACATATATATACACACATATATATATATATATTGATTTTACTTTACACACACACACACATATATGTATAAATATATTATATATATATATATATATTATTTTAATTTTAACGTTATTGCTTAAGTTTAGGTCCTCACACCATACTCATCATGCCACCAATGGTGACCCATAATGCATTTCGACATTCTCATACTAAAATTAAATACTAATTCAATCTCTAATCAATAATTAAATAAGATTACTTACATACCTTGATTGTAGATCACTCCGAAATACTTGTTACAACTCCAAAAGCTTCCAAATCACCAAACAAAACTTTAAAGACCCAAAAGTATCTTATAATCAAAGATTAAACCCTTAGTTACTATGTTAAACCTATAGATCAAGAAATGCTCTAGCACATATCTCAATTTTAGCTTGAACTTTTGGAATTAACTTACCTCACACCAAATGGGTCATGCCACTTCCAATGCTTTCACCTTGCAAAATTAACATCCCAACACTTAAATTATTATACCAATACATAGATTAATAAATTCTAAATAACATAGCTAAATTTTAAAGTCTAGGAAGCAACTTGGATTAGTTCACTCACCCACAAGTATGAGAGTGTTAAGGTCACCACTAATTTCCTCAATCCAAAACTTGATCTTCACCAACTTCCTCTAACTCCTTGATGAAACAATTAATTGAACTTGCTATCTTCTTGAATTACTTTGAAACCAAAGCTTAACTTAGAATTTGAATAAATTACTTGCCTAATTGACTTTGAATTATTGATTTCCAATCCCCTTAAGCTAGATTAGGAATTCTAATTCTCAAATTCTACTGAGATTAGATGGAAAACCCATTTAGAACTCCATAGAAGCTTAGATGAGAGAGTGCGTCATGATAGAGAGTGGGGCAAGAGAGGGAAGTGAGGATGGAGGGAAGAATGAGATAATTCTAGAATCTTAAAATTATAATCACATGCCTTAAATTTGAATTTGCACTAATTTACTTAATTACCCTTTATTTGCTTAATAATCTTAAGTGTAACTATGGTATTCACCTTATAAATATCTTACCTAGCTAATTACTTGACTAACCTTGTATCTAATTACATACGTAAGGTTATGTTGGTAATTCTTTTTTTCCAAAAAAAATTAATTTTAATCTTTAAATTACATTTTATTTGATTGCTTAATTTATTTTATGAATTTAATGATTTGGGGATTTTTCATTAGATCCTCTAAATAGGCTTTGTTTAAGAGAGGAATCATCGCCTATTTAATAAAAGACTCAAATTGATCATTCCTAGTTTAGAGATTGTTAATAGACTTGATGCTTAGCTATATTCCAAGTGACTTCTACCATACTATGGTATCTCAAGATAGGTAGGTTATGGCTAAGAATTATAGCCTTAGGGATAAAGGACTTAAAGTAATGGTAGCCTTGACTTCCAATCACCACTTTGGCAAAGGGCTTAGAATGATTCCCCCCCCCCCCCATTGAAATAAGAGCAAGAGTAGGTGTTAAAATAGGCTTTGAACTTGGTGCTAAATCAGGCTTCATGAAAAATCTGAATGAAGGCAATACTATGGATTTAATGTGGCATGGAAAAGGAACTTGATAATGGTGACCACAGTGGTAAGGACAAGAGCCTCTACCATAAGCTCATGAGCACAAACATGCACATGATAAAAGTTGTGGGTTTTTTCAAAATACATGCAAGAAGCCATGACTATGTTAGAGGCTCTGGAAAAAATTACTACTACTTATGGATTTGTGAGTTGAGTTTAATCTTTAAGCATGGAGTATGATGTCAAGTCTTTTGGGTCATTGCAAGAATGAGAAAAATGAAAATGTTAGCATATTTTATAACATGAATTCAAGTGCAAAAATAAAAAGAAAATGAATAAAAAGAGAGCAACAAGGTGAGCGTGAGAAAAAAGAAGAAGAAGAATTGGATATCAAAAGCGCCAAGCCCAATCTTAGATTATTTAATGATTCCTGACCGATGTTGGTCTTGTTTGGCTATTGTAGATGGTGCATGCATGGCATACTAAGCTTAAAGATAACTACTTGCATGCTAAAAGTTTAGAAAGCATCTTGATAGTTAGTGTTCACTTCTTTCCATTTTGAACTTAGATGGAACTCACTACTAAAAGTTGGAGGCGTTTCTTATCACCAACACCACTATACAAGTTTATTACCACACTTACATGATAAAAGACTGAATATGGAGGGTGTTAGGGGGAGAATGTTAAGTTCTCTAATTTAGTTTTGATGTTAACAAAAGAGGAATAATGTGTAACGAATGTTTGAGCTTGTCAGAAGTTGTTTCAGAAGATAGTACGTAATTTTTCTAAAGTTGAACAAGGAGATAGAAGCTTATTCAGAACCTTCAAAAGTGTTATATAGACTATTTTTGTTCTGACAGAAGGTGTTTCAGAAGTTGTGTAGTGTATCCGTAGTTATCGTGTTAATCCTTCAGAAGCACTTTCAAAACCTTTTATGTCTGTAACGAATTTTTCCAGATTACGTTCTAATTTTTATATCGATATTTTTTTTATAAATTTCAAGGCTTAGCTCTACGTGTCAAGTATTTTTGGTTAATATACTTAATGTGTTTTACTAAAGTTGGATTTTATATCATGGGGTTTTTAATTTATATAAAGTCTTACAAGATTTTATTCAAAGATTTCATTTTATGATAAAGTGAGATCATATAAGATTTACAAGTTTTATCAAGATTTAAATTTAGATATTTGTGCTATATTTTGGAGATACATCAGTTACAAAGATAAGGATAAGAAATATGGTTGTTACATGAAGATATGGTTCCACAATGTGAGGGATATCTTCAACAAACTTGATCCAAGAGATATATCTAAAGAAGATCTCGGTCAAACTGATTTATCCAAGCTTATCCTCATCAAGAATATCACGGAATGCAGATTCTCTCCAACAGATCCAACTTATTTTTGAATTACAAAAATTCAAAAATAAATTCAAGATTGTCACGTGGAAAGTAGCCGTTATGTTCTCTTCATATAAGGAGTGTTTAATTCAAATGTAGAGTAAGAACGTTCTTGAAAAAAAAAACAGAAGAAAAAAGGAGACACACGAAAAGAAAAGGCTCATACATTTTCAAGCGAAAAATCTTTACATATACATGTGATCTATTATATAGAGGAAATCTGATATTCCTCGTTGATGTTATAATTCCTTTCGTGAATAAGGAATTGTTTGTTGTTTCATCACTGTATTTGAGTGATTAGCTTAGTGAAGAAGCTAAAAAGACTCAACAGTAGACTTTGCCTTGAAGAGGTTTATGTTGTACATCTTCAATTTGTTTGATATAGTGAAACATAACCGGTATAGACAACCGGGACCCCGGCGTGGAGCTGGAAGAGAGGACTAACTCTCGAGGCGGAACCTCTATAAATATCTGAGCATCCTATTCTTCTCTACTTTTTATTTACTGCACATTATTGTTCTTCATTATCGTTATTCACGTGATTTTATTAGTCAAGAGTTTTGATTGATTTGCGAAAAAGTGAAACTTTAAGTGATTAATCAATTCACCCACCTCTTGATTAATCTAATTGGGACCAACAGAGGGAGAGTGGGAAATATGAGCTATGAAAACAAAGGCTAATATCATGCAAAATTATAACATGAGAATGAATTTGAGTAGGGAAAGTGATTAATAGCTAAATAAATGAATTTTTTTTCTTTGATGAAAATTGATTAATGGTGACACATAACCAATGTTATGGGCGGTTGTCACGATTGACTTTCAAGTTATGATGAATAGGATAATTTTTTATGAAATTGGTGCTTGCAATTTTTTATGGTAGGCATTGCTTTATGCAAAGCGAGTCATGCAATCTTGAACAAAGTCCTCATTAAGAGGCTTCTAGATGCTTGGTCCGTTGCCTTAAACTATGTTCCTCTCTAAGACTCTGTTTGAAACCTAGTTTGCTCTAGATAAAACCTTCCTACAATACTAGTGCAATTTTCTTTTGTTTTGCTCATTGTCCACTCTCATATGACTTGACTTCTCCATGCGCATAAGCTAGTATAGGATGTCAAGCAAAGTAAAACTTAATATGGTCATCATCTCAACATGATCCCCTAGGGGTAGATCAAAGTGCATGGAATCAAAAATAAATTCCACAACATGATACATCATTAAGCTCTATATTTTAAGGTTGGAGGAGCACCAAGCAGTTGTATAATGTGCCTGCGAGTTAAGTAGGGACTTCAATATCTAGAGCACTTCTAAAGATGCCCAAAATCCTTAGACCTCTTTCAAAAGATTTCATTTAAGAGGTAAAATGTAGTATGCTAAAATGGTATTGCATTAAATTAAGCTAGATTAATTGGTCAATTGGATTAATTATTTAAGCTATATGATAGAGTTTAGGTATTTAAGTTTAGATCTTAAATAGACTTAGGAAAATTTGTATTAGTAAGCTTAGAATAGGGTTTGTCAAGACTAGCTAGACTTCTATTGACCTTTCTTAGCAAGCTCATGCATTGAATAGGCTATCGGGCTTAGACATTTAGAAGCCAAAAAGAATTGGCTTATCTCATCCTCAATCACCAGGGCATTTAAAAGCTTTCTCTCGTTTCACATTTTTTTTTCATAGATCAAATAAACAAGGTCTTACAATCAAGTTTCTATGCTTAAGAATCAAACAAAGTATAAAGATCAAATTTCAAAGCTATTCTTACTCATATCTCAAGAACAGTGAAGTTGATGTTCTATAGTTACTTTGCCCAAGATAAGTGGATGAAATTGATGAGATCATGTGCTCCTCTTTCTAAAGCCCACTTCAAATCATCTCAATGTTATCTCCATGTTACTTCTCTAAGGTTACATGAAGCGTGGGACTCATGCCACAAGCATGTATCAACATCTACCAAATCCTTACATCTATGATGAAGATAAGACTACACAATTCCACTCGATTCTCTTATACTAAGCATGAATGTTGATGGTAAGGATTAATGCTTTTGATAGCTTAACATGTATTTTTCCATTTAACACTAATCAACTATAATAAGTTAGTTAAAGTAAGTAAAGCATTCATAAAACTTGCAAACTCAACTATGGTACAAAGATAATGTATTAAAATGATCTAAGCTTCCATAATTAGCTTATACTAAAGCATTAAGAACAAAAAAAAGCAAAAATCATCAATAAAATACACTATCATTTGCAAAAAGACCACTATTGCCAAAATGAGATTACGCTTCAGTGACATCACACCAAGGAATCTACTTGCTCATACTTAAAAAAAAAACATAAAAATACTTGAAGCATGCTCAACTTTCCATTTCCCTAAAGTTAAAAGTGTTCAAAGTTTACTTAGCTCAACTTTCAAATGTCAATTCTTATGTTGGATATTAGTGGATACGGCTAAACTAGGGAAGATTTCATTTAGATGTTGCACATGAGATTTAAACAAAGTCCTAGGTGTGAATCTCCTTAGCATTTGAAGTCTTTTGGTGGCTTAGTCTTCCATACTTTGACCCCTTCATTTTGGTTCTTATGTTTTTGTTAACTAGACCTACCAATGAAAACCACTTCCCTTTGGATCAAATGGCATCAATAAGCCTCTTAGGGATTCTCTCTTTAATAGCATTTTTTGACTTTGTGTTGCTATCTTATGTTCATACTAGGTATGAATTCAATGATTACAAATATGTATAAGTGATCAGCTTTGTGTTGCAAACAAATAGAAATCTCATTTTTTGTTCGAATTTCCTAACAAAGGGGACTTTTTACAACTAATTGTACATCAATAAAGTACAAGATAAAGCAAGCTTCTATTCTAACTTTACAAAAAGAGGGTAAAGTAATAAATCGAATGATTTTACCCCCAAAAAAAAATCAAATGAAGTTATTGTTATGTCCAGTCCTATTTTACATGATTTTCTTCTTTCTAATGCTTGTACATGGATTTTATCTTGATTAAACACAAACCCATTATTCATCATTTATCAATGATGTGCCCGTCATGAATCTAATAAGAATAAATTACAATGACACCCCTAAAAAATGATAAATTGCAAGAAAACTTTGAATCTCAAAAATACTACATTTAAACCTCTTAAAGTATGCTGGCATTAGAAAATTTTTCCTTGAATGCAATACTAAATTGGACTTCTATATATATAAGTGTAATTATTTTTTAAGCTGATTCATCAATGATTTGAGTTTTTTTTTTTTGGCATATTTAATATTACATCAATCGATACAAATCATTTGGCAATAAATCAACTTAAAAAATTATTACAATTGTATACTAGTAGAAAAGATTGACTAGGAATAATAATAGAGGAAAATTTTTCCGCTGTTAATATTTTTCAATAGTGTAAATGTAGTATTTTAAAAGATGAAAGGTTTTGCATAATTTTGATATTTTTTCAAGGATGTTGCTGTAGTTTACCGATCTAATAATAAAAGAACAAAAAAAGCAACTTCTTGCTCTTAGACAAGTGATATATATAAGTATACTTTTAGTCTTTAATATTTACTTATGTTTTTATTTGAGTCCTCAATTTTTTTTTCCTTCTATTTGAATTCTTAACGTTTTCAAAACTTTACAAAAATAAAACTTAAATTTGTATTTTATAATTTGTTATAAATATAATGTAAATGCTATTATTTCATTATATAAAAATTAAACATATCAAAATTTTAGAGACTGGTGCATTTTTTTAGGAATGGTGCATTATTTAAGACTTGTGATAATATTTTATAATATAAGAGCAAAAAATATTATATTATTTTGTATTAAATTATTCAGTATTTACAATGTGGCATCACTTTTATGAAAGTAGGGATGTAAACGGGCCGGGTTTGGGATGGGCTTATTGAAACTTGAACTCGACCGGGTAAAGAAGAAAAGTAACTAGAACTCGCCTTGACCCGATAAGGTTTTTTCCAAAGAAACCCGAACCCGCCCCCTTTGGAAAAAGCATCACCCGAACCTTACCCGACCTGACTCGAACACTGATTAAATCTCTTTTTTTTTTTTTTTCATACTTCAACTTATTTTTAGATGTCATTTCATTAATTTATTATTAATCTATTTATGATAGAAAAACTAAGAGAGAAACATAATATACATGATATTAATTTATGTGAAATAAATAAAAAAGAAGATCAAACAAAATTAATTTAAGTGGACTGGTGGAGGAACAGAAGACAACAGGGAAATACAAAGCTCAAAGCAAAGCAGTTGTCTGCATCCAATTGGAAGGTTTTGTGTTTGTGTTAACTCATCTAAAGTCTGACTTGAGTAAGAGTAAGTCTAAGTCTAAGTTACTTTACTGTAACTTGTGTTTGTGTAAACTAAACGCAGCGCCGGACGAGGGATGACTGGAGTTTTGGACGAGGCCGAGGGTTGAGTCAAGGAGTGGACTCTGACTGTAGACACGTGAGAGCGGGACTAGGACTGGACTGGACTAGAGACACACAGGACATGACGGCCCGGGCCTGTAAACTGGACCACTCCTGCTCGTGCTTAGTGCTCTGGCGCTCTGCTTCGCTAGATAGTTGGAGTCTGGTTTTGGACGTTGTTGAGTGTTGACTACTTGACTTCTTCTTGTTGTTAATATGCGTAACTTAACTTACGTTTTGTTCCTTTGGTTTGGTTCGGTGGAGAAATTTGAAAAAATTTAAAATATAAAAAATAATAACATCAATTTTACATAATGTGAATTATAATATTAATTTATTATTTAAAAAAAAATTCATAGGTCAAGTTTTTTTATTGGATTTTTTCTAAATTCTATAACTTGATTCTAAACCTTATTAGGTTTCTTTTTATATCCCAAAACTCGATCTTAAACCTTATAGGATTTGAGCTAGAGTCAGGAATTGCGGGGAGGGGTGGGCAATTTGCCGTGGGTGTGGGTTGGCTTGCTGGCCCACAAAAAGCAAAAAAAAAAAGCCAATGCAGTGCAAACACAGACACAATTGAGTGAGTCATTGTCATTGATTTGACTCTTGCAATAGACCGGATGGGACATACTGTAGACATGAGGCAATAGTGACCGACGGCCTGAACGACTAACCGACAGTGATAGACATCGGTGACGAGATAAGGGACGATGGGACGAGTCGAACGACTATGTAGTGTGCCGTGCTCTACTGCTCTTTCTCTTCCTTCAGCCTTCAGCATCAACCATCACAATTCACAAATTCACAATTCAGTCGTCACCAGACCAAACCAAACCGGTCTTTGCTACTCCATCACCTCCGACCTCCCTTCCTTCCCTAGACCAGACCAGACCGGCTCTAGCTACTCCCCTCCTTCCCTTACCTCCTTATTTCTTCCTACATTCCTACTCGGTCTCTGCTACTCCATCACCGTCAGTTGTCACTAGGTGTCCTAGAGTCCGCGTTAGTCCTCTCGTCGGTCGTCACCATCAGGTTGGTAATTGTAAGTTGCCCTCCTATTTATTTATCTTCTTTTTCTTTTTCATTTCTTGTGGTTGTGGAGTGTGGACTATAGCTGGCTGTGGAGGTGGATTGCTGGTGTAAGGTGTTGTGTTAGTTGCTGCATTGTTGGTTTTGGGTTGGGGTTTGGCTATTTGGGGTTTATGGTTAGGTAGTGGGGGTTTGGCCTAAAGGTTTGGGGTTCGGTTCGGGTGTTTAGGTTTGGTTGTTTGGATAGGCGGCGCCGGCGATGACGCCGTGACAGTGACGAACCAGCAATGGCCGGTGCGGTGACATCGTGATGGTGGCCGGTGCAGTGACGCTGATGCGGTGACTATATTTATATTTTATAAATTATAATCTTATATATATAATATATATATTATATGTATATATATAAGATTTGTAAATAGTGTACTACTACTAATAACATTTTCTATATTATCATAAGAAAGAATTTTTAATTTTTTTTATAGAAATAATTAAGAGTATCGATACACTTTGTAAGAAACTAAAAAATAAATATATCATATTTTTGTTGTAGTATATATATTAATGTTGAAATATATTTACAAAATGGATCTTCCAAGTAATGAGACTGTAATGGAACCTATTAATGTGGATGATTTGTCTGAAGTCGGTAGGCGTAACGATAATCTACAACTAAGATCTTCTCAATCTGAAGAACATGTAAGGTAAGAAGGCTCGAGTAGGTAGCCCTTCTTCTGAAGTTTAGGAAATATTTACAAAAATTGGTATTGGGAATGATGGTAAAAATAGGGCTAAGTGTAAAGCATGTGGGAGGGAATATATTATTAGAGCACATTCACATGGAACTTCATCTTTACGTCAACATAGAGAAAAGTGTCGTTTGAGTCAAATTCCTAGATATAATGACGTTGGTGATATGATAATTGATCATGCTAGCATGTTAAGATCAAGAAAACCAGATTCTAAATTTGCTCATGAGGTAATGGCTATAGCTATTATTGAATACGATTTGCCATTTTCATTAGTTGAGTATGGGAGGATCACATAGTTTATAAGGCTATATAATCCTGATTATAAGCCAATTAGTAGAAAAACTGCTACATTAGATGTTTGGAATTTATATTTGACTCAAAAGAAGAATTTGAAATAAATATTGCAAAAAATTCCAAGGAAAGTATGTTTGACTTTTGATGTATGGACTGTTCCACCAGTGAGGGATATATTTGTTTGACTAGACATTATATGGATGACAATTGGAAACTGAATAATAAAATTCTTGCTTTTTGTAAAATGCCCCCTTCTCACTCAGGGTTTGAGTTGTCGAAAAAATTATTTGAATTTTTGAAAGATTGGGGCATAGATAGGAAGATATTCTCCCTTACATTAGATAATGTATCTGTAAATGATTGTATGCAAGATTTTCTGAAAGAGTAATTGAACTTATAGCATAGTTTGTTATGTAGTGGTGAGTTTTTTCATATTAGATGTTGTGCTCATATTCTTCATTTGATCCTTAAAGAAGGATTGACTATAAGTAGTGAAGTATTGCATAAAGTAAGGGTGAGTGTTAAGTATGTGAAAGGCTCCAAGAGTATAATGAAACACTTTTTGGACTGTGTTAAATAGGTTGGCAACATTGATACCAATCTTGGTTTGCACTTAGATGTAATTACTAGATGGAATTCCACTTATCTTATGCTTGATAGCGCACTCAAGTATCGATGTGCTTTTTCTTGCTTTCAATTGAATGATCGTCATTATAAATATTGTCTAACCATTGATGAGTAGAAAGAGCATAAAAGATATGCAAGTTTTTGAGCCCTTTTCATAGTATCACCAATTTGATGTCAGGATCATCATATCCAACTTCAAACCACTATTTTTTGCAAGTATAAAGGATTGAATGTTTGCTGAAAGAAAATTTAAGTAGTGAAGATCATGTCATAAGGGAGATGTCTATTAGAATGAAACAGAAGTTCAATAGTATTGGAGTGATTATAGTGTTATCTTTGCACTTAGAGCAATCTTTGATCCTCAAATGACGTTTGATTTTTTGAACTTCTGTTTTAATAAACTTAACCCCCTCACTTGTGAAGAGAAGTTGGCTATAAAGTATAAGTTATATAAACTGATGAGGATTAGTTAGCATAAAAAAGGAAGGAGCCAAAATCTTATGATCTATTACATAGTATTGGAGGCCCAATGACCCTAGCTAGAGCCAAGAGGATGAATGAAGCTCTACAAGGATTAGTCATGGACTTGCAAGCCAGAGAATCAAGCTACACTGAAGGAGAACCAACATATGTTAACTTGATTCACGTGATCATGGAATGATGAAATAATTTAAAGACATTAGGATAATTTTATTGAACCGATACACTAGAGACATATTTGGTTTGTTTTGTTGTATTTGTTTGGTTTGTAATTTATTTAGTTGCCTATTCGGTTACATGAGGATAAGGAAACAAATAGATTAGGTAACTTAGGTTTTCCATATTCTTGTATGATCACTTAAGCCATGCAAGGGCTGGCCATGATCACTTCTTATCATTGAAATAGAACATACATTTTCGTAAATTACAAAATCCCCTTTTTTGGTTCTTTTGCAAAAGAACTTTTCCATAGGAAATCTTAACCGAATTACTTGGAAAACCTTTTGATAACTTAGGTTTTAGTCAATAGGTGTGATTGGGGTCTAGTTATGCACCACTTATTCAAGACGATCCTTGGGGTAATTGAATCCAATAGCGTTGTCAGGGTTCTAGGTTTAATATATCTAGGGTTTCAAGCATCATTTGGTATCAGAGCTTTAGCTTTATGAATCAAATAAATTCTATCGCTTTTTTTTATTCGTCTGTTGTTCTTTTCCATATTCATATATGGAAATTCTTATAAAAAAAAAATTCTTTTTGGTCCATAAATCGCATGTAGACTGACGACATCTAGGTTTAGACAATCTTTGGATATTCAATTGTTGTTCAATTCAAAGTTCATATTGAGAGGCATACGTACAAAAAAATAAAAAATAAAAATTCAATTCTGTTGCAAAAGAAAGAATCAAGAACCAAAATTCAAAAAAAAAAAAAAAACAGAGAGAGACAATCTAGTTTTAGCAAGTACCAATTCAATTGCCAAATTTAATTTCCAATTCTAGCCACACATTACATCTTCTTCTTCCCAATTGAGCATCCGAATTATAATAATATCCTTGATCTATATTCGGTGCAATTTCCTTGTTTCTAGTTAATTGCGCGATAGGGACTTGTTTGTCAGTTCCGAAATTAGTAGTAAATAACTTATTCATATCTCTTAGAAAATCATACTTGATCTTCCTTGCATTGTGACTTGGAACTAATTTGTGATCATTAGGTGTTGACTTAGTGATTTGTGTTTAGGAGTTCAAATTTGAGTTCCTAACAAAAGAATTATAAAAAGCAGGTTGTGAGATCATATTTTGTGAGAGATATACACGAGTGGAATTGTGAGCAAAACACGAGTGGGAGTGAAGAACATACATAATTATTTTGTTTTTACTTGTGATCTTACTTTGTTGAAAACTTTAGAATTATGTCGGGACAGAACACTAATGGAGGAAAGAGTAGAGTGATGTTTGAGGAGTTAATGGGGGAGATGAAGAGAATCTTAATAGGTGAACTTGAACAGATCCATGAAAGGATGGATAGGATGGAGAGGAGTAGGGAACCGTCTAGCAGTACTATTGTCAGGGGAGGAGTAGGTAGACTGAATAGGGGAGGAGTTCAGATAGAAGAATGTGAGGATTCTGATTTTGGATATTACCAACATGTGAGGGATAGGGGGAGTATCTAGAGGCGTGATAGTAATATAGGAAGTATTAAGTTGAAAATCCCAACATTTTAGTAAAAGAATGATCTAGAGTTGTATTTAGAGTGGGAGAGGAAGATGGATCATGTGTTTGAATGCCATAACTACACTGAGGAGAAAAAGATAAAATCGGTTGCAGTAGAGTTTTCAGATTACGTTAGTGCATGATGGGATCAGTTAGTGCATAATAGGCGTAGGTATGGAGAGAGACCTGTTAGCACTTGGGATGAGATGAAAACCATAATGCAGAAACCGTTTATTCCTAGTCACTACCATAGGGACTTAGAAAAGTCCAAGGCTTAACATAGGGAACCAAAAGTGTAGAGGATTATTACAAGGAGTTGGGGATAACCTTGATTAGGACTAAAATTGAGGAGGAGAATGAAGCCACTATGGCTAGATTCATCAATGGGTTGAATAGGGAAATAGCTGATGTAGTGGATCTACACCATTATTTAGATATGGAAAAATTGTTGTACAGAGCTATTAAAGTAGAGCGGCAATCAAAGTATAGGAGTGAGTAGAGGACTGGTTCGACTTCCAAATCTCCATGGAAGTTTATGTGGAAGAGAAACTCCACCGATTCAAAGCCTAAGGAGGACGTAAAGGCTAAGAATCCAATTTCTACACCTAAGGGAAAGATTGACACTAAACCCCCTTCTAAGACGAGAGATATTAAATGTTTTAGGTGTCAGGGATTTGGGCACATTGCATCCCAATGTCCAAATCAGAGAGCTATGATTATCAATGATAGTGGGGATGTAGAGAGTGTGAGCTTTGAGGAGGAGGAGGAGTCACCATCGCAAGAGTATAAGGATGTTGATTTGGATGGACCCGTGAGTGGCGAGTTGTATGTTACAAGGAGAGTATTTAGTATATAACCCTAGGAGGATGGTGAGGGGATCTGATACCGGAACCACCGCAGTTGCGCTTGAGAACCCCTTTTGGCTATTACGGACCCCCACAACAACAACACGAAAACCCACGGATCTAATTGGAATCAAACCCTAAGATAGTTTAGATTTAGGTTTTTTCTTAGACAGATCGATGAACAAGCTAGAACTAATCAAGCCCTAACCTCGAAACTCTCCACAGGAAAAGATCGATCAACTCTCTCCTAAAAGTTTCTTAGCATGCATTCAATCAAGAACGCAAGGAATTGAAGCGACAAGCCTTCTTGTATGTCAAAGATGACAAAAACTCCCCTTTACATTGTCTTATCTCGGTATATATATGAAGACATATGAGAAATACATCGTAATTCACGAAATAAGGAAAAATACAACGTAATTAAAAGATGGCCGGCTGTCAAGGCCGGCAGCGTATATTTAAAGGCCGGCAGCCTTTCAAAACCGGCTTCAAGGCTGGCAGCCTTGATCCTAGACTAGTTCTTCCCACTTGATTTCCATCACATTAAGTTCCCTTTGATCATCCCTCGCCCCGAAGCTTTGGATTCCTTGAAGCTTCTCACTTGTGATGTTTATCAAACTCTGTACATGAGAAATTAGGATTTGTTGCAGCTTCTTAGCTCGAGATCTTGTGATTGGTCCTTGAGGTAGGCTTATTGGACTTGAATCCCTTTGAACTTCAGCTTCAGCCACTTGACTTTCTTCTTAATTCAACCTTTGAACTTGTGACAGTGGCTCTTCCATAACATTCCCCCTCTCCTCAAAAGGATTCGTCCTCGAATCAAAAGCATCACCTACATCAAAAGGACTCAGGTCAGCGACATTAAAAGTGGCACTAACGTTATACTCACCTGGTAAGTCAACTTTGTAGGCGTTGTCATTGATTCTCTCAAGTATATGAAATGGACCGTCGCCCCTGGGGTTTAACTTGGATTTCCTCTGTAATGGAAACCTCTCCTTGCGAAAATGCACCCAAACCCAATCTCCAGGCTGAAAAATCATGGGTCTCCTGCCCTTGTTCACCCTTGAAGCTACCTTGGCATTTTGTTTCTCAATCCTACTCTTTACCTGTGCATTTAGCTTTCTCACGAAATCTGCCTTAGAATCAGCATCAAAACTCATAAACTTGTTAGGTGGCAATGGCAATAAATCAATAGGAGTCAGTGGATTAAAACCATACACAATCTCAAATGGTGAACAATGAGTAGTTCTATGTACAACCCTATTATATGCAAACTCCACAAATGGTAGGCAATCCTCCCAAGTCCTAATGTTCTTCTCTATGATTGCCCTCAACAACTGAATTAAAGTCCTGTTAACCACCTCAGTTTGCCCATCAGTTTGTGGGTGACAGGTAGTCGAAAACATTAGTTTAGTTCCCAACTTTCCCCACAATACTCTCCAAAAATGACTAAAAAATTTTACATCCCGATCACTAACAATGCTCCTAGGTATGCCATGCAGACGTACTACCTCTCTAAAGAACAAATCAGTAATGTATATAGCATCATCAGTTTTATGACAAGGAATGAAATGAGCCATTTTACTAAACTTATCAACCACAACAAAGATGCTATCACTACCCTTCCTAGTCCTAAGTAACCCAAGCACAAAATCCATAGACACAGCAGTCTAAGGTTCATTAGGAACAAGTAGTGGTGTATACAGTCCATGTGGTTTCAATTTAGATTTTGCCTCCCTACATGTGATACAATGTTGACAAACTTTATGCACATCATGTCTCATGCCAGGCCAAAAAAAATGTTGAGTCAGCATATCATAGGTCTTGTCTACCCCAAAATGCCCCATTAAGCCCCCTCTATGTGCTTCCTTAACTAGTAATTCCCTCACAGAACCTCTAGGAATACACAACTTACTTTTCTTGAGCAAGAATCCATCAGACACATAATAATCATTCATCCCATTCCCGTCAATACAAGTAGCAAAAATCTCAGAAAAATCAACATCATGTGGGTACAGCTCCTTCACCAACTCAAATCCTAACAAAGATGTACTAAGAGAGTTAAGTAAAGTGTACCTTCTTGACAAAGCATTAGCAACAATGTTCTCCTTACCCTGCTTGTACCTGATCACATAAGGGAAGGTCTCAATGAATTCCACCCATTTGGCATGTCTCCTGTTCAGCTTATCTTGGCCTTTTAGATGTTTCAAGCTCTCATAGTCTGTGTGTATAACAAACTCTTTAGGCCATAGATAGTGTTGCCAAGTCTGCAGTGAGTGTACTAAGGCATACAGCTCCTTATCATATGTTGGGTACTTCAATGCTGCCCCACTCAATTTTTCACTGAAATACATTAGTGGCCTGTGATCCTGCATCAATACAGCTCCAATCCCTATGCCACTAGCATCACACTCAATCTCAAAAGTTTTATCAAAATCAGGCAAAGCAAGCAATGGTGCATTACACAATTTATTCTTAAGTTCATTGAAAGCGTGTTCTTGTGCATCACCCCAAGTAAAACTAACATTCTTTTTCACAAGTTCATTTAAAGGTGCGACTATTGTGCTAAAATCTCTAATGAACCTCCTATAGAAACCAACAAGTCCATGAAAACTCCTCACCTCACTAGCAGTCTTAGGTCTAGGCCACTCCTTAATGGCTGTCACCTTCTCTTCATCAACCTCTACTCCGTGATTAAACACAATAAATCCTAGAAAATTAACCCTATCCATGCAGAAACTACACTTCTTAAGATTTGCAAACAGCTTTTCCTCTCTCAGTTTTGTTAACACCAAACTTACATGCATAACATGATCATCCTGAGAATTAGAGTAAATCAAGATATCATCAAAATATACCACAACAAATTTACCTAAGTACTCACGCAGCACATGATCCATCAGTCGCATAAAAGTGCTAGGTGCATTAGTAAGACCAAAAGGCATGACAAGCCATTAATACAAACCAAATTTAGTCTTAAATGCAGTCTTCCATTCATCTCCTACTTTCATGCGTATCTGATAATAACCAGATTTTAGATCAATTTTTGTAAACAAGCAAGAACCATACAATTCATCTAACATGTCATCTAACCTAGGAATAGGGTGACGATACTTTACAGTGATTTTGTTGATGGCTTTGCAGTCTACACACATCCTCCAAGTCCCATCCTTCTTTGGCACTAGAATCACAGGAACTGAACAGGGACTCAGACTCTCTCTTACATACCCTTTCTCCAGCAATTCTTCAACTTGTTTCTGGATCTCCTTGGCTTCACTGGGATTAGTTCTGTATGCAGGTCGGTTGGGTATGGCAGCTCTAGGAATGAAGTCAATCTGATGCTCTATTCCCCTGACTAGTGGAAGTCCACTGGGCAACTCCTCTAGAAATACATCTCCAAAATCCTGCAACAAATCAGAAAACACACTAGGCAAACATGGGTTAATGTCATTAGTGGCCAAGCAAGCCCCTTTGTACAGAAGTACAAATATAGGTCTACTGGCACTCAAAGCATTCCTAACCTCACTGGACCTAGCAATCAAGCTCACATTTTTACTCTTTTTCTCTCCTGGCCGATTGTTGTCTTGTTTTTCACTCCCCTCTTTCTTTTCACTCTTCTCAATTTTTTTCACTCTTTTGATTTTTACTCTTGTTTTTCTCTCCTTTTGAAGTTCTCTTTCTACTCTCCTTCTCTTTGCTTTCAGCCTCCACTCTCAGCCTCTCCAATTTACATTGGTCCTCATACACTTCTTTAGAGGACAGTGGTGCCAAAATGGTTTTCCCGTGATCCTTAGTAAAAGAATACCTATTGAGATATCCATCATGCAAGGTTTTCCTATCAAACTGCCAAGGTCTACCTAACAAGATGTCACCAGCATGCATAGGAACAACATCACAGAGCACTTCATCACAGTATTTGCCAATGGAAAAAAAAAATGAGGACTTGCCTGTTCACCTTAATCTCTCCACAGTCACTAAGCCACTGAAGTTTGTATAGCCTTGGATGTGGTATAGTAGGCAATCCCAACCTGTTAACCAAGAGTGTACTCACCACATTAGTACAACTCCCTCCATCAACAATCACACTACATGCCTTTCCTTGGACATGGCATCTAGTATGAAACAGATTCTCTCTCTGTTCCTCAGGACCATCCTCCTTTAACTGGGTACTCAGTGCACACCTAGCTACAAATAGGTTACCTCTCACAGCCTCCTCAACACTACTAGCATCATTACAAGCCTCCAGCTCGGGCATGTCATCATCTGCACTCTCATTATCATCTCCCTCATCATCTGTCACAATTTCTCCAATTCTTATCACCATTGTTCTCTTATTAGGGCAATCCTTGCTAATGTGCCCTACACCCTGACACTTCCAGCATTTAATATCCCTGTTCCTGCCCTTGGGTTCAACCTCCTTAGGTTTCTCAAGTGAAACCCTAACTACCTTTCCCTTTGCAACATCAGTAATAAGCTTACTTCCCTTAAGATCAGACTTTCCATAACCCTTCCATGCAGAATGAGAACTGGAAGAAGGTTTGGAAACATACCTATATGGACCTCTGCCCTGGAGTTATCTCTCAATTTTGATAGCTAGATGCACCATATCCTCCAACTCCACATAATGTTGCAATTCTACCCTATCAGCAATTTCTTTGTTTAAACCACCCAAGAATCGTGCCATGGTAGCCTCCTCTTCCTCATCCACATCAGTCCTGGTCATGATCATCTCCATCTCCTTGTAGTAGTCCTCTACACTCCTACTACCTTGTCTCAACATTTGCAACCATTGCATGAGTTCCATGTGATAGTACCTGGGAACAAATCGCTTTCTCATCATAGCCTTAAGATCATGCTAGCTATCTATAGGATACTCCATGTTCCTCCTTCTGCTGGTCACCAGTTGATCCCACCAAGAGATAGCATAATCTTGAAACTGGGTTACAGCCAACTTCACTTTTCTCTCCTCACGACATTGGTGACAATCAAAGATCAGCTTTACTTTCTTCTCCCACTGCAAATAAGCCTCTGGATCAGACTTACCATGAAAAATGGGAAGTTCTAGTTTAATTCCACCTAATCCTCGATCTACATAATCATCATTCCCTCTACTTCTGCCAGCAGTGTAACGCTCATGTGTTCTTCCTCTTCCTCTACCAGCTCCTACTCCTCTTCCTATTCCACTACCACCTCTTCGGCCCCTATTGACATCCAACACTGTACTATCTTCATACTCTTCCTCCGGATAGTCACTATCATCATCCACATTAACTGTCTGTGGAATAGGAATCCTACTTTCTCTATGCCCTTCTCTAGCACTAGGCTCCCTATTTTCAACTGCCTGTAACCTCAAGTTCATTCGCTCCATAGACTCTCTCATGTCTATCAATGCTTGAGTCATACGCCTAAACTCTGATTGTTGAGCCTCCTTCAACAGTTTCTCATCCACAGTTCTCTCCTCCTTACTCATACCAACACCTTTACCAGACATCTTATCCAGCAAAACTAACAAACGTTAATTAAAATTTCAGTTTCCTAACAAGCACTCCCTCTTGTGTTTACACTCAACTGATGGGGTTGTACTCTCGTGTGTCACACAATCAAATCAGGTCTCATAAGTGTTCCTCACACCTCTCAAGCTTGCTCCTCGATGTTCTTAATCAAATCACAACTAGAAATAATCAAAAGAGAAGTGTATGACACAGACACAATTAGTGTTTCCCAATATCCCTTGATGAATTTACACTATAATTCTGGAGTATTTGGTGTTTTCACAAAGTTAGGATCCAACAAGAACCGCAAATTCAAGAACCCTATCAATCAATCAATATATATATCTTTTTTTTTTTTAATACGATTTTCTTTTCTTTTCTTGATGGACAAACCCTAGAATGATGGAAAGGTCACAACTTGACGAGAGAAACACAATAGAACATGTAAAGAACACAACTTTATATATTAAACGAAGATAAAATTAAAAGTCGAACAAAGATCAACAAAAGATATAACCTGATCTAGAGCCAAAGCTCTGATACCAAATGATACCGGAACCACCGCAGTTGCGCTTGAGAACCCCTTTTGGCTATTACGGACCCCCACAACAACAACACAAAAACCCACGGATCTAATTGGAATCAAACCCTAAGATAGTTTAGATTTAGGTTTTTTCTTAGACGGATCGATGAACAAGCTAGAACTAATCAAGCCCTAACCTCGAAACTCTCCACAGGAAAAGATTGATCAACTCTCTCCTAAAAGTTTCTTAGCATGCATTCAATCAAGAACGCAAGGAATTGAAGCAACAAGCCTTCTAGTATTTCAAAGATGACAAAAACTCCCCTTTACATCGTCTTATCTCGGTATATATATGAAGACATCCGAGCAATACATCGTAATTCATGAAATAAGGAAAAATACAACGTAATTAAAAGATGGCTAGCTGTCAAGGCCAGCTCAAGGCCGGCAGCGTATATTTAAAGGCCGGCTTCAAGGCCGGCAGCCTTTCAAAACCGGCTTCAAGGCCGGCAGCCTTGATCCTGGACCGGTTCTTCCCACTTGATTTCCATCACATTAAGTTCCCTTTGATCATCCCTCACCCCAAAGCTTTGGATTCCTTGAAGCTTCTCACTTGTGATGTTTATCAAACCCTGTACATGAGAAATTAGGATTTGTTGCAGCTTCTTAGCTCGGGATCTTGTGATTGGTCCTTGAAGTAGGCTTATTGGACTTGAATCCCTTTGAACTTCAGCTTCAGCCACTTGACTTTCTTCTTGATTCAACCCTTGAACTTGGGACAGTGGCTCTTCCATAACAGGATCCAGCGTAAACATATTTTTCATACACGGTGTCATGTGCAGGCTGGAGTTTGTAGCTTGATAATTGATAATGGCAGTTGTACTAATGTTGCTAGCACTTTGCTAGTAGAAAAGATGCAGTTGAAAGCTGTGAAACATCAGAGACCATATCGATTGGTTGAGTGATTGTGGGGAGGTTAAGGTAACCAAGCAGGTTCTTATAGCCTTTTCCATAGGGAGCTATAATGATGAGGTTATGTGTGACGTGGTACTTATGCAGGTGAGCCACATACTGTTAGGGCGATTCTGGTAATTCGACAGGAAGATTATGTATGACGGGTATAAGAATCAGTATTCCTTTGTATTAAACAAATGGGAAGTGGTTCTCACACTATAAAAAACATGGGAAGCCAGTGAAGATCAGATGAGAATTACAAAGGAGTTTAGAGAAAAAAACTCGAGTGCACGAGAGAAAAGTAAAGAGAAAAAGAAAATGAGTGACAAACAAGAAAAAAGTAAAGAGAATCAAGCTACACTGAAGGAGAACCAACATATGTTAACTTGATTCACGTGACTATAGAATGATGAAATAATTTAGAGACATTAGGATAATTTTATTGAACTGATACACTAGAGACATAGTCGGTTTATTTTGTTTTATTTGTTTGGTTTGTAATTTATTTAGTTGCCTATTCGGTTACATAAGGATAAGGAAACAAATAGGTTAGGTAACTTAGGTTTTCCATATTCTTATATGACTCTATATAAGCCGTGCAAGGACCGACCATGATCACATCTTATCATTGAAATAGAACATACATTTTCTTGAATTACAAAATCCCTTTTTTTGGTTCTTTTGCAAAAGAACTTTTCCATAGGAATTCTTAACCGAATTACTTAGAAAACCCTTTGATAACTTATGTTTCAGTCAACAAGTGTGATTGGGGTCTAGTTACGCATCACTTATTCAAGACGATCATCGGGGTAATTGAATCCAATAGCATTGTCAGGGTTCTAGGTTTAATATACCTAGGGTTTCAAGTATCATTTGGTATCAGAGTTTCGACTTTTTGAATCAAGTAAATTCCATCCCTTTTTCTTTATTCGTCTGTTGTTCTTTTCCATATTGATATATGGAAATTCGTATATAAAAAAATTCTGTTTGGTCAATAAATCCCTTGTAGATTGACAACATCTAGGTTTAGACAATCTTTGGATATTCAATTGTTGTTCAATTCAAAGTTAATATTGAGAGGCATACGTACAAAAAAATAAAAAATAAAAATTCAATTCGGTGGCAAAAGAAAGAATCAAGAACCAAAATTAAAAAAGAGAGAGAGAGAGAGAGAGAGAGATAATCTAGTTTTGGCAGGTACCATATCAATTGCTAAATTCAATTTCCAATTCTAGCCACACATTGCATCTTGTTCTTCCCAATTGAGCATCCAAATTATACTAATTTCCTTGATCTATATTCGGTGTAATTTCCTTGTTTCCATTTAATTGCGTGATAGGGACTTGTTTGTTGGTTCTGAAATTAGTAGTAAATAACTTGCTCATATCTCTTAGAAATTCATACTTCATCTTCCTTGCACCATGACTTGGAACTAATTAGTGATCATTAGGTGTTGACTTAGTGATTTGTGTTTAGGAGTTCAAATTTGAGTTCCTAACAAAAGAATTATAAAAGGCGGGTTGTGAGATCATATTTTGTGAGAGATATACATGAGTGGAATTGTGAGCATATTATTTGTGAGCATGTCGAGTCTAATTTTTTGATTTTTTTTATTTTTCATTTCTAATTTGATTTATACTAGACCCTATGCTCATTTAATATAAGCCCTCGACTTGAATTAGGAATTTCGTCTTATTTTGGAGTTGCCACTCAACTAAAGTTGGGAAGTATTATTGAATTAGGATTAATTGAGCAGATTAATTCTAATTTGGACAATTAGTCAACGAAATTCCCTCTTTTCATTTTTGTGAAAGAGGAAAGGGAAAACCAGAATTGCTGGACTCGGAGGCTAACCTATTAAAACCTTAAAGTTACCACCATATTCTCCTGAAATCTAAACCTTATCCTAATGCCTTTTATTGTTATTTATTTTTGTTATTTTTGAATAACTTATTCTAATATGGAAAAAAATGATTTTTATTCTTTTTAGAGTTACCTCAAATGGGTGCCTACGTACCTACTATTCAGGATCAAACAAGTCGTAGTTTGCGTTTTGTGAAAAACTTTAGTGGGTTTGATAATTTTAATCATGAAAGTACTTCTGGTTTATGTTTTTATCATTTTAGTATTTTTTTGGGAAAAATTAAGCCTAAGCTTGATTATTTTATTTTTCTTTGAATAATAATTTAAGGAAAAACCAATTTTGGATTTATTTAAGAAAAAAAATTTTCTAAGTGATAAAAAAATTTATTTCCATATTATTAACCTACCTCTAATATTATTATTATTATTTTTATTTATTTATTTTTTATTAATTAATTAATTAATTAATAATTTTTTTATTTTTATTAATTTATCTACCCTAAACTAAAAATCTAAATTCTATCATTTTTCCTAACATATTTTTTTATGATTTTATTTTTTTTTTGTGATTTTTATAATTTTCTATTATTTATCCTAAACTAAACCTAAAAAAAAACACTAATCTAAATTCTAACATTTTCTTAATATTATTTTTTAAATTATAAATAACAAATAAATAAATAAATAAATAATAAATAAAATTCGATAAATAAATAATAATAAATAATAAAAAAATCCGACTTACCAGGGTCTGGGTCGGTGCGGGGGTCGGGTCGGATTGGATTCGAGTCGGGTTAGATCGGTCGAATCACAGTGGCTGGGAGTGCTTGTTGACGGCGTTCCGGTAGCTTTTTTTTTTTTTTTTATCGAATGAGGGCGGCTTTCGAGCTTTTCGGGGTTGGGGAACTCAACCGTAGTGGTGATTTCCTCAAAGAACGCCTCCTGGTGGTGGTTCCGGCTTGATCGGATTTCCTCGGTTCTCGAATTTCCGGCAAAGCTTCCGAACTCTCCTATTTCCTCTCTTTTTCTTCATGTTCTGGCTTCCTCCCCTCGATTCCTATTTATAGACGCAAGAAATCGAGTTGGATAAGCTTGGATTTCCTCCGATTGAGGAAAATCGGATTTCAGTTGAAAAACCTATCTCCAATTTGTATAAATCCTTCGATTTGTTGCGATTTGATTCCAATTGGATGATGTTTATAATATTTCAATTAAAGATCTGTTGGATTTGTGTAAAAAATCGAATCAAAACGGCCGAAATTTGATTTTTCCTCACCGGCGATGATTTCGGATGAAGGAAGAAGAAAATCACATGCCCGGCGCATGCATTCGTGTCATCCAATCATGAGCTGGCACATGTCCTAGGCGAGACGAAAAATTTCAAAACGCGGAATCTACTTCCCCCGCGTTTCAAACCTGTGACTTGACCCCTTCCCCTGCGCGTACAGTTATGGCTCGGACCAGCTGGGCTAGCCTACTTGTTTTTTTTTTTTTTTTTTTTTTGTTTTTCACAATTTGCTTATATGCAATGCGATTTTTATTATTTTTATATTATTTTGAAATTCAAAAAATTTGTAAAAATTATTTAACCCCTTTTATTATCATTTCTACAATTATTTTCCAAAATTGGTGTATTTTTCCTATTTATTTTATTTTTTTGAATATTTTTCCTATTTTTGCTAAATTAGAAGAAAAATTGTTAAAAATGAAAAAATTGAAAATTAATTATTATTAATTATTAGGGTAAAAAATGGGGTGTTTACAGCTGCCCCTTTTTGTGGTAAAGTTTGGAAAACTTAACTGCAAAGATAAGAAAGACGCCATTTTTGGCCTCTTGACTAAATGGACAACGCCATGGTTTGGCTGGTTATCTAGAATTTGGTTTTTAGTAGGAAAATGCTCCATGAGCAAATAATCTCACGAGTGCTTTGTGATGATTGGTATTGTTCTGGAAATGGTCTTAAACAACTTAACAATCTGAAGTAATGTATCCCCCTAAAAAGTGCTCTATAGGCTGACTAATTAACGATAAGAAACATCTCAAGGATTGTTTAGGAGTGTGTTATTGTGAGTAGAATAGCCGATGATAGGAAGCGTCTTATCGGACTAGCAACCTTAAAGAAAAGATTATCTCAGGAAACGCTTTTATGAGCTGGCCACCTGTTAATAGAAGCGTCTAGCTAAACTAGCGACTGTTTGGGGAGAAATGCCTTCGAAGAGTGCTCTTATGAGCCAACTAATCGGTTTATCGAAAAATTTGAAAATTGCTCCTATGAGCTAACTAATCAATAGATTTCGAAAAGTTCTCCTATAAGCTAACTAATCGACAGATTTGAAAAGTGCTCCTATGAGCTGACTAATCAACAGATTTGAAAAGTGCCCCTATGAGCTAACTAATCAATAGATTTGAAAAGTGCTCCTATGAGCTAACTAATTGACAGTGGGAAGTGCCTTTTTAGACTTGCAACCTTGAAAAATAGGTATCTCGAAAGGTGCTCCTATGAGTTAACCTTGAAAAAGGGTATTTAGGAAAGTGCTCCTCTGTGGGCTGACTAACCTACAGCGAGAAGGAATGTCTCGAAAGGTGCCCCTATGAGCTGACCTTGAGAAGGGACGTTTAGGAAAGTGCCCCATTGTGGGCTAACTAACCTAGGGTGGGAAGTGTCTTCTTAGACTCGTGACCCTGGGGAAGAAATGTCTCGAAAGGTGCCCCTATGGGCTAACCTCGAGAGAGGATGTTTAGGAAAGTGCCCCATTGTGGACTAACTAACCTATGGCAGGAAGCAATGTCTCGGAAGGTGCCCCAATGGGTTGACCCTGAGAAAGGATGTTTAGGAAAGTGCCCCATTGTGGGTTGACTAACCTATAGTAGGAAGAAACGTCACGAAAGGTGCCTCTACGGGCTAATCCTAAGAGAGGATGTTTAGGAAAGTGCCCTATTATGGGCTGACTAACCTATAGTAGGAAGAAACGTCTCAAAAGGTGCCCCTACGGGCTGACCCTAAGAGACGATGTTTAGGAAAGTGCCCCATTGTGGGCTGACTAACTTATAGTAGAAAGAAACGTCTCAAAAGGTGCCCCTACGGGCTGACCCTAAGAGAGGATGTTTAGGAAAGTGCCCTATTGTAGGCTGACTAACCTATACTTTTGAAAACGCTTTTAACGAACGGGTCAAATGACTTGATAAGAGATGTTTTATAATATGTGAATGATGGTTATTTATTCTAAGATGCTTACCAATTTATCACGGATAGCAACCAAACAACCGAACCTTCGTGCTGGTTTACTTCTCCTTTGCTTGCTATTGCTTCAAAACAGGGCTAAGGACCTTGATTTACTTCCTTTCTCATGCGCATGGTTCTTGTGATTGTAGTGTCATCCTATTAATTCATCAGGTTTAATGCTAAAAAATAAGTAGAATTATGTCACAAACTCTACTGAGATTTATTATCATTTCAACGCTTATCATTCATTGATGAGATAATGGGTAATGCGTTTAGGAATGTTTGAGAATTGGTTGGAATTATCGATCATTCGGAGACATTAACTTTGCTTGTAAAAGAAATGAAAACTAAACTTAACGAAATTGGTACTGAGTATTGGCATTCATAAATCTTGGCAAAATTTCAATTTTCTTGCCTAAGAATAGTACATCTTAACAGCATCTCTATTAATGGGGTTTCTCAATTCTGGACCATCCATTTGAGTTAATATTAAAGCTCCTCCTAACAATACCTTCTTTACAATGTATGGACCCTCATAACTTGGGGTGAACTTCCTTCTGGAGTCTTGAGCATTTGGGAGAACTTTCTTTTGCATCGGATCTCCTTCTTTGAAACATTGAGGCCTCATTTTCTTGTTAAATGCTCGGGCCATTCTTTGTTGGTAACATTGGCCATGACATAACGCAATGAGTCGTTTTTCGTTGATCAAATTCAACTGATCAAGCCTCTTCTTTACCCTGTTTGATTCATCTAACTACGCTTCTGACAGAATTCTGAAGGATGGTATTTCGACCTTAACTGGTAGGACTGCCTCTGTACCATATACTAGAGAATATGGGGTAACTCCAGTAGATGTTCTAATTGAGGTTCTGTAAGCCATGAGGGCGAATGGCAGCATCTCGTGCCAATCTTTATAAGTGATTGTCATCTTTTCGATGATTCTTTTGATATTCTTGTTGGCTGCTTCCACTGCCCCATTCATCTGAGGTCAGTAGAGAGTTGAATTTCTATGGTTTATATGGAATTGTTGACACAAATTTGTCATCGACTTGTTGTTGAGATTGGTACCATTGTCAATGATAACTGACTCAGGAACTCCATATCGAGCTATTATGTCCCTTTTTAAGAATCAAACTATTACTCCTTTTGTGACACTAGCATATGACGAAGCTTCCACCCATTTAGTGAAGTAATCAATAGCTACCAGTATGAATCTGTGGCCGTTGGATGCTATTGGAGTGATTGGGCTGATGATGTCGATTCCCCACATGGAGAAAGGCTATGGTGCAAAAAACGAATGCAACTTTTTAGGCAGAGCATTTATTCGGTTTGCATAAACTTGACACAAGTGACAGTACTTGACGTATTTGATACAATTTGATTCAATGGTTAGCCAATAGTAACCCAATCTCATGATTTTTCAGGCCAACATGTTCATGTGAGGTCCACATACTCTTTCATGCACTTCTTTCATCAGTTCACATGCCTCATTTCTATCCACAAATCTTAACAAGGTGGTATTAGGCGATCTTTTGTAAAGCACAGACCCATTTAATAAGAAATGACTTGCTAACCTTCTGAGTCTTCTTTGATCATTTTTGCTAGCCATTTTAGGGTATTTGCTTTCTTGGAGAAAAGTTTTGATATCATGATACCAGGGCTTATCATCTTATGCTTTTTCGATTACCAAACAGTAGGCGGGCCGACTTTCGATTTCTATTTTCAATGGTTAGACTTCGACTACCCCTGTTATCTAAATTATAGATGCTAGTGTGACGAGTGCATCTGCAAACTGATTCTGAGTTCTCGGGATGTATGTGAAGGTGATTGCCTCAAATTCATCGATTAGCTCTGTCAAATGCTGATGGTATGGTACCAATTTGGAGTCTTTAGTCTTTTATTCCCCTCTCGTTTGTAATATGATGAGTGAAGAATCTCCATACACTTCTAATTCACGGATTTCCATGTAGTAAGCCATTTTGATGCCGAGGATGCATGCCTCATATTCCGCGATATTATTAGTATATGGAAATTTGAGCCTTGTTACCGAAGGGAATTGTGTTCCTTCTGGTGATATCAACACTGCCCTGATCCTATAACCAAATACATTGGCAGCTCTGTCAAAGAACATCTTCCACTTAGGGTTTTGGTTTATCCCACAATCTTCTACTGGTGCACTTTCCACTGTTAATATATTTTCATCAGGGAATTGGGCTTATGATTCTTGGGAATCTCCCTCAATTGGGTGTTTTACCAACTAAGTGGCTAAAGACTGCCCTTTTATCGAGTTTTAATTTATGTATGTGATTTCGAATTCTGATAAGAGCTTTTGCCATTTTGAGATTTTCCCTAACAAAATGGGCTTCTCTACCAAGTACTTCAAAGGATCGTGTCTTATCAGCAACTCAATGTGATAGTAAAGGGTGTATTGCCTCAATCGGTGCATGACCTAAATCAGAGCACAGCAAGTCCTCTCTACTTCTGAATACCTCTGTTCCCCGTCTGTGAATTTCTTGCTTAGATAATATATGGTACGTTATCTTCCCTCTTCATCTTTCTGTCCTAGTACGCACTCCATGGATTCAGGGAGTATCGTGAGGTATAAGAATAACGGTTTCCCTTGTGTTGGAACCATCAAGATTGGAGGATTTATGAGATAGTCTTTGATTGTCCTGAATGCTTCTTCACATTCATCGTCCCATTCTACTGCAGCATTCTTTTTTAGTAGAAGGAATAGTGGACGACATTTATCTGTGAGCTGTGAGATGAAACGAGCTATGTAATTTAACCTTCTCAGTAAACCTCTTACCTCTTTGACAGTACGTGGAGAGGGTAGCTCTAGTATGGCCTTTACTTTATCAGGGTCGATTTTAATGCCTTCCCGACTTATGACAAACCCTAACAACTTGCCTATTGTGACCCCAAAGGTGCACTTTTCTGGATTTAACTTAAGCTGAAACTTTCTCAATCGCTTGAACAACTTTCTCAAAACCACCGCATGGCTTTCTTCTTCCTTAGACTTGACTATCATATCGTCGACGTATACTTCGACTTGTCGATGCATCATGTCATGAAGTATTGCTACCATGGCTCTCTGATATGTTGCCTTGGCATTTTTCAAACCAAAGGGCATGACTTTATAACAGAAAGTTCCCCATGTTGTGATGAATGTCGTTTTAGTTTTATCTTCTTCAACCATTTTTATTTCATTATATCCTGAGAAACCGTCCATCAATGAGAAGAGATGGTTTCCTACAGTGTTGTCTACCAGGACATCGATGTGAGGTAGAGTGAAGTTGTCTTTTAACGTGGCTTGGTTTAAGTCTCGGAAGTCTACGCATACACGTACTTTTCCATTCTTTTTTAGAACGGGGACTATATGCGTTACCCATTCCGGATAGTCATACACCTTGATAAACCCCACTTCTAGTAGTTTCTTGACTTCCTCTTTAATCTTTAGTAAGATGTCAGGCTTAAATCTCCTCAATTTCTGTTTTTTAGGTTTGACATCTTCCCTTGTAGGAAGCTTGTGAACTATTATGGATTGATCTAATCTCGGCATGTCGCTATATGACCAGGCAAATACATCTACATATTCAGTTAATAGCTCGACTATCTCATGTTTTTGCTCGGCACTTAAATTCGTCCCGATCTTGAGGTTTTTAGGTTGCTCAGTGCTTCATAGATTTACTGTCTCCACCGGCTCGTTTATTGAAATCCCACCTTGTTCATGTTTTTTGCCAATTTTCTTCTATTATTTCCTGGTCAAGGACATTGCCTCCAACGGTTGACCCAGTAGTGTTGGAAACGTTATCAGTGTTTTCATTTCTTACTTGCGCGAAATGTCCTTGACATTCGACGATAGGGAATCTGTGGGGTGGAGTGAAACGAGAGTACGTATATAAGCAAAAAACAAACGAATGAATTGCAATTTATTGAATCTGAAAAGAAACCACAATAAAAATTTGCTTTAATAATTGTTCCCTATCCTTGAGCTGACCTAATGCTATTAATAGGATAACAAAACCAATTGTTAAGAGCTGGATGTTGCTTGGACGTGTGAAGGGTTGGGCTCTCATTGCTAACGTCAGCTTTGCTTATCCTTGGCTCTTGAATGGTAGTTGCTTGTTTGAATTATTGTTGAAGGGGTGGAAAATGCATCTGAGTATCGCCTGGCCTCCCTTTCTTTCTAAAACCCCTGGCTTGTGCCTCTTCTTGGGCTGTAGGAACGTACCCTAGTCTAAACGTCCCTTGTTGTCCCTCTTTAAATTGATGGCCCTCCTTGCTAGTTACCATATTCACCTCGTTGAATATTTGGAGACCAAAGTCTTCAGAACCATCTTCCCTGATGTAGGGTATGGCGGTCTCTTTATAGATGGCATAATCTTGCTCTCCCAACACGGTAATGAGCTGTCCGTTCACTATGAACTTGACTTTCTGATGGAGGCTTGAGGGTACGACTCCAACGGTATGTATCCACGGCCTTCCCAAAAGCAGATTAAAAGACCTTGGAATGTCGAGGACTTAGAAGGAGATGCAGAATATCTGTGGTCCAATCTCCACTAGCTAGCTTATTTCCCCTACTATGTCTCTCTTCGACTCGTCGAAAACCCTAACCACCACTGAGCTTAGTTTGATGTTGCTTGGATCTACTCCTAAAAGGTCGAGGGTAGCCAATGGGCACACGTTGAGAGAAGATCCATTGTCAATGAATACTCGGGAGACGATTGTGTCATTGCATTTTACCACAATGAACAGCGGTTTTGTATGTTGGTCTCCGTCTTCTCCCAACTCTTTGGGAGAGAAAGATATCTGGTCCATGGTGAAGATCGAATATGCCACATGGCTCAATTTTTTCGTTGCAATGACCTCTGGTACCTTGATCTGTTTGAGTGCTTTGAAGAGTGCTTCCCTGTGAGGCTCAGAGGTTCTGAGGAGGCCTATAAGTGATATCTGGGCTGGAACCTTGTTCAATTGTTCCATGATCTTATATTCGCTTGCCTTGACCATCTTTATAAATGCAAAGAGCCCTCTTCTTCCTCTTTTCTTACCTTAGTGTTGGGTTCTTCAGTTGAGGTCTTGTGTTTTGGGTCATAAATTCTCCCAGAACGGGTGATTCCACCTACGATAGGGGGTCTTTCTTGATCAAGAGCCCGATAGTCAAATGGTGCCGCCTTATACCTCTCCGCGGGCATTGGGAAATTGAATACATACCTCTTCTTCGAAATTTGCACCTTAGTAGACTGTCCTTTGTAGCACTTTATGACTATCGGCTTTTGGTCCGACTTAATCATGTTCACGGACTTCTCCTCCCCCCTTTTTGGTGGGTTGTCTTCTTTCTTAAACTCGGGCCCCCATTCGCTAGGTGGCCCATACTCGGTTGGAGTGAAAGAGTAATTTACCTGATACTCAAATTTCCCATGTGATTCGCCTAAGGTATCGACTGTTGGGTCTCCAGCTAACCATCTTTTCTTGATTTGTGATTTAGGGGTTTCATCTGGGGCTTGGCGTGGGTGACTTTCTCGCTGCACTGTTGTTTTTTGCTATTTTGGGGACTCTTTGGAGTCCGATTCTACGAATGTGATCATATTGACAGTGGGCTTATGGTTGGGCAGCGGATTAGTGTTAACATTGGGTGCTGGTGTGTTAACAAAGTCCAGCTGCACAATTCCAGTGTCAATCAGATCTTGAATTTTGTTTCGAAGCCTCCAGCATCTATCTGTAGAATGCCCCTCTTAGCCCATATGATGATCACACTTGAGGCTTGAGTCGAAATTTCTAAGCTTGTACCGGTCACTCGGGATCTCGAAGCTGATCAAATTATCCGCTCGCAACCAAGCGAAGACCTGGCTGAGTGGGATCGGGATTGGAGTGAATTGTCTTAAGACTCTGGTGGCCTAGGTGTGATTCGTCGGGGACTGCTGGATTGGGGCACTTGTGGTTTGGAATGTCACGCGGGTCCTAACCTTGTCTACTTTGCTGGAATTAACTGTGCTGACGATAGACTCCTTGGCTTTGTTACCTCCTAAAAGCCTTTGTGATGATGTAACTCTAGGAGGATTTATTGTTTGGAGTCTCCCTGATGTGATGACATTCTCGATTCGGCACCCCACTACCACTACTTCTGCGAAGCTAGATGACGTCTGGCCCACTAGATGTGAGAAGTAGGTCTTATCCAGAGTGTTGACAAAGATGAATGTCAACTCTTTTTCAGAAATTGGGGTTGCTACCCTAGCAGCCTGAGCTCTCCAACGCTGAGCATACTCCTTGAAAGACTCAGTGTGTCTGTTTCAAAGACTTCTCAGGTCAATTACTGAAGGGGCAACTTCAATATTGAATTCGTACTGGTCATAGAATGCCCGAGCAAGTCTCTCCCAGGTATTGACCCGGTTGAAGTCTAGGTGTGCATACTAGACAAGGGCAGGGCCTGTAAGGCTATCTTGGAAGGTCTGGATCATAAGTTGGTCATATTAGGCATACTTGCTCATCTTCCATACATACAGCCTTGTATGCATCTTGGGGCATCCAGTACCATCATATTTTTCAAATTCCGGGGTCTTGAACTTCTCAAGGTATACCTCCTCCCCATATACCGGTAAGCTAGTGATCCCTACCTGTTCAAAATCGTCAGGCCCCTCTATTGTCTTCATCTTATCAGCTAGCTATTGAAAAAGTCTCCTTTCCATCTCATTTTGCCTGTCCTCCATTTCCTTCTTTATGTCGTCAGAGGTTGGACCCAGGTTGACCTTTGGTTTATACTCGAAAGCCGGGTTAAGGTGGGAATTGATCTCTTCATATTCTAGAGGTTGACCTTCTACTGCTTTCCCCTTTCTGGCCCCTGAGTGTTCTTCTTGAGTCGGTTAGGTGGTGCAAAGGAAGCCAATACTCTCAGTTAGGAGTTGGACTTATGCAGCCAATTGCTGGACTGTTTGTCCCAAGGATACAATCCTAGGATCTGAGGTGGTATCAGCACTGGTGTTGTTGCAGTTGTCGCTGTTGTTGCCACTATTTTCCATCTTGGTCTTTGAGCGAGTGCAGATTGGGCTCCTTGGAGGGTTCGGTTGTTTATGAGCTATCTTTGATACCTGGCGTGCATTTTTTCTTAGTATGATGCAGGTATGTAAATATGATGCATGTATCACATAGATGCTAAAATAAAGGGGGCCAACAATCAATTAATGATTTAATAATGAAACTTTATTTTTATTAATATTGGAAACTTGGAGTTCGATACTTGAAAAAAATGAAAAAGTACAATATTAATCTATCTCCTAGTTCTCTTCGTCTTCTGCTGCGCAGGCGCCGATTTTCCGCTGATGATAGCTTCCAACTCTTTGACTCTAGCTTAGGTCTTCTCCAACTGGGTTTCCAAAGCCTTGTTCCTTTGATCAAACTCTTTGAATCGGCCCTTCCAGATATCCTTTCTGTAGTCTACAGCTTCGAAGTATACTTTCATCCGAGCCTTGACTTGTTCCAAATAGGTTCTTAGCTCTGGATCTACCTTGTCTAGCTCAGGTTGGGTGATATCCGGGACTCAGTATGCCCTTTCCCCTGTTTGATATAGCTGGTGGATTACGAAATCTTTGGTGGCTCAGTGCTTGCCTACTTCGCCATCCAGTTCTCCGAGGTCTACATTAGGGCTCTTGATTCGGGCTTCCCATAGGGCTTTGACCTCTACCAGCTTGGCAAACTTCTCAGCTACCAGCAAATTTAGGTCTTGATACTGAAACGTGATTGCTTATAGCGAAGGCCGATAAACTATGTCTTGAATGGTACCGAACTGACGAACTACCGAGTTTGGATGATAACTTGTACATTTGCTGATACCGATTAAAGGTACAACTTGAAGGTTTCTGCAGGTTAGGATGACTTTGTTGCAACAACTCCATCTAGCCGTCTACAGGATGTCATCGGCACTGAAACCCTTAAGCACTTCCACCCAACTATGGCTAGTAAGGTCGTCAGGCAGCTTTATCTTTTCTATGCATGAGTCCACAAGGTCCACTTGTTGGGCTAAAGTTTTTTGGACTAGGTTCAGCCCAAAACATTTGAGGTGGCTCACAAACCAGATCAGGATGAGGTTGATGTTTGAGCGGAGGATACCGTGGCCCTTCTTTTTGACAAAGTTCAAGTTCCGGATTTGTTCAGCTAGTAGAGCCGGGATGCAAGATTTCCCTTCCATGAATTGGGCCACTAGCTCTGCAACTCTGTAATGGACATAAAAGGTTCCGGTGGGGAAAAGTATGGTGGCGAAGGCTGTCAGGACGAAAGCACTCACCTTCCTCTGTTTGTAGCTCTTGGGGTCCCCACATAATATGTCTTTTCTATCCCCACCATCCTCCCGGGCTATGAACCAAGCTTTTAACTCGTCCATCCGTACGCAATATCCGTTACAGTTTGCTAAGGCCTTGTTGATTGTTGTCTTGTGAATACCCAGAAGTCTACTAAAGATACCGGTTGGCCCAGCCTCAAGATCCGACACATATACTTCGTTGGCTAGTGATGGAGCTTGCAGAAGTCGGGTGTACTCTTCCAAAGTGGGAGTGATCTCATGTGGCCCAATGAAGAAAGTTGCGGGCTCTACTTCCTATAGATGGAGGATAGCCCGTATCAAAGGTAAGTTCATTTCCATCTTCATTAGTGAAAGGATGGGCCCTATCTTCTGTTGAATGAAGACCTACTCTTTAGGGTTATACAGAGTAAACCAATGGTCCAGTACCAACTTTGGGTTGAGAGGTTTACAAACTCGGATCTCTTTGCGGAGGAGGTGGTCGATTGTAGAACTAGCCATCTATTACAATAGAAATCTCTAATTACAAAAACTGTTTACATTGTACAAATGATGTTATTACAGGGAAATGTATCTAAACTCCAAGAACAGAACAAAAGTATTACATCATTAATCAATTGCCAGCCCATGACTTCATGTATGCGAATAGGTGGGTTCTAACAGGTCCCCAAGCTCTATAGCCTCCCGCATTCTCGAAGAAATGGATCTTAAGCCATATCGAAGCATTGGGTGGGGTAGCTTGATCAGTCCTAAACGGTGATCATATCACTTCGCTCGAAACCTACACAATGGCCCCCCGTCTTAGGGTCTTAAGACAACTTGGGTTTGACCATATCTATTCACACAATTACATGCATGTAGACTCAATAGTAAAAGTAAATAACTGAACCCTAAATCTAATTAAATCCCTGAAAGATTAGCAACAGTATAACAATCAAAAGACATTTATGGAAAAAGTGATTTGAGGAGATTCAGGTGGCTAGCCTACTAGGGGAAATTTCTTCCCCAGTGGAGTCGCCATCCTGTCGAGTCTAATTTTTTTATTTTTTATATTTTTCATTCCTAATCCGATTTATACTAGACCCTATGCTCATCTAATATAAGTCCTCGACTTGAATTAGGAATTTCGTCTTATTTTGGAGTAGCCACCCAATTGAAGTTGGGAAGTATTATTGAATTAGGACTAATTGAGCAGATTAATCCTAATTTCGACAACTAGTCAACGGAATTCCCTCTTTTCATTTTTGTGAAAGAGGAAAGGGAAAACCAGAATTGCTAGACTCGGAGGTTAACCCATTAAAACCTTAAAGTTACCACCCTATTATCCTAAAATCTAAACCTTATCCTAATGTCTTTTATTGTTATTTATTTTTTTTGTTTTTTTATTTTTTTTTATTTTTGAATAACATTATCTAATATAGAAAAAAGATTATTTTTATTCTTTTTAGAGTTGCCTCAAATGGGTGCCTACGTACCTGCTATTCAGGATCAAACAAGCCGTAGTTCGCTTTTCATGAAAAACTTTAGTGGGTTTGTTAATTTTAATCATGAAAATACTCCTGTTTTACGTTTTTATCATTTTAGTTTTTTTTAGGAAAAATTAAGCCTAAGCTTGATTATTTTATTTTTCTTTGAATAATAAATTCTATCATTTTTCCTAACATATTTTTTGATTTTTTTAATGATTTTATGATTTTTTTATTTTTTTGTGATTTTTATAATTTTCTATTATTTATCCTAAATTAAACCTAAAAAAAAAACTAATCTAAATTCTAATGTTTTCCTAATATTACTTTTTAAATTATAAATAACAAATAAATAAATAAATAAAATTCAATAAATAAATAATAAAAAAAAAATCGAAAAATCCGACTTACCTAGGTCCGAGTCGGTGCACGAGTCGGGTTAGATTGGTCGAATCATGGTGGTTGGGAGTGCTCATTGACGACGTTCCAGCGGCTTTTTTTATCGAATGAGGGCGGCTTCCGAGCTTTTCGGGGATGGGGAACTCAACCGTGGTGGTGGTTTCCTCAAAGAACGCCTCCTGGTGGTGGTTCTGGCTTGATCGGATGTCTTCGGTTCTTGAATTTTCGGCGAAGCTTCCAAACTCTCCTATTTCCTCTCTTATCTCTCTTTTTCTTCGTGTTCTGGCTTCTTCCCCTTGATTCCTATTTATAGATGCAAGAAATCGAGCTGGATAAGCTCGGATTTCCTCCGATTGAGGCAAATCGGATTTCAGTTGAAAAACCCATCTCCAATTTGTGTAAATCCTTCGATTTGTTGCGATATGATTCCAATTGGATGATGTTTATCCTATTTCAGTTAAAGATCTATTGGATTTGTGTAAAAAAATTGACTCAAAAAGGCCGAAATTCGATTTTTCCTCGCCGACGATGATTTCGGACGAAGGAAGAAGAAGATCACGCGCTCGGTGCGTGCGTTCGCGTCATCCAATCATGAGCTGACAAGTGTCCTAGGCGAGGCAAAAAATTGCAAATCGCGGAATCTGCTTCCCCCGCGACTTAACCCCTTCCCCTATGCGGACGGTCATGGCTCAGACCAGTTGGGCTAGCCCACTTACTCGTTTTTTTTATTTTCGCAATTTGCATATATGCAATGTGATTTTTATCATTTTTGTATTATTTTGAAATTCCAAAAATTTGTAAAAATTATTTAACCCCATTTATTATTATTTCTACAATTATTTTCCAAAATTGATGTATTTTTCCTATTTATTTTATTTTTTGAATATTTTCCTATTTTTGCTAAATTAGAAGAAAAATTGTAAAAAATGAAAAAATTGAAAATTAAATATTATTAACTATTAGGGTAAAAAATGGGGTGTTTACAGAGCAAAACATGAGTGGGAGTGAGGAACATACATAATTATTTTGTTTTTACTTGTGATCTTACTTTGTTGAAAACTTTAGAATTATGTCGAGACAAAACACTAATGGAGGAGAGAGTAGAGTGATGTTTGAGGAGTTGATGCGGGAGATGAAGAGAATCTTAACGGGTGAACTTGAACAGATCCATGAAAGGATGGATAGGATGGAGAGGAGTAGGGAACCGCCTAGCAATACTATTGTCGGGGGAGGAGTAGGTAGACTGAATAGGGGAGGAGTTTGGATAGAAGAAGGTGAGGATTCTGATTTTGGAGATTACCAACATGTGAGGGATAGGGGGAGTATCCAGAGGCATGATAGTAATCTGGGAAGTATTAAGTTGAAAATCCTAATATTTTAGGAAAAGAATGATCCAGAGTTGTATTTAGAGTGGGAGAGGAAGATGGATCATATGTTTGAATGCCATAACTACACTGAGGAGAAAAAGATAAAATCGGTTGCAGTAGAGTTTTCAGATTACGCTAATGTATGGTAGGATCAGTTAGTGCATAATAGACATAGGTATGGAGAGAGACTTGTTAGCACTTGGGATGAGATGAAAACCATAATGCAGAAACGATTTATTCCTAGTCACTACCATAGGGACTTATTTAGGAAAGTCCAAGGCTTGACACAGGGAACCAAAAGTGTAGAGGATTATTACAAGGAGTTAGGGATAGCCTTGATTAGGGCTAGAATTAAGGAGAAGAATGAAGCCACTATGGTTAAATTCATCAATGGGTTGAATAGGGAAATAACTGATGTAGTGGATCTACACCATTATTTAGATATGGAAGAATTGCTACACAGAGCTATTAAAGTGGAGTGGCAATTAAAGTATAGGAGTGAAGAGAGGACTGGTTCAACTTCCAAATCTCCATGGAAGTTTACATGGAAGAGAAACTCCATCGATTCAAAGCCTAAGGAGGACGTAAAGGCTAAGAATCCAATTGCTACACCTAAGGGAAAGATTGACACTAAACCCCCTTTTAGGACGAGAGATATTAAATGTTTTAGGTGTCAAGGATTTGGGCACATTGCATCCTAATGTCCAAATTAGAGAGCTATAATTATTAGTGATAGTGGGGATGTAGAGAGTGTGAGCTTTGAGGAGGAGGAGGAGTCACCATTGTAGGAGTATGAGGATGTTGACTTGAAGGGACTCGTGAGTGGCGAGTTGTATGTCACGAGGAGAGTATTTAGTATACAATCCTAGGAGGATGGTGAGGGGATCTAGCGTGAACATATTTTTCATACACTGTGTCATGTGTAGGGTAAAGTTTGTAACTTGATAATCGATAGTGGCAACTGCACTAATATTGCTAGCACTTTGCTAGTAGAAAAGATGCAGTGGAAAGCTGTGAAACATCCAAGACCAAATCAATTATAATGGTTGAGTGATTGTGGGGAGGTTAAGGTAACCAAGTAGGTTCTTATAGCCTTTTCCATAGGGAGCTACAATGATGAGGTTATGTGTGATGTGGTACTTATGCAAGCGAGCCACATACTATTAGAGCAACTTTGACAATTCGACATAAAGATTATGGATGACGGGTATAAGAATCAGTATTCCTTTGTATTAAACAAAAGGAAAGTGGTTCTCATGCTACAGAAACCATGGGAAGCTAGTGAAGATCGGATGAGAATTGTAAAGGAGTTTAGAGAAAAACACTCGAGTGAATGAGAGAAAAGTAAAGAGAAAAAGAAAATGAGTGACAAACAAAAACTGATGAGTAAAGAGGGAAAATACACTCAAACATAGAGAGCAGAGAGTTTGGCGAGAAATAGTGAGGTTAAGAGTGCAGTACTGGCCAAACAGTTACTTGTACTTATGTACAAGGATCTGTATTTTTTTTATACTGACATTAACTCTGTTGTGCCTAGTGTTGTTGTATCTTTATTGCAGGAATTCGAGGACTTGTTCCCTGAAGAAGTGCTGCAAGGATTACCCCCTCTACGAGGGATAGAGCACCAAATTGACTTCATGTCGGGTGCTTTCATTCCAAATCGGCCAGCATATAGAATCAATCCTAAGGAGGCCAAAGAAATTCAAAAACAAGTGGATGGGCTGAAAGAGAAAGGGTTCATACGAGAAAGTTTGAGCCTATGCTCGGTTCTAGTAATATTAGCTCCCAATAAGGATAGGACGTGGCGTATGTGCGTAGATCGCAGGACGATCAACAAAATTACAGTTAAGTACAAACATCCCATTCCTAGATTAGATGACATGCTCGATGAGTTGCATGGTGAATGTTTATTTTCGAAAATTAACTTTAAAAATGAATATTACCAAATTCGTATGAAAGAGGGTGATGAGTGGAAAACTGCTTTCAAAACCAAACATGGTTTATATGAATGGATGGTAATGCCTTTTAGGTTGACAAATGCACCTAGTACCTTCATGAGATTAATGAATCATGTATTATGTCAATTCTTAGGAAAGTTTGTTGTAGTCTATTTTGATGATATCTTGATATATAGCAGAACATTAGATGATCATATACAACATCTGTAAAGTGTTTTTACTATTTTAAGGGAAAACCAATTGTATGCCAACTTGAAGAAGTGTACGTTTTGTATGGAATTTATGGTTTTTCTTGGTTTTGTTGTAGGAGTAGATGGAATAGCTGTAGATGAGGAGAAGGTGAAGGCAATCCAAGATTGGCTAACACCACAGAACACTAATGATGTCAGGAGCTTCCATAATCTAGCCAGTTTCTATAGGCGATTTATGAGAGGCTTTAGCTCCATTGCTGCTCCACTAAATGATCTTGTAAAGAAGAATGCTAAATTCAAGTGGACCGAAATACATGAGCAGGCATTCCAAACTTTGAAAGGTAAGTTAACTAACGCTCATTTGTTAGTACTACCAAATTTTGATAAAGTTTTTGAGATCGAATGTGATGCTTCCAAAAAGGGTATTGGTGGTGTGTTAATGCAGGATTCCAAACCAATAGCCTACTTTAGTGAGAAACTCCATGGTGCTGCTCTGAAGTATCCAGTATATGACAAGGAGTTGTATGCTTTGGTGAGAACGTTGAAGACATGGCAGCATTATCTACAGCTCAAGGAGTTCATCATCCATTCTGATCATGAGAGTTTGAAGTACCTGAAGACGCAGGGAAAGCAGAACAAGAAGCACGCCAACTGGTTGGAGTTTATTAAACCTTTCCATTCGTCATCAAATACAAACAAGGCAAGGAAAATGTAGTGGCTAACACCCTTTCTAGGAGGTATTCTCTGTTAACCTTTTTACATACTAAATTGCTTGGGTTGGAAAGTATGAAAGAATTATATGAACAAGATGCTGATTTTAATCAGATTTGGGCTGCTTGTTCTGAAAGTGGGTATGTAGACTACTATAGGCATGAGGGATATTTATTTAAGAAGGATAGATTGTGTATGCCTAAGAGTTCCATATGAGAATTATTAGTGAAGGAGACGCATGGGGGCGGTCTCATGGGACATTTTGGAGTAAAAAAAAAAACTTAGGATATTTTGCATGAACATTTTTATTGGCTTGGGATTAGACATGATGTCCAAATTGTGTGTGACAAATGTAATGCATGTAGGAAGGCTAAATCCAAAGTCATACCCCATAGGGAGTATCTCCCATTACCTGTGCCTAGTCAGCTTTGGACTAACATTTCTATAGATTTCATATTAGGTTTACCTAGGTCCCAGAATGGCAAAGATAGCATATTTGTTGTTGTCAATAGGTTTAGTAAAATGACTCACTTTATTGCCTGTTCTAAAACTAATGATACACAACATATAGTTGATTTATTCTTTAAGGAGATCATTCGATTACATGATTTACCTAACTCTATTGTGAGTGATAGAGATGTGAAAATTTTGAGCCACTTTTGGCGCACTTTATGGAATAGGCTAGGCACTAAACTAATGTTTTCTACTGTGGCACATCCCCAAACAAATGGAAAAACGGAAGTAGTTAATAGGACACTTTCCACATTACTGCGTGTTGTGCTTAATAAAAATTTGAAGCAATGGGAAACATGTTTTTCTCATATAGAGTTTGCATATAATAGGACTACATTCTACTACATTTTACTCTCCATTTGAGGTTGTGTACGGTTTTAATCCCCTAACTCCATTGGATATATTACCTTTACCTACTAATGATTTTATTGATCTTGATGGCACAAAGAAGGTAGAATTTGTTAGGGATTTACATACTTAGGTACAGGCTAACATTGAAAAAAAGAATGAACAGTATGCCTAACAAGCCAACCAAGAAAGCGTCAAAGCTATATTTTAGCTAGGTGATTGGGTTTGGGTACATTTAAGGAAGAAACGTTTTGCTAAGTAACGCAAATCCAAGTTGCATCCAAGGGGTGATGGACCTTTCTAAGTGGTGGAGCGCATAAATGACAACGCCTACAAGATAGACCTGCCAAGCCACTATGGTAATGTCATTGTTACCTTTAATGTTTCTGATCTTCCTCCTTATGATGCAGGTGTTCGAGGATGAATCTTTTTTAGGAAGGAGGGAATGATGAGGATCAGCTAGCATCAAAAAGTAAGGTGCCAAAATCCTATGATCTATTACATGGTATTGGAGGCCCGATGACCCGAGCTAGAGTTAAGAGGATGAACGAAGCTCTACAAGGATTAGTCATGGACATGCAAGCTAGAGAATCAAGCTACACTGAAGGAGAACCAACATATGTTAACTTGATTCATGTGACCATGGAAGGATGAAATAATTTAGAGACATTAGGATAATTTTATTGAACCGATACACTAGAGACATATTCGGTTTGTTTTGTTTTGTTTGTTTATTTATTTTGTAATTTATTTAGTTGCCTATTCAGTTACATGATGATAAGGAAACAAATAGATTAGGTAACTTAGGTTTTCCATATTCTTGTATGACTATATAAGTTGTGCAAGGGCCAACCATGATCACATCTTATCATTGAAATAGAACATACATTTTCGTGAATTACGAAATCCCCTTTTTTGGTTCTTTTGCAAAAGAACTCTTCCATAGGAATTCTTAACTAAATTACTTGGAAAACCCTTTGATAACTTAGGTTTCATTCAATAGGTGTGATTGGGATCCAGTTACGCATCACTTATTCATGACAATCCTCGAAGTAATTGAATCCAATAGCATCGTTGGGGTTCTAGGTTTAATATACCTGGGGTTTCACACATCATAAACTTTATGGAGAATATGAGAAGAGCAAAACAGATCACATACCTAGAATTAGAAGCCATCAGGTTGGATCATCTTCTCAAGGATAAGACACATCTAGAGGTAGCAACAGTAAAGGAGCAGCAACACATAGAGTTGAGAATGGCTTGGAGTTTAATTTTGCTACTTTGGTGGTAAGTTTAATAACTTTGTTTATTTTTTTAATGATATTTTTTGTCGTATTATATATCAGTATTTAAATAATTTTTTCCTTAATAATGTAGGAATTCTGATACCATCAACTAGAAGTACAAAGTTATGGTAAATCTTCTTTGGATATTTATTTAGATGAGTCAGTAATTGATATGGACTTCTACTTAGAATTGGATGTGTTACAACATTGGAAGAGTTAAAGCCAAAGATATCTTGATTTATCTTTCATGACCTCCGATATGCTTAGCATTCCAATTGCTACTATAACGTCAGAGTTAGCTTTCAATATTGGCGCCTGTGTACTTAATAAATATTGCAATTCTATCCTCCTAGCCATAATTGGTTACAAGGATTTGCATGTGAAGGTAATTTATTTTTGTTTTATTGGTAATATTTTCTTTTAACGTATTGTTTCAAGCATTTATTATCTAATTTAATTATATGTGTAATATCATAAATTGTAGATCAAGAAGAAGACAATAGGAATGGGGGGAGGAGTGGGACTACTTCATCAAAGGGAGACTCCAATTTGGTTGTTGTTGATGATGATAGTGATGACTGATGATTGATTTGTATATATGATTTTATCTCCTTTATTATTAACTTTGTTTTCCCATATAATTAGTAAAAAGTACTTTATGATAATTGCTACATTTGCTTAATTATCATTTTAGGTTGTTTTCTTTTCTATCATATGATAATGAGATTTAATAGTAAGTACGTATAAATTGAAATAGTATGTTTAACTATTATAAGTTTAAGCCTGCACTGCATGTACATCTCCTATTTTTATTCAATAAGAATTTTGTAATATATTACATTTCCATTGGACTAGATCAATCATAAATTACTAGCTTTCATAAGTTTAACTTAAAGAATTTAGAATACTAAAATGAAGAGCATTCAAGATCCATTGTTCGAACTGAACCGGATCAAATCGATTACAATTTACAAACAACTTAGGCTTAGTTGACCAGTGACTAAGGTTTAGCGATCGATCCAAACATGATCGATTTGCAAATGAGTCAAGTTAACAATCAACATGAGTTACATGATACCACAAAACCCAGTAAGCTAATAGATCAAATGTGAGTATTAAACCTTATTAGTTATTACTTATTGCTTATTACCCATTAACACCAACACCACAGCTTGAAACCGGCATCTTTGCCATCATTCATTCCTTTACTTGATACATTGGTCATTGGTCAAAAGACAAAGATAATTCAAGTACCAAAAATCAAAATTTAACTCAATGTTGGGGAGCTTAATGTGAAATGAAATGCATTGCCAATGCTATTGGAGAATTGAGGATGAGGAATTTGGAAGAAAAATTAAGAGTTTAACATTATCGCAGTCTTGTAGAGTTAAACAAATTAAATGGTTGTGAAGATAAAATGGGAGACAACAAATAAAAAACGAGGCGATCATAAAAATGTCGTTCTAAATTAGTAAAAAAAAAAAATGTGGGCAAGGTAAGTCGAACTTTTCTACCTGCAACTCTTGCGAGCCACTGTAAGTCGACCTGTTTGACCTATATTCTCGACTCTAGATTTGACCCTATAGGTTTTTTTTTGAGGTTTGTCGAGCCAGGTATTCTTTTACTATCCGTCTTGGTTATATTGCTATGTGAAAGGAAGAATCCAAATTATATATACGGAAGATTTTTCTGACCTTTATACCAGTACCTTTCGGCCGTAAAAGTTCTTAACCCTACACGTAGATTTACAGGCATCTGCTTTTCAATTCCTAGTATTTCGTTTTCCTTAATGAATGCTGTGGACCCATCCGATGTTTCTGGTCCAAGGAATTTACTCGTGTTACGGAACCCAATCCTGTTCGATTACGTAAGAGGATACCTAGTATTAAAAAAAAATGATTATATTCTTGTGTGGAACTTCTTTCAATACGACAATAAGCATTAAAGAACGACTCTCTGAATATCTTATTCATCCGATCAAAATGAGCCAAGATCGTTTAATTTCCACTGAAAATGATGTTCCAACCAACCAAGAAATGATGATTAGGGGAGAGAGATGGAGAGAAAGAACGATTTGGCAGCATTTAAAGAGTGCGAAGCAACCATTTGCTTGCAGGACCGACAAATCCTTGGATAATATCTAATTAGGATTGTAATTCTAATATGATATGGTGGATGAAGTAACGAATTTTTATTAAATTTTATACATGATATTTTATATATATATATATATATATATATATGTAATATAGGTAATACCTCATTTATAACAATCCTTCTTCCGTACAATAAGAGGGTAAAATATCACTAAACAAATAAGATTTTAATGCATGGCAATTCGTTAAAAATAAATATGTTGACGTGATTGTCATAAAGATATTGAAACGTGTTGAATTCTAATTTATTTTCGTTGGCATTGCTAATTATTATTCCAAATGAAAAATCAAGAAGTGTTATATTCACACTAATGACCAATTGTATTGCTTGATGCAACATAGGTGTTAAGTTAGTCAAAGGGCACATACATCACAATCTGACAAGGAATAATATCAATAGATAATCTGTAATCATCACATACAAACTCGGTTGGCTGGGTTACGAGATTCCGTGAAAGTAACCTCAAGCGGAAAAAAAGGTTCCATTCCACGTAGGTAATCCTTTTCCCTTGAGATCTAAATCTACATATTATAACAGGGTAATCGGATTGGGTTCGCAAACGATTTAGCTAAAATAAGGAATATGATATTTAGAAATTAAGTAAAGAAATGTTATACATTTTATTACAAAGGAATAGCTACAACTATCAAGTAAAGTCGATAAATATATAAAATCAGAAATTTTTTATGATTCCACCTACGTCTTTGATAGGGCTTATCTAGTTAATTTACATAGAGATTTAACGGTGATCAACAACGAAGATTTACTATATATAGCTAATATTGTGATTGAAGATTAGAAAATACTATATATATATATATAACTCAGAATTTTCCAATTTTTACACTAAAAATTAGGAATTTTGTTAGAATTTTTCTTAAATAAAAATTAAATGATTAAAAAATGTAACCCAACAGTTTTAAAAAATAAAACCAACTAAACTATTAAAATTTTATAAAAAGTGAACTACTGAAAGTTAATCTTGGCTAGTGAATATGTAGGCATCTATGGTGCAAATTAAAATACTAAATACTTTTTATTTCCCCCCCTTTATGTATTTTATTACTCTGAATATTTTTATAGTAAAGGTATTTTGAGGAATAAACTCATTCAAAAGTCAAATAAGGTAATCGTTTATACTTTAATAAATTAGTCTCCAAATTGAAAACTTTGTTTTTTCAAAAACTTTTTTCCAAAAGATTTTCCTCCCAGATTAGTAGATATGTTATAATTGATATGCCTATTCAATCCTAATTTACCATCATTTTTCCTAGTTTTTCAAATAACTTAATCCTTAATCGAGGATCCATATTGAATAGACATAAGGTTTAATATAGATCAAGTTAAAAGAAAAAAAAATCAAGCTTAACAACCCCATGCACAATTGTTAACATGATGTCCTCCCTACCAAAGAGAAAGCATTCTTGGGCATCAGTCATGGCAAAACTGTCATTTCCAACACACATCTACTCATTCAATTCTATGCTCGTAGTTATGCCACTTATATTTGGATCAAACTGAACTTAATTGAACCAAACTATAAGTCAAGTTTATACTTTTATTTAGGTTTGAAAATGTTATGAACTAAACCAAACCATCTTATTTAAGGTTCGAAAAAATTGTAAACCGAATTGAACTATTTTAAATCAAGCCAAATCATAAGAAGTGAAAAAAAGAAAAGCAATGAAAGTAGAAAATGTATGACCAAAATAGAGGATTTCATGTTATTTATTCAACCATCCTCCTATTTAGTTTTGATTAACATATTATTATTTCATTTTATATTTTTACTTATTGATTGATTAAAAAAATCAAAATTACTTAAATAACCATCTTAAATATAGCAAGTGAGTATTGAAAATATTGAGTAATACTAGAAAAACGATAATAAATTATATATATATATTAGTTTAGGACAATTATTCATAACTTATCGACTTACATATAGGAAAAAAATTAATAACACATGTAACAATGGTTTGAATTATGTACTGAACTAGGCCAAATCTTTTTTTTTTTTTTAGATTAAAAAAATTACAAACCAAATCATATAATTGGGTTTAATTAAAAAAAACTGTAATATATGATTTGGAAAAGTATATTGTACCGAACTAAATTGTGTCCACCCTTAATTATGATATTGAGGTAATTTCAATGAGTTCCTCAATCTTTGCAATGTGAATTACATGGAAGCAAGGCAACCTAGTCATCTCAAATTGCATACAAGAGTAATTAATTGAAGTATCATAACTTTTAAACATAACCTGCTCTACTTTACTTTCGTTACCTTATCTTGGCCAATTCCATCCATTCTATCCATAGAGCCTCCTCATGGATTTCATCACGTACCTTTTAATATGATGCCCATGTGAAAATAGCTACAGCATGCAACTCTATTCTCTTTAATACTGTTTGAAGCAGGGTATCTGTGCTTACTTTCATAATTAGCAACGACCTCTTGATGGCGGAGGTTATCAACCGCCCTACTAAAACCTTTACAAAAATCTTACTTTCTTTAATTATCAAAATTTCATCAAATAAAATGAATCAATTCAATTTTCAATTTTTTTATAGGAATATGAAAGGAATATATATTTCTACACTTCCAAAATAAAATAAAATTTGAACTAACTTTAATAAAATAGAAAAAAGAAGATTTTTTTTAATTCATTTATATATCTATTTTTTATTCATTTATAAATCTAATGGATATTGAGACATTCATTCTATTAGTATAGTATTTATGTATTAGAATGGAATGTGTGCATCTCTTTCTTTCATATATCCAATATGGGAATCTGTGAGATAATGTAAAGACATATCATTAATGAATTTGAAATCATGGATGGATTCACAGCACTGGGTAATACACATTCCACCCCAAAAATGGCCTCAAAGGTATGTCTTCTCCCACGTATACCTACTTGTGTACATAGTTTCCACCTATGCATTTCCATGCAGATTGTGCTTACTAACCGCCACTTCCCATCTTTCCTCAAAATCCTCTATTGTCATTTAGACTTACACAAACATCCTAAATTCAACAAGAAACTCCTTGTTGTGGACATTCTTAACACCATTATGCTTAAGATGCTATGTGCAAAGTTCATCTGCGGTACAGGACCAAACTTGCGTTATGCCAGTGTGCATAGACCTCGCATCATCAGTTATAACAGAAATAGGTTCTTTTCCGCTCATCGCTTGTGTAAAGTTATCTAGCACCCAATAATAGGTATCCATGGACTCATCAACTATTAATGCGAAGGCAAATCTACAAGTTTTGGTGGCATCTAATCTCTGCTATCACGACAAATGGCTTGTTATAAACATTTGTTTTGTAGGTTGAGTCAAAAGCAACGACATCTCTGGAGCACTCAACGTCTAATTAGGATCTTGAGTCAGCATAGAATATCCTTGATAGTCGGCTTTCTTCCATTTCTGTACGATAGAATAATCCAAGATCTTCCTTACTTCCAGCAGTCATATATGCAACTATAGTTGTTGCATCACAAACCAAGGCCCCACCCCAACACCACCCCCTCCGATATGTGCCTTACATTGAGATTCTGTGAAATTGTATAGGCTCTCTTAGTAAATCCAACCTTGTCATACCCACAAGATAGATTAACTAAATGCTTCATGATTTGACTAGGTTTGATGCTAACTTCATGTAGAATATTGATACGAGCACCTTCTGATGATGAAATATGCCGATTGATTTTTAGAAAGGAATGGCTTGCGGCAACGAGCACATGCGAATGCTCTCCGACTATATCTTTCACTTTTCATTTCCCATCAGCATCTAGTAGAACTCTTAATGTAGCAGGACATCCAACCTTTGTGATAAAACGTTGGTGGTCTTGCAATCATTTCGCACAACATCACCATCATGTGTCACTGCTCTATTGCATACCCATGTTTACATCTTCATACTCCTATCCTTGATCTTTTGCCTATCCTAACGTTATGTGCCAAAGCCTATAGAAATTGCAGACATCTTGCAGAAATTCTCTGCTTCCTCTCATGATGAAAAGTCCATCGATCCTATATATTCTGCAGTTAAATACTTATACGTGTTGACATTAACGGCTTCGAAAACCTTTGTCTCCCCTTTAATCTGAATTCTGTATGGAAGCTTCAGTTTAACGACCTCCACCTTTGATAGCACTCTTTCCATAGAAAAGTTTGCTTCTACACATAATTGATATGATTACTATAATCTATCAGCTGAAACTGGAAATGGCTAACTCAATGTGTTTACATAGTGTCGAACATATGACCTCAACAACTGCAAAACCGCAACATAATTTACAGTTAAATGTAATAATATATTATTTTCGCATAACGCGCCGTCAATGAGTGAACATTGAATACAAAATATTTAGCAACGACATTCAATGGCGCTTGAAATATTTGTTGTGAAGTTGCATTCCATACTTGTAATAAACTACCATGTTTACTCAAATGAAAGATAATCCCACTAAAGCTAGTTCCACATTGCAACATGAACAAAATCTAATGTTATGGAAAAAAATCCTGTTAAGTTTCTAGCAGGAATTATTAATGAAAAAAAAATGAAGCTTAGATAACACAAGAGCAACGCTTTTGGTTTCTCATCTCTTGTACACATTATTTTGCATAGAAAGCTTTTGTTCAAGTAAATATTCAAAGGTAAGGTTCTCGTTGTATAATTATATGCTGTCATTATTTATCATAACATGGTGCTAATCTATTGATGTCGAATAGGTAATGAGATCATCCATTTAAGCCCTTGCCCATAAGATCATGTAAATAATCGAGTGCATGGGATGATACGCAAAGGCTTACTCCCATCTCGAAATTGAAATAGTAGAAGTACAGGGTGTCCCATCCGGATGGTACCATTTTTACTGTTCAGATGATGAAGGCCAATTCTATCTGTAGAACAACTGCATTGTCCGCTAAGTCCTACTGATACCATCCAAACGATACATGAGGCACAGGATCAAGTTGCATACCATCTGAACGGTTGGTTGCCCATCATCTTGCCACCACCAACAATGGAATCGATTAAATGCTTTTTTTTTTTTCTTTTTTTCCTTTCCCTTCACCTAATAAAACCTATTGTAACTGCTATTTTGCCCTTAGGACAACGTTAAGGGTCTGTGAAAGGTATTTTGAGCAGTTGTTCGTCATTTGATTTGTGTGATTAGACCCCTTTACCCTCTTTGAGTGAAGCTGGTGTGTGCGTTTTGGTCGAAATGTTTCAAAAAGGTTTATATTATAAAAAAAAAAAGAGTTAGTGAAGCGACAATCTATCGAGGAGTCATCAAGATACGAATGCTGCTTCATGCTTTACACTCGAGGGAAAAAAATATACTACATGAGCAAGGTGAGCTTCATAACAAGCAACAATTTGAATTGAATATTTCAGGCATTAATTGCCAAACTATGCAGGGAATTAGTAAACAAATTCACCTTCACCAGCTAATAATTATTTACCATTCGAATCTCATAGCTATCCAACGAACACCATTAAAAAAGCCCTCACCATAATTGCCCTTCCTAGCTAAATTTAGTATAGAGAAAATACCTTACAATGCATATTTTTGTCTACAACAATTGGGATTACAAGTATATAACAAAATAATAGGCGATCTTGGCTTTTCTTGAATAGGAAAAAAAGAAAGTTCAGCAGTTTCTTGGAGGATTCACATTTTAAAATTCCATGCTGTAAAAAATAAAATTCTCCATCCTACCAAAATGCATTTTTTCCCATCAATTTTGCCGATGAAATTTCAACCGTATTGAAAAATTGTGTATAAGTTTACAAACCATTCCTATACTTCTATAATTTTTTCTCTTCAACCATAATTAGAGACCAGATAATTTTAATTTTAATTTTAATTCAATATTTGACTGCCCACATTCTTATTATCATCCCAATATTCCTTGAAATTTAATTCACCAAAAGATTCCTCTTAAAACTAAAACTCAACCCCCCTAATTTTCCCACTCTAATTTCGTTATCATGTACTACATGAAACCAATGGACAATAATTTAAACAATAAATATAGACATAAATAAGAAAGATTTTGAAAGAAATTAAGTAAGTACTACAAACACCTCATTTTTGCCCTTTATTTTAGCATTAGGTATTTCAATAAATAATGAAGAAAATAATAAATAAGAAAATACAAAAAATGGAAAAAAATTAAAAAATACAAAAAATTGAAAATATATAAAAAAATGGAAGAATAGAAGAAAGAAAGAATAAAAAATAAAAAATAAAACTAAAAAAAAAAGAATAAAAAATGAGAAATTTTGAAAAAGCAAAAAAAAAAAAAAAGAAGGAAAATTAGGAAAAATAAAGATTTTAGGTCAGTTGAGTAGATCTTATTCTAAGGTCCATTTCATTTTTTCTATAATTTATTTGACAATTGTCAGGCTTTAAATGAAAATATTAAATTTCTTGAAAATTTAATATTTCTAACCATACTCTAGGTTAATTATATTTATATTATAAAGATAAAGTCAATTTAAATTAACCATAGATTCAAACAACGCTTCAATTAAAATTAGATTAGCCAATTTATTAAAAAAAATCATTTTTTTAAATTAATTAAACTACCAACAAATGGAGCTCATACAACCGTCAAACTAAAATCCATTTTTTTTTTCTTACATATGTATATTAGATTAATTCATCATAATTATTACATTTCCAATTTTCAGGGAACTGGTTGATTTAGGGTTAAGTTTGATGTGATTTTAATTAGTTTAGGCTAACTTAAAGACTTGAATAAAAATAAATTGCTTAAGTCATCAAGGCATACACCAACAACCCATATGGAAAATACACATGGGATATTCGAGCCTAAATCACAATGCATGCGAAGGTGTGCATATTTCATTTTGTGTGGAATGTGTGTGAAGCACACATGCAAGGGTGCACATATGTTACATGTAGTGCACACATTATTGTTAAAATCACGAATTATCGGTACGATTCTATATATTTATAATTTTATGAGGTTTTTCTTAATTAAAATGGTTTTATACTTTCGATAGAATTATAAATTTAGGTATACGATTTTATAACATTTTTATTCCACTGGTCTTTTACGATTTTATATGATTACATCGAATCTATAAGTTCTAATTATTGGTAGAATCATGAGTTTAATAACCATGAATGCACATGACTTTATCTTTAACCTCCCTCAGCGCTTGATTTCTAGCCCTTTCTCTTACATAGGCAACCTACTTTCAGTGTCCATTTTTAACACGATTTCACCAAATTATTGGTGCATTTGTGTAGTACACTTGGATTTCCTCAAGTCAAACTACAAACACATCTTGATATAAACTATATGAGGGTTAAATTTTAGATCAAAGCTATAGAAAATATGAGAGTTGTGTGTTCCTCTTCAAACTTAATTTCCATGATCCCCTCATTGTTAATGATTTTAGAAGCTTCTAATGGATGTTTTGAGTAAAAACAAATCATTAGGAATTTAATCAGTCCAACATTTTTAACAAAATTGTGATCTAATTCAATGAATTTTAAGTAAAATTCAAGCAATACCGATTAACTATGATTCTTAAATTCTATCCTCTTAGTTGACCTTCCATGCTTAATCAAGGGATGAACACTATAAAAGGGACCTTAAGCAAGCCATTTAAACATGAGGAATTACTCAAAAACACCAAATCAAGCTTAAATTGATAGTTTCTCTCTTTCCAACTCCGTCTAGAATTTCTTTTCCTATTCTCAATCTCAAAGCTCAAGGTTTGTGTTTTTGAAAATGAAATTATAAAAATGCAAAAGTTACACTTAAAATGTAAAAAATTAAGGCCAAAATACAAAACTAGTTGTAACCGAGAAATATAGCAAATTTAGCTAAATAGTTCAAATAGTTTATTCTATATAATCTTACTGGATCTTATTTTTTATTAAATAATTTTAATTGATTGGATGTTTAGGGGATCAAGAATTGCTTGTGATTGATTGATTGTCTCTTATTGTGTTAAGCTACTGTAATATACTAGAACAAGCTTGGGTGTTAACTAATACAATAGGGTTGAGTGTTTGTGAATCTTGCATTGGTTACTTATATAAACAAATTCTAAAAATATCTAGCTTAAAGAATAACTTAGACCACACATATCATAACTCACATTATGAAAGCCATCAGCCTTACACAGTGGTATAGAAAGGCCATATTAAGATGATTCTTCATATATAATCTTGTCCAAACCTTTGGGAACTACTATGTATTGACTTACTTTTTAAACACTTGAAAATAATGACTATAATGCACTAGTTTTGGAAATCACTTTTAAAAGAAAGTTTGACTAGCAAGCATAGTTATTAAAATCGCAATTATACTCCAATGATTCTACGAGTTTACGATTTTAGGAGACTTGTCCGAGCTGACTTGGGTATAAAACAGTTTTCATATAAACTCATGGTAGAATCACGAGTCTACACTTAAAATCAGTAAAATCTTACATTTTTAATCGAGTTTACCGATTCTACATATTTTAGTCATATGGGTTAAAAATTGAAAAATACAATTTAACTTTCACAAGATATGAATATTATTAAATTTTTAAAAGAATTGGAATTACAATATAAGGTAATGTTGGTAATAATACCAATAGTAATGTTGGTATTGATGATTAAGATGACAATAATAATGATGATGGTGAAGAGAGAGTTGACAATAATTTTGACTTTTAATGATGATAAAGGGATTGATGATTTTTTTTTAGCATTGTATTTTATTATTATAATTTATGTTATAATTCATTTCATATTAGTATTGTAATTTATATTGTGGTTTTATATATTATCTTAACACTTATACTAATTTATTTATACTATAAGTATATAATTTTTATTATAAATTTAACTAAAATTTATATTATATTTCTTTATTCCATCTTATATTTCATGTTTTTTTTTTATGATTATAGTAAACATATCTATAGCTTTGAAAACTACTTTACATAGGTTAAAAAACTTATGTTTTAACATTTCGATTCTACATTTCAATTTTATAGACCCTTTGATGATTTTAAGTAGAATCGCAAGTTTGATAACCTTGCTAGCAAGTGCACCAAGTCATGATTGTAGTATGGTAAAGAAAGTCAAGGTTATATCTATAGAGAAGGAGTTTAGCTATTTACTAGATTCATTACTATCTAATCTAATATAGGTTGATTGAATATCAAGATTGAAAACAACTTGTAAATTAGGTTGCCTCATAACCCAAACTTATAACTGCAGTATGAAAGTGAATTCAAGTGTTCTAGCAAACCCAATGGTAGCTCAATTTATCGAAAACACCCTAGTTAGCTCTAACAGAACCTAAATCTTAGATCAAGCATTTAGAAATTCCTAAACTCACCAAGCCCAATGGTAATGCAATTTAATGGGTTTCTAAGAGTAATTACCCTAAATTCCACATTTAAACACACAAGAATATGCTCAAATGACTATACTCATACTCAAGATTCCATCAAAATATCACAAACCCACTGTAACTAATTTAACTCATGATAATAATAACAAAAACACACATAATGAAGATAAAAGAACTCATAATCATCATTAAAATAATAGAAATGAAGGTTTAGAAGCGACCTAAGGAGATTATGCAAAAAGCCACTTCAACAATCCATAAACCCATGCTCAAAATGTGTGGAAATGTGCTCTTGAGGCTCTTACATACAAGAAAATAGTAAAGTTTTACCTAAAATCCCTTAATCTAAGCTAAACCCAGGTAGAGCATATGAAAGGATTTGGAAAAAGAATGAAGAAATGAAGTCTACTCATCTAAGCTATGTATGCAACTTTTTACATCTATAGCTTACCGACTGGTGATCCACGCAAAAAGAGATACAAAATAAGCGTGAATAAATACCGGCAAGTGTACCGGATCGGATCAAGTAATATAGTGAGAGAAGAGTGTCGAACCACAAAGATTGATTAAGTAATAAACATATATCAATTTCTACTATTATTTAGGCAATGATATTTGATGAAATCAAATGTGAATGAATTATACTAAATGCGCAAAAAGAGAATTGTGTTTGAAAAATGATGAATTGATGGTGGGAAATAGAATCCACCCTAATTCTACTAATCATATTACCTTCATGTTATAATAACTCATAGCTATATGGATTTTCACAAGAAATTGACAAAACCTTAATCCTTTATCAAGTTTTAAAGTAACATTACCCCAATTTAATTTAATAGCTCCCGCTAATTAAAATCAATGGAGGATTCTAATTCACAATTATAAATTTCCCAATTATATGATTGCCTAATATCTTTAAAATAATTTCTCCTAATCCCTTAGTGAAAAATTTAATAAAAATATTGCATGAAACACTTAGGTCAATTTCTAATAAAATTCAATAACGCTGCTTCCGCATGAATTACTAAATCTTACTTAGGAATTCCTGATAAAACCTAAATTTCTCTTTCGAGTCATTTACATTCCTATGCATTGATTTCACTTACAAAATACAATTCATAGTAGGACTTCTTATATGAAAATTCCGCATATCTATATGCCCTATAACATGAATACAATGATCATTTTAGTTTGAATTATGGCTTCATCATGTTTCCCACAAGGATGATTTAGAACATTATGGTATGAATTGCATAAAAACAATTGAAATAAATAGGTGCAATGGAATTCATATTGAATAACAAGAATAAACTAATAAATGGCATAAAAGAAAATAAAGTAAATGAAACAATTGCTATAATCTTCAAGAGTTTGTAGAACTTCAATCTTCTGAAATGATTCCTAGAATTCTTCAATTGAAAGCAAACTTCAGCAAAATAACATTCTTTCTTCAAACTAAAATTTGGAATAACATGAAATGTAAAAGAATTAAAGAGAATATAAAATCGTAAAGTTCCTAAGGGAATTCTAATGATTCAAAAGAAAAACAAAGGATGCTCTCAAGGTTCACACAAAGGGTCTATTTATAGATCTAAAGAGGAGGAGGATAAGGCTGATCTAATGAGGAATTAAGTCAGCAAATTAATTAAGATACGATTTTGGAGAGATTTTCACAATGGATATTCGAGGAACAATGTAGGTCGACCTAAAGCCGACGGCCTTCAATGCAATCCTCCACTCGCTTCTTCAATTTTGTGAAAAACTTCTCCAATTAACTTGTAATTTACTTTTAGGTCCTCAAAACCTGAATTTTCACAATAAACACCATTAAATATCATTTCTTTATATTTTCTTATAATATTGAAATAAATTTAATATAAATCCAAAAGAAAATATAAGTATAATGTGATCTTATCAACATCCCCACACTTGAACTTTTGCTTGTCCTCAAGCAAAATAATTGAATTAAACAAGAGAAATCCGTCATTGAACTTCTGGTGCCCATTGTTTTGACCATACTGAAACTTGTAACTAGTATATCTAGTTGAAATTTATTAGTTAATCTAAATAAAATAGATTTTTAATCCCAGTGTTTAACAATAAAAAGAAAAATACTTAGTCCATAAGGAAAAACATTCATTTAAACTTCATTGGTTATTAGCTAGTATAATCTCCCTCAATTTTACTTCTCTAAACAAGATAACAAAAAGTGAAAGCATATGGTATCCATTTTTTTCCTAGAATTTCTCCCTTTTTAAATTAGTCTTTATTTCACTTATTGTCCCGGCGGCTTTGATGTGTTATGAGGTCGGTTTAATGTAGGCCGGCGGCCTTTGGTAGTAGGCCGGCCTAAGGCCGGCGGCCTTCAATGCAATCCTCCACTCGCTTCTTCAATTTTGTGAAAAACTCCTCCAATTAACTTGTAATTTACTTTTAGGTCCTCAAAACCTGAATTTTCGCAATAAACACCATTAAATATCATTTCTTTATATTTTCTTATAATATTGAAATAAATTTAATATAAATCCAAAAGAAAATATAAGTATAATGTGATCTTATCAACTGGATGATTTATTAGTGTACTGGCCAACTGGTGGACACGTGTTGTCCACTAGCTCATCAGGGTTTAGAGTAACAAGGGTTTAAGGGGGATGTTAGCTCAAATAATGGGTTACCATCATGAAATTGTCTCTAATCACCAAAAAGTAATGGTTGAACAACTCCTTGTTAGAGCTACCAACTGGATGGTAAGAAGAATATCAATCAAATAGTATGGTCTATTCTTCATTTCTTTATTGATCCAATGATAGGGCTACCAATGTAGTGGTAGGCCCCCATGCACCTACACATAATATCTAAAATCAAAAGTTTTTCAATAAAAATTAATCTTTTTTTTCTAACTAAGATAAAAATGTAATATTTTTCATCAATTTCACATTTTAAAGCATGATTGATCCACTTTGTGCATAATTAGTGCTTTTAAAGTTGATCATTTTGGATTTAAAATTATACACAAGCATGACCTTTAAGTTAAGAAAAATCACATAAATTTGACTGTTATCATGCACCGAGAAATGCTTCTGTTTTATTGAAACAAAATCTAAAGATTCATTTCTTAAGGGTGTGCAAAAATGGGAGTGTCGCTCGCATCCACATCCTTTAAGCATTTTGGGATTTCAGATTAGTATACACAATAATATATATGTATAATACTATTTGAAAGAGAGGCTATGATAGTAGTTAAGCTCAAAGTGATTGAAGCTTAAAGCTGACATGTTAGACCCTTTTCCCAACCTAGCAATGAAGGGCGTTAAAATTCATGCTATATATATAGTTTCAGGATGACTGTATGTGTAATATATATATATTATATTTATCACAATTTAAACCTAAGGTTAAATAATATAAATAGTTTAAAATGTAAGGGGGTAGTTTAGTCTTGTTGAGGATAGGGTATTTAAGCTTCACTTAACCTATTGCCTCCCCTTTTCCTCATTTACATAGTGAACGTAAAAAAGACACTCTTAGACATATACAAAGTGACCTAACGAAAATCCACAAGATTAACCCATTTTCACTAGGTAAAGACTTTGATCATTAAGATGCATACTTTTGATGATAAATTCGTAGGTCTAAGTAAGTTTGGTGATGTGTTGTTAAAGCTTAGAACAAGGAGTGAGATGGGACGAGCATAGACATAGGATCAAGCAATTTGAGGATTCTGATCGTAAATTAAAGCAAGGGCACAAAATTCATATAATTTATTAGAATTAATAAGTTAATTGAACCAATTTAACTTGGATTCATAGAAATTAGAGTCAAGGAGCAAATTGAAGAAGAGGAAGAAGAGAATTCACGAAACGAAAAGGTATATAGTCAGGTGCATGGAAGTGTACCTTCACTGTGTTAGATGGTTTGTGTTGTAAGGGGTAAATGGTACAGTACATAGGTGTGTACCTGCCCATGTTGAAGTATACAGCCAAATATACGACCGTGTACTTAGGCTTGTTGGAAAAATTTTGTACATAGAAAGGTATATGACCATTAGCATGGTCATGTTCTCTCTCGTGTTCTACATAGCCATATATACGGCTATGTTGTTCTAGAATACTCACATTTCATTCTACAATTCTGAATCAAGATCTACGCACAACAAGACAATGGGGAAAGGAATTCTACAATTAGGACATGATTAACCAATTATAGAACTTAAAGTAAGTCATAGGATAGAACTAACCTTAGTTCCTTATGATTGAATAGGCAATATCCCTTTGATAGTGACATAAGAGCTAATCATGAGACCACTTCTCCAAGTAGGTGTTTATCATGTTTGCTATTTGTGATTGTTAATGTAGTGAAATAAATGATTTTAATTAGATATTGGGTTTAAATATATGTGCTTCTTGTGTTTGGTTCAGCTTAGGGGCTCGTAGCAGAGATCCCTAGGGGGCACCATAATGATTGGTATACCGCGTTATCCCTAGTAAAGCCTTATACCGAAATGATCTAAGGTAGATTAAGGTTAGATAAGGCACGCAGTGGCAGTTCCCAACTTAGGAATATATATGTATATATATGATATGGTGTGATAGGGTCATAAGTACCCTCTTGTTGGTTGTTGGCCAATTAAAGATAAATAATTTGATGATTGTGAGACGTACATCTGCTTCATTTACATGTGTTTGTACTATGATTAATGTGGCATGTGCATATCCGTGTGGTACTTATATATTGGGCTTAAGCTCATTCAACTTATTTTTTAGCTGTAAGTGAGTACTACGAGTACACTGATTACAATGAGAATGGGAATGTAGTGTATTAATATTAGGATGAGAATGGGGGGAGTATAACTATTTTTATGGTGATGAATGAGGTGGGAGTTGATGAAGGATTCTTTTTATAGAACTTGAGGATGTTTAAATAGAGAACTTGGATATGGTTTATAAACTTTAAAATATGTTATTTCATTATATGTTGATGGATGTTTATCCTGGTATTTGGATTAAATTTTAATATATCTTTTCTCAATTTATAGTGATTGGAATAATTCACCTATAAGTCATTCATTTCTTATATTAATGTATAGTGGAGATGAACAGGTTTGAAGTTGAAAAGGAGATGGAGAGCCTTAGCGTATTGCTACTCAGTAGGAGCATGTGGTGAGCTATAACATTTTAGGTTCTGGGGTGTTATAGTATGTATTATTGCATTCATATATGTGATAATTAACTTGTTTGTTATTGTGTGAAAGTGTAATGAGGAGAATTTCTCACAAAGTTGGATGTAGCTTACACCTCTATAGTGTTCCTTTGTTATAGGAGCCCATCTGGTTAGTACCTAGTCACCAAATGCCAAAAGGCAGTGCGTAGGAAGCTAAGATATCCAATGTGTGTGAGATGAGCAATGAGAGCTATTCTAAATGGACTCTCTTAGTCATCATGAGTTTAACTAGATTAATAGCAAAAACTGAGATTGTTACATATTATTGCTACTATTACTATTAATGCTATCATGATTAAATATTTTATGGGGCCTATGTGTAAAGTCCTAAAAATTTTGAAAAAATATATAAAAAATTTAGAAAATAAGCGAAATAATAGATACTTTTAGGCCGGGGTAGCGAGGATGACAATTTTGGTAATATTAAAATTTTGAGAAATTTTCAAGAAAAATTTTAAAACATTATAATACATTAATATTATTCTAATAATTTACGAATAACCGAAAACTCCATGATGTGCTTGAAATGTTGTGTTCAATATGGATGTGGAAGTACAGGTTATATATGTGTATGTGTTAGTACATATGTGTGTATATGTATGTACACACATGAAGTACAAATATGTATAAAAAGTGCGCGGGAATAAGCATCTATTTGTAGATCTTCGTAAACAGGGTCAGCATGGGTGTTAGCATGGCCATGCTCAAGGTCGTACTAACTCCAAAACACATTATCTTCAATGCCTGATTCAGCACTAGCTCCAGTACGGTCGTACTAGAGGCAGGGCTGAAATATTTCTTGCTTCTAACCATTTTTCTAATTCAGCACTGGCTCCAGCATGGCCATGCTGAAGGCAGGGTTGAAATTATACTTACTCTGCCCATTTTTCTAACTCAGCACTGGCTTCAGCACAGGCTATGTTGAAGGTTGTGTTGAACTAAAATTTCAATTTCCTTCATTCTTCACCAAAAATTCATTTTACCTTTCGCACATATCATCCTTAAACCTTTCTTTTGTCTCAATTGAAATCGAAAAAAATAATAATAAATAAATAAATATAAATATATATATCTATAAATATGAAATTTAAAGATATTTTTATATGCGAGAAAAATATTAAAATAGAGACATTTAGAATATAAAATATAATAAAAATTAATATAATATAATATATATTCATAACAAAAAAAAAAAATCAAGTTGCGTCTAACCAGACACAACGTCAAACTGCAGGCACAGTGACAGCAGCAGGCAGCTATCTTCTCCTTCCCTTTCTTTTTTTCTTTTCTTTCTTTCTTTTCTTCCCGTCCCAACTGTCTTCTCCTTCCTTTTCTTTTCTTTTCTCTTTCCTTCCGCCTTCCTTTTGTCTTCTTCTTCCTCTCTTCATCTTCTCTTCTCCCCAGATCTTCTTCTTCCTCCCAGATCGCGTCTCCTCTGTCCTTCCCCATCCTGTGTTTCCCTTTTATTTTTGCTTCTTCCTTCCCCTCATTTTCGTGGCTCCTCAACGTTGGTGCCATTTCCCCTTCGTCACTCTCTCCATCAAACACTTTTTCCCCTCCGACTTCGGCTATAACAACAACAAAGATAACAACTTAGCGTTGTGTCTATCTCGCCTCCTTTTCCGATGACGGAGGCAACAGCAGCGGCAATGGTAACCGTAGCGATGACAGTAATAGCGGCAGCAGCAATAATGATAATAACGACGACAACAGCAACTGTGATGACGACAGCAACCCCAACGGTAATAGCGATGGTGACAACTACGGCCGTAACAACAGCAACAGCAATGATAGTGGCAACAACGACCTCGACCACAACAACGGCAATAATAATGACGGTCCCAACGACAACAGCATTAACGACTCCAATAGCGGCAGCAACAACGATCATGACGACGAAGAGGACGACAATAAAAACATCTACAAGAGCAACAACAGCGGCGGCAACATCCACGAAAATAACAGCGGCGGCGGCGACCTTAGTAGACTGCACTAACAACGACACCAACAATGACACGGAGATGATAGCAACGGAAACCACAAGGGATAGCAACAACAGTGACATAGCAGCGACAACAAAAACAACCATGGCAACAACGATCCAACAGCTGCAACAACAACAACGGCAGCCATGACGGCCACACAATGACGATAACAACAAAAGTGGAAGAAGAAGAGGAGTATGTGTGCATGTGCTTGAGGTGGAGGAGTTGCCCTGTGGTAACCATGTGCGTGTGTGTGTGTATGGGTGAAGGGTAGTGTATGTAAGAGTGTGTGGCAGTATGCGAAATGTAGGAAGATATGTGTGTGCGTGTGTGTGAGGGAGGTAAAAGTTGTGTGGTGCCTACTGGACAGCGAGGAAGAAGAGGAAAGGAGTAAGGAAAGGTGGGGTTTAGTTGCTGCCGGTGTTAGGTGGTTAGGATGAGGAGGAAAGGAAAACAGCCACAACGGTGTGTAGTCGCGTGTATGTGTGTGCCTGCGAGGAAGGAAGTGTATGTGAGTGTGTATGTATGAGTGTGTGCGTGGAGGAGGATGTGTATGTGTGTACGTGAATGGGTACGTGTATGTGAAAGGGAGAAGGAGGAGCCGAGAGTGTATGTGTATGTGTGGATGATGGTGTAGATGTGCAAGAGTGTATGTGTGTATACGTAGAATGATATAAGGTGTGTGCAAAAGGGGTGTATACATATGGATGATGTGTAGTGTGTGCGAATACGTGTGTACATGTATGGGAAGTGTGATGCATGGGGTATGTATATAGGTGTGTGGGAGTGTGATGTGCGGACATGTGTGCGTGTGTATGAAAAGTGACGGTGATGTATGTGGAGTATGTGGGTATGTACGTATTGATGGTGTGAGAAGAATGTGGAGTATGTGTGTATGTGCATGAAGTGGTGTAAGGTGTGCGGTATGTGTATGTGGGTGTGCGGCATGTGTGTGTATGAGGGTATGGTGTATGCGGAATGTAGGAGGATGTATGTGTGTGTATGTGTATGTGATGGTGTGAGGAGCATGTACGAATGTATGTATGTGTAGATGATAGTGTATGGTGTATGTATAAGGTGCGTATACGTAGTGTGTAGGAATGTGCTGGTGTATGTGAGTATGGGGAAAGGCATTAAAGAGCTTGAGAAGAGATAGGAGTGAATGAGAGATTGAGCAACCCGACAGAAATTGCAAGGAGTCGCTGTAGCTGACCCTTTGGTACTATGCTCGGAGAAGGGACTACATGTCGAAATCACTTGAGGACAATTAGGACTACAACGACCATAAACAAGTGAGTGAGAAACTTAATGATATGCTACTATGTTATGTTGTATGTTGAATGTTATGCATGTGAATTTGCTGTTTGTTGTGTTGCTATTTGATATGATTGTTGTTGAGTTAAGTCATAGTGGGGATTGATGAGTTAGGAAGAAAGTCATAAAGACTATAGAAGAATGAATGGTTCGAGGGTTTAGGTGTCATTACCTTAATGATGGCACCTAGAGCCATATTGCTAGTGCCATAACCCTAAGCTTAACCCATGTTTTAAAAATTGTTTTCTTCCAAAACAAACCAGAACATAGAAACTTAACTTTTCCTTCTATAGCTACCGAGTAGGTATACTTAGTTAGAATAGGGTATATAGGTATTATTATGTATACGTGTAAAAGTTGGTTCCTGAATGTGTATACATATACTTAACAAACTTATTTTCCTATTTTATTTACGAAATACACTCATGAACATAACCATACCAATCATAAGTGCAACCTTAGTTTTTACAACCTAATGGTCCTGTTTTCTTACCCTCTTAGGTTTGTAAGGGAAAGTTTCTAGTAAATTGTCCTTAAGTAGAGGTGTGTAACTAATATGTATACACACACACACACACACACACACACACATATATATATATATCATATACAAATGTCTTGAGGACATCGAAAGAGAAAACAAGATGACCTTGTTGGCTCTCGAAAGTGAAAATGATAGAGCACTTGAGGAGTGCGATGACATAGAGGTGTCAAAGATGATGATTGTAAATCAACCCCAAGTGGTTGATTTGACATGTAAAATAAATGACACAAAGGTGTTAGATATGATGATCGTAAGCCAACCCGAGCGATTCGGCATTTAAAAGAAACGGCACAGAGAGGTGCCGAGTTAATTTCACTGGTTGTAAGACTAGATAAGTCTACATCCGTGGGGTCTAGATTCAGTGTCAATTTTACATGATAACCCATGCATAATCCTTGCTTGTGATGAGTGAAATGGAATGTTTGATGTTTACCTTTGTGGTATGATTGGGAATTGATTGTGAATATATATGATGTTTAATCACTTTAAATTAATCAATTAAAGTATGAAGTGGATGAGATTAAAACTCGACATGCATTTTCATGAGACATTGCATAAATTTGAAGGTCATCACTATCACAGGGCACCCAGAAGTAATTGTGATATTACTGAGCAGTCCTATGCGAACTATTAGACTAGGGGATTGTCTGCGCCTTGCCGGTTCCTTGTCCAAACTGTCTTTGAGGGTGTTGCTCCGACTGTTGCAAAGGCACAGGAGCATCCGGTGTTAAAATAAATATGATAAACCGAGTTGTGAGACATGAGCATTGATGATGGCTTCGGAATCCCTAACCCAAGGTTAAAGGGGGCGTAAACCCTAAACTTCACGTCGGTTATCGGAAGACCACGTAAACTGTTGCATTCATATGATTGCTTATGCATAGCATATGTTTGATAACTCAATTTGTAATTTACTTGTATGTGTACGTAGCATTGAAAGTGTTACCATCTCATTCATTGAGCCATAGTGTGCTCACCCCCTCATAGACTCTTTTGCGGGTAGTGATTACAAAAGCTTGGGATGGGATAAGATGTGAAGTGTCAAGAGTTTCTAGAAGACCAAAATGATAGAGTGAGAAATTGATTGATAGGTTTTATAAATCAAATTGTTATTTTAGGGCCTTGATGTAAAGTTTTATTCCATTTTACTAGTTGGTAGGGGATACCGACTCTCTACGATCATGGTTGATCGTGGGGTACGGAATCCATAGTTATATTTTATTATATAATTATATGTAATATGACTAGTTATAAATGTAATTAACTAGTTAAAGTCTTACGATTTCTAACTTGTAAGATGGTTATCATGTAACAGGTGCACACGTGCCATGATAATTTTAGTGGAAACTTCTAGGCCCCCTTTCGGGGTGTGACACTATGTCTTGAATTATTGAAATGATAATGCAATGACTTAAATAGTTGTGTTATTCATTGTTTATACACTGCACAAAATTGTAATATTGACCCAATGTAACTTGAACTATGCCTTATACACTACTATATTGTAAGTGTTTGAATAATAAGGGAGTTATTCCCAGATTTGCATATCGTGTATGGCAAGTTATTATGACAAAGGTACCCTTTAGGGCATGGCAATTCTAAATGGTATCAAAGCCTAAGTTTAATGATGACAATCAAGCTAGGTATATCAAAAGTACTCTTTAGATCCATTTTACAACTTGTATAATTAGTATCTAAGTATCCAATGAAGTCATAGTTTCAACTCTGAGTACTAGATACCTAATTTTGAAATGCCACTAACATATTTAAAAAATCTCTTTATAGCAGTTAGGTGTGTTTTAATTGAAGAACTTTGAAATCATGCACAAATACACGCATAAAACAATATATTAGGCCTTATGAAGTCCTAAAAATTTCTGAAAAGTTTTATAAACAATTAAAGGAAATAAATAGAATAATAAATTCTCTGAAACACAATTTTTAAACAATATTAAGTTAAATAATGAAATTAATTTAAATTATAGATCTAGGAACATCAAATGAAAATTTAGAGTGAATATTTATATTTAGGATAATTAGATTAGCTAGACATAAGCTTTCGTAATAAAATGCTAAAAATATAAAACTTAAAAATATTTTTGTACGCAAGCAAAATATTAAAATAGAGACATTCAGAATATAAAATATAATCAAAATATAATATAATATAATATATATTCGTAACAAAAAAAGGGGTCAAATCGTGTCTGACCAGACGCAACAGCAGTAGCAGTAGGGGAGGTGTGACAGGTTATCACACCCATCACTTCGCCGAACAACTCCCCAGCCATCCCGTCCCTCACTCCCTCTTTCTTCCTTTTTCTTTTTCTTTTCTTCTTCTTCTTCTTCTAGCCACACTTTCTCCTTCTTGCTTTACTTTTTCTTTTCTTCTTCTTCTTCTTCTTTTCTTTTCTTTCTTCTTCTTCTTTGTCCCAACTGTGTTTCCTTCGATAGCTTTGAGTCGCATTCATCTGGCTCATCGCTCACAATGTCAGGCAACACCACACAACAACAACGGTAGCTTTCAAATCACATGTTCGCCCAGTCTTCTTCACCTCAACGACAGTAGCAGCGAGTCTAGAACCTCGCCGTCCATTGCGTCCCGTCCTCAGCTTTTTCAAATTGTCCCTGTCAAGTTGGAGGAAGGAGCCGCCTATGGACATAGGGACGTCAGCGTGCGAAATCACGTGCCTCCAATAGCAACAGTAACCATGGTAACCCCAACGACGGCAATAGTGGTGGCAGCGACGGCAATCGAAATAAACCGTAGCAGCAACAAGACCCAGCAACTATAGCAACGACGACTAACAGCCACCCAACGACGACCGCAACAACTGTGATAGCAGTAGCAATAGTGATCTCCACAGCAATTACAACGACGAGCCCAATGACAATAGCAATGATGATAACGACAACGACCATTGCAATAGCAACGACAATCTTACAGCAGCTGCAACAATAATCATGACGACAACGAAGAACAGCAACAATGACGGCCCCAATCGCAATGACAACAAAAACGACCACAACAATAGCAACTACAACAGCTACACAACAACTATGGTCACGACAACAACCACGGTTGCAACAACGACGACGACAGTAAACAGCAACCATGATGGTAGCTACACCCCACGAGCAACGTCCAAGAGGAATCTATGAGGATAGTTGTTAAGCTTAGTCCCTTACGTCGATGCGGGCATGAAGGTGTGTATGTGTGCTTGAGGGAGGGGGAAGCTACATGATATAGCGGTGTGCGAGGGAAGATGGCAGCAATGTCGACAACAATTCAATAGCGGCAGTAGGCGGTTGCAGTGGGAAAGGAGAGAAAGGAAAAGGAAAGGGAAAGAAAAGAAGAGGGAAAAGTGGAAGAGGAAAGATCGGCATGGAAGAAAAGAGAAGAGAAGAAAAAGGAAAAGGATGGAAAATTAAATGTAAATGGATGTATGAGGATGTGTGTGTGCGGTGAAGGATGATGTGTGTGAGAAGGTGTATGCGGCGGTGGATGGTGTGTGCAAGGGTGTGTTTGTATGTGCATGAGGATGTGTGTGTGTGTAGGTGAAGGAAGTGGGTGTGTGTGAGAGTGTATGGATGTGTGTGTGTGGAGGAAGATGAGTATGTGTGTGTGCGGTGAAGGATGGTGTGATGTGTGTGAAGATGTGTGTGTACATGTGAAGGACGTGGGTATGTGTGAGAGTGTGTGGGTGTGCATGAATGGAGGCCGTATGTGTGTGTGCGTGTGAGTTTGTGTGGTTGTGTGCATGGATGAGGAGATGTATGTGAGTGTGTGCGTGAAGGAAGATGCGTATGTGTATGCGTGTGAAGGAAGATGTGTATGTGTGTGCGTGTGAAGGAAGATGGTGTATGGTGTGTGTGTGTGTGTGTGGGGGGGGGGGGGGGGGGGGAGGGGAATGAAAGTGTGTAATGTATGTAAAGATGGTGTATGTGACGATGGGTGTGATGTATATGGAGATGTGTGTAAGTGTAGGTGGTGGTGAGTAGTGTATGTAAGGATGTGTGTATGTGTGGTTGAAGGTTTGTAGTGTGTAATGATGTGTGCATGTATTGGTGATAATATGTGGTATGTGTGAGAGGGTATGTATGTATATTGAAGGTGTGGGATGTGTGGAGTATGTGTATAGGAGTATGGAAGGTGTGGAGTATGCGGCATGTGTGTATATATGGGTGCTGTGGTGTGTGCGGCATGTGTGTGTAGGATGATATGTGGTGTGTGTGAAAGGGGGGTATATGCATATGGACGGTATGTGGTAAGTGCGGTTTGTGTGTGTATGTATGGAAAACATGTGGTGTGTGGGTATGTATATATGTATAAGGAAGGAGTGGTGTGCGTGGGTGTGTATGTATGTGTGTGAAAGAGTGTAGGGTGTATGGACATGTGTGTGCGTAAATATGGAAGTTGAGGAAGATGTATGTGGGATATGTATGTATGAGTATGAGACGATGTGTGGAGTGTGAACATGTAAGGGTGGGTATGGAAGGTGAATGTGGTGTGTGCAAAGTATGTGGGTATGTGTATTGGTGATGTAAGGTGTATATAGAGTATATGTGTAAGCGTATAAAGTGGCATGTGGTGTGGGTACGTATGTGTGTGTAAGAGATGATGTATGGTGTGGGTATGTGAGTATGGATATAGGAGGTGTGTAATGTGTGTAGAGTATGTGGGCAAGTATGTATTGGTGGTGTGAAGTATATGTAGGGCATGTGTGTATGTGTGTGTGATAATAGTGTGGGAGGTGAAAGGAGCAGGTGTGTATGTATGTATAGGTGTGTGTGTGGTGTGTGAAGTGTGTATGTAAATGGATAAGAATATGTTAATTATATATGTTGTTTGATCACTTTAAATTAATCAATTAAAGTACGAAGTGGACGAGATTAAAACTTGACATGCATTTTCACTAGACATGTGAATGAGATTGAAGGCCATCATGGATATAGGATGCGTCGGAAGTGATCAAGAGGATTGTTGTTCTGCCAAGTGCGAATTAAGTGATTTGGGGATTGTCGCGCCTTAACGGTTCTAAGTTCGACTTGTCCTTGAGGGTTTTACTCCGTCTGGTGCAGAGAGGCACAGGAGTGTTCACTGTTGAGTTAAGAAAATATCATAATTAACAAAGTGATAAAATAAATAAACTAGGTAATGACCTGTGTACTGATGGTGGCTTCGGAATCTCCAACCCAAGGTCAAGGGGGGTGTAAACCCTAAACTTCACGTCGATTACTAGAAGACCACATGAGATGCTGCATTCATATGGTTGCTCATGCATAGCATATGTTTGACAACTTGATTTGTAATTTGCTTGTGTGTACGTAGCATTGAAAGTATACCATCCCATTCACGAAGCTATAATGTGCTCACCCCCTCACAGACTCTTTTGTAGGTAGCAATTACGAAAGCGCGGGATGGGATAAGATGTGAAGTGTTGAGAGTTTTGGAAGACCAAAATGACAAAGTAAGATTTGTGAAGGATAGATTTACTTAGATGAAATGTTAAGACCCCCATGTGAACAAAATTTGAAATTGAGAAACCTAAGGTTTATCCTATTTTACTGGTTGGTAGGGAATACCGATTCTCTATGATCATGGTTAACCGTGGGGTAATGGATCCATAGTTGTATTTTATTATCTAATTATATGTACTATGATTAGTTATAGATGCAATTATTTATTTAGAGTCTTACGATCTCTAATACATAAGACAATCATCATATAACAGGTGCACACGTGCCATGATGGTTTTAGTAGAGACTTCTAGGCCCCCTTTTAGGGGCGTTACAGGCCTAGATGCATTTAAGTAAAGTAAAGAACTAGTCAAACTTCAATATAATTTTTCATTATGTTTTTTTCGTTTGAATCTAAATTTAACCTTATTGAAAAACTCATTTGACTAGTTGCACTCTTGACATTTCCAAAATCAAACTTCTTCAAATTTTTCTTTATATACTTCTCTTAATGAAGAAATATACCTTAAGTAGTTTGTTTGACTTGTAGTTTAAGAAAGAAGTTTAATTATTCCATTATAGACATTTCAATTTCTACTTGCATCAATTTAGCAAATACTCAACACCATTTTTTATTAGTAGCTGTGAATGTAATATCATCAATATAGATTTATACTATTAAAATATCTTCATCAAAATATTTCAAAAATAAAGTTATACCTACCTTTCCTCTAGAGAAACCATTATACCTATTAAGTGTAATACTTTGGGTACTATTAATTTAACTATAATTTTGATATAGTATTCACATTCTAAACATATTGAAATAAGATATCATTTTATTAGAGATCATGTTTCTAATAAAATGTTTCATTAGAATACGTACATATAGATTTATAGCTTACTAATATCTTTACTGAACCTTTTAATGAAGTAAATTTTAAATATATAAGGAATGAAATAGGAGTTTATAATCATCTTTAATTTTAAAAGATTGAATGACTAAAATAGAATAGGAAAATAAATAAAATTCAAAGAAAAGATAATACGTAATAAATATAGTTACCAATAAATAAACCCAATAAAAGAAATATTCTACTTACTAAAAAAGTTTTTAACATAGAAGTAATATAAATAAATCCTTTTAGCTGAATACCTTGAATGAACCCTAGTTGTGGCTCATAAGAGAAAGAAATCCTAAAGAGCTCAAGTAAGAAAAAACTAAAGAGCTCAAATAGGAAAAAAGAAAAATCTAAGGCTGCTCCTAAAGAATATGAAATTCCGAAATGGACAAAGATGAATCTACCTCCCCACCTCAAAGACTCTAGCAGACTTCACCCCCTCCTAAGTGGTGGATCACAGGTAAACCTCCCTCACCTTTCAACTATGGAATGGTATCCGATGAAGAACCACCAATCAAAGAAGCTAGGAAGTTTCGAGATGCTCTTATAAAAGAGATTATTCATGATCCTAATAAGAAACAAAGAGAAGAGAGGCAGTTGAGCCTTTCTTATAAAAGAGATGCTTCTTAGTTTTTCTTGTTATGTTGAGTGTCATGCTTAAGTTGTTTTTTTGTTTAAGTTGTTAGATTTGGATGGAGGAATAATTTATGTTTTTGTTATGTTTTGTAATTGTTGGATAGACCTTTTTAAGTAATTTATGGTTATTTTCACATTTTCCTGTATGTTTTTCATGCTTATTTATTTTGATGCTAACAAAAGGGGGAGAAAGTAAAAGAAAAGAAGAAAAATTGTAAGAAATATGGATAAATAGAATAGAATCATAAATTAAGGGAGAGAGTAAAGTTAAGAGTAATGAAATATGAGAATATAAAAGTGAAATTGAGAGTAATGTTTTTAGAAAGAGAAAGTTGAACGGAAAAAAAAAAAAAAAGCTATGAGAAGAGAAATAAAATATATAATAAATAGGATGAAGATAGGAAAAATACAAGAAAATGTTTCAGTAATAAGAAAAGGTTTTTTTTATTATCAAAAAAAGGGAGAATGTTGAAAATGTTAAGAATATTGAGAATGTTGAAGATAACATAAGTGTTTTGATGCTTACAAATTTAACAAAGTAATATAGATGATAGTTGATAATAAATCTATAATTTTTTTAATAAACCAAAAGAAAAGAGAATTATTGATGTGTTTTTAAGTGTATAGAATTAAGCCATTCATAATAGGTATGATTGTTCGAATGTAACTTTAATAAGGATATACATAGTCAAAATAAATAGTTGGAATTCTCATTCCGAAACATAGTAACAAGTCAAGAAAATTTTGAAGAAAAGTAAAGAGAAGATACACATTAGAATATAGTTTTAAGAAGATAAAAAATAAGGAAATCATTTGTTATAGGTCAAGATCCACCTTTATATATTGAATATATTTGACCTATTCTATTAAATTTGGTTTTTAATATCATGGGATAATTCTTATCAAGTAAAAAAGATAGCTTACACAAAGAAAGCAAATTAATTTAAAGACCTGAAAAGAAAATTTTTGACACATTAACAAGAGATTGAGAACATTAAATATAAATGATTATTTAGATTTAATAAAACAAGATATTTGAATAAAGGAATTAAAGATAAAATATTGAAAATAGCTATAATTAAGGAGAAAATCAAGATTCGAACATTGCCTGCAGCATCTATAAATATGGAGCAAATATGGAGCTGAAGGGAGATGGAAGACATAATAACAAGAATAGCAATACAAGAGTGCAAAACAAATGAATGAATATAGTTTCAAATCAAGAGAAAAAGTTTAGTCTAGTTTATGTGTTGAGATAATATTGTAGAGGATCACTATTTTTTATACCCTCATAGCTAGAAAACTTCATTCCTAAGTTGTTTGTAGTGTTTTTCTCTATAGTTTCTGTGTGAGTTAACCTAAGTTTTGAGTTAAGGGAGGTGGAGTAGAGAAGAAACTAAAAGCTATATCAAAGAGTGACTGTAGAGTGGCTGACTATTGTAACACTCACCAAGTTTTATTCTTTGATATAATGGAATGAACCGATAAAGTTAACTAGGATCCTAATAATGGAAGTTAGAAGAGTGGACTAACACATAAAGCAAAACCACTATGCATCGCTGTCTAATTTTCTTAAACCCTACTCTTTTTATTTTGTTGCAATTTAATTAAATTTCGGGAAAGTATTTAAATCTTAGTAATTAATTCACCACCCTTCCCCCCTCTTAATTACTAAGTGGGACCAACAAACAATTAAGAGACATTTCCGATAATCGATTAGGTAAATAATCTTACATTTAAAGACTAGGTTAAACGATTTCAAGACACCACACAAGAACCTCAATTCAAATCGTAAACCTTAAGATGATAGTCATAGACCCTAAATCGACTTATAAGCCTTATAATAATGACTCAACAACCTTAAACCTTAAAGTTATTGATTAAAACCCTAATTTGATCTAGAAACCTGAAACTAACGATTCAAAGCTCTAATTCAATCCATAAACCCTAAATTATTGCTTTGAAATGCTAATCAAACTCAAACCCTAAAAGGGTAACAAAACCTAAAACACCTTAATTCAAATGAATAAGCACTAATAGTTAACGATACTTATCAAACAACATCAATCAACACAATTTAATAAAAATTCAACCCTACAACTACACCATGCATGGCATCACTTTTGCTAAGAGAACAGTAATATTTCACAACCCAATTATCATTTACTTAAAATAATCAAGCCACTCCTAAAACGCACTTAATTAGAATGCCTAATTGATCACCTAGAGTAATGATTGGTTAAAAGGAAATTGGATTAGGGAGCCCCCTATTAACAGTTAGTCACCCTAGCATAATACCACTTATTGTCAACACAACCCAATATAAGGGGTTAAACTTAATTTAGGGGAATTAGGATGCTAGATAGGTAGGTTAGGGGAAAACTTGTCAAAAGACAAGTAAAAGTTTACCAAAAATAGAAGTTGATTTGACCAAGGACTATACAATAAACCATTGGACAAAGCTTCTATCAAATTCTTCCAGTTGATCCATGTGCATTAGGGATAAGTTTAACAAAATCAATTGGAGCTTCAAACTTCATAACCACCGCTGGCCCTCCTCACTTCCTCTCCATTCCATTTCTTTTTCATTTAGATTTCCTTCAAAAATCAACACCAACACTTGGCTAAGGAAAATACACCACCACCACCCTCAAGTCCCATTGCTAGCCACCACCTATATCACCACCATAACCATCATTTTTCTATCAACCAACAACTAACCCTAAGCTAAACAAAAAGCACATTAGCACATGAAGCAAGAAAAAGAAAACACCACCCTCATTCTAAGCCTAGCTACTATCCACCCTACAAGTCGCCACCATCTACCATTATTTCATAATATCCAACACCGCTCAACATCCTAACTAAGCTCAATAAGGAAGGCATCATCCCTCTACTCTCTTAAGAGGAAGTTGAGAGTGGGCTAACGGGTAGTAAACATAGGCGATGCCAAGCTTGGAATAGGAGCAAGGAGGAGCTAGGGCCATTAAAGAAGCAACTTCCTTGAGTAGGAGTATTATCACATTCTTTTGATATTTTCCTTATGTACTTTAGAGATTTATTTGTTTAGGATAAATGTAGAAAAGTCTTTATGTTCATGATGAGTTCTATTTCTTGCAATGTACAGCTTTTGTAATATGACCAATTTTAATGCATGTATATAAGCTTAAAGACGTGTTTATAGGGAGGATGATAATTTATGTTGATGAAGGAAGCCATCTTGACACATTAAGACTTGAAGCATACAAAAACGTATGACCCTCAATAGAACTCTACTCTTGGCTGAAACCTCCATAGGAACAAAGGACTCAAATTTGCATTCAAAAAGTCTTTAGCACCTTTAAATTAGCGTTAAGAGAAGATTAGAACTAGTTAAACTTAATTAGATCAGAAGACACAAAATCTCCTCAAATATCTTCTCTATGGTCAATGCATAAGCCATGCTAACACAACAAAATTTCCTTTAACCTTAGCCATCAAATGGAATAAATTATGAATATGGAAGAAATAGGACTAATACATCTTAATTAGGTACTAATTTTGAGGCTTAAGATTCAAAATATACAAAACAAGTAAAATATCCTAAAAATACTAAGTGTGTTGAGATTTGCAACACCATTGCAGCAAGTTTTCATACGTTTTTTCACTAAATTAAAGCTTAATTAAAGTTAAGAAACTGATTAGAAGTAGCTACATTAAGATTAGAACCAAGGAATTATAAAGCTCCAAAATGGGCCCAAAAGCCCAACCAACGAATTTGATTAGACCTAAATCAAATTTTTCACACCTAATCTAGCCAAACTAACCTCACCATGTGAAAGTGCACTCAAAAACCTTTGAAACTACTGTAAGAACATGAAAACCGAAGTTAAAACAAGAAAACTATGACTAAAATACAAAACTAGTCATAATCGGGAAATATAATGAATTTAGCTATATATTTCAAATAATTTAGTGCATATAAACCTATAGGATCTTATTTTTCATTATCAAGAGATCTTGATCTTGACATAAAGTTACCTAAGGACTAGTACAACTAGTAGACATCATGGTAAATTGAGTATTCTTATGACTATTACATGTTTGTGCTTGTGCTATTAGTTGTATTGATTAAATAATTCTAATTAATTAGATGCTTGGGGGATCAAGAATCACTTGTGATTAATTGATTGTCTCTTCTTGTGCTAAGCTATTGTAATATATCAAAAAAAGCTTGGGTGTTAACTAGTACAGTAGGGTTGAGTGTTTGTGAATCATATTGATCACTTAAATAAACAAATTTTAAAAATATCTGACTTAAAGAATAACTTGGATCACGTATATCATAGCTTGCATTCTAAAAGTCATTAGCATCACATAATGTTATAGAGAGGCTATATGAAAGTGATTTTTCATATGTAATGTTGTCTCGACATTTGGGAACTACCATATATTAGGAAATGCTACCTTCTTATTGAGACTGATTCTAAGGATTTAATGCTTAGGGGTGAGTGAAACTAAGGATGGTGCTTACATCCAAATCCTTTGAGCATATAGGGATTTTGGATCCTATATACACACTTAATAATATATATGTATAATACTAAAGAGAGACGGATAGTAGTTAGGCTTAAGGTGAGTGGAACCTAAAGCTAATGTGTTGAACTCTATTTCCCAACCTACACAACAAAGGGCATTACAAAATCGTGCTATATATAATTTTCAGATGATTGTATGTATTCATTTGCATGTTACATTCATATGTCTACTAATTAACTAACTTTTTATTGCATGAAAGTGTAATAGGAGGTGTTCTTTGTTGTAGGACCCATCTAATTAGTACATGGTTACCAAATGCCAAAGATCAGTATATGGGAAGCTAGGATATCTAGTGTGTGGAGATAAGTAATGAGAGCTATTTTGATTAGAATCTCATAGTCATCATGAGTTTAACTAAATTAATAGCAAAAACTTAGATTACTAAATATTATCACTACTATTAGTGTTAATGTTATCATGATTTATGGGACCCATGCCCCAAACTATTGAAATAGGAATGTAATGGCTTAAATAGTTATATTATTTATTGTAATATTGACCTAATGTAACTTTTACTGCATAGAATTATAATATTGACCTAATTTAACTTGATGTAATCATAGTTGTCAAAATCGCGATTTTACCTGGAATTGAATGGTATAAAATCATATAGAATTTGTAACTTGTAGAATCGTGTATCTAAACTCATAATTATATTAAAAGTCTGTACGTAAATGATTTTTCTTCTGTTTTGATTATGAAAAACTTCATAAAATTGGAAACTCATAGAATCGTACAATTAACTCGTGATTTTAACAACAATGGATGTAATTACACCTTGTACACTATATTATAAGTCTTTAAATAACTAGAGAGTTATTCTTAAATTTACATACCATGTATGGTGGGTTGTTACGACAAAGGTACCCCTTAGGGCCTAACATCATCTTTAATCTCATAGTCTTAACATCATTTAAGCTGAAAGATATTAGTGCTATTCTTTTGCTATCTTTCTTGAGTAAACATCACAACAATCATCATAAACAACTCTCCTTTTACTTGTGTAAGATTTCCCAACTATATGAGAGACACATAATAGAAATTACATCCCACATGACCTCATTAGAATTTTTTTCTAGAATCGAAATGGGCACCCTTACATGCTCTTTGATATAAAACGATTCCTCCTTATCTACCTTTATAGTATGATATGGCTATAGATGAACTATAGTTAGTAACTTCAGTTTATCCAATATAGCCTTAGCTATAATGTTAACACAATTCCCATGACGAATAATGAAAGTACGAATTACTTTGTAACAAGACATTTAATATGAAATAAATTCTCTACTCATCCATCTCCAATAGATGGTTTTGCTAGTAAAGTGAACCATAACCCCTTAGGCTTCAACAAAGTGCCAAGTTTGCTTATTTTAGCTTTTTTTCTTATTTACTTTTAGTTTCTTTTTTTTTTCTTTTCCATGGTGAGGTAAGATTATTTCTTTAACCTATATATAACATGCTTTGTAATAGATTAGTTGAATCCATGACAATTAAGTTTTATTAAGATTTGTGTCAAGGCTATCAAATCTAGTTTTAATCGAATATTGATAATTGATTTCTCTTTATTCTTTTAAGTTCTTATCACATTTTTCTTTTGGTTATATTGTGATGAACCTCATTATTAGAAACCATTTATATATGTAACACCCCAAAATTGACGGTTGACACTATCTATCTTAAAAGCTACCCTATTATATAGCCAACAACTGCTATGTATGCCAGAATTACAAAGGCTCTAACTTAAATATTAACTTTAGACATTCCATGAAAATAATATATAAGCACATAATTACCCAAAAAATATATATAAGCACATAGATAATTAAAAGTGTTTAGAATATTTTAAGGGGTGTCTTCATTCTCATAGAGTTTAAGACCATAGATAATCGAAATTCTCCACCAAACAGTAAAGTGGGTAATAAAAACAGTTCCAAAGCTAGTTTCGTTTAAAATATCCAGTATTTCTCTCCTTAGATAGATTGTCTTTCCTTACGTTTTTAAGATAACTCTCATTTCCTCATAATCATATCTTGCTCATCACTTCGATTGCACTAGCACTAAAGGAGACTATAAATGTCACGCCCTAAAGGCGGTTAGAAGTTTCCTTTAAAAGCTATCATGTCACGTGTGCACCTATCACATGATAACTACCTTATGAATCAAAGGTTGTAAGACTTTAAATAATTATTTAACAATTATAACTAATCATATTATATAAAGTTATATAATAAGAATATAACTATCGATTCCATGCACTACGATTGACCAAGATCGTAGAGAATCGGAATCCCTTACTAACCAGTAAAATGGGATAAACCCTAAGTCTCACAAATTCAATTTTTGCATCAGGGTCCTAAAAACAACATTTCATCTAAATAGTCTACCAATCATAATTCTTACTTCATCGTTCTTGGATTCCAAAAACTCTCAATACTTTGCATCTTATCCTATCCCAAGCTCTTAAGATTTTTACCTGCAAAATAGTCTGTAGAAGGGTGAGCACACTATGGCTCAGTGAACGGGAGTGCAGTACTCTTAATGCTACACACGCACAAGCAATTTCAAATCAAGTTATCAAATCATATGCTATATATGAACAACCATATGAATGCAATATCTTACGCGGTCTTCTAGTAAACGACATGAAGTCTAGGGTTTACACCCCCCTTGACCTTAGGTTTGGGATTCCAGAGCCACCATCAGTGCCCAGGTCTCATTACCCAATTTAATTATCTTATCTCTTTGATAATTTAAATATCTTTTAAACTTTGATATCATTAGCTCGAGTATTCTCATACATTGAGCGCTCTCATGCCTCATGCATTGAGCAACACCCTTAAGGACCTGTTGGACTCCGAACCGTCAAGGTGTGACAATCCCCTAATCACTTAGTTCACACTTGACATAACAATACTCCTCTGATTACTTCCGGCGAGCCCTATAGCAGTGATGGCTTTCAATTTCATACAATGTCTCGTGTAATGCATGTCCAGTTTTATTTAAGTCTAATCCGTTAATTAATTAGTTCAAGGTAATCGAATAATATATAATCACAAGCCAATCCACCTTCAAGGCAATAAAGTAAACTATCAAGCATTTAAAGAGTACAATTCTAAGGATAAACAATAGAAACCAAGTGAAATCCCACAAGCAAAACCATTACACCTCATATTCACATTTACTACAACAAGAAGAGATCGTGCATTTCACATCACAAATAAAGCAAGGAAGGCCAAACCAACCGAATAGAAACAATCAAGCTAGACACAGAATTTTAGTTAAATAATAGTGTAATTTAGTTCAAATCTCCTCAACCGTCAAATCAACCACTCAAGATTGAGCTACAGTCCTCATTTCTCAACACCTCTATGCCATTTCACTTAAACGTCAAATAAATTACTTGGGATTGATTTACAATTATCATTTCTTGACACCTCTATATGTTATTGCACTTTTCAAGTACTCAATTCTATACCTACAAGAGTCGAGCAGGTAACACAAAATGTACCTTTCCAAATCTTCAAGTATCATATATATATATATATATATATAATAACAATATGTTACATTTATAGATTTATAACTTGTTTTTAACCAAACAAAACAAAAGTAATGCCCACAACTCTCATTTTCTCTTTAGATGTGCGTAGCATCTTTTGATAAACAGACTCTACAGTCACGATTAAATCATGGCACGAAACAACGTAATCTCGTGTAGTTAATTAGTAAACGACCCACTAAAACGTTCAACGGTAGGACAAAACGATGCTGGAACTTCATACCTTTTGGGAGTAAGACGGTGATCGAGAGAATCCTTTATAGTGTTAAGAACACCAACGAGACGACGAAAACCGACGACAGTAGCGTTAAGTTGAAGACCCCCAATGGCTACTGCTTGTGATGGAACCGTGATCATGAAGGCAAGGGTCAAGCCCACGCTATACGTCTTAGAAACTTGCCTCTCAGTTCAATCTCTTTTCGTTCTGCCTCCCCCTATTTCATTTGCCCTGTCTTCATTGGTGGAAGTGGATAAGGCTGCGGCAGGTGAAAGAGAGGAAGCAGCGGACTACATCAAGTGGACTGGGTTAGGCTGATTTCAGTCTGGGAAGGGTGTGGTTGTGTGGAGAGAGGGAATTCTGTTGTGGTCCAAGGAGATGAGAAGAAGAGTAGAAGGAAAGAAGAGAAGAAGAAGGGAAACAAAGAAGCAGGGTCGTGACTGGGAGACGATAAGGGAGGATAACGTGACAGCAAGAAGAAGAAGGAAGGAACAGAAGAAACGAAGAAGCTCGAGATGAGTGACAGCGGGGATAGGCGACGTGACCAAGAGCAGCTGATGTGATGGAGGCTGACCTAATTTGATTTTGCTGATGTGTTGCTCTGATCTGCCGTGGGAGGGAAAGGTTTGAAACAAGACAATGCAGATTTGATATTTTTTTTTTTTTTACATATGCATTATATATATATACTTTTATTTGTTATTATTATACCCACTATTAGTATTTTATCAATATTTTAGAATTAAGATAATGATATCCTTATTACCTAACTTAGAAGTAGTTGTTATTTCACTTATTTTAATAAAATTTTCCTAAATTTTTAGGTCATTACAATAAAGGTGTAAGCTAAAGAACCATGAGCATAGTAAGGGGTAATAGATAAGTGTTATACCATACACAGCAACAAATAAGGTTAATGATGCCACCAATTGATTTCATAAAACTTAAACCCAACCCAACAACCTGTAAAGCTTCTTAAAACCCGCCCCTAAACCTTATAGAGTCTTTATCCTATGCATAAAACTTGCCCCTATAGGGTATTATTAGACCCACGACTTAACCTAATATACCATAATACCAAATGATCTTTTAGAAAGTTCATATTATTTACATATATTGTAATCCTTTCAATCATCCAAACTTCCCATGGAAACTATGGAATTTCTTATCACCTTTAGGAATAACTATTGATTTAAAGGAGTGCCTATGTCTCTAGTTTCAACTTAGCCTTCTTGTTAATTATTGTGAGATTATTATTATTATTGTTATTTTTTGGAAAAATGATTTGCAAATAATATAATGATAGTATATTATCTATCTTATTTATTGCTTTAATGAGTTTTCTTTTTATGAATTTTCTTTTTTATCTTTTTTTTTTTTCTCCACGAACATGAAACAAAATTTTCTACTTATTCTTTAAACAACAATACATTGATTGATCCCCTCATGGCTCAACCTAAGACCTCATCAAACAAGTTTCCAACCACACCTCAATCTCTTCTTTTGTCACTTAATTAGACCTTAAGGTTGAGAAAAGGCAACATATTGCATCTCCTAAAGACTAGTATTTGGTTGAGAGAAGCCTTGAATGAGCTCTAATGGATTGCAATGCATGACCAGTTAAGTTTTTTGTTAGTTTCATTTAAGGTTGACCAAACAGTTCATTAACAACCTAGAGCACAAAATTCCAAATCACATTCATAAACTAAACTTTAAGCTCAACTACCAAGCATCATTACAAAATCTAAACACGAGTGTTGTGTGTGCATATCTAGAAGTTGCTTACAATCACAAGCAAGTATAACGACTTATAATCTCTAGTACATAAATCATACTCATACATGTGAAGCATGAACCCACTTGTCAATGCATTTACTCAAACATGTCCTACATTGTCTTGAGTGAGCAAGAGTTACCACAACAATGTCAACAAGAGAATCTATATAAGGAGAGGAATGTAGCGAAAATAGCTTTAGAATTGTTTTTACTACCCATTTTACTATTTAATAAAGGATTCCAATTCTTTATGGCCTTAAAACTCTATATGAGAATGGGGATGCCCCTTGATATTTTTTAAGCTCCCGCAATTATCTATGCATTTTATATAATATTTTCATGAAATGTCTAAAATTAATCTTCAAGTGAGAGCTCTATAATCCTAGCACATACATCAGTTGTTGTGAATATAATAGGACACCCTATGAGATAGTGCCAGCTCTCAATTTTAGCATGTGACAATATTTGCTCCTTTTAACACCTTTAAATATTATAGATTATGTATTTAATTGATCATAATTCTATTAAAAAGCAATTCTTTAGGAAATCTTATAATGCAGTTTTTGAAAATGATTATATAGTATAGTCATTTTTCAAGTTATAGTAAAATCTCTCGAATTATAGTAAAAATAAAGCTTGCTAACGGTAAAAATAAGGTTAAAAAAAAACAATATAGTATAATCGCTTTTTTAGTGACTATATGATAAAATTGTCCCAATTCCTCTCAAATATGAATATGTTTGACCATGTGAATACTTGTGCAAGCTATCAATTTGATGGGAGGAGCAGGAATAGGAGCATGACCAGTCCCAAGAGTTGTGTGTTAGTTTAACCCTTCGAGGTAAACTTTTTCTTAAAAAAATAGTTTTAGAAAAAAGTAATTCTTGAAATATCATTACAAAATCACATGTTGAATCTCAATTTCTAGATATAACAAAAATCGCATGTTCAATATGCAATTTCCATATAATTTCCATGAAAATATAGATGTGTGCAAGTGGATTAAATGGGCTAACCTAACCTGGCCTACTTTGGCCTATGGGTTAAATGAACTAATTTATTTATTAAATGGGCTAGAATTTACTAACTCAATCCAGCCTATGCAAGTTAGTGGGTTAAACTGACCAATCACTAACCTAGTAGCCCATTTAACCAATTTTTATTGTTTGATGGGTTAATGGGCTAACCTAGCCTATTTAACCCACTTAAAGATTTTTTTTTCTTTAAGATATAAAATGAGTTCATATAAATAATTTCAAGATGTTTTCCAAATTTTATGTTATTTGTCCTCCAAAACACCTATGAAGCATAGGATTCATCGAAAAAAAAAAAAAGCTTTATTTTCCAATCATTTACATATACTACCAAGCGTTGGTACCATATAATTCCAATGAGCATCACCACCGTTTCACCTCTCAAACTAAGGCCACTCTCTAACCATAACAAACAAAAATGGAAAGGACTACCTCAAGATATATCAACAAACCAAAAAATTATGCCAATTACTTTTCATTTACTTCTTATAAGTAATTAAGTTTGACTATCTAATAGCATTATGTACAGTAATGTAGCAAAACCATATCACCGATCCCCTAACAACCACCTAACTAGTATGATACTTGTTCATGATTTCATATTCTCATAAACCGTCATAGTACATCACAATTAACAAGCTATTTTTAACCAAATACCTCTTTAGAACCATCTCATGCATTTGCCTAAATCAACTGTACTAATTAGATTGATGTACAGCTTTGAAGCTGTTAAACAGATTTTTGAATCAACATAATCCGATGTAGAAAATTCTCATGCAAGAATTTCACTTTTTGGCATAAATTAACAAACTTCCGCAATGCGAGAGGCAAAGAGGGACGAGTGAGAGAGAGGCGATCTTTTTTTAGGGTTTCAATTTAATTTTCCTGTTGCTACTCTTGACTCTTGACTCCTGAATCCTAATGCATGCCGACTGCAATCGAGCCAAGTCTATGACTTGCTGATGCCTGAGTGTGCTGTAGTGCTAGCTTGCTGCTGCCAAGCCAAGTCAATCAATTTCTTTTTTTTTTTTAGGTCATTGGGGTAAGTGAGCTAACTTGGCCCATTATAGGCCAACCGGCTTTAACTTGTAGGTTAAATAGGCCGAGCTTATTTAGCTCGCTTCTTAAACAGGTTAAAAAATTCAACCCAAACCCATTTTTAAAATGGGTTAAATAGATTGGCCCACAATCTCCAACCCATTGCACAACTCTAGTCGCATGTTTAACATGGATGGAATCTATTTACTATTCTTGGAAGCTGAGATTTGGTGAAACGGGTTCCTATGAAAATGAGTAATCTAACTCTAAAAATATCCAAACCCATGACATCATGTAGTTATCAGAAAAAAATTCTTAATAATTTTTTAGTTTATAACAAATATCAAAATCTATATAACATGACCAACTTGTCTAGAGGATAAACCTATAACAATTCTAAAATTCATCACATAAACTTATAAGTCCTTAATCTAAACTTAATGAGACCTCCATATGAACAACATGGACTTCATAAAATTCCAATTGTACAACCCAATTACTAAAAATTAAAGCAAAATCTATAAATTAGGGTAAAACCTACAAATTAGAGTAATCTACAAAATTGAGCTAAATTATCCAAATTAGGGAAAATCTACAAAATTAGAGCAAATTCTATAAATTATGACGAATTCTACAAATTGGGGCAAATTCTACAAATTAGGGAAAAATCCACAAAATTCAAGCAAATTCTACATATTAGAGTAAAATCCACAAAATAGGAGCAAATTTTACAAACTATAGCAAAATCCACAAAATTGTGACAAATTTTATAAGCTAAGGCAAAATCCAAAAAAATTTAGCAAATTCTACAAATTATGACAAAATCTATAAATTAAGGCAAATCCTATAAATTATGGCAAAATCCACAAAATTGAGATAAATTCTACAAATTAAAGCAAATTTCATAAAATCGGGGCAAATTCGATAAATCATAGCAAAATCCACAAAATTAGGATAAATTTTACCAATTATGACAAATTTCATAAAATTAAAGTCAATCCAACAAATTAGGGAAAAATCCTCAAAATTGAGGCAAATTCAGCAAATCACAGCAAAATCTACAAAATTGAGATAAATTCTACAAGTTAGGGCAAAATCTACAAAATTCAGGTAAATTTTACAAATTATGGCAAAATCTACTTATGGTAAATTTCATAAAATTGAGACAAATCCTAAAAATTAAGGCAAATTTAAAAAAAAAATGGAGCAAATCTTACAAATTAGGACAAAATCCTCAAAATTAGAGTAAATTATACAAATTAGGTCAAAATTCACAAAATTAGAACAACTCTTACAAATTACAACAAAATCTACAAAATTACTGCAAATACTAGTAATTGGAGCAAATTATAACAATTATGGAACAAATTGGGACAAAATCTAAAATTGACCTCAACTAAGCAAATTCTCCACTAATTGATATGGAACAAAGTATATTTTCAAGTACATTTTTAAGAACACTTTCAAGTTTAACTTTTACCTGCTACAAAATCAACAATAACACATTTTATGTTTAGAGAGAGAAACAACAATGGAGTGAAAGTATTATATTAAAGAAAATAAATTTATAACAAAATTTTAAAGGTAATAAATGATACTTACCTAATATAAACTAAAATCATGTGTTGGAGTTGCAAAACTAAACATTCCAAGCCAAAAACCTTGTTTTCCAAGTGTGTTTTAGAGAGGAGGAGAAACAGCCAAGAAAAATGAAGATCTATTGGCTTGGCAAACTGATATAGTGAACAATAAAATCACAAGTTGACACTGCGATTTACGTAATAAAATTGCACATTGGCACTGCGATTTCACTATACCAAAATCGTGGGTTGCAACTATGATTTTACAAAGACATTCTGGAAATTTCTTTTGCCGATACCGTTTTTTAAAAATAAGTTTGCCCCTTTAGGGCATACTAACACATAACTCCAATCCCAATCACAGTCCGAGGATCCACTTCAAATTAGCAAGTACCGATAGAGACAAAATCTCAACCGTCCCAGACTCCCAGTTGGGGTGGGGGAAGAGAAATAAGCTAAAATAACTTATGCAGAATGATCTTCATGAAAACAAATTGGAACTTGGAAGATGTATAGAAGAGATATTTGGCATCAGTAAATACTAAATTCACAAGGTTCAGGCAATCTCATCAATCAAAATTTCTCGTGGAACCCTCAGATTTACGTTTTGTGTATCCCATCCAGCCCCAATCAACTGCTCAATAAAATTGTCAAACCTACTCTCTGTTTCCTGCAAGCTTCGTGCAAGCTGATCATGGACATCCTTCAAATGATCCCAATTTTCATATAGCCAATAAGCCTGCCATACACTCCGCAAAACTGACAAACTTGTAGCACCTACCTGTATATAGAAGATTAGATTAGATACAATTGGAAGAGCTGCACTTGGGTACTACAGAAAATTTTCCAAGTACAAACCTTGAAGGATATGAAAAACTGTATGTCCTTTTCAATCTGTCTAACTGTAAGAACATATTTTTCCTGTGCATAGAGCTTGACAAGTCGTTTCACCTGCTACAAAATTCAGAAAGAAAGGAATAGCAGTAGCTTAGAAGCTCAAAAGTGACATTTGTTTAAAGCGCATAGAGTTCGACAAGTCATTTCATCTGCTCCATAACGTAACATTTCCATAACCCTTTTCGCTTGCCAACCAAGTTCTTGCATATACAAGGCTTATTTAGAGTAGAATAGACTAATTTGCTCTTATTTCCCATAGTGTTTTTGTATACTCTTCCATATAGCATAGAGTAGGTATGTAAACTGTCCATTCATAGCTATATATTCTTCCTTTTTAATGAAATTATTTATTCATCCAAAAAAGAAGAAGAAGAATGTGTGAGATGCTCATTAGGAAATAACTGACCCCAGAATATTCATTTTACAGATTAAGCTCAAGAAAGAAAGGAAAAAAGATAGCATTTGTTTGCAATGCTTAGTGCTCACTTAGGTCCCGAAGTAGTTATGAGGGCATACCATAAATCCAGATCTTGGACCACCAATCATCTCTTCCACAGGCACTCCAAAAACGATTTTTGGTTTCAGGAATGTAGGCCACACCAATATGTTTTCCCGCTTGTTGCAGTCATCACATCCTAAAAGTAAGCTAGCATAATTACTGACTAATTGATTGAAAAAATAAATTTGATTAAGACTTAAGAGACTGAAAAAAGAGACTCCTTACCAAGAACATGTGAAGATAAAACATGTGATTTTGCAAGCATACAAGCACGCTTCAGATTTATCTGCCATAAATGATTCAAATGCTCATTCAAATAACATCACTACTATACACTTCTGTTGCAATTCTCCCCAGTATTGGGTGTTTGAGGAAAGACAGAAAAGAATAAAGAAAATTTAATGTCCTTCAACTGTATTATCATAAGAAGTGGATGCTAGTCACAATTAAGTTTGCATAAAATAATTGAGTCTTACTGTGTTAAATCTCAGAACAGAAAGAGATTGATATCTCAACCAAAGGTGTAGAAGCCTCATGCTCATCCAGGTAAAGACCAATGATGGATAAGATCTAACAAGACCAGGTGTATCCTGAATTTTTGTGCAGAAGCTAATTTTAGCAGTGAGTCCCTTTTGTAAGGAAACTGCAAATCACAGACATAATAAAAGCACATCACATACCAAGATCAGTATTCCCAGAGCAAGGCCAAGCAACTGAGCTGTTACTTCCCAAACCTCCTCCTGAAAAATTTAAAATAATTAATTCAATCTTCTGAAAGGATAGCTCTTCCAAAAGTTAAAGCCAGACACTTCATAATAGCTTTATTGCCCTAATAGCTGTTCTCTTTTATCTTTTTTTTTCTTTTCTTTTTTTCTTCACAATTTTTGCAGAATATGACATCAAACAACTCATGGCAGTTGCTTCTATTTCTGATTACATGCAGCTATGTTATAAGAAAGCTGCTTCTTCTGCAACTAAAAAAAAAGATACTGGTAGTTATCTGCAGACAATGTCTTAAATAGTATTTAGGTAATAAGTACTCCCAAAATGTCCTTTATATTATTTCAATTAGTTCCATCAAGCTGCAGGTTTTAACATATAAAGCTCCACATCAGTGGAGTACTTTGAAAACGTAATACTTAAGTTGCATAACTTCATAGTAATCCCAATATACTTGAGGTTTTCAATCTCACTACTAAAATTCAATTGATCTTACCAGAAGATTTTGGCAAACATCCTCAAGTCTTCCTCTATAGCTCGGCAACCGAGAGAAATGAAATTAGAAATTCAAGAAGTTGGAACTTTTATCATTCTGACCTAATGTTGTTCATACAAATCCTTCAAAGACTACACCCAGTCTCCTACTATATCATTGTTTAGATAAGTAATAATGGAACCCTTACGGATATTCCGCATTGTGCCAAGAATTATTCCACAGCTCATATCATATTACATTGCCTCTTTAGCAAGAAAGCATATCATATTACATTGCCTCTTTAGCAAGAAAGCCTAAGGTGCAGCAAAATTGTTTAATATGTGGGATTTATTGAAAGAATGGGATTGTAGACTAGTCAAATTCAAGATGTAAGTTTGACAAGTTTGTTCCAGAATTCTATAAGTTATTTGTTCAATTTCATGCACCACTGACAAGAGAAAGCATCACAGAAAGAACCGTATCAACATAGCCAACACTCTGGTAAAGTTCACAATCTGAGAAGGTGGAGATTACAGAGTTCCCTTCCAACTAGTACTTCCAGAAACACCTTCATCAAAGCATTTCAATGCAGGTAGAAAGTACATTGCGCAAGTCTGATAGTCAGCAGTTTCTCTAATACCTTGATGGTTGATCAGGAAAATCATCAAAAATTCTTATATGCTTTCCACAACATACAGTCTTGTTACATAGATCAGATATCCAAAAATCTTTTAAAAGCCTAACTAGTAATATTTTCATGGACTACAGTCAAGATTGTGGCAGTCACATCAATCATGGTCAGTTACCCTCAAATGACATTCAGGGATCTTCTAATTATATATGAGATAAATTTCAGGCCACCAGCAATCGGAGCGAGACAATCTTAGGCTTGCTCCACTTCCTACGTCCTCTGTTTAGTTTTGTTGCACAATACTACCATACTTCTAGCCTCGATCTCTGAGTAATTAAGGCATAACTGTACAGCTCAAACTGAACTGAAGCAGATCCCAGGCATAGATTTTACTCAAGACATCAGCAATATATTGATGATAGGTTTAGCCTGGGCTTGACCAAACGTTTAAACTGCTTTATTGTTACATATAACATTCAGTGTTTCAAAGTGAAATTTTATTATTCATTCCACAACAGTTAACAATTTTGGAGTATATTATGGAAAAAGTGCACTAGGCAGGCTTCAAGTTTTCTTATTGCTTTGGAATTTATAGCAAAATCTGCTGAAATCTGAATTTTTTTTGTTAGAAGTGAAAGGATGAAAGCTCTAAACAGCACAAGAGAAGAGCAAAAAGGAAAATCATTTTATTTAATCAGCTGAAAAACGAAGCACATCAGCTTGCTCCAGCAATACACTACAATTGACCTAAGCCTCACTAGAATGTAGTGTCATCAAGAATGAATGTTACACTGACAGAAATACATTTTAATGCATTTATAAAGGATAAAGATAGACCAGCAGATGGATCTTCCATACACTTCAGCAAGAACATACCTAAGAAGTATGTCTTGAAAGTTAATAATAGCAAGTACAAGCTCATCAAAACTGAGAGAGCTATCAGAAGCAATTCCAAGGTACATCGCACCCAAACAAAGTATCTCCAACAATTTTTCAACTTGCAATCTAACTTATTGTGACTTCAGACAGTCAGAGTGGACGCTTTGAAGCAAAAGGAACAATCAAGAGCAAAGATTCTGTTTAGCTGGTCAGTCACACCACCAAAAATGGAAAAGAAAAGATTTTTTTCGTAGGTGAGTCAAGGGGACATAAGACCAACAACAAAGTTTAAGGCTATAATTAGCAAATATCAGATTACATTCCATAGATAAACATACCTTTGCTGCTACTTCTCCAAGATTTCCTGAGATTGCAAAGTGATTTTGTATGACGCGGAATGATGGATCTTTCAATCCTCTAGCTACAGCCTATTTAAATGTTTCTGACATAAGCAAGCATGGAGGAATAAGAGAAATACACTTGACTGGTTATACATCATTTAGTAACAAGGCCAAACACTCAATTCTGAAGAAAATAGCTAATAGTGATCAAAGAGGCACAGAATCAATTGAATGACCTTCATCCATTAAATAAAATCTCATAATTGTCAATCATTGGTACTGGTGCACTGCTGGACATGTGGAAAGTCAGAAAGATGTATAGCACGCTACTAATTGCATCCCATCCCTTGAACACTTGTTTCTTTCCCCCTCTTGTACTTGTCATAATGCACAATTTCAAATGATAATGTGGGGGAAAGAACGAGACTGCATCAATAGGAGACCACAAAAGAACAGGCTGCACACGTTGTGAAAGGATTAGGGGGAAATTTATGATGCTTATTCCTTATCCTTTCGTATGGGCAACCAAGAATATCCTCCACAAATCAAAGAGGACATTCTCTCTCACTTACTGTCCTCCTCCTCCCCCCTCCCCAGCCCACAAAAATTTATGCTCGTCCTTAGAAAATTGATTGAACATGAGTTTATAGTGCACTTTGCTTTGAGAGCAATATAGGAAAACGAAGTTTAGGGGGTTAGATTGACAAAATGGCGATTTTCAAGTCAATTTGCCCTTTTCCTTTCATAATTCCCAGCAAATTAGCATATTTTCAAATTACTGATTTGATAGATGACCATGAGGCACTCAAGATATTTTAGAGAACAAAATCCCATATTGGTCAAGCAGAAAAACTACAAAAAAACACAATGACCTTAGCTTAGAGTCAATTCCATCTCCATCTCTCTTGTTGCTCCACAACTATTCTAATTTATCTTCTTGATTCACTCCATTCTTTATGCTCCCTCTTCATTCTATTTGTTTTTTTTTTTTTTCCCTTCTCTTCCAAAAAGTCAATCTTGTTCAAATTTTTAACCTATCAACATTGATGCATTTATATTACGTCAGACCATTAACACAGCTAATGTAAAAATGACTTACATTTTATGATCTGCAGATTTACAACATCTGTTAATTGAACATAAAACTCAATACAACCAAAAGAACATTTTAGTGTTTTATTGTTGTAGGGTGTTGCTTAGAAACATGCTACGGTAGAAGTAGCCAAATTTTTGTATGAAGCAAATTAAGGACATCACCCTAATCTTCAAAAACCTCCCACCTCCTCAAGTTATGAGCCCAATTGTAGAATCTAGTCAAGGTTGAAAGATGTAAAGAAAAGGTTGGGGGCTCATCTAATCTCCAAAGCTCATTAGAGAGAGCCTCCTAATCTCATAAACAAAGATAAACAAAAGTAAAATAACTCAACACTATTGGTTTCATCATTTCTCTTGTGAGATTACTTATAAATACAAGCCTAGCCAATAACTTTCACTTAAAAAAAAAGAATATCTATAGCAACTTCTAAAAATAAAAGATAACAATTTTGTAATAACATTTATTAATAGACTCATAATAATATTCTATGTAAAATAAAACAACAAAAGCAATTGTTTATATTTATTTCCTAGACTATATTCCTAATACTTGTCATCCCTCAATCACTTGAACTTAACCGTGATGATACATGCACATGAAAGAAAAAAGGTTTCCTATGCTTGTTAATGAACAAAACATATGGGAGGCAACTATCTTTGCTTGCTCTTCATGTGATATAAGCGATACATTAGCAGATGCAAAAAATGGTTGCAATCCATTTGCAAAACTAAGACAACCATCATTTCTTTACCAAGCTCCAGGCAAAGAAAGCCGTAAATAGTGGATAAGAGATATGAAATTGCTCAGAGGATGAAAGGCAAGCACTGCAGAAAAGCTCAGAAGATACGACTGAAGAATACCTTGGTAAGATTTCCAAGAGATGCGAGTGGCAGAAAATAGGCAGGATATAATTGGGTAGTCAGATCAAAGATGCTGCATGAAAAATAAATGTCCCATCATGAATATGGTGTGAGGTCCCAAAGGATGTTATCAAAGGACTGCTTAGGAGTACCTTCCAGCACTGCCAATGAAGTCTGCATACATGCGCCACTGTTTGGGATCACCATCAAAGAGATTTCCAAAGCGCCCACCTGGAATAGATAAATATTAGTAGTGCTAAGTTTGGCAGACAATATTATTATCTTGTCTTGAGCTCTCTTCAGCAAAGCCAGACCAATCAACAAACGCCCAACTGCTCCTATGCCATCCTTTGACACCCATCTGAGAAATGTCAGAGGGAAGTGGGGCTCAATGCAACAACCATGTAGCTATATTTGTGCAGAGATGGCAAGCAACAGGACCTCAGTAATGTTTGCATGAACTGTCATATCTGTAACCAACTTCACCTGATTGCAGCAGCAGAGGCAGCAGCTGTTGTCCCTGAGAAAGAGCCCACACCAACAGCCTACAGTACCAATGCCACAATTCAGCAAAGATTCATGGTCTTCTTTAATGTTTTGAATAAGGTAAGATGAGGAAAAACTTCCAAGAGAGATACTCCAATGCAAATTCTGCATTAGTCTAACATTCCTCAATATGCAGTTCATAGTTGTAAACAAGAGATTAACATGCCTTGAGAAGACTTGATGTGACCAGCGCGTTACAGATCCATGCAGTAACATTTGTAGGGAATTGTAATAACATGTATTGCAAGTAGTCCTCAGTAACAGATTCTGCATAGAAGATCTAGAGGATTCAAAACTGATCTCGCAATGAAACCATGAGATCAAATGCACTCTTCACAGGGAAACAATTAGCTTGTGCTATGAACTAAATAGAGGTCAATATGTGCCTATCTTTGTTATGTTATAAATATATGATGAGAACGAGAAACATAAATGGTCTTAGGAAATGGAATATCAGTTCTGCTTACCCGGGAAGCCTGCTGGCAAAATGAAATCCTGCACAATATCTGGAAGCCAGAACAAGGTTGCGCCATGGGAGTGGAATCGATTACTTGCAGGCCTATTTTCCTCGAGAGAAGTCTTTAACTGCGAGTCCTTATACAACATATACCTAAACAAGGACGCACACAATTGATAGCACAGTTTGTGAAGAACCCACCATTCCAACCAAATGTATAACTCATATAGAAGGTCAAACTTATGGAGGATCCCTGCTTTGATAAGACAACATGTATTGTAAACTCTTAAAGGTTTCAATGCATGTTTTCAAATGCTGTCATTGCTACTGGGATGCTTATTGTAAAACTCTATTTCGAAATTCCGTTACCCTCGCAGGTTTTCCACGAGAATTAGAACTCACTACACGAGCAAATGGGAAAACACAAAAGAAATGTAGTAAAAGTGTTAGGTCGTGGATTCAATGGAGTCCACTGTGCTCTCAATTATCAGTGACATGACTACTTCAAATATATCGCGTGATTCCAAATGCCCATGACTTCAATAATGAGAGAGCTAAGAGATGGCGAGAGAGGAAAGAAACAGTAAGAGTGAAGAAGGAAGAAGCTGAACCGCTTAGAAGAGCCATTACTGTATCTCTCCACCAATATCAAAGGCAAATCAACTTCTTCTGTCTCTCTGCTCACAAAACCATAAAATTCAAATGCTTTGCTGTCGAATCTCGCACAAAGAAGAAAAATGGAAGTGAAGAAATATGGTAAAACCTGGCTCCTTGGTGATGAAGATCCGAAGAGGAGCATGGATTTTGGGTGGTTAAGCGTTTGTCTGTCCAGCTGCGTCTCCTGTGGGTCTGCAAGTCGAAAGCGCAATTTGGAAAGGAGAATCGAAAGGCCGATGACATTGGGAGGTTTGAGGATGAAACACCCAAACCAACTTTCTGTTATGTTTGAATTGTATGTCGATGTTGATTCTAGTCCTCTCCTCCTTCCAATTCACAATACTCATAATAACATCTCCAGCAATATCCGGACCAAATCAATTTTCCTTTTTTTTTTTTTTTAATATATGCTTTTATAAAGCAATAAGGTAGGCTGGTTTCTCTTTAGGAATTTTTCACACCATATAACTTTTTCGTCTCCCGCATTAAATCATAGCTAATAATCTAATAGAATTTATATATAATCTTGTATTAAGTATTAAATTTTTTTTTATGATACATTTAGTTTATAAAATAAAATAAGATAATAATAAAATTATAATTCTTAAAAAATATATAATAAAGAGGTAATAATTATTCCTTATAATTCTTTATGACAAATATTAACCCTATATAAAATATTGATGAAACCAATACTTATAAACTAAAGAAGTTTAAAGTGTTTCTTATAATTAATTTTATTTTTATAAACTTTGAGTCAATATATATATACATATATACATACATAAACATATATGTCTATACTAATAACCTATGATTATTAAAGTTAAATATAGGTGCATTTCAATAATTACAAATTTTAGCTTAGTTTAAATATTATATTACAACATTAAAAAAAAAAACTTTTTTATCGCAAGTAAAATAACATTTTGTTTCTCTAAACAATTCGGTTCAATTTTTTGATATGGTTTGGTTTATCTTCTCAAACTAATTGTAAATCCTTAGTGTGGTTTAACTTAGGAAATTTTTAAATCAAATTAAGGGGAAAAAAAACACTATAGTTTCGATTTGATTAGTGTGGGAAAATTATATATATATGTGTGTGTGTGTTAAAATGTCTTCAAATCCGTCCGTAGGAAAAATATTACAAAAACTACAATACTTGAAACCATATTTTCAAGAAACTATTTCAAAATGCATTGAAATCGTATGTTAAAGACACAATTTTATTTTTAAATGAAACTGTATCTTCAACCCACAATTTCATCGAATTATAACCCTACATAGTTTTCTTCCTTGTTATTTTGCAACTTTGACAAAAAAAAAAAAAAAAACTAGTGGGAGAGAACCACTCCAAATTCAAAACCGCACCTATACCATACACATTCCACGTTAAAATCTACCTCTTCAATCAATGTAAGCTTTTTTTGACACATTAGAGGTTTTATTTCATTTTTGTTATCTTCCTTTTTGTGCAAAATTTCATTCAATACCGAAACTATAAAGTGAAGATGTGGGAAAAATATGTTTTTTCTTCTATTTTTTAATTTTTTTTAAGCAATGTAGGTTGTGTAGTTTCTATTAACATGCTACGTCAAGTTTGCAATGCATTCTTATTGAGTTGGAAATTGTTTTTGTAGAAGTAAGTTTAGTTGCCTACCACATATTTGATGAAATGTCTTAATGGAATGTTATGTTCATATTCCTACCATGTCTTTTTTTTTTTATTGTTTAATTTTTTGAGTAATTTAGGTTATGTAATTATCATTAGCATGCTATGTTGAGTTTGTAATGCATTCTTGTTCAATAGAATATGTTTTTGATATAATGTTATTGTAACGTTTGCCTATTAGTTGTATGTTCTATTGTAGAGTAGTTGAATAAATTACCTTATGTCATGCTTGTTAATATGATGTTCCCTTATTAGTTGGCATGATTGTTATACTGTGTCAAATATTCCTCGTGTTTATGTGACAATAGCTCAAGTTAAAGTGATTTACTACACCTAAGGAAATGTTGTGGATGGAAACTATGGGGTGGACTATGATAAATGCTTAGTAGCTGCAATTAGGGTTCTGAGTGATACAAACTATGAGTAGTTGGTGGGTATCATCTGTAATTGCCTTTGAATTGATAAGATGTCCCATTGAGTTAAGTTGATCCATAGGTGTCCATTTGAAGGAGGTAGCAACATGACAAAGGTAATCTTTGCTCCCATCATCTCAAAACTCGACATTAGACCCATATTCAAGGTAATCATAACAACAGTCATCAATATACAAGTCATCATCACCTGAAAAGTAGTAAAAAGGGGAATGAGTAATAAGTACTTGGTATGAAATAACTAGAAACATACTCACATATCATGCATACCTAATTCTAATGCAATAACATGGATTCATTAAATTATTTAATCTAAAGTGAAACAAACAATAAGGGAGTATTCATGACTTTGAACACTCTTGGGAACAAAAAGGGTCTAACCCTACTTGATAGGCATCAGGGGTACTATCACTGTATATCCAACTATTGTTACTAAAACCATAACTAATAATCGAAACTATCAACTGATATTAAGTAATCTCATCCAAGCACTTGCTCTAAATGCTAGGCTTGCCACCATGGCCGCAGTCTATTCCTACCATTTCATACAAAACCCACACCTCGTATGGCATCTAGTTGACTTCTCTTCACTTCCATGACTGCTTCACATGAGCACTAACCCTATCAATTACTTGCCACACCACCTTTATAGCCCAAGTGACTACATTACTTTTGTTACCTTCTAGATTGGGTAACCATGCACATGCAACATTATAGATATTTAGGCCGAGTTTAAGTATTAACTCGTTTTATATTTCCTAGAATTAGGATGCAATACACAATTATCTAATACTTGGAAAGGTAGAGCCGAGGACGATCTTTGATTAGTTGATTCCTCTAACTTGATTAAAAGATGATATGTAATTGAAACATAATTATTGATTAGTATTAGTGTTTAATTAATTTAATTATTATAATTATTGATTCAATTATATTTAACTACCAATTAAACCTATGGGTATTAGCTTAGTATGTAATTAAGTGTAACACCCATTTAAGTTAGTAGACTTATATAGAGATTCTAGATGAATTAACTATTTACTTTGATTATTAATTCTACATTTCCTTTAATTAATTAGTGAATCGATTTGTTAATTGAATTGGTCTAGAGATTGTGAATTGAATAAGATAAGATTGAATTGATTATGGATAATTGGATTTGATTCATCTTTGAAGGTTCAACCATAAAATATATTTTTTTTAATTTTTATTTAATAATTCCATTTTTAATTTTAATTTTAATTTTCCTTAATTTAATTTTGGACCAATTAGGTGAAACAATCGAGAGGGATCCAGTTCGATTCATATGAACCGAGGTTGGACCAATTTAGTCCTCCTAAAGGGATAGGTCTTATTCCTTTTATTATTTCTTAATTAGACTATTTATTAGGTAGGCCCACATGTTAATGTGTGTATTTTTTGTTTTAAGTCCATTATTATAATTTAAGTCCACTTTCCAATTTAGGCCCATAAACACATTTTAACATTGATTAACATATTCATGAAGACCAGTCACATTCTTGAAATCATCTTGATTCAAAACTTTAATCACTATTTGGGTGTAAATGGTTTTGCTTTTGATAAAACTTTTTGGTGAAAATCAAATCTTGGGGTAATTTTTTATGAGGAAAAGTAGTTATCTCAAAACTTATCTGAAAACGTGTTTTTGATCAATTTGGTTGAACAAGATGGATCAAGTTTGAATTTTCACGAAGAACAGTTTGAATATCACGAATAATACAATAACATATTTAAGGTATTCAATTACAACTCGGTGAATTGGATAGCGAGTTGATTCGCTTTGACACTTTCCATTAATAATTCAACCACTATTATGCATACATACCAAAAGACAAACATTTAGTAGCAAAATTTCTAGATTTATTAAGAACTTTACATATAGTTCAAACTTCATTAATTCAACTTCAACTTACCATTAATTAACACACTTTCCTGATTCAGTTTTCATGAACATGCTTCACTAAATCAAGCATAACTCACTCATTTGAACTCCAAGTCATGTCAAACAAAAACCATTTGATTACTAATTCATCTCTCTATCAATTTCTTCAAGCATTTCTAGATGTTATGTAGATTAAACACCTTTTATTTACTGTCCAAATCCAGATACGAATTTACAACTTTAATTTATTATATCTTGCTCATTGTAACTCTAAATCACCTAAAGCTAAAATTTTCTAAATCTCTTCCTCTTTCAAAATCAATACTTAAACTTCATTTTACTTTAGATTAACAAACCATTTTTCTAGATTAAATTCTAGAACCAAAATTTAGCCCAATGCAACCATTTCTTTAACAAACCATTTTTCCTTATTAAATTTGAACCAAAATTTAACCCAATTCAACCATATCTTATTTATTACTTTACTACACTTCATCATTTCAAATCTTTGCTTCCTATTATTATTTCCAAATCAAATTTCACCAATTATCACTAATTCCAAATCATCAAAACATCATTTTTAACATTTCAAATACCCATTTAACACAATGTATTTTAGCCAACATTCAAATCATATCCCGTTCACCAATCCTCTTCCAAAAACACATTTTCATTAATTAAAATTCTTATCAATATATCAATTACCTACTTCTTATCATCAGATTTCCCAAAATTAATCAAGAACACTTCCCAATACACATTATACCACACAACATATACATATATACCCAAATTCATCAACTTATAGTAGAACCATCAATCTACTTCCATTACAACTTAAATCAATGATCCAATTTAACACTAAAACATAATACTTCATTAATCAAATACATATATCCAAAGCCCATGCCATCATAAACAACTTCATACCCAAATCCACTTCAATCTAATATCAATTACACACTAAACTTCAAATTAAACAAGTAATTGAGTATTTATCTTACTCATTTACTCTTTAAAGCTCTTAATAACCACCAAACAATGAGATTAACCTTTTGACTCATAATATACCTTCATAAACCTAAAATTACCTATTAGTATCTTAAAAAAACTTATAGATCACTTAATACTCTACAACATATTTAATTCCAAATACTATTACCTTGCTCAAAAGAACTCTAACCTTCAAATTCAACTTCTACCTTGCAAAATTGACAATTAAATACCTAAATTAATACACTAATTTAGGTATGTCAATTATATATCATATCTAATTTTTCTATATATCAAAAGATTTTATACATCATATCTAATTTTTAGATCTTGAAGTTACAAATTAGCTATGGGTATGTCATGGTTACTTGAGTATGTTGGTTGCCTTCACTTGATCTCCACTTCCTTGCTCAAATTCCTTGATTAAACTTGTAATTAACCTTGATTGCATCTTTAATCTCGATTTCAACTTGGAAAAATTCAATCACTTACCCAATTGATCTTTTAAAGCTTGGTTTAAGCTAGATTGATGCCAAAAACCTTAATCTAGCTATAAAAATTCGCTTATGTACTTGAATGAGCTTGGAGGTTTTTTTTTTATGCAAAATAAAGTGAAGCTGGGAGAGGAAACTAGCATGGTCGAGAGGGAGGGTATTTCGGTTGGTAAAAATGAGAAAAATAAGAGTTTTAGAACATCTCTAGCTTGAATATTCCTTATTTCAAATTATAATGTAATTTTACTAGTTTACCCTTCCTTAACTATTACACTCTAAGGGCAATTGGGTAATTCTAACTACTAATTTTCTAGATTACTAAGTTACTACCTTACCTTTTATACTTACATATTATTGTAAGATTAATTTAATAATTCTATTTTTAAAATTTTAATTTATCCTTAATTATATTTAATTATCCTTCGAATTTGAATTTTGTAAAACTTTTTGTTATTTCAAATACATGGTGGGGGTAGTAGCTCAATGGAATTGTTTTTAGAAATACATGAGCTAGTTGTTGGACCTAAGAATGATTTTGGATAGGGCACTTACTATACTGATCTAGTTAAAACTCAAGTCCATGAATCCTAACTAGTTGTGACTCAAGAAGCAAGTAATAGTCATCTCTTCAAGACTAATATTCTCATAACTAAAGAAGCCGATAGGGGAGACTAAAAGTGAGGATGATTTAGGTGATGTTGATCCTCTTAAGGATTATAATGAGGAGAATACGGATGAAGGTAGTGAGGAAGGAAAAGATTGGTTGCAAGCACTAGATGAGCCTCATAAGTCACAAAAGAAGAATGATTGGCACTACGAGTTCCTAACAAATCTTGATGCCATTGGGAGTTTACAGCCATGCCATTCTTTAATGAGAGTGTAGGCAGTGGTTATGTAGCAACTATGAGGAAAAGTGTGATGAAGTTAAGGTTAGAATGCTCTTTAAGACAAAGAGCAGCTAATATAGATAGTGAAAACATACCACATACTAAGCCATCACAATTATATAGTGGTTGAGTCAAAGAAGAAAATGTGGTTTGTAAGATGTGCTCTAAGCTACATGGGATGCAAGTGGAGACTTTGTGTATGCTTGAAAAAACATAGGGGGTGTTTTCAAATCACTAAATTTGAAGAACCACACACTTGTGTAAATGTTGTTGTAAACTAGGATCACCCCTAATTAAACTCAACCACTTTAGCTATATCTATTATTATGGAGTTATGAAATTCACCAAGTATTAAGATAATAGATCTCTAAACATCAATATGTAAGCAATTTGGTTACATTGTCTATCTTAGGAGAGTTAAGGAGGTGAAGCATAAGGTCATTTAGCATATATATGGTGTAGAGGGCTAAAAATATTATGTAAATATATTGGGCTAAGCCCATTGATTATTTGGCTTGACTTATTGGGCTAGGTGATAGGGCCTAATGAGTCTGGTCCAATTATTGGGATGACTTAGAGATAATTGGCTTGGTGAGCTTGGAACAGGGATCATTGGACTGGTCCATCCTCATTTAACCTTTTTTAGGTAAGCTCATGTACTTATGAGAAAGGCTATTGGTCTTGGGCTTATGGCAAGCGCATTAGGATAACCTTAAAATGAGCAGTCTCCATCTCATCCGTTGATCGCTAAAGTGATCTAACGAATGTTATCAGGCTCAAGAGTCTATAAATACTTAGTCATTCCTCCTCATTAAAGGACCTTTTTCCTGAATTATTGAGATCAGAGAAATGGTGTTCCATAAGGAGTTCTTTGCTCTTAAAGATAAAAAAAGAGATTAGGTAAAGAATGATCTCCATTGCCCAAGAACTGTAAGGTTGAAGCTTAAGGTCCCCTTAGTTCCCTAGTCTATCACTTGTGCATTGGAGACGCTTGAGATTGCTTATTCCTCCCTCCTGCCTCTCTCTCCTTAGTCATCTCATCACATGCCATATCTGAATCACTTTCCTTTGAATTCATGTGCAGTGTGGCATCCATATGATACATACGTAACCATTCCTATCGGGATGCCCTATCTACATTTTAGCGACTCCATTAAGGATAAATTTAAGTGATAGAAGAGTAATAGCACCTCTTAAGAAGAGAGGATCATTTGATAATATCTATCAAGAATAAGATCCTAACACTGAACTGATATAGCAAAACCTGCCTTAAATACCGCAAAATACTAGTCAGTGTAATTTACAGCCTAAGGCTCCCATAGATCCTGCACAAATGATGCAGACTATGCAAGAGAACACAAGGTCTCTTAATCAACTTATGAACATGCTTTGTCTACTTGTCAAAGGGGTGGTTGCCACCGCTACTGTGCAATAAGGTGTGGCTCCGCCAAACACCAACATTACTATGTAGCAAGGTGCCGCCCATACAACTCTATCACATGCAATTCATCCCATTAACCCTCCTATAGATGAGGAGAACATTCCCTAAGAGTAAACCACTCAACCAGATGTTCCACCTCCCAATGCTCTCCATGGATTTAGTTGTCAGCTTACTCCCATACTTGCTTCCATGGTATCTGTCCCAAGGACTTCCTTTATAATGAAGGAAGACTTGGACATATACTTAAAGGAAATATAAGCAAAGTCAACTGTGGGAGTACTAGAGTTAAGACTCCCTTACCATCGGCACATTGCTGAAAAGCCGTATCTTAAGGACTATGTTAGTCCTAAGTTCATCTTGTTCAATGGCAAGAAAGGGAGCGCAAAGAACATTTACTTAATTTTATCGAGAACCTAGAAGTATATAGGTTGGATAATGACCTGAAACTTAAAGAATTTTCCAAATCATTGATCGAAAAGGCATACACCTGGTATATCAAGCTCCTTGTAGGGTCAGTTGATTCATGGGAGTCTATGTGTAAGCTATTGCTCGAGAAATTCTTCTCTACTTAGGAACAAGTCACGATCATAGACATGGGAAGAACACGACAGTACCCTAAGGAAGACTTGATGGATTATATAAAACGCTTCAAGGAGCGAACACTAGACATCCAAGACGTATGAGATGAGAGGGAGTTAGTGAAGATTTACATTCAAGGGATGTTCACTGAGTACACAGTCTACTTAGAAAATCTCAATCTAAGTTCCTTTTCTGCACCAATCGAGACTGCAAGGAAAACTAACAATTCTGTTGCAAGACAACGGGGAGAAAATAGGAAGTTTGGGAAATAAGCAACATCTGTTAGCTCAACTTAGGATAATATATCTCGAGGATCTGCATTAATCCCACCTTTCCCATGCTGGATGGGAAAGGTATATGCTTTGTTTGACCAATGGTTACAAGATGGGAATATTAAGCTCCCAATAGTGGATCGCTTACCAACACAAAATGAGAAGAATGATCTTAAGTTTTGCAAATATCACAGATTTGTAGGTCATCCTATGAAAGAGTGTTGGACTTTGAAGAAGATTTTCAATGATAGGGTCTATAATGGGAAACTTATCATAGAAAACAATGATATCCGTAATAATCCACTTCCTACACATAATAATCAATATGGTACTGCAAATGCCATCAATCACAATCCTAGTACTGGAGAAGGAGATATGTTGCATGTCAAGGTGCGTAATATACAAGAAGCTATGATTGGGAATAATGAAGGTACATGTATGCTAGAAGTAGCCGCCCTAATGAGGATGGTTAACTTCATAATTTTTTTTAACCTACTAGGGTTTAACAAGGATGCACGTCTTGCAATAGCAATTACCCTTACCCAAATAGTAAAGAGACAATATGGGGAGTGTAGTTTAGCGCAGCCTGTACGAAGAATGGCAATGGTCAATGAGAATGTAATTTTCTTTACTAATGCAAACATGTACGCTAAGAATCCCATTCATAACCGTCCTCTTTATGTGGAAAGCATGCTAAATGGACATCCCATTAAGAGGACATTCATAGATAATGGCTCTTCTATAAACATAATGCCGATGTCTACAATCAAGGCTGTAGGGATAAACAACCAGCACCTAGTGAGACAATGTATTGCCGTAAATAGTTTCATTGACGCGCTTACAAACATAGTAGGGTATGTTAATGTGAGCTTTAAAGTAGGCCCGATATAAAGCTCCACATGATTCCACGTGATCGACGCGCTCGTATCCTACCATCTACTAGTTAGAAGAAAGTGGTTACACGATCACAATCTCATACCTTCAACATGGCATCAGTGCATTGAAGGCCATTGGAAGGGAAAAGACATATTCATTCCGCTACGAACAATCCATTTGAGCATAATGTGGCATACTTCACTGAAGCCACATTTTTCGATGAATACGCCCGATGAGGGAGAGATTACTATTGCAAAACCCTCTGGCACACCACTACCCACTTGGGAGGACACACAAGAGAAGTCTAAGAGAAAGAAGAGAACACGAGGCTCTCGTGGGGGCAAGAAAAAGCAAAAAAGAAATAAGGGAATAGAAAGTTTCATCAGCGAAGATGGGTGAAGGTGTACTCCTTATGACAATATACAAGATCTGAGGAAGATAGATTGCCAAGGCTCAAGAAAGATATTTTATGAAAAAATTCATCTGATAGTGATCAGTGATTTATTAAACACTAAAGTCAAGGTTAAAACTTGACATTTATTTTGTAAATAAAGAGCAAATTTTGCCACAAAAGACGAAGGTTTCATCTTTTTTTTTTTTTCATTGCAGTATAGTCTTATATACTTGCACTTTAAGCCTAAGTAATGCCCTAGCATCTTGACTCTCATGCCTTAAGCCCAAGCAAAGCCTTGGCATCATGACTCTTACGCCTTAAGCCCAAGCAATACCATAGCATCACGGCTCTTACACCTTAAGTCCAGACGACGCCGTAGCATTTGGCTCTCATGCTAATGCTTCCAATTATGAGTAAGACTTGCTCATTCCTTTAAAGCTAGCCATGAAGCTTCTTCTCAACTTGAGCAGCATTTAGCCAATTTACTTCTATACCCCAATGATTCATCATGTTAGAATTTATACAAGATTTATAATTCACTGAAACAAAGTATATAAGGGGTAGTGTAAACATTGATGCTGATTGGTAAGAGCTTTGGCTCCTAGGCACACAGTGGAAAGCTTGACATATATAGTGTAGACTGGTAAAAGCTTTGACTCCCAAGCATATGACAGAAAGTTAAGCATATATAGTGTAGACTGGTAAAAGCTTTGATTCCTAAGCACACGATAAAAAGTTAGGCATGAGCAGTGTAGAATGGTATGAGCTTTGACTCCCAAGCACATGATAGAAAGTCAAGCATATGCAGTGTAGACTAGTAAGAGTGTTGTCTCCCAGGCACATTATAAGCCATTGCAACTAAGTAAGAAAATCAATCTACTTATGCTCAATCATAAAATTTCTATCATGGAGTATTTTTAATATCCTAGTAACTTATACTAAATAATCAAGTAGTGGGAAATACCCCCTTGACTAGTAAAAGAGAGCTCACGACTTTAGGCAATGAATGTCATTATCGTTGCTTAAGCGCAATCAAATATTTTCTCTAAATAATTTTTTTTATATACAACATCGCTAGCAAGAGAGGACTTTACTCTAATGCGCAAGATGACTTTAGAGGCTTCTCAGATCTTAAGAGTCTAAGCGGTCTCATATTTATGATGCCCCTCTAAGTGGGTCTTTGCATCGCTGTTGCTAAGTGAAGGCATCGCCTCCTAAGTACACAATGACTTACACATATTTAAGTAGTGCAAGCTACCAAGAGGCCCTCTAATGGCACTATTAGATGGGATGTCACAATAAAATTGTAAGAGAAAAGGTTTTACCAGAAATCTAAAGTTGCTGCCTTGTCTCGATGAGACATGTTAGCAACTGGGGGAGGAGAGATATTCTAGTTGCAGCATACAAAGAAGCAATGCATCTACATAAGCATCATTCTTGCTCCTCAACTTGTGCCTTGATATCAAAGCAGCTTCATTGGATCATTTAGATCTCCAGTGCTATCACCATCGTCAACCCAAAAAAAAAAAAGCTTCCAAGATGCTTGACCAATAACAGCTAGTCAAAGGATGTAATCTCTAATTAGCACATAAATGTCCCGGTCTTCTTCAAAAGAGCTATGCACTCTGACGTCAAAGCTGACATGCTCTACCTAAGAATTCTACCTGGAAGGTAACTACTTGAGAATGTAGTGTAGGTGAAAAACAAAGGTAGCTCTCTTCTTTCATTCATAAAGCACAACACTGAATCACCTTTGATGATGACCCTCCAGTCCGCTTGAGGCTTGCTATGCTCAACACTTGATCCACTTGAGGCTAGTTATACTTGAGACCTACTAAGGCCTACTACACACCAAGCCTACTATGCTCAAGTACTTCTACGCGCAACACATGCCATGATTGAGGCTCACTACACTCGAGACCTACTAGGGTCTATGTGTGCAAGGCTCACTCTGTTGGTGGCCTACTATACTTGACCTTTTGACATTCTCACTCTGATAGAATTGACAAACCAACTTCTATCACCTACAATGATAAAAAGAAATACATGAGCTATCAATATAAGATTTATTCATGTAAGTACACAAAATGAGAATACTTACTCTTGTCTATAGCTTGGACCTAGAACTTGGGAATATCTCGCCTCAAATTCTTAAAGGAACATGAGAATCACACTTACATGTAGGAACTATGGTTAAGCGGATGCAGTAATGGCATAAAGGATCCTACGTTATAGCCACGCTTCCATCTTGCTTTTGTGCGAAAACCATAGTTGAGTGGAAGTAATAATGGCATGAAGGATCCTAGTCTTCTTCAAGAGAGCAGTATTATCTAACCTTGGGGTAGATAAGAATGCTCATGTTGCGGAAATGGAACGAAGTTCCTATCACACTCATGATCGAAGGAAGAAGAGGGATGAAGTCCCTTTCGCTTGCCAAACTTGGTAAAGTTGCTGATTATAATTAGAGCAAACTTGGAGGAACGAAGTTCCTATTTGCTCTCTAAGAAAACTTATGAACAAGGTTGCAGTGAGAATGACCATTGTCTTAAACTTGGACACACTTCATTCCTATGTCGAGTTGTCAATAGATCAAGCCCTTATATCACCTGAAATTACAAGGGGAAAATATCATTTTGATCAAGCATGTTCATTGATAGAGATTGAATTGAATTCTCAAGTTGTAGATAGATAATAAGCATGGAGCCATGAATGGAACATAGCAATAGAATGACCCTATCCTACATTGGCAAACAAGACATTCGAAGCATTAAAAATAGTGTAAAGAACTAGAAATTCATAACAGAAAATTGGAAGCATAAGGAGAAATCATTTGGAGACAAGCTTATAATGGAAAACTGGCAAGTAAAAAATCTTATTGTGCACGCTCGTCCTTGAAAAGGTTGATTTTGGAAAATCATGCGACGAGTTACTTGCCTATCACTATTTTCGAACACCATGGAACTAAGGCAAAGAGGAAAACCAACTCATACCTATCAAGGGAACGTAAAATGCATTGTAAGAATTGGAGGTGAGAAAACGCAGAATAGAAGACAAAAATAAGAGTAAAGGTATATATTAGAAAAATATTGGAACTAGTGGGTATACTTGAGCTTGGGAAGCTAAGTATGTTATTCCATAAACCTAAAGTCGGTGAAGAAAGACTATCTACCATCATCATAAGCCAAAAATCCCTCACATATGCACACATGGAAGTATCCATCATGAAATCACTCACCACGCAAGATATTAAAGATAGATAGCATGACTTTCCTCGACACATGAAATACATTCCGGCTAAGGTCTGCATCTTGAGTTTCGTATTCAACAAATTAAAATACAAACAAAAGACACCAACATTCTAAATTTAGAATTGCAGTGGTTTGGTTAAGAACATTTTAGTATATCCTCCATGAAAGAGGCATCCGTACTCCAAGAATACAAACACTGTTGTATTCTTTTAGAAGCTCTTCTACCAATTTTTTTTTTAAAATATAAAGAACAAGTGAAATTTGGCTTGTCCTTCTCCTTAAAGCCAATGCTAGAACCCATTGGATATGCCTCATCATACTAAAAAAATACAGCCAATAGTATAGCGCATCATCAAGAGGTTCTAGCGGCATACATCAGCTAGGGTCAGTGTACCACCCACGTTGGTGTGGATAGTCTCAACCTTATACATTTCACACCAATCCATATTTAGCCTACCGGTTACTCCAACAACATTGAAAACATGAATATTCCCAAGGAAGGCCCCAAGCCATCCTGTTCGACCACAAATTAAAAACTTAAGGGATGGCTTTGGAGCAGGGGTACCGTTCTTTAAAGTGAGCATCGCATTCATTCCTTTCGCTCTGAAAACACACGATCCACAAGAGAGCTTCTTCAGACCCTTATGGTTGATCGCGAAAGCGACGATTTCGGCGTCGGTGACATCACGGCAAGACCTCAGCTTCAGGCGGCCCGAGGATACGACACCGAAGAGAGAGACACCAGCGCGTCGTCTCCAATGCTGACCGACTTCTGGTCATACTTCAGACTAGTTTCCGATTGCGTCGAACCTCGTGAACAAGGCATTATTGAACGGCTTGGTGAAAAAACAAACGAGAAGTATGAATCTGGCCCTTTTGTTAAAGATAATGGTGACAATGATAGGGAGTTCTGGGCGAAGGAAGAAGAAGATGCCACTAAATGCGAAGAACCTGAAACTGTTTCTAATGGATCTGATGCACTAAACAATGCCAAAAGGAATGAAGAATGATGTTGGGGATCAGGATGATAAGGAAGAGATAGGTATGGATAAAGAGGAAGCATATACAAATCCTTCTGGATTAGAGCCCAATCAATTTAATCGACTTTCTGAAGAAGATCGCCAATTATAAGAATACAAGTTACTAACTAGTCCATGGGATAGAAATCGAGGTCGAAAGGGAGTTTCCCAAGTTCAATCTCCATTGTTAATTTGTTATGATCGCTATTGAGGATGTCATTTTTTTGGGTTCAATCGGCTTAACAGATGCAACCGCTCCTAGACAATCAATAGAAGTACGGAGAATGGATATCCGCTCTCTTTCTCCGGCGAGGTGAGTGTCTCACGAACTCGAAATAATAAAAATAAAAAAAAAGGGCTTTTGGTTTTATATGAGCTACCTGTGTTAGGAAGGTGAGAGTGAAGACACTGCAAAAGTCGAGAGTGCTAGTGCTTATGAAACAGAAGCTGATTTTAACTAGGGAAAGAAAAGCCAGAATTGAATACGATACAAAGAGTTGTAATGCAGAATTCCACCTGCAATTGAGGAGTGAGCGTGGCCAGTATTCCGATTGCTGTTAGATCACCTCCAAACCTGCAACAATCCTATCCTGTTGCGATTTCTGCTTGGCAATCAAATCATTAACCACGTCATCGTGATCCCTGGAAAGGCGATCCCTTTCTTGCTTAAGTGAGACGTCATCACATAAGTCATCCTTCACCGTTGTCCTCCAGTTAGCTGTTGTAGGAACGGGATTATTTATGCTAAGACAAGCTTGGAGGCTAGAATATCTTGATGGCTCGATGAGTCCTCTCTTTCAACTGATCTCTTTTGAGGAATCATATCCTCGTTGCTCTTGTTCTAAGCAGCTCTGCTCACCCTTATCACCATTAGAGTGTCCACCACATGCCTGCAAGGACTTTTACCTTTTCCTCTAATTCTTTCACTTTGCGCAATAGCACCGATCTCTCTTCCCCATCCACCTGCTTCCCACTCTTCAGTCCAGAATTGCTCACGTCGATTTGTTTCAACAATTTCACATTGAGTTCAGGGACTTTTCAAGGCATCTCTTCTCTGAAAGTCTCCATCGGTAGTGTTCACAAGAGAGAGACGATTTCATGTCTTACAATGTTCAAGCAGCGTTCTTGTCGGAAGGATTTTTTAGGAGGCTCGGACACCTACCGAACATCCCTGAAGGATGGAACAACATGATGAAGAAGGCGGTGAAGATATGGAGGAAAAGATAGCAAGAGAACCGGAAGGGTGTCGTGATCCCGCCTGAGGAAAGCCACAAGTCTCCTGCTCCCGATGACAGCCTTCTCGTCCATGACCCAAGAGTTGCCTTCTCATCTACTTTCTTATGTTGCCTCTTGAGTTAATCAGAACAGGTGATGGTGGTCCGACTGAGGAAGATTTTCATGCTGCCTTAAATTTTGCAGCAGTTATGAAGGCTCTAGCCATATCTATCTGTCGGAACAATGGATGTAAGCCAGGTATCAAGACATACGATTTTGTGTGGGATCGAGAGGAGTACCGGTTGAACCTAAGGCTTACAGGATCAATTCTAGGTTCATGAAGAAGAAAACCAAGGCCAAGGAAAAAGAGAGAGACTTTTCCTAAGAAAATGGCTTGGAAAAGGAGACGACTTATAAAAAGATCGATTGAATTTTGTGAAAAAGCCAAAGAAAATGAAGCCCCGAGCATTTTAACATATCTCCAAGTTCGAATGCTCTTGCAAACTGATAGTGGCATAGGAAAACCAAAAGAGCTAAAGGCTAGATACGGAGGTTCATATGTGTTTACAATTACAACACCATCTAACCATGACGAAGAGGTGGAACATTTGGTTCACCGTCTCTCTCTAGGAGCTAATAGAGTTTACCATATATCTGGAACCCAGAAGTTTGAGCTTCCGAAGAATGAAGTTAGGATTGCGGATGTATTTCAAGCAGTTGAGGAAGTGAAGAGCAAGTTCAGAGTGTTTGCTTGGGGTCTTGTGGATACGACTTTAGAGGATGTCAGTCTTCAAATAAATGTCTTCCGCACAAAGATAAAAAAAAAAAGAAAACCGAGAAAAATTATGAGCATGGAAGAACCTCACTTGCGATGTCCAACTATGCAAGACGCTAAAGTACAATGACAACGGGCAAAGCAATGATCCTTTATCCCAGAATCGAACTTGCAACGGAAGTGAATGTAATGAATCCTTAGTTATCGACAATTGCAAGGAAAAATACAAGAACAATATAAGAATTCCAAAAAAAAAAAAAAAGGATATGTATTGCATAACTTTCAGCACTTCACCACTAACGTGAGCATCTCAAGCATAAACAAACTAATTTATAAAGCAAGGGTGAAGTTAAGGGCAACAACTGTCTCAAGACAAATAAAGAAAAGAAGGATTATGTCTAAAGATAGATTATGCACTTTCCATTCAATTGAATGGTAGACTTATATAAGGAATGTCAATTAACAGCGTGAGAGGTAACAAAATAATTACTAGACACACTACAAAGTATATAAGGAAGTGAATTTCATAAAGAAAATTGCTAGAGATATTATTACCTACCAAAAGAAAAAGAAAATAAGGGGGGAAGACAAATGTGATCTTCCATTAGAAATTTGAAGTGGTTTAAGATATATATATAGTTCGGTGATATATCAAAGATATATGACACGCTAAGGTGGTGTCAAACATGAAGTTACTATTATTCTCTAGAACTTCTGCTTATGTCAAAATTAATGTGTGTGTGATATGTGGATTTATTGGCGCATTTCCATAGAGTAGAATCAGCAAGTCAATTGAAGTCAATAACAGAGAATGGAAGGCAGTTTGACAAGCCAGATACTAATAATATATATATATATATATATATGGATTGTCTATTAAGGAAAATTTATACATATGTTATTTTATGAGCAAAATCATTTCAATGAGTTTAAAGGAGACACACACAATTAAATGGTGCTGTAAGCTTGTGCACTAAATAGATTAAAAAAAAAAAACTAAACTAAATTATATGTAGCGTTGGCTCCAAGCTCTTGTAATATGAATCACGCAAGACGTGCATGCGGCAGTGGTGCGGCTATTCAACAAGCGCACATGCACTAAACAATTTCATAACCATTAAAAAGGCTTATCTAATGCCTAAACTCCTTCGACCTCATTCGAATGATTTTGGTTAGAGGGCTAAAAATATTGTGTAAATATATTGGGTTAAGCCTATTGATTATTTGGCTTGACTCATTGGGCTTATCTAATGCCTAAACTCCTTTGACCTCATTCGAATGATTTTGGTTAGGGGGCAAAATGTAGAAGGCTAAAAATATTATGTAAATATATTAGGCTAAGCCTATTGATTATTTGGCTTGACTCATTGGGCTAAGTAATAGGGCCTAATGAGTTCGATTTAATTATTAGGATGACTCAAGGAGAATTGGCTTGGTGAGCTCGAAACAGGGATTGTTGGATTGGTTCATCCGCATCCAACCTTTCTCAAGTAGGCTCATGTATTTATAAGGAAGGCTATTGGTCTTGGGCCTATGGCAAGCTCATTAGGATAACCTTAAAATGAGAAATCTCCATCTTGTCCATTGATCGCTAAAGTGATCTAACAGATGCCATCAAGCCCAAAAGTCTATAAATACTTAGTCATTCCTCCTCATTAAAGGACCTTTTTCCTGAATTCCTAAGATCAAAGAAATAGTGTTCCACCAAGAGTTCTTTGATCTCAAAAAACAAACAAGAGATCAGGTGAAAAACGATCTCCATTGCCTAAGAACTGCAAGGTTGACGCTTGAGATCCCCTTAACTCCCTTGTTTATCACTTGTGCATTGAAGATGCTTGAGATTGCTTATTCTTTCTCCCTACCTCTCTCTCCCTAGTCATCCCATCACATGCCATCTCTGAATTGCTTTCCTTTAAATTCATGTGCAGTGTGATACCTACGTGATATGCATGTGACCACTCCTACTAGGACCCCCCATCTATATATGTCAAGTGGGAGGATTTATATACTATGCACCTACATCTACTTAATGTAATATAAAAGGCCAATCTTAGTATTGAGGTTGAGTGGAAATGTATAGAGACAACCTAGGTAGGCTATGTATTCTTCAATTAAGACTTTTAGGTCTTCAGTCCTTGCATTGAGACATTTGTCCATTATAAGTATGACATTAAGTACTTTTAGCCATTGTTAATGAACATATTGTAGGTTTTGTAAATAAATTAACACCCTCTTTTTTTTTTTTTTTTTTTCTAACCTGATAATGACAATTAATGGCACATTTTTATATAGGAAATACAAGCATGAGCTACTGATCATGATAGGTGTAGATAGTGGAAACCACCTTATGCCCTTAGCATTTGCATTGGTCGATGAAGAATTTGAGGACACGTGAAGTTAGTTCTTGAAATGCATGCCTGTTCATGTCATAAGGGATTGTGAAGAGGCCACTTGTCTTATATTTAACCATCATGTTAGCATAAAAAGCTACAGTAGAGGGTCAGAAGGCAACATGACCAATTGGTTGGTCATGATGCTAGTCTATCCAACATGTTGTGGGCAACTTAACACACTTGCTAAGAACACCCTCACTATGGATTTATTAACAAAGGTCGTTCGGCAAATGTAACCACATGAGTAATTCGAAGCTGTTTAGGACATAAATCCAATCATAGGTGTGTATTTTAGAGATGTATGTCTAAATAAGTGGAGTTTGGCTTGTGATGGGAGAGTTTAGTTTGGTCATGGCTTTAGGAACATTGCTAAGAGTTATAATACTATGTTGAAAGATGTTAGGAACTTGTCTGTTGCTACATTAGTGAAAAAGGCACTCTACAACTACAACAAGTTCTTCAATAAGTAAATGGGGAATACAAGGAGTAAATTTTTTAGGTTATTAAAGCATCACACCCTACTATATATAGGCAAAAGGGGGATAATAACCGCAAAGTAGAATTGAGAACACGCAAGTGCACATGTCAGAAGTGGGAAACATAAAAAATCCCTTATTCGCATGCAATGGCAATGATAGGCAAGATGTACATTGATTATTCTACATATGTCGGCCATTAGTATGCATGGGCACATTAATCATGGGTCAATGGTCATTCTTTTACACCTTGTGCTAGCAAGGCTAATTGGACCCCATTAGAGATTCTAGTGTGGCATCTAGTGACACGCATAAAGAGAAAGTATGGGAGGCTTTAGTAGAAAAGGTATAAAAAATGAGATGAATAATTAGAAGATACTTCCTAACATTAGATGTGGCATATGTGGTAGGGAAGGCCACAATAGGAGAAGATGCCTAGATAGAAATAAACTACAAAATTAACATTGTGTTTGGTTCACTAAAATGAATTTATCATTTCGCCTTTATTACAATGAAATAGTAATTCCTTTATTTGGTTTGTAAAAAGTTATACCTAAGGAAGACCTATTCTATATAACGTGGAATAGATAAGGAATTATGATTCCTTTTCTTTACCAAAGGAATTGTTATTCTTCACAAAATGTAACTTTTATTCTAAAAATACCTCTATTATAAAATAAAACAATACCAAAAGAATTATTATTCTATTCCAATCTTATTCTATTCAAATAAACCAAACGTGTGTGACGTAAGTGTACCACACATCGGTACACTTTGCACATCCTAAACTTACCATTTTTGTTTTATATGTGTACTTCTGCTTAAATGATCTCAACTTATTGTTATAGTTGAAAATTTTTCATTATTTTTATTAATTATGTTTCTTATATTTGTTCTTATAAGAAATACAAGAATAAGTTTTGATGCTAGCAAAGGTATGAATAAGTTTTTAGAAAATAAAATCTATGCCAAAGGCTGGAGAAAGGTAAGAACTTATTATACATTATTAATTATTTGTTAAGTGCATAGATTTTAGATATTTAGAATAGGAATATCTAATCAAAATAGGTTTATATGGTTCCAAAATGACAATAAATAAAGATTCCAAATGATAATGCATTCTTGAAAAAGGTAAACAAGGATTTACAACATTAGAATGTTTATCTTGAAGAACTAAGAAGAAACAAGTAGATTCCGAAGAAATTAAAAGAAGACAGAAAAGAGAATTACAAATTTATGGATTTAAAGGAATAAATAAAGGACATATTTTATTAAAGGTCAAGACTTACCTTCACTAGTTAAATATATTTAGGTAATATATTTGATTTGTTCCATTGAAGTTGAACAAAAATATCATGTTTCATCTATTCGAATGACTATTATACATGGAAAGTCAATTATTGATTTGAAGACCAAAAAGGAATGATTTTGGAGTATTAATAGGAGATTGACAACATTCAATATAGATTATTATCCAAATCTTCAAAAAAATGAAATTCGAACTAAAGAAATTGAAGACAAGATTGTGAGAAAAGTTGAGATAAAAGAAAAAATCAAGTTTTTAACATTGGACATCATCTACAAATATGAAGTAAGACGGATGAAACAAAAAGAACAACAAGAATAAGCAAAAAAAAAAAAAGGGCAACTACAATTTCAAGAACAACATTTTTAAGAGAAGTGTTCAAATATGTGCTAATTCATATTTTGATTGTTTGAGTTTTGTGCTAAATTGTAGAGGATAATATTTGTTGAATCCTCATAGATTTAAAACTTTATTTTGAAATTGACTTTATTTGTTCTCTCATAGTTTATGTGATTTATCTTGATTGTAGAGGCAAAGTGATATAGAGTAGGGGAAATAGACTATGATAAAACTTATGCACCAAAAGTTAGATAGAAGTTATAAGATTGTCACTTGCATATGCTTATCATAAAAATTTTAAGCTTTTCCAAATGGATGTTAAAAGTGAATTTTTAAATGGATACATTAAAGAAGAAGTATATGTTGAACAACCCCCTAAGTTTGGAGATGCAATGAAAGAAGATTATATGTTTAAGTTGATAAAAGCATTCTATGGTTTAAAATTGGCACCTAGAGCTTAGTATAGAAGATTAAGCGAATTCTTAATTAAAAATGGTTATACTAGAGGAAAAGTAGATATAACCCTATTTTTGAAAAATTTTGGCGGAGATATTTTAGTTATCCAAATTTATGTTGATGATATCATATTCAAAGCAACTAATGAAAAATATTGTGGAGAATTTGCAAAGATGACGCATGTAGAACTTAAAATTTCTATGATAGGAGAATTAATTTTTTTTTCTTAGACTACTCATTAAACAAACTATTGAAGAAATCTTTGTTTATCGAGATAAATACACAACACAAATTTTAAAGAAGTTTGGATATGAAAATATCAAAGCAATAGTGACTTAGATGAGTTCTTCGACAAGGTTCGACTTAGATTTCAATGGGGAAAAGGTAAATGAAAAAGGAAAAATTACATGTGAAAGGGTTAATGGTTAGAGTTAAGATCAAATAGAGGATTGAACTTTTAAGTAATTAAAATAGAAGACCAATGCTATGATAAGTGGTTTAAATAGAATATTAAACTTTTGAGTGGTTAAAATAAAGGATCAATGTTACAATAACTTATTGAAAACTATTAAAAGTTTGATCCTCTATTTAAACTTGACTTCAAACGTTGATACTCTCGTATGTTATTTTCCTAGAAAAATTTTATAGAATTTTCATTGGTTCATTACTTTATTTGACTACATCTAGACTTAAGATTCTTCTAAATATGCATTTGTGCATATATTCAAAGTTCATCAACTAAAACATATTTGACAACTATGTAAAAAAAATTTTAAGTATATTGTTGGCATTGCAAGATTAGGTATCTGGTACTCGAAGAGTTGGAACTTTGACTTAATTAGATACTTCAATGCTGATTGTGTTAGATATAAGGTTAATTAGCACTTTCAGCACATGCCAGTTCTTGGGAGACAAGTTGGTATCTTGGTCATTTATGAAACAAAATTCAATTGTTGTTTCCATAGCTAAGGTAAATTGAGTTTTAATTGGAAATTGTTGCACACAAGTTTTATGGATAAAATAACAATTAATAGATTATAGCATGTATTATTAGAATATATCTATTAAGTGTGATAATATGAGTCTAATTAACTAAACTAAAAATCTAGTGTAACATTTAAGATCTAAGTACATTGAAATAAGACATTATTTCATAAGGGATCATGTTTCTAATAGAAATATCAAAATAAAATATGTGCCTAAGGATTTACAGCTTGTAGATAGCTTTATTGAACACTTGGATAAAGTAAGATTTAAATATGTAAGGAATGAAACATGAATATGCAATCATCTTTAATTAAATTTGACACAATATAATAAGAAAATGAAAGCGAATAATTCAAAAGAAAAATATTTAGAGATAAAATAGTCAAAAGAAATATTAGGGAAGCAAAAATTAATATAAAGATTCTAGTTTCCTAAAGAAGTATTTGCAAGGGTTATATAAAAAAATTTTAGGGATAAACAATCTAAAGAAACCTTAGACATGGCACCAAAGAGAAAGATGATGATAAGTTTTGATGCTAACAATAGTATAAATATATTTTTAGAAAATAAAATCTATGCCAAAGGCTTAAGAAAGGTAAGAACTCATTAAATATTATTAATTATTTGTTAAGTGTACAATAGAACAAGTTTACATGGTTTAATAAAAGATGGGTTAAAAGGACAATAAATGAAGATTCCAAATTATAATGCATTCTTGAAAAAGGCAAATAAGGATTCATAACATCAAAAAATTCATTTCTAAAAACTAAGAAGAAACAAGTAGATTCCAAAGAAATAAAAAGAAGACAAAAAAGACAATTACAAATTTATGGACTCAAATGAATAAATAAAGGAAATGCTTTGTTATAGGTCAAGATCCACTTCCACTGGTTAAATATATTTGGGTAATATATTTGACCCGTTCCACTAAAGTTGGACAATATCATGGGATAATGTTTTATCTATTGGAAGGACTATTATACATGAAAAGTCAATTATTGATTTGAAGACCAAAAAAGAAATGATTCTAGAGCATTAACAAGAGATTGACAACATTTAATACAAATTATTACAAATCTTTAGCACAACGAAATTTGAACTAAAGAAATTAAAGAAGAGATTTTGAGGAAAGTTGAGATAAGGGATAAAATCAAGTTTTGAATGTTAGACATCATTTATAAATGCAAAGTAAGATAGACAAAACAACAAGAATAACAAATCACACACACACACACACATACACACACACAACAAGATAACTACAATTTCAAGAGTAGCATTTTTTAGAGAAGTTTTCGAATATATACTAATTTATATTCTAATTGTTTAAGTTTTGAGCTAAATTATAAATGATAATACTTGTTGAATCCTCATATTTGAAAACTTTATTCTAAACTTGACTTATTTGTTCTCTTGTAGTTTATGTGATTTAACTTGATTATAAAGGCTAAGTAATAGGCTAGAAGAGTGGACTGATGCATAAAGCAGAACCACTATAAATCGCTACATGATTTTCTTATCCCTTAATCTCTATTTATTTATTTATATTCATTTTAGTTAACATCTAGAGTATAATAGTTTCGCTACCGATACGGTTAAAGCTAAATCAAACATTCACTAACAAGTAATCAAATGAATCTGTTTGATTGGAAAGGTTTTTATAAAACATAATCAATTTACACCTCTTTGCCTCTTGATTACTTACAAGGACTAACAATTTTATTAATATTAAATAAATATAGGACCTTTCGATTGATCCCTTCTCTATAGTTAGTTAGTACATAAGTCTGAGTTATTTTCAAGTAGTTAGGTAGTAAACATGATCATTTTATATTTTTATTAGTTCCATTCTTCTGAGTCTCTTTTAACTTCATCCTTCTATGGTAATATGTAAGAGAGCACATGATTGATGGTTTGCCAATGAGAGGCTACATTATGACAACATGATGAATGACCAATAGAGGTTGATGCACACATCCATCCCTTCTTGGAGGTAGCAAGATTTTTAGGTGTAATGCAGTTGCCATTCATCCAACTCGATTGGCACTTGATCACTACCTTGATGTAGTGGTGGAGATTAGAAACTCACACTTTCCACTTCCTTAGAGAGGAGTGCACGATCACACTTTAGGATATGTCTATACTAGTAAGCTTCCCCGTTGATGGGCAGATAGTGATAGGGAGTACACACATAACTTAAGGAGATGTGTGGTAGCAACTTTTAGGTGTTCGACTTCCTATGTTCGCCATTTAGGGCATACAACTAAAGTTGTCATGGCTAAGGGACAACTTCAGCAGTGTACCTAACTTTGCAAATGATGCAATGGTGCAGCAGTAAGCTTGAGCTCACATCCTACACCTCACTGGGTTATGGTATTTTCAGACAAATCTCAAAACCTCATCCATCTTATGTTCTTACCCCTATTAGCTTATTTTGCCATGGTTGACCAATATGCTTGGGAGGTAGCATGCTTTTCTTGGCTATGTTGGTAAATGTGTCTCACATCACACATAGATTCATTAAAGATCAATAGATCAATGGTCATTCTAAAGGTTTGGGTATGGGAGCAACTTTCCTACATTGCACCCACTATGTTGCAAACTTACGGCATTGGTAAGGGTTACCCATTGCTTAGACCAAATTTCCCATACGTATTGTGGGAGTATTGTGATGCATTCAACCAGCAGGCCATTGAATAGGTATTGATCTCCTCAAACTTACATGGTTTAATTACTTTAATAGTATTGTTACTACATGTGCTAACTTGTATGTACACAGGTGGTTTGATGCCCTTATAGAGAGTAGGATTTTGCTAGACTACCTTAATATTATCGGGAGGAAAGTGACATTTAGTTTACTTAGGTTCCTTTGATTTGCTTCTACATTGTAGAGCTTCATTTTCCTAACTAAGTCAAGTAGTTGTTTGGAGATCTCCAGTACAGTCCTCCTTACATTAACACCAAAAGGTAGCTACATGAGATAAACCTACAAGGCAGGACAAAGACAAGTTAGATGGCAATGCATTCTACATGGATAGATCAATGAGTTATATGTCGTCACAATATTGCGAGTTAAAGGCACCCATCAGAACAATTGATGGTATATCCCTTGATTATTATCCTTAGTATCACTAGATCACTAGCAATACCTTAATTGGATTAGAGTTATGCTAGGTTACATGGTACACCTATAGCTTATAATATACCTTGTCTTTTTCATCTCTATGTTACATCTTAACCAATAAGTGACTTATTAGATACAGGTTGATTTTATTGGTCACTTACCTCATGTGGCACATGCTAACATCCTTTCTAAGGCATCAAAGGTGGCTACACTTGTGCGTCAATTCTAGGACATCACTCTAGATGACGAAGTAGTAGTGGTTGTTGAGATGCTAAAGGTGACTACTCACTACCTCCCAAGTCACTTGAGGGCAAACATTGTAGGAGGCAAAGAGAGAGACAGGGTCAAGCTTGGGGCTACAAATTTACCCCTAAGGATATTGGAGATGATTCATCACTTAGGCATGATGAGTACTTAGCTTACACATCTCCTATTCCCATTGCATCTCAATTTTGTGAGGTAAGTCCCTCTACACTAGTATCGAAGCCATTTATAACAACTTTAGGGGATAGCTCTAAATCATACATTTATAATCTTGCAGCTCCACAAAAGACGCTACTTAGACCTCAGGTTGATCACATGGGCAAGGGGCTCACTTAGGTTAAATATGACCTTATACTGATGCACATGACTCCTCCCCATAGGTTACCACCTATAAGTTGGAATGGCATGTAGATTTCACAATTGGATCTTAATCAAATGGTGTAGGCTTTGCTTGATATCAACCAAGCACTAAGGAGGTATTTTGGTGTCAAGAGAGATAACAGTCTTAGACTCCTACCTTCTTCATTCCTACGTTTTCATTTTCATTTTGTACATTTGTATTTAGACAAATTGAATGATATGTGAATGGAAAACTTCTTATTGTTCTACAATTATGTTATAAACTTCTCTCAAATTATTGGCACTTGTTGTTATTGAAACTTTGTTATTGCTGAGCAATATATCTAGCTTTGTATTGGTGTTTGCTTATGGGATTTTGTCATGTGTTAAGGGATTAATGAGTTGTTATCTAATTATGTTGAGGAGTTGATGAGTTGTTATCCAATTTTATTGGGTATGTTACTATATATGTTATGGATGTTTGGTTTGGCTTCTAAGGAGAATGTATGAGGAATTTGTATTTATGTTTAAACAAGTAGGGTGTGCAACATGTGCTACAATATATTGCAAGTTAAAATCATGTCTTTAAAACATGGTTTTAGCTTTTGAAGACACGATTTCAATATAAAACAAAATCATGTTTTTATCACACAATTTCAAGTGCCATAGTTTTAGTATTATTTTTCTTGTGGCTAGATTTTAAGACATTAAAAATAAAATAATATTTTCCTTTTCACTTTCCTGGATTAGGATTATTGTTTTGTTAGATTTGCTCCTCCTTTTCCCACCTCAAGTCAACAATGCCATGCTGATCCTTCCACTTCTAACGCTATTGGTATAGACCGCCTCCAATTTTTAAATATTTTTAGAAAACAAAAAGGTTAAAAAATTGGTCTCATGCTTTACAATTAATGATATAAGATTTTAAACACTATGATATAAATTATACTTTTAATTTGTTTGCATGCAATAGATGAAAGGTAAAACATGAAATGGTAAAATCTTCCAAAATTACATATCATAGTAGAAATCTATATATAATTTTATTGGTTTTAATTATAAGTGTATGTTTAATTAACTAAATTATGGTTATAACTAAAAATAAAAGTCAAAGATTAAAGGATAAATTGCCAATATACTCTCTTCTATTTTCTTTAAATGTGCTTAACCTTCATATTTTTGAAATTGAGCGTTTAGACTCCATTGCCTTTGAAAACATGCTTATAAACCCTTTTTTTTATTGTTTTTCAATTGGATAAAATAATAAAAAAACTAACATTACAATTTTTTTTTTGTAAATTAAGGATAAAACAATAGTCCTATAGGAACCCAATTTTTTTTCTTTTTCTTTTTCTTTTAACTTGAGGTGTAAATGCACAATTTCAACAATTAAAAAAAAATAAACACAAATAAAGCAAATATAAAAGGTATTTGCATTTCACTTAAAGTTATGTGTGTCAGTATCTTAACTTAAACTCAACTAAGCCTAAATTCCTTTTCTCAAGAGCCATATTTAGGCAAATGTCAACATCAATCTAAGACGGAATAGTTAAATCCTTTTTAAAATGAAAACTATTTTATTTGCTTTGTTTTGGCTTTTTTGTGAGAAGAAATAATTTTTCAAGAAGTTTATGAGGATTGACATTAGAGAATTTTACACTTTTTATTTTCCCAACTAGTAAGCTAGTACTTTTTCTAGTTTACTAAAACTTATTTTGAAAAATAGTTCAATGTTATATTCGTCACTTAAACTTTTTGTGATCTTTCAACTTTAAACTTAAAATTTCTACCTATTCAATTATACACATAATTAAAACTTTAGATGGTAGTTTTACTACACCTAGGTTAACTTTGTTACTTCCTCTCTTCCTATGTGTACTTTTTTATCTAATGAAAACATAACACTTCATAAAAGAAAAATAAAATAATAATGTTACATTTACTATCCAAACTTTTTTCCATTTTTACCATTAAGTACCTAAACTTTATGAAAGATCAATTCACTACCTAATTTAAGTTTTCAAGGTTATGTTGATGGTTGACAATTTGAGTCTAGATCCATAAAACCCAAATGCAGCACAACATGAAATAAATGAATTGTTGTACCTAAAAAATTAACACGAGACACAAATGGGTTAAACCTATTTAGACACAAAAAAATTTGTGTTTGGGTTTATGTCAAGCCCTCAAACCCATTTATAAACCTGTTTATTAAATAGGTCTTGTAAATAGATCTCGAGTCTGACCTGTAAACTCATTTAATATTAATAATATATACATTTCTTTTTTTCTATTTTTTTTTATTCCTAGGCACTACTAATTTTGTCACTTAGGGTTTCATGGTCCTTCCATATCGTGCCATCAATACACTATATCTCTCTTATTCTCAATTATTTTATCTCTTCATTATCCTTTTTTTTTTTTTACGTTTGAATAATTTTTTTTTCTTTTTTGGATAAATTTTTTTCCTCATCTTTTGGAAAGAACTATGTCATCATGCATAAAGAGTCAAACTTGATAATATTAGGAATAATGATAAAGGTAAGCCGATATTTCCTTCTTCCTCTCTTCAACAGCAAGTCGTCTGTGTAATTCGTGTAAATAGTCTCGGCTTTTAGATTTATTAGAGTTTTAACATATTATCAATATTTTTGTTATTTTGGGATATTTGTTAAATGCTAGGTTTAATTAGTTTATAAACCTATAATAAAGGTTTTGTGGTGTTACCTGATGAAGGTTATAAAGTATTAATTATTTATATAAATTAGAATAACCTTTTATTTAAATTTCTTACCTTTTGTATAAATAATGCACTTAATTAATCTTTATTTTAATTTTAGAGTCTTTAAATTATAATTTATGAATTAATAGGAAAATTACTTGAAAGTTGAAGAGAAAATATAATTTCTACAAGATGGAAATTCAACACATGAATCAACATTGACATGTTTGACAATGGAAAACAAATCGTGTCCAAAGTGTGAGTTAAGTTGAGGAAAGGAGGAAGTCCAGTAGCAATACAACAATGAACACACTTGTTTTGGTGGGTGTGTTGAAGATGAAAGCTGCACAAAAATGTACATGTGAGGCAACACGACAGTGTCGGGAAAGATGCTAGAATCAGCTAAGAAAAAGCTAGATTTGCACGTCAGAAAGCACACTAAAACATGCGGAAAAATAGTTAGGAAACATGCATTCAACATATATATATAAAGCCGATGAAGTAGAGAGATGGAGACAGTAGAGATTAGAGATTAGAATAGTTTTAGTTTTAGTTTTAAACCGTAGAAAAAATTAGAATAGGAAAATTAAGATTAGATTTTAATGCTTTTATTTATGCTTTCTTTTATTATTATTGTTTTTAGATTCAATATGTTTATAGCTTAATTTCTTTTATATTCGGGTATGATGAATTCTAGAATGAACATGCAATTTTTATGATTATTATTCAATGATTTATTTATCATTCTTGTGATTCAATTATGTGTTTTTATTGTTTTCAATTTAATATTACTAGCATATTAGTTGTAATTTGATTTCTAATATAAAAATCGAGCGATTTTATATAAAAATAGATCTAGCATAATTGAAAAGAGTTGCATGCAAACCTAGAGATAGGATGACATAAATCTTCCGAATTAGGGTTAAACCTAACAGCGGAATTCATAAATAGAATGTAATGCAATTTTAAGGGTTTTGATTAGGAAAATTTTCCAATTAATCAACCTAAAATTAGGAGTTAATATTACTCGAGAGAGCTATCAGTTCAATTTAGGATTTCCCACAGTCTAAGAATAAAATAAGAATTTGAATAATAATTAGTTAATTACATTAGTAATTCTAGGGGGATTCAATACCTGAATATATTTTTATTGATTATTTCTTTCTTTAATTTATTCGTTATTTATTTTATTTGTTTGTTTATTTAATTTTTTTGATTAGATAATTAGAGAAAGGGTAATTACTAATACTTGTAATCCCTATGAGATCGACACTCGATATCTTTATTCACTATACTATAGAATCGATAGGTGCACTTGCCTATAGGTCTAAAGTTAGATAGTAAGAAGATCGGTATCAAGTTTTTGGCACCGTTGTCAGGTATTAGGATATTAGGAACACCTATATCTTGTTAATTTAATCATTATTTCTTTTATTGCTTAATTTTTTTATTAGCTTTTATCCTCTATAGTTTTTTTTTCCTATTATTGTTTATGCCTAGGGGACACCGTAGAGCAAGTCCATAGTAACTTTTAGCTCAAGACTCAAACGACAACCTATCTATCAACATGGCCAACAAACAAGAAGAGAGAATGATATTCGATTACGCAAGACCATCACTTGTTGGGGCTAATTCAAGTGTTGTTAGGCCTACAATTGCAGCCGACAACTTTGAAATTAAACCCAATATCATCCAGATGGTTCAACAATTTTTTCAATTTGATGGGTTGCAGGATGAAGATCCAAACACACACATTGCCAACTTCTTAGAAATCTATGACACCTTCAAAATCAATGGGGCCACAGATGATGCTATCAGGTTACGACTTTTCCCTTTTTCATTACGTAGTAGATCTAAACAATGGTTGAATTCTCTACTTAGGGGATTGATAACTACATGGGAACAATGGTGGAAAAGTTTCTTTCTAAGTATTTTCCACCAACAAAGACTGCAAAGCTACAGAACGATATCTCCTCCTATGCTCAGATAGAGTCTGAGACTTTATATGATACATGAGAGAGATATAAAGATTTTCTAAGGAGATGCCTACATCACGGTCTTCCACTATGGATGCAAATTCAAACTTTAAATGGGGGACTGAATCAAACCTCTAGGCAGATGGTAGATGCAACAGTTGGAGGGACAATAAATAATAAAACTCCTGAAGAGGCCCAGAATTTGATAGAAAACATGGCCATGAACAGCTACTAGTGAAATGCATCAAGAGCTAGACAACCAAAAGTAGTAGGAGTGTATGATGTCAATGTTGCTTTAGCAGCACAGGTCGAAGCATTAAGCAAGAAAGTAGATGGAATTTCTGTAGCACAGCAGCTAGGTCAATTAGAGTTTATTTCTAATTTTGATGAAAATGCTAATTTTGTAGAATTTTCACATAGGCAACTAAACAACCCCTACAACACTACTTACAATCTGGGTTGGAGAAATCATTCCAATCTCTCATGGGAAAATCAACCAAAGAATGGCTCACCTGGATTCCAACAGGCACATCACTTGCTAGAACAGAAGTCGAATTTCAAAGATTTAATGACAAAGTTTATTCAAATAACTAAAACACGCTTCCAAGCTACAAAAGCATTTTTAAGGAATCAAGGCGCTTCGATCCAAAATTTGGAAACTCAAGTAGGATAGATTAAGAAAATGATTTCAGAAAGACCCTAAGGAACTCTACCTAGGAATATAGAGCCCAACGCTAGGGAACATGTCAAAGCAATCTTCCTAGTTGATGAAGAAGTGGTGCAAACTGAAAGGGAAGTTGAAACACAAGAGGAGAAGGAGCAAACCCCAAAGATTAGAGAGTATGTTCCAAAAATTCCTTACTCAGCTTAACTTAAGAAGGAACATTCAGAGGAGCAATACAGTAAGTTTTTGGAACTTTTCAAACAACTTCATATAAACTTACCATTTGTTGAGGCTTTATTGCAAATGCCGAAGTATGTAAAATTCTTGAAGGACTTGCTTTCCAACAAGAAGAAACTAAAAGAAGTCTCAACAGTCAACCTCAACGAGGAATGCTTTGCCATCCTACGGAACAAATTACTAGAGAAATTAAAAGATCCAGGGAGTTTTACTTTACCATGTTTTATTAGCACTTTATCAATAAATGATGCTTTAGCTGATTTAGGTACTAGTATAAATCTAATGTCGCATCATATATTCAAGAAATTAGGATTAAGGAAACCTAAACCAATACAAATGAGCATTTAATTAGCTGATAGGTTTGTTAAAATTCCTATCAGTATCATTAAAGATGTGTTAGTTAAGGTAGGAACATTTATCTTCCCAATGGACTTTGTAATCTTAGATAATAATGAAGACATAAATGCTTCACTAATTTTAGGACGCCCTTTTCTAGCTACTGCAAAGGCAATAATAGATGTAGGTAATTGCACTTTAACTTTGAAAATAGATGATGAAGAACAAACTTTCAAAACACCTAACATAATTTCACATCCTCCAAATAATAACAGTACCTGCTATTTAGTGAATACATCTAACTTGTATAGTTATACTTATGTGCAGGATGGTATTCATAAGGACCTAATACAATAGTATCACACTTGTGGTAATCTAAAGGGTCTAGGCAATTCCAAGAAACTTGACTACTGGAAATATAAGTGCCACCCCCCTAACTAAACAAATGAGGTAACAACGTCGAGCTAACGACTTGGGAGGTAACCCAAATACTATTTAGTTTTATAATTTAGTTTAATTTGATTTAAAATTTCTTTAATTACACTTGCTTATATTAAAAAAAAAGGGGTGTTTTAACATGATCATGTTCAGGCTGTATTGCTTCTACACTTTGCACCGAGAGATACATGATCATGTAACATGGTCATGTTATGGTCGTGCCGACACCACACTTTATACCACAAGATACATGACCGAGTAACACGGTCGTGTTAAGGCCGTGTTGATCTTATATACAAAAATAAAATAAAAAAATAATTAAAATTTTAAATTTTCCTTGATCTTGATACTGTAAGGCATGATTTCAAGACACAAGAAATAAAGAAGAAAGCCAATAGGAGTCTACACACCTGCATTCATCAACCATGTTAGAAACTCTTTCTTGTAAAAAGTAGGAATTGCTCTTCAAGTTTATTAAGCATTATTAAGGAAGTTTTCTGTTTTTTTTTCCCCATTTGTTATTTTGCTATTCTATTTTATACATTGAGGACAATGTACCATTTAAGTGTGTAAGTCTATGGGGGGGGTAGGTATAATAAATTGAATTCATAATTTAATAATTTATTTAAAATTTTTTCCTTGATATATTTTTACTTTTTCATTAGTTAACTTAGAATGCTATATTAGAGTTGAATTGTGAAATCTTAGTAAATCAAAAGTTATATGTTATTTAGGGTTAAAATTTAGAAAAACTAGATTGGAAAGATATTACTAATTAAGAATTAGGAATTCGAGTTTTTATACTTATTTTGATATATGCATATCTCTTAGAAATCCTTAGGAGTACTATGATCTCGAATAATTGAATTGAAAAAAAAAAAAAATCTTTTGAAGACTCTTTCTATAAAATAGAAGTAGTGAAAAAAAAAAAAAAGAACGAAGGAAAAAGAGAGAGAAAGAAATATATAAATAAAGTTCAGTAGTAAGCTTCATTGACTTGAGTAATTAAGCCTGTAGGGTGCCTTTCGAGGGATAATACCTGTTGCCTTGAGTGATGAACTTGGGATCATTGGCCTAAAGCTCGTTATATGGGTCAAGAGAAAACTTTGAGAAAACTAAACTACTAATAGAAATAAATAATGGAGATAATAGAGGTTTGAAAGGGTATCTTAAAACCTAGTAGCCTAAGATCATCTGGTCTGGGACTTACTGACTAATAAATTACTCCATAATATTGAAAAAAAAAAATAGGAAGGATTTTCAAGGGATAGATGGAAAAAAACTTTTGTTGGACATCATAGTACTTTAAGGGATGAAAAGGGGAAGTATATATTTCAATTAAGTTGACAAAATTTTGAAAACTTTATTTTTGATTAAGTAATGTCTAGTACAGTTATGGGTTTGTAAATTTTTGTTTAAATGAGATGTTAAATTTTGATATTTCATAGATTAACTCTTGAACTCTAATAATAGTGTTTATAGTACATTAAACATGATTAAGTGAAAAAAGGATGTTAAGGAAAAATAACTTTATTATGAATGTAATCTATTTAAATACTAATTAAGAAATTTGTCCTTGATCTTTAAAGTTTATTTTACTCGAGGATATGCAAAGACTCAAGTGTGGGGGAATTTGATAAGGATTATAAAGTATTAATTATTTATATAAATTATAATAACCTTTTATTTAAATTTCTTATCTTTTGTATAAATAATGTACTTAATTAATCTTTATTTTAATTTTAGAGTCTTTAAATTATAATTTATGAATTAATAGGAAAATTACTTGAAAGTTAAAAAGAAAATATAATTTCTACAAGATGTAAATCCAACACGTGAATCAACATCAACATGTCCGACAATAGAGAACAAAACATGTCCAAAGTGTGAGTTAAGTTGAGGAAAGAAGGAAGTGCAGCAGCAACACAGCAACGAACACACCCATGTTGGTAGGCCTGTTGAAAATGAAAGCTGCATAGAAATGTACACGTGAGGTAACACGCCCATGTCGGGAAAGATGCCAGAATTAGTCGAGACAAAGCCAGATTTGCATGCCAAAACAAGCGGAAAAACAGTTGGGAAACATGCAGGAAAGCATGAAAAATCCATCGAAGATTGCAAATATATCTACTGCAATCAGTAAATATATATACATATGTATATGTATACATATAGGTGAGAACCAGCCGAAACAAAATCCGAGAATCAGCTGGGAAGAGACGCCGGAAGACTCATCGGAAAACAAGTCAAAGAAGACGCTGGAAAATATGCGAGGAAGATTCCATCCAACGTCCAAACCTCTGAATCTGATATTATATATATAACGGCGAGAAAAGAGGAGATAGGAGTCAATGTCATTATCGTCCAAGCATTCAACATATATATATATGTAGGAAAAAAATAGGAAAATAGAATTAGAAAATTAAGATTAGATTTTAATGCTTTTATTTATACTTTATTATTATTATTGTTTTTAAATTCAATATGTTTATAGCTTAATTTCTTTTATATTCAAGTATGATAAATTCTATAATAAACATATAATTTTTATGATTATTATTCAATGATTTATTTATCATTCTTGTGATTTAATTATGTGTTTTTATTGTTTTCAATTTAATACTACTAGCATATTGGTTGAAATTTGATTTCTTATATAAAAATCGAAAGATTTTATATAAGAATAGATCTAGCATAATTAAAAAGAGTTGCATGCAAACCTAGAGATATGATGAGAGATTCCAATTAATCAACCTAAAATTAGGAATTAGTATGACTCGAGAGAGCTATTAGTTCAATTTATGAATTGTCACGGTTCAAGAATAAAATAAGAATTTGAATAATAATTAGTTAATTATATTAGTAATTTTAGGGAAGGTTCAATACTTGAATATATTTTTATTGATTATTGCTTTCTTTAATTTATTCGTTTATTTAATTTTGTCGATTAGATAATTAGAGAAAGGGTAGTTACTAATACTCATAATCCCTATGGAATTGACACTTGATATCTTTATCCACTATATTATAGAATCTATAGGTGTACTTGCCTATAGGTCTAAAGTTAAATAGTAGGAAGATCGATATTATTACCAAATTTAAAGAAGAACTATATTTAGATGAGGAGTAACACATAATAGTTGAATTAGATTATTAAGTTATTGAAAAACCAATTAATTTTGATATCATCAAGTTATGAAAATAGCACGTGATATCTTAGGTATATCAATATCTATGGTAACTTTGGAAACTATATATAGTACTAGAGGTTGAATCCTTAATCAATATCACAATTTATTGAAGCTAGAAATTATACAAACTCTTTTATGTATAAAAGATTAGCTCTGTAAAGACGTAGGTAATAAACTAAACTATTTTTATAAAGTTTTCAATGGCATGTATTTTTATTGATATCATTCTTTTTTTTATGTATAGATACTTTACCTGTCTCTCTTGAATATATAACAAAAAATATCTAGTCACAAGTTTAGGTTAATTCAATTATGTTATAAAACTTGCAAATTTGTAGATTTGTTATATTTGATAAGACTTCATTAAAATTGTTGTTTGTATTATAATTTCATGTTAACTTTGAAGGCCTCATGTTATTAATATTTGCAGAAGTTAAAATTAGGGAGAATTATACTTTTAATACTACACTTTTACCTTCTTTTTGTTTAAATCCTCAATTTTTTTTATTTTTTTATTTTAATCCTCAATGTTTTGAAAACTTACAAAAATGGGGCTTCAATGAAATACATTAAATTTTTTATTCACTTTAAGTGTGCATTAGCTTTTGTTTAGCCTTAAATTAGTTAGTCAAGGTGATTAGGATATACACAAAATTTTCTAGCCCATTTTCTTAATTTTAATTATTATTTATGTATTTTTTATTGTTTTTCATTATCTTATATCATTATATATATTTAATATTATTGTTTATTATATTATGTAAATAAATTTATTTAATTCTATCATTTTTTTATTTTAATTATTATGAATTGATTTGAAATTAATACATACTATGGGTAAATGGAAAACTTAATAAATTTAATGGAATTCTTTTTTTTTTTATAAGCTTTTAAAAATGTTGATGACTTAAATAGAAAAGCAAAAAGGGTTAAGGATTAAAATAATGAAGTAGATAAACATTAAAGACTGTAATGTATTTTTCCCTTAATTTTATTATTGACCTTTTCACTTTGTATATGTAAATATTTTATAAACTTATTTATAACTTTTGTTAATAAATAAGTGGATTTAACTCAAACACAATATATGCTTATTAAATGAGTTGGGTTACAAGTTTAGATTTTTATATACGATTAATAAATAACTTATGTTACAGGTTAAGATTTTTTTAATATGAACCTCTTTAAACGCAAATATGAAATACGGTATGATAACACGAATTACTAGTTTTATTTATGTTATTTAGCATAACTTTGTTAAGCTCAGTTAGCTTACGTGGATGTCTTGATTAACCACAAAGCAACATGTGTACAAAAAATAATATTTTAACATTATATGACTCCGTATAGACTTCCATGTGGATTTAGGGTAAAAAAAAAAAAAAACATGTTTTCAAAAAGAAAACCACTCAACTATCTTCATAGAGCATGCTCTATGCATGAAGGAATATCTATAGATCTACATTGTTGTAGCATTGGAAGCCAATGAAGAAAGAAAGCTGCTCATCCTCCTTATCCTTAACATTTCCATGAAAAAAACTGCTCAAACATCCATAGATCATCAGACCCCACAACCTACATCCTTGTCTTAGGCATTTCATCAAACATCTTTCTAACACTCTTCAAATCACCAATGCTCAATCCTCCACAAATCATCATGCCCCACAACTTCATATACCTAAATAGCATTTTGTAAGAAAACCGCTCATCCTCCTTCAAAATTTTCTAACTCACATACTCAACAAATGAAACTACCTAATTTTAGCATGACCTAGAACCATAACTGACTCTCCCCTTGGACATTTCATCAACGTGCTCTACACATGATCAACTAAGCCCAATTTTAGACCCAATTCACACTTCCCTCTTCATCTATATCTTCACAACTAAAACCTTAGCCTTGAATCTATAGTTGCAAAAATAACCCCACTATTGTTGGATGATGACCAATGGGTCGAAGCCATAAATGTGCTAGGTGACTTCTCCATCTTCAACATCTTGATTTCTTTTCCTTCTTCCCCTTCCCCAATAGTAAGGGGAGAAAAAAAAAAGAATAAGGTATCTTACTAATATAAGTTTAGAGTTCTCTTAGTGTTTGGTGCATTTGATTTTAAATTAGGTTTTTGGATGGGGAAACTCAATTAAGGTTTTCATCTCAATAGAGGTCTGATGGAGAAGGGAGAGTGTTGTAAGTAGGGATGTAAATAGATCGGATTTGGGACAGGTTCATTGAATCTTGAATCCAACCTAGAAAAGGATTTATATACCTAAAACCTGCCTCGACTTGATAGGTTTTTTTTTTTTTTTTTTTTGGTGTGTATCTGGCCTGAACTTGATTCGATTAGCAAATGAAGTGATCCGAACTCGACCCAAATGGCGATTAAATCTTTTTTTTTTTTCATACTTCAACTTATTTTCATGCCATTTTTTAATTTATTATTAATCTATTTGTGATGGAAAAAAGAGAGAAATTAAATATAAAAATAAAATAAAATATAAAAATATATTGATTAAAAATATAAAAATAATAAAATAAAATATACTGATTATAAATTATAGTAATTTATTATTATTATTATTATTATTAAAATCAGGTTGGGTTTTCCCATTAGTTTTTTTTTCTAGATCTTATAACTTGACCTTAAACCCTATAAGGTTTGATCCTATAGGGTTTTATCAGGTCGGTCAAGGTAGGTATCCTATTATGACCTACCCCGATTACATTCTTAGTTATAAGGGTTTTCAAGATGGGAAATTCCTCTTTTGTCTTCTCTTATTTTTGTTCTTTTTTTTTTATTTGATGTGCTAATTATTTTCTTTCATTGTTGATGTGTATTTCTTTTTTTTTTCTTTTTTCATCTTAAATCCACATGGAATTCAATCTAGAGTCTTGTAATATTATAATATTGTTTTGTACAATGTCACTTTATGGTTGGTCAAGACATCTACATAAGCTAACGAAACTTAATAGAGTTATACCAAGTAGCAAATGTGATCTTAAAAAATTCAATTAGGTAGTAAATTAATCTTTCTGTTTTGTAAATTTAGGTACTTGTAAAAATGACAAATGTTTAGGTAGGTAAATGCAACATTAACTATAAAAGAATTTACATAAAAACTCTAAATGATGTGTCACCACCTAATGCACATCTCATTTAACATTTAAATCAATGTTAATGCTTATGTGTCAATGAAATAATTAGAATAATATTGTGCAACTATAAAAAATATTTTAATCTCAATAAGGAAAAAGAAAAGAAAAATATTTTAAAAGAAATAAGATCATCTCTCTCCTAAGTGGCAGAGGGTAGTATAAGTTAAGCACCAGCAATAGCAATGGAAGTTGCATTCTTGCTCATGCTTCTTTCTTCTTCTTAACTTTCAAGTCATAAGACTCAAATTTAGGTTCAAAATTAACTTACAAGGAATACTAGACAATAATAGCTTCATCCATGCTTTGGATATGAAATCCCCATTGCTTCATTAGATTTAGCATTGGTTTTATGTCCAAAGCCCTAATGGATTCTCTCTTCTTAAACAAACTCTACTCATACTCCATTCCATTATACCCTCAATCAACTTACAAACCTTAAATCAACTCTAGCCATCAACTAAATTTCATAATGCTCATTAATTATGGTTAGCAATACATTTTTGGATTGCTTGATGGTAGCTAAGGGTTGTGCCTAGGGTGTTACGATTAGGTACCTATATTAGATAAGAAGGTTAAGTTGTGTTTTCAAAAGATCACCTAGGCTATGTTTTTTAAAGATTGGGTAGTTTAAGTGTCACATGCTAAACCTAAAGGGTGTCCTAATCTATCACATGCACATAGAGCTTATATGGCTCGATCTTGCACTCTTTTTTTGCTTCATGTCCTTTTTATAATTACTTGAAAAAAAATTTCTCCAAGCAAGATAAGCATCGACTATTTACCACATAAAAATACTCATCCATATGCAAAAATCATATACAATTTAAATCTATGACAATTTACATTCAACAACAAAAAACATATAGATATTCATCTCACTTATAGTCTGGCTATAAGGATCATCCCTTGATCACATGGAATTAAACCCCAATATATAGTTAGTTTTGAAAGTGCGGACTTATATACTCCTTAGAATCATGGAGTCATTTTGAAAGTGTGGAACCTTATTGATCCCCAAGTCTTGGAGTCTTTCCAAAGTGTAGGCCATTGTGCTCTCACAAAGCCTAGCTCATTTTGAAATTGTAGATTTATAATGCTCGCTAAAGTAGGTTTTAAATATATGGATCCTAAAGTCCCCATAATAAGATTTTTAGAAAGTATGAAGTAGATTCTTAGACCTCATGAGTCATTTTAAAAATGTGAGGTGGGTCCCTAAAGTCTATGAGTCATTTTAAAAATATGGGCCTATTTGAAACCTGTTCTCTCCTATTAGCCGATCCCAAGCCATAGAGTCATTTACATACCTTACATTATAGTTTTCCACTTGCTAAAAGAATTCACATTCATATATACACAATATATGCATATAAATATATAAAGAGTATTCTAGCATTCACAAAGTAGACAAAAAAGCTAGTTACCATTCGTCTTATAGAAAACCTTTGTCGGATCCTTATCCTTAAGATATTCTATTACAACGAATTAAATAACTAAATCATAAAATTGTTTAAATTTATTCTTTTCTTATTTATAGGTTTTCTTAAATTTTATTTAATACTAATTAATATATTTGAATTATATATTTTTCATATTAATAAACTTATAAATTTTCATTGATTAGAACTAGGGTGGTTGACCTAAGGAAACTAGGGTTCAATTAAGGGGTGTTGTGTGAGTGAGGATGACCAGCAATGCTCTAGTTAAGATTTTTTTCCCCCTAGTTATTCCCTTTGATCAAATTATCCTAAGTTTTGATTTTAGGGTTTTTTTTATTATTAACTATTCAATTAAGATTGTAATTTGTCTTTGTTATGAAACCTTAACCTTTTCAATTTATTTTTTTTTTCTTTTCTGAAATTAATTCCTAAGGTTTGGTTTCTATCACTTGCTCTTCTTTAAGTGGATTTTTTATTTTAATCTCTAATTTATTTAATTAAAATTATAATTCCTATTTCATTGTAAAATCTTAATGTTTGAATGTAAAGAGTTTCTTAAAATTTGATTCGTTACAAAACCCTGTTCTTTATAGAATTCCTTTTTGTTAATGAACTTTTAAGGTTGACTCTTAATCTTATTAATCCCAAAACGTTTTAGGGTTTTACTTATGTTTTCGATTTCTTTCTACCTGTTTCATATTCTGTCTATACTTTTATAGCAAGCTGGATTTCAAATTCTTATTACTTTTGTGTTGACCAAAAAAAAAAAATTCTTGTTCAAGCGTCTTTCCTATCTTCTCCCTCTTTTCATCGTGCCTTATCATGGTTTGCGAAAGAAGATGAAGGTTCTATTTATAGATATTATTGTTAAATATCTATCTAGTCATTTCCTATTAATTCCTGGTTACTTATAATCCTAGAGTCTATGATCATACTGGTAGAGAAAGGTTTGAGTTAACAATTATTAAAATAACTTCAACCCTATATTGCTTAACCTATAGTCTAGAAGAACTAAGCAAAGAGGGAGACAATCTGATAGTCTCATAGAAAAAGAAGCAGCAATCTAGAGAGGATGCAACAAAATAAGATAGCATCAAGGAATGCAAAGGAGTATCCCTTATTGCTTTAAGTTCCTCAAATCTCACTCGATACATGTAGAACCTTCCTTTTGGTCAGTCCATTCGAGCGAACATAGTTCTGAATTACCACATTCTGTACGTTCTCGAAAACCGCCCCTTGATACTGGATGTCTCGACGCTCTAGGAGTTCAAAATAGCAGGTAAAATACTCCTCCCTGGGTCGTGACACTTCTACTAGAAGCATAAGCTCATGATGCTATCTCAGGCACTCTTTGGTCTACTGAGGCTCTGGGTCTCTTATTGGCTCTAGCCCATCTATCTCTCTGAACTTTCGACTCAGTACTTGTCCTACCTTGTGCTCCTACTCAACTGGTGTCAGTTGCTTGATCAATACCGTGCCTCTTTAGCTGCTTGCCCGTCTCCAAAAACCCACTTGGATCACCTCACAGGGGTCATTGTAGATGGGTGGAGTACGTCTTGTATTAGGACCCATTTCTTTTCAAAAGATGCGTGATTAAGGGTGCTTTGCTTCCACTTATGTTGCCAGTTTAGATATGATGCCTTGTGTATACTTGATAAAAAGATAACTAGGAGCCCAATACTGTCATTATCGGTAATTATACATGATGGGACTATTACGGTTAAGCAACTCGAGGCATGATATGATTAATAGTTTAAAAAGTCAATTTGCTCAAATGAATATGTCTTCATGAAGGGCAAAATAAAATAAATAAATTATGAGGAAAGAGAATCACGTAAAAGAATCGTACATGATTTCTATTTACAATACTTCACAATTCACATTCGGAAGCAAGATTCCAAGAATGAATTTCCATAAGAACAAATAAGCCCAAAAGGAAATGCACAAGATACTGTACTCCCAAGGAAAAAGATTCATTTCTTGTACCCAGTTCAATACACCTGTGACTATCTATACTATCTTATAAAGATGACAAAAAGAAGCGGCTACATCTCAATGACAATGGAGATCCGAAAAGATCATCCGCAAATTGTATACAACTAATAATAACGAATACGGAACGAACTAATACTAATAAATGTGGCCACCTCATCTATTTTAGCTAGTGTACAAACAATATAGCCAGCCAAATACCCAAAATTTCAGCTGCCTGACAGGTTGCTGAAATGTTGAAAAAATACCTCCAAGAATCAAAATGTAGCTGCAGGTGAATGCTATAAATACTACAACGAAAATCCCTTTTAAGGGAGCATCGGCACTGTCAAAATAATATCAACCATTACTTGCTGCTTGCTGCTTGCAGACTAAAGATAAAGAATTCAGTACTTCAGACTGCCATCTCAGTTTCGATTCTGTCGGTTTTCTTCCTTGATTTTCTCGAACTCCTTTTCACCAGCCGCAATCAGACGTTTCACTGTGTCAAATGTTGTAAGCCTAATACTGCAGCATAAAAATGAAGGGAATTATTATGACACATAGGATCCAAAAAATGAATTCATACATAATTTGTGTGCTCATCAAGATAATAAAGAAAAAGGAAAAGGTATTTCCTGAGATCTGAAAGGACTTTGCCTATATCCTTGTCCCAGCTTTATTACATTGCACCTTGTCCCAGAAAGACTCAAAAAGGTCGATTGAATATTTATAAAGAGGGAAGAACACTCTACAAACATGAATCAATTCACTTACAATAAGTTATTGTTGGATATTTAGATATATCTAGATATTTTTTCTTTTATTATTTCTGTGTGTATCTCTTATTTCTAGCAAATATCTTTTATTCTCTTGGATAAGAGTAGATTTAGGAGAATTTATTTTTAGGAGATATCATAATATCCTATCTTACCTTTTTTATTAGGATTTTTTCTGCTATACCGATTTTGCTCTCTGGTATATATAAACAGAGGCATATGAATAAAGTTATGACCCTTTCTCCTATCTCTCATATATATTATATTGTTATGATTATTTTTATCAGTTATGATGGGAGGAATGGAATGAGCCAGAATGCAAAGAGCATATCATATATGTATCTCAAACTCTTAATTCCATGTTTAGTAAAGGAATAGTCCAGGAGTTCATCGAAAATGTCCAAATTTCATCCTTCTCCACCATCCAGCCATACACCAACCACCACCACCTGAATTGCCACCCAACAACTAACATCTAACCCGTCTCAAAGCAAATGAAGAGAAATCCAACCTAAAATCATCCTTCGATTGTCTTATACAAAAAGGTCTTTTCCTCTATTTCTCTACCTCATCTTTCTCTCTCTCTACCTTATCTTTCTCCTCTCAAATCCAGATTGGGCTGCAACCTATAACGGTCTCTCTCCCTACTTTATCTCTCCTAATCAACCCAGATCATCAATCTACCCTCTCTCTCTCTCTCTCTACCTTGCCCGCCCCTTGTCATCAATGACCCACGTGATGCCGAGATGTGGCTGCCACCCAAGATGGGTCAGCAAGTCTGTGACCATCTGTGACCCAAGGTGGCTCACCATAGCGCCACTCAATATGGGTCGTTGTGTTTTTTAATTTGCAACCCAGGCAAGTCATATTCACAAAAAAGAGTTGCCATGTTTGCAGCCTAGAGGTCACCATGCTCTTGATCTAATGAGTAAATTTGTTGTGTTTTCTACCCAGTGAGTTCACGGGTTTCATGGGTAGTGGATACTGATGGTGGTCCATGGGTTGGTGGATGAGATGGTTGGTGAAGGTAGGGGTGGGTATTTCTCTGGAATGGCCAGGGATGAGCATTCCTTGCCTTTCAGTAAAGAATGCTCTTTCCTTAAAATACAGGATTTTTTACTTGTGGAATGGGCATCTGATACCACCAATCAAACATCCGATTATCTAGAAGGAATAGAGAGGACATTCCCCTCAACCAAATAAATGTCAAATTACAATGTAAAATGGAGGGAAAGGTGATAGGCAAAAATCTAACTTAAAAGTTGCCATTAAATCTGTATTTAGTATACTGCTTCATTTTTGTAAAATTCCTTTTATTGTGCTGTAAAAAATTCACCCATAAAATGATTAACGACCATAAGGTTAACAAGATGATCATGGTCAATGAGACAAACATGCATACACATATGCAGCAAACACAGAGACAAACACTACAAAGCCCATATAAAGAAGGGTATTTGAGTTGGCACAGTAGTATGGCCAAGTAAACCTTGCTGTTATCCAACAATTTCAACATTCAAATCAATGGAGGCAGGAGAGCATGACTGAGAATCATAAACCTGCTATTGGGTAGGTTCTTTAATGCATTTGGAAGAAAACCTCTATACAAGCCCATTACTCCATCACGTTCAATAATACCTGCATAAACAAATCAAAACATTGTTCTGTAAGGATTTAGTGGAGAATATGGTGAGAGAAGGTGAAATATCTAGATTTTAATCCCCTGAACAATTAGCCTATCATAGAGACAAAATGACTGAAACGGCAAAGACGGATCAAGAGAACAGGACTCGTCTCCTCTACTAGAAGCCAATAGTACGTTAAGAAAACTAAAGTTATGAGACCTTGGTGGAGTAGCACGATTTGTCGGTTTGACAGATATGATTAGCATTCATCATATCAAAGTAAACATATTCTGAGCAGCTGTTTGCAACATTTATGAATGAATAATTCTGCTCATTTCATGCATGAAATATTGACATATATGCTATCTGCACAGGTCATAGATCTAGTAAATGAAATATTTAATGAAATTGATGTTTGAGATGTGTCTCGGTTGAGTTCCTTAATGGTTGGAACCGCTGGGCAATAGATGCTTTTGAGTGCTTGTTATAAAGAACACTCCCTTCTCCTGAAAACTTGTTGAAGAAAACTTTCTAATCTCTTTAGAACTATATTTAGGATAATAACATTGCTGGATTATAACTATTGTGTGAACACTTATTCATACATGATTATCATTTTTAAATTTCCCTTGATTAAAACGTGCATAAATCTAACAATATCTACAAATGATGCATAAATGTATGCATAACAAAATAAAGATATTTCCTTTCTAAATACAAAGATGCTCCTAACATTACTTCTTCCCTAAAAAGTAAGCTTGTCCACAAGCTCACAATGGACAAAAGCTCAACCCTTTCCCATCTCATCCTGATCTTCCAACTACCCATCATCAATTACCCCCAGCCAAATGAGCTTCATATAATGGTGCCCTTAAGTGTAGGGAGTAGTTGCAATTAAGAGACAGCTCTTTCGCCCAATGAACCATCATCCCTTCTTGAGTTAGACAATGCACTGGTTTGTCATCAATAGGACTCACGGCTTCTGCTCCATTTGCCTCCATCATACTCCCTCCTCCTACCAATGCCATAACATCCTTATTTCACCCTGTGGTTGCCAATTGAGCTGCATCTTACTCATATAGGCTTGCTCCAAGCTCAGCAGTAATCAAGTTCAGGAGATTACGGAGCTTCACAACCTGAATAGCTTTAGACAACCTGAAGTGAAAAGAGCTATCTAATGTGCCTAGGCCACACCAAATGCATGTGCTATTAGAAATTGCTTGTGTATTCCTCCAGAATTCCAGTTTGACTCAACTTTGCCTACTCACTCAAAAGATTGCTACTAATTGGCACATAGAATAGCATGTGACAATAGTCAATAAATATGTTCCACGACAATGTCATTTTTCTCTTGTTCCACATGATAGTACAAAATTTGGGCCTCCCCGATAAGATGGAAAGATGCTAAACCCATCCACTCAGCCTCCAGCGTAATCTAGTTCTGACAAAAATCCCACATCTATTTAACCATAAAAGTGGATTGATAGTGCTGTCATCTATCAAAAGTCAAGCTTGCTATAATAAGGCATGAAAGTTTAGGCACCCCCAAACTTAGCTAGTGTTAGATCTCGTGTGGAACCTCATGTTGAAGACCTCTAATGGAACCTTACTGTGTGCCTCAACCAGGTGGGTCGCTGCCAGCATGCACATAGTCGTGGTAGTCAGAAGTAGTTGTGTAAAGCATGTGCATGTGACAAAAGCAGCTGTCATCAATCCACTTCATTGCTTCACCTCTTGGGAAGGTTGAGCAACATGGCTATCCACCTCCTTTGCTTCCATAATGACCTAGGGAAGCTGCACATTGTGGGTTTAGGAGCCCTCATGAATGCCATATACAAAGTATGGATTTCTATGTTTATACAGAAGGCAGGCGGAGGTTCCAGATTTGAAACTCAACTGACTTAGATTTTGATGAGCACAAAAAAGTTTCTCTAAAATTTACCTTTTACAGAAAAAGTTTCCCCAAGTAGTTCTTATTGAAGAAGTTCTACGTGGGATAAATATGATGTGTGATGTAAAATAAAAGGAAAAGAGTGTAAAGAAAGGAAATGATGTAAAAAAAATACCACTAATGTTTGAAAAAGGAAGGGATCTAAAAAAAAAAAAAGACAGATAAATTTTGTTAGATGTCTTCGAAATTCTAAAATTACCATCAAATAAAATTAAGAAAATAGAAGATAAAAATCACCCGTAGGTGCCACTAGAACAAATAAAGTAAAGGTCCAACTTGTCTTTCTAATGACTCCAATTTGAAGGTACTGCTTTACCTAGGCAACACAGAAAAGTTTGCTCCCTTTTTCTATTCCCTCACCAATGCCATGTTAAACAAACAAGAGATTGAGGGAAAAATAACTCCATTTTCCATCCTAACTTTGAAACCCTCCTATTGTAACCAGTATGCAGAGTATCACAATATATACTTTTATCCTATCCTGTCTCCTGTCCAGAGGTCATTTAGGCAACTGAGGGAAAACTTAGCAGGTAGGATTTCTATCTAGATTGATGGTTTTCTTTTCTAGGTCAATGGTCAATCATAGTTAATGTTTGCCCACAGCCACTTGGATAAGATCACTCATCTGTCCCTGGTCCAAGCAAACACCATTAGGGGTTTGAAAGCTCGACGCTTTCTTCAAAAATAAAGTCTCCTATGAATCCCATACCTTGAGAAGAAATAAACCCATTGCTCATCTTTCCTAAGCCCAAGCAAATAAAACCCACAACATTATTATAATATATTGTATTTTTTAGATTGTAATTAATATAGTGTTAGGTAGAAGTTAGTAGAGGTTGGTAGGATTTTGTGTCTCTATATATATTGTTCTCGTAGTATTAGTGAGAAGTGTGAATTTGAATACAATTACCTATCAAAATTACATGATATCAAAGCTTTCTAATTATAGGAATTTTTTTAAAATTAGGGTTTAGGATTCATTAAACCCTAGCTACCTAGTGAACAGTGTTTGTATCCCACACACATTTCGAAAAATGTTTGTGTTTCTTTTTTCTCACCGCCCCTCTACGAGGAAAGATTGTTGGCCGACAAACTTCCCCAACCAACTCCGGCAATCAACAAATCAGCACGTGAAGCTCACGTGCCACATAAACCATTCGCCACTCCTTGTTTTCCGCACGTGGAGGTGCATGTAACCCCCGTTCGTCCATGTGTTTGTTACCTTCCCTTTGGCAGCACCGATGCCACCACTACCAGGGGTCACTCCGTTCGCACGTGTGTATCAGAGACGTGGAGCCAAGGCCAAGGGGAGTGGAAGGCGTGACAGCAATGAGGAGAACGTGGGGAGTGGAGTTCGTGACATCAACAAGAAGATCGTGGAGAGGTCCCTCAAGGTGGCAGAGTAGTGGGGTAGTGGGAAGGGTAGAGGATACGCATGTACGCTAGGGAAAAGGGGGGGTAATATGTAACTATTAGGGATCTCCGCTTGATTATATATATGTATGCAAAAGGAATGAAATGACATCTGAATTTTGAAAAAGAAATACCCTTGTGAGATCTTGGGTTCTCTCTTAACGAGCCCTAGCCCCGATAACAACCATAGGTAAACTAGGAAGGAAGAGCCACAAGCAAGCTCTAGAGCTGCTTACGGACACCTCTAGACCTAGGACGCGATCCCAAACTTCTGTTGCCAACAGTGTTCTTGCTAGGTCTTTGTGGTACAGTCTTCTTCATTCTAATCTTGCCATTTTGGAAATCATCTTGAGGCATGTGCTCCTTGCTAAGGTTAGGGTTTCTAGTTTGGTTTGATTGTTGCTGGGAAATTAATTTTTCTTTCAGTTTGGTGGTTTTGAAAGCTTGTTTTTTTTTTTTTAGGTAAGCTGATTGAGGTGTTTTGCTCAGTTGGAATTAGCATTTTTGGTTTGGTTTAATCTTTTAGTGTTGTTTGGAGTTGTTGGTGTTTAGTATGTGGTGGTTTAATCTTCTAGTGTTGTTTGGTGCTAGTGGTGTTTGTTGTGTGGATTAGAGGAAGGAAATATATATAATACTGGATTGCTAGATGACTGAGAATAAATCACATATCATAAATATGGTTTCAGTGACAACTAAAATAATAGAATATAAACTTAGCGGAGATCATATTTGAGATCAAGAATTAGGGGGAATTGTTTGCTATTACTATCATGAGCCAGGGCATACAAAACGTACTTGTAAGAAATTGCAAAATTATAAGAAATTACAAAATCATAAGAAATTGCAAAATCGTGGCTAGAAGAAGCAATCGGTACTCATTACCTCCATTGACTCCACATCAAGTTCGTTTTCTGAAAAGGCGATAACAATTTCTGCTGATGAATATGCCAAATTCTCTCAGTATCAAGAGGCATTGAAGGCTTCATCTCATCATATGTGTGAGATTGCTGAATCAAGTAAATCAACTCAGTGTCTTCTTTCCTCATCGTCCAAGTGGGTTATTGATTCTAGTGCCACAGATCACATGACAGGTAACCTTGATCTCTTCTTCAGTTACCAGCCATACACTTCTCCTACAAATATCACTCTAGCAGATGGCTCTAGGTCATTTGTCCTTGGATCTGGCACTATTAATCTAACTCCTTTGATTTTCTTATCTTTTGTGTTAAGTTTACCACAGTTTTCCTTTAACTTACACTATCAGTAAGTCAACTTACTTGTGAAATGAATTGCTATATCTCATTTTATCCTGATCATTGTCTGTTTCAGGATCTTATGACGAAGAAGATTATTGGTAAATGACATGAAGCGGGCGGTCTCTATATATTAGATACATAAGTACCGAGATCAGTTGCTTGTTCAAGTGTCTTAGCACCTTTCCAAACTCACTGCTGGCTTGGTCACCCTTCTCTATCTGTGTTAAAGACCATTTATCCACAATTTAATAATGTTTCTACCTTAGATTGTGAATCTTGTCATTTTGCTAAACACCACCATTTGTCTAGTTTACCCAGAGTCAATAAAAGGGCTAATCTACCTTTTAAGTTGGTTCATTATGATGTATGGGTGATAAGAGTAAATTAACCCTGGTAAATCATGGGCATTACTGATGAATTTGTATAATCTTTTGAATAAAATCAATGCGGATTCGGTATTTAACAGATAAATATATGTTTCAGGGTATAATACCAAAGAGAAGGAGAAAGATCACAAAAGGAGCATAATTGAAGCTTAAAAGATCAAGTTAAAGTTACTCATGGACAACACGTGGAAGGCCACGGTCGTGTCATAAACCGTGGGCGCACATGAAGATGAAAGCATCACTTGGAAAGGAAGCACGGCTTGTGATATGGGTGTGTTTGAAGCCGTGGCATACGCTGTGAAGACGTGGAAAACTCCAGAACTTGGCACGGGTTATAGTCTAGCCGTGCTTCTAGCCGTGTTGCTACCAGTGCTGCTAGCCGTGTTCCTAGCCGTGCCAAACACTGAGCAAGATTGAGGAGTTACATATTTTCGACCAGAGGGAGACACGGTTTGAAATCTGGCCGTGTCGTTAGGCGTGCCAGGCGACCGTTATTCACTTGACGAGATTCACTTGGAAAAGGAAAGATAGAATCGTATCTTTCCAGTTGAAGATGCTCGGCCATGCCTCAAGAAGTATAAATAGAACAACCCTAATGAGAAAGAGGAGGAGGCGGCACGAGAGAAACCCTAGAGAAGAGAAGCTGTTGCCAAGAGCTGTTGCCAGAATAGTTTCGGATTGGAAGCCAAGATATTTCGTGTTCGAATTTTCTTTATGGACTCAATTATTTTATGTTTTGCTCTTCTTATTAGATTCATGAGTGGCTAATTGTTTCATACCCGTTCCCTTGAGAAACCCCTGAGTATCATGTGACAGAATTGTTGATGTTATGTTCAATAATTTAATTCTATTCTTTGAGTTTGTTCATGTTGCAATTATAGTTTATTCATCTTGATAAGTGCGCAATATTATGATGGAATTATATCTCTGTTATTAAGATTGAGAAATCGGTAATAGAGTAGATCTTGCATGAATAAAAAGACCCCTTGTAATCCTAGAGATAGGTTATAGGAGGTCTTCTGTATTGAACGAGGTCATTGCGGTCTGGTTCAATTGAGAGTCTTAGGATCCTAACGCAATCTTGATTATGTTTAATTGAAGAGAGATCTTAATTGGCTTAATTAGGATTAGGGATTATTGATCTTGAGAAAGACTTTAATCTAGTGTAAGAAACTCCGCAGATCAAAGTTTGGATATTAATCATTGGATAGTGTGGAATTGAGTAAAAGCTACATGAGAATTAGGGGTGGATCTTGGGTAGGGTATGTTTAGATCATTGAATTAATTAAGGGAGTGTTTGATTACATTTACTTTGTTCATTTTATTTGTTTCTTTCAGGTTTAGGCAATAATTAGGATAGTTGAGATCATCAATAGTGAGAAGTTAGATAGTAGGAGAATCGTTAGTACTAGTACTTATAAGTCTTCGTGGGATCGATACCTATACTCCTATGCTATACTGCTAGTCGATAGGTACACTTGCCTGAGAACTGATCGTAAGCTAAGATTGAGTAGAGGTTTAAACTTGTTAGAACGGTCAGATCGTCCCATCAATGGGGTTCATGCCCAGTTGTATCTAAGGTTGGTTTTCAGTATTTTGTTACCTTCGTGGATGATTATTATCGTATAACTTGGCTTTATCTTATGAAAAATCGTTCAAAGGTGTTTTCACATTTTTCTGTCTCTTGTGCTAAAATAAAAATACAATTCAATGTCTCAATACATACATTAAGAAGTGATAATGCTAAAGAATATTTCTCTCACTCATTTCAGTCTTATATGCTCCAAAATGGTATCCTTCATCAATCTTTCTGTGTGGATATACTTTCTCAAAATGGAGTGGTTGAAAGAAAAAACAAACATCTTCTTGAGACTGCACGAGCAATTCTATTTTAGATACATGTTCCTAAACAATTTTGGGTTGATATAGTCTCTACTGCTTGTTTTTTGATTAATCGTCTTCCTTCATCTGTTCTACAAAGTGAGACTCCTTATACAGTATTGTTTCCTACGAAGTCATTGTTTTCTATTGAACCTAAGATATTTGGTAGTACTTGTTTTGTTTGTGATGTTTGTTTTCAAGTTACTAAACTTGATCCTAAATCTCTGAAATGTATTTTTTGGAGATATTCTTAGGTTCAAAAAGGATATCAGTGTTTTTGTCCTCATCTTGACAAATATCTTGTCTCAATTGATGTCAGTTTTATAGAAAACACACCATTTTTTTCATCCATTGAAACTCCAAAACAGGAAGAGGATAATGATTTGTTACTTTATCATATTACTTATAAGTCTCCAAAGTACCGTACCACTACCCCCAACATCACGACCTCCAATTCAGTATGTATACTCACGACAATGAGTTTCTCTTGCATCATGTCCTGCACTAGTCTCTTCTTTCTCAATGGATCTGGCTACAAGTGATCTTGATCTTCCTATCACACTCTGTAAAGGTAAACGTCAATGTACCTATCCAATTTCTTATTATGTATCTTATGATCACCTGTCATCATCATCTTCCTCATTTATTGCATCTCTTGACACTATGAACATTCCAAAGTCTCTTCATGTTGCACTCTCCCATCCTGGTTGGCGAGGTGCTATGATTGATGAGATGAATGCCTTAGATACAAATCACACTTGGGATCTAGTGAACTTACCTGCAGGAAAGAAGGCGACTGTTTGTAAATGGGTATATGTAATCAAGGTTAATCCTGATGGAATAGTAGCTCGGCTAAAAGCCCATCTTGTAGCAAAGGGATATGCTCAAACCTATAGTGTGGATCATTTAGACACATTTTTTCCTATGACTAAGTCAATTGCTATTCGTCTATTTATCTCTATTGCAACTTCTAATTCTTGGCCTTCACATCAACTGGATATAAAAAATTCCTTTTTACATGGCGATTTGCAAGAGGAAGTTTATATAGAGCAACCACTAGGGTTTGTTGCTAAGGGGGAGTTAAGTAAAGTTTGTCGTCTGTGGAAATCGTTATATGGACTAAAACAGAGTCCTCGAGCTTGGTTTGGGAAATTCAATCAAGCAGTTGAAAGTTTTGGTCTAAAAAAAGAGTAGATTGGATCACTCAGTATTCTCTAAGTATTTTGATACTGGTATAATTATCCTCATTGTATATATTGATGATATTATCATTACAGGAAATGATAGCGTCAGTATTACCTTTCTCTATTCATTCCTTCACACTCAATTTCCTACTAAGGATTTGGGGCTACTGAAGTATTTCTTAGGAATTGAGTTGACAAGAAGTAAGAAATGCATTTTCTTATCTCAGAGGAAATATGTACTTGACTTATTAACTGAGACAGGTAAATTAGGAGTTAAACCATGCAATACACCTATGACTCCTAATATGCAGCTTACAAAAGAAGGGGAATCATTCAAGGATCCAGAGAAGTACAGACGTTTAGTTAGGAAGTTGAACTATCTCATAGTAACTCGTCCTGATATTGCATTCCCAATCAGTGTTGTAAGTTAGTTCATGTCTTCTCCTACAGTGGATCATTGGGTAGCTTTAGATCAAATTTTGTATTATCTAAGGGGTGCTCCTAGATGTGGTTTAGCATATGAAAATCACAGCCATAATCGTATTGAGTGTTTTTCGGATGCTGATTGGGCAGGATCCAAAATAGACAGAAGATCCACCACTAGGTATTGTGTTTGTTGGAGGAAATCTAGTTATTTGGAAAAGCAAGAAACAACACATAGTATCCCGCCCAAGTGTAGAGGTAGAATACAGAGTTATGGCACAATCAACATGTGAAATAATGTGGATTCATCAGCTCTTGACTGAAGTTGGAATTAAAGTGCTTACACCTGCCCAGTTATGGTCTGATAATCAGGTAGCCACATTGCATCTAATCCTGTGTTTTATGAGCAAACCAAACATATTGAAATTGATTGTCATTTCATTCGTGAGAAGATATAACAAAATTTGATTTCTATTGGACATGTCAGAACTGGAGAACAATTAGCAGATATCTTCACCAAAGCTTTGAATAGTGTTAGAATTAATGATATATGTAACAAGTTGGGCATAATCAATATCTATGCTCTAACTTAAGAGAGAGTGTTATAATATATTGTATTTTCTAGTTTGTAATTAATATAGTACTAGATAGAAATTGGTAGAGGTTGGTAGGATTTTGTATCTCTATATATATTGTTCTCGTACTATTAGAGAAAAGTATGAATTTGAATACAATTACTTATCAAAATTACATAGCTCATATAATTATGGCGAGAATTTTCTCTATCTAGGTGATTCATAATACATAGCTAGTTAAAGCATAACCAAGTAATATATATATATATATATATATATAAACTCAGCTAGAAGGAACTCCATGATCAATCCAATCAAGAAAATAAATAAATAAGTAAATGATGGCTCTCCATTCCAATTTACCAAAAGTATGGTTTTTTTATGATCAGCTATGTCTAAACAAGCTAATTTTGATCTGCAGGACGGAACAGATAATCACTTGTCTCCTTCAGCCTTGAAATGGAAAAAATAACTCAAGCATTTTCCCTGATGCTACTGCGATCCATTATCAAAGTTGTTCCAAAGTTCACTTCGGTTATGTGGCTAAACTAATGAAAGTTATCCTATTTGCTTGAAGCAGATGCAGTAGTAAAATTAAATACACAAATAAGGAGAGACCGCCGGGAAAAAAGTTTATTGCAAGCTACACACACAGCCAACCAGAAGAAATCTTAATTACTTGGGAAGACTTCAAAGGTTTTGGTAAATCATAGGAAAATGCTTATCAGGGAATTAACACCTAGAGTTATTGGAAGAAGATAGAATCCACGGAATATCTGCACAATTGTTTGGCTGGTTACATTTTGCTCATTTGTTAAGTTATTGAAGGTGCTTAAGAATTAGCTGATAATAGATGCCAAGATACCCTATCTCAAATCTCTGCCATGTCCTGAGCTTCTCAAGATTTTTTACATTTCAGAGAGCATCACAATATATTTAAGATTGAATCTTCTAAGGCCAGTGGTGTGTTTATATTAGATTAAATCCTAACTTCTGCTCCCAAACATTATGCATATTAGCAGAAAAATGGCTACAATTCACAAATTTCAATAAATTTTACCTGTGAAAATGACCCCCTAAGCATTATTAATGTATCAGGATGTGGAACCCAAATGAAGAAACTAATTGATTCCTCTCACATGAAGTAGAAATTTGAGCAAGAAAGAGCCGTTTCCAGAGCAAAACATAAGCTCTGCATGAATCCATTAGTTTCTTCTTTTTTGATGAATCCATTGGTTTCTTCTGTTCTATCCAAATTCTCCTTTTTGTGTTAGCTGCATGATTGGGTAACATTCCCACTATTGACTGGAGAATTTTCAGTTGGTTAAAAGATACTCTATGTTCAAAGTACTGGAAAGAGTACAAAGAATCTACTCACACATCAATGCCATAAAACCCTTGCAGAACTTTGTTGTGTCATAGCTTGCACTTTACTGCAGTTATTTTCTGGTTTGGGATAAAGCGAACATTGGAATCTACCTCAACAATTTTGGATTATGGTCACTTCGGTGTAATAAAAAAGAGTGGAGTAGCTTAATCTTTGACGAATTTGAGTCCTCCACTTGGAAAGTTTTCAGGAATTCCAGACTTTTCGATTCCTTGTCTTGATTTTAGGTAAGGATGGTTACATTGTTTCTTTCCTCCTCCTTTCTTCACTTTCTTTAATTTTTCTTCTTTTCTGTTTTCTTTTTCCTCTTTTCTTGCTTGCACTCCCATATTCTTTATGTACTTGAACTTTTTACAAAAAAAATTCTTATTATTCACAAAAATGAACATAAGCTCTGCATAGCATCATCCATACACTGCATATATTAGTATCAACAATATAATGATGATAGCTCTCCCAAGCAACTTACCAGGAAAAGCATCTAAAATTGTCTTATATGGTGTACCCCTCATTTGCATCTGTCTTCTCACAGTGTCTAGTGGATAACATGTAAGTGTGGCAATGCCAGCTGAAACCAAGGCCGTAACAAGTGATGCTTCAGTTCTCTTTTGATACTTCTCTGGCAAAGCCTTTTTTATCCTGCATACAATTGATATGTAACAACTCTATGTTGCAAAAATGAGGTTGATACCTCATCCAGGAATAATATTGCAGAATCAGATAACTCACAAGTCAAACATGCAGAAGTTCACAGCAATATAGGGAGCTATCCCTATAAGAGAAGGTCCAAGACCATTGTAAAATGAGGCCATCCCTTCCTCTTTTAGCATGTTTAGTGCCACCTGAAAAATAAACAAAATTCACTTTGTCATAGAGAAACTGAGGCAGCAAGAAATGCTTAAGTAGGGCACCATACCTCTGTCATTGTTCTATACCCTGGTTCCACTGCCAAACGTAGCCGAAGAACATCCAATGGATATGTGACCTGAAAAGGTGGAAAGAGCAAATGTACACTCTCACATAAATAATGAAAGCCGTTGGATTAACAAGTTGCAGTTAATAGCACAATTCTTGAAGCTCTTAATCAGAACAGAAGAAACCAATCAGTTCCACAAATACAGCCAATAATGCTTGCAAAGTCCATCTATTTGAAGACTTAAAAGCAATTTCTCAATTGCAGACTTACAAAGGTAGATGTCATGCCAGCACAGGCACCAGCAGCAAGTCTTCCAATGACAGAAAGCTCACCATCCTTTCCCTTAAAGAGTTTCTTTGATGGCCAAAAAAAATTAAAGAATTGAATACAGTTAAATTGCTGATCACACACACACGACCAAAAAAAAAAAGAAAAGTAATAATATTACTTCCTCCATATAGGATGAGATCATGACTACCTTGTAAAACTCATACGCAAAAAGCTGGACAGCACTATAGGGAATGATTCTTATAACCTGAACAATAATAAACATTAAGAATGCAAACATGAGATCACTTTAGTATGTAAAGAATACAAGATTCACCTGAGGGAGGTTTCCCTTCCAGTAACCTTTAATCCCTTCCTCCTTACCTATCACTGCTATGGCCTGCAGGATATATTGGAAAATATGTGTATGATAAACAATGAACACCAAAGGAATAAGTTAAGAACTATGGTGTGAAGGAAATGGCCATACATGCAGGGTTACGATGCACTACATAAAAGTATGATAGAATTTGAGGTCCAAACCTCAGAAGAAAATGGTCCATTAAAGATTAATGTTTTGATCAAATAAGAGATGATTTTCTAGGGATGTAGCAGCAAAAGGATACAAAATTATACAGTTTTTGCAATTTGGGGATTGAAGTTTTAAAATGTTGAATTAAGAACCTAGGCTTACGCAAACCATCCAAATTGAGAGACTAATGTTCACTCTGTTACAGGCTTCAAGTAGCATTGCTATATTTAGGACAGGATTGATAAAATAAGAAGGCCAGTATGGTAAACGGATCTCAGTAGACACTCCTCATCTTCTTTCCATCTTCTTTTTTGCTATAAAAACTTTGACACAACTCATAAAAAAGCATCACCACATTTTGGTGCCACCAGAGTAAAGTGTCAACCACCAGTAAAAATCGCCAATAAAAACACCAGACAAACACTCAAATCGAACCACCAAAAAAAGGCTACAGCAATTGTTTGCATCAACCCTAACTACAGAACTGCCAAATGTAACAATTTCTCCTAGTATCTATATCAAACCACCAAAGGAGCATCGGTTAAACTGATCAACATTTACAACCAGCTATCATGGCTACCCCAACTTGAAAATAATAAAACAGAATGAATATTTAAATAAAATAAACATAAAAAAGAAATAGAAAGAAAATAGAAGTAATACGAACTGACACTTCAGCAGAAAGATCAATCAACTAGAACCATGAAACTACATGCCTGACAACTGAGAAAAACCTGCCAGAACCCTACAGCAGGCCTGACTGGCTTCACCCCCCAAAAAAATTATGATGACAGCAGCAAATGGCAATGAATCAGAATGCAAGAAAAGTACAGATTGTTTAGGCTTTAATTGGGATTTATCAAATTTCACATGAGTGCTCAAAAAAACCTGAGCTGAGATATAATTTGTTGTCTGTAAGTAGGTTGACAAAAGATATGAATTGCCAAATAATTTTCTTGCCTTCATACAGTATTATGCAGGACCGAGCTTCGAGGAGGATGATTGGCAGTGCTAAGGAATTTGATGGCCTTTATTATCTGTCTAGAGTTCAATCAAGGTTTAATCTTGAACCTAAGTGTAGGTCTCTTTTTTCTGCTACAAGAAAATCAGAAATTATGCTTTGGCATGAACACTTAGGTCATCCTAGTTTTACATATATGAAACATTTGTATCCAAGATTGTTCAAGAATAAAGATGTTAGTAGTTTTCAATGTGAACATTGTCTGTTAGCTAAAGTTTCTAAAAGTTCGTATTACATACATCCATATAAACCTTCAGAACCATTCCATCTTATACATAATGATATTTGAGGTCCTGCTCATATACTAACGTCCTCTGGACACCAATGGTTTGTCATATTTATAGATGATCATACTCGAACCTATTGGGTATATTTATTGAAGGAAAAATCTGAAATTTACACTATATTTAAGTAATTTCACAAACTAATTCTCAATGTTTTCAAGGCAAATATCCAGATATTTCGAACTGACAATGGGAGATAATATCTTTCTACTGAGCTAAATAACTATCTTCTTGAACATGGCATTGCTCACCAAACCTCTTGTGTTTATACTCCTCAATAGAACGGAGTATTAGAACGGAAAACCGACATATACTCGAAACAGCTAGGTCAATGATGCTTGGAACTTCAGTACCAAATCAATTTTGGGGAGATGCGGTATTAATAGTTGCATATCTTATTAACTAAATTCCATCTAAAACTCTTAAATTCCAAACACGCATTAGCATTTTACTTGAATTTTATCCACATATTCGCTTGTTGAATACACTTCCACCTCGAATTTTTGGATGTGCAGCTTTATACTTGACAATTCACCCCACAAACACAAACTTGAAACTAAGGCTTTAAAATGTATGTTTGTAGGATACTCTCCTATGTAGAGGGGGTATAAATGCTACCACAACCAACCACCCCCCCCACAAGGCGCTTTATAGTTGCTACTGATATTATCTTCCTTAAAGAAAAACCATTCTATAACACATCTTCTCAAGGGGAGACATCTTTAGAAGGAGAGCAATGCTGTCTTCCATTGTTATTAAGTTTTGATCTCCCATTGTCATTAGAAATGGATGGAAATTTGTTATCTCCTACAAAGTTGTCCACACCTGTATCTCCTTTGGTAGCGTCCTCGAAACTGTCCACTTCTAGGAATGTTGAATCAAGTAGTCCTGCTTCAAAAACCTCATCTCCAAAGTCACCACCGAAAACAGATCAGCTAATAGATCACCAGCCTTCAGGACCACAATGCATTACTAATTATGTGGCTGATCATGCTTTAGAACATCCCCATCTCCGTGTTTATCCAAGAAGGCCAAAGGATCCTCACCAAAGCCAAATATCCAAACCGAGGCAATTGGTCCAGCAAGGTAAGGAAAAGCTATCAGCAAATGATGAGAAGGATCTCCCTATAGCCTTGAGAAAGGAAAAACAAACTTGTGTATGGTATCCAATTTCTAATTATGTGAATTATTCTAAACTCTCACCTCGGTTTAGAAACTTTGTAGCTTGTGTGGATGAAGGGATGATTCCAAAGAATATTAATGAAGCCTTAAAAGATCAGAACTGGAAGGAAGCTGTCCTAGAGGAAATGACAATGCTGAATCGAAATAATAGCGGGGAGATAGTTGATCTACCAGCAGGGAAGAAGCCAATTGGAAGTAAATGGGTTTTTACCATCAAGCATAGAGCTGATGGAAGTATTGAGAGGTATAAAGCAAGGTTAGTTGCCCAGGATATTCATAGACATATGGTATAGACTATGAAGAAACATTTGCACTAGTAGCAAAATTGAACTCTATTAGGATTATCTTATCTCTGGTAGCTAATTATGATTGGCCTTTACATCAGCTTGATGTGAAGAACACATTTCTAAATGGAGATCTAGAAGAAGAGATCTACATGCAACCTCCTCTTGGGTTTACGTCAGGAAAGAATGAAGACAAGGTATGTAAGTTGTACAAATCATTGTATGGGTTGAAACAATCTCCTAGGGCATGGTTTAAGAGATTCGATGACACTATGATTCGTTTAGGATTATATACAAAGTCAAGCAGAGTATACTTTGTTTATGAAATTTAACAATGAGGGTCTGAAATCCATACTTATAGTTTATGTGGATGATATGATCCTTACTAGTGATGATCATACCAAAATGATAAGACTGAAGGAAGAAATAAAGAAATAATTTAAAGTCAAAGAACTTAGTGAATTGAAGTTATTTTTGGGGATGGAAATTGCAAGAAGTAAAAATGGAATTGCTATTTGCTAGAGGAAGTATACTAGATCTATTAAAGGAAGCTGGGAAATTAGGGTGCAAGCCTGTAAGCACTCTTCTACCTCAAAACTAGAAGTGTTATGCCCTAAGAATGATACGACCGGATAGCTCATTCAATTAGCTTGATCAGTCAAATGATGCATGCACCTACCAGACATCATTTAGAGGGAGCAAATCATATCTTGAAAATTTAAAAGGAAATCCAAGGAAAGGATTACTCTTCAAGAAATCTTAGAATAGGAACTTAGAAGTCTTTGTAGATGCAGATTGAGGTGAAGACATAAAAGATGAAAAATCTATATCAGGTTTTTACACTAAACTCTTGGGAAATCCGATTACTTGGAAAGTAAAAAACAATCTGTGGTAGCTAGAAGTAGTACTGAAACGGAATATAGAGTGATTGCACAAGGGATTTGTGAAATTATTTGGATTCAAAGGTTACTTCAAGACCTATGAATGAAGGTGGACCAAGTAAATGTTTTTTGTGATAGTAAATATGCTATTAGTATTGTAAAAAACCCCATTCAACATGATCAAATGAAGCATGTACGCCTTGATCAGAACTTTATCAGATCAGAAATTGAAGTCAGTCAAATAAAACTTCAACATATCTCATCAAAAAGTTAGGAAGTTGACATATTCACAAAGTCATTATCTAAGCAGCTGTTCAATGATAGTATATGCAAGTTAGGAATGATAGATATTTATTCCTCAGCTTGAGGGGGAGTGTAAAAAAGTTCATTATATATTTGTTTTTATTTGTTTTCTGTTTATTTTCTTTGTTTGGTTGCTCTAGATCAGCTAGAAGACTTAGGAGATTTAAGTTTATCCATATTTGGTTTAGATCCAATTTGATCTAACCTAATCTTCAAGGACCATCCTTATCCATTGGATAAGCTATGACTACTACATGTATTTAAATTACTTTCAGTATGAATAAAAAGTATGAGAGTTTTTTCTTCTTAAACTCGTTTTTAATTTCATCAGATCCAAACTACATTGATATTGTCATCATCCTTTTAACACAACTAGGAACAGAGGAAGTGATCTCTTGATTTGTTGTGTTCATGATATATGTAATTTATATGTCGAATACATTGATTTCAATGGTTGCACTTTGCATTTAATAATAACTGTGCAACCAGAGCTTTTCCACTTATAATACAAATCATGGAAGAATGGGTTACTAGTACCATAAGAAAATATCTGCAAGATGAAAACCAGAAAAGCACCATGAATAGGAATACTAGTCCATAAGTTTATTGGTTTCAATGATCACCTAAAGGAGATGTATGTTGCATACATCTTTAATTTTTTTTTTGGTAATATATTTCAGCGACCTCTAATTGTTTGTCTACTTTTTTTGCTCACTACTAGTTCAGCATCGACATCAGTGATGCACACTCAACAAGTCACCTAAGGTCAACGCTTCTCCCTCCACAACTCTTAAGTTTCAAAGAATGCTGGTATGCTCTACATCAATTTGTCTGATTTCTGTTTTTGTCCATGCATCACCAGAAGAATCATATGGGATGGTTTCTCAAAGTGCCTGAGTTAGGTAATAATATCAAATGCCCAGTGCATTCAAGGTGATTAGTGGGTCCCTTTCCATGCTTATTTGCTGAATCAGCTTTTCCTGTGGTTACTTTACTGAAGTTTGGTGTCAATCACACATCATTCCAAACAAACTTCCTCCAATAATTGAAACACAAAATATAGTTTTTAATAAATATATACTGTTACAGATGGGGACAACTATGCAATGAAGTTAGGTAAAGTGTATTTATCGTACCTCAACAAAACCAAAAGCCCTTTTCCCAGCCTGTTGCCCAGCTCGAACACCGTGAGTCTGCAGACAAAAGAAATCTATATGCTCAAGCAAAAGCATAAATAATGCTCCACATAACCACCATATCAAATTTATGCAGATGAGAGTAATGATATTATCGCGTGCACCAAATCGGAGCCCATTAAAAGCAGAGACAGAATCCACATGCTCAATTAGAATGACAAATAATTCTATGGTTTATATGTTTACCCTCCTGCTCTTCATCAGTCGATCAAAATTCACCAGGCCATTCCACATGAACTAAAATTTCTCACAAGTTTCTAAATAAATATCATCGAAATTCCATGATATTTTAAATTTGAAGTTTCATCCGAATAAATTTTGCTAAAATCAAGTAATTTGCTGCTTAGAATACTCTGGGTTAGAGCAACTTCCATAAAATTAAACAAAACAGTTAGAATTAAAAAAAAAAATCCTCTATTTTAACTACGAAACAACAATTATCCTAAACTCAATTACCTATAAAAGGGAAATAAATAACGAACCAACGCCTAAGCTGACATTAAATGTTTGACAGAAGTAAAGATAAATGAAAAAAAAAAAGGGTAACAAGATAGTAACGGCAATGACGACAGTTGGAAAAGGCACCTGCATGAGGAGCTTAATGCGGTCGAGCGGAGCCGTAACGGTTTTAGCGGCGGCTCCAGCGATGGCTCCGGCGAGGAAGAGCGCGGCATCTCGTGGAACATAAGCGACTAAAGCTAGGGGATGTCGGAGGAGCTGAGCTGTCGTCGGCTCGCATTGTCTTTCTCTCTTCTCTGCGACCGTTAGAGATGCGAAACTACAGAAAGCGCCCCCGAGAGGAGTTGAATTTACAGGACCTAAGCGTAGGGAGGAGTGTCTGGACAACGGTTGGGAGTCGTCGAGAGCGAAGTCGAAATGAGAGGTTTTAAGATTTGGCATGGTACGACACACCACTAAGTCGCTTTGGTTATTCTCTCTCATGTTTATGGGAACGCGAAGTGAAGTCGATATGAGAGAGAGATGGAAAGGAAGAAGAGGGATTTGGTGTACAGGCGAAAAGGAGATAAGGCAAGGTAGTCGCAGAGGCAGTTAGGCTTTGTAGAGGGAAGACAACGGCAAAATGTAAATTAAACAAATGAGCCAGGGATATACATACATAGGAAGGGCATCTTCTGACTGTTCCAAGAACGAGCTAGTTCCCCATCTTGTATAATCGTCATATATTGGACTTTTGCCAATTAAAGGTTTTTGGATTGGTAGAATGGCCTACGGTTAATGTCTGCATCATTTTGCAATTGATAACACCAACTTTTCAATTGCCAGATTTAATACCAATTATTGAATTTTAAGTGTGAAAACTAATACCTGGTGTAACTCCATTAAGGACGGTTAAATATGGCATCAATTGAAATCAATAGGAACTTGAAATGTGTCTTTTCTTATTAAGAGGAATTGCCAATTGTTCATTAAAATACACTAAAATTATTAAAAGGAAATAAATAATTTTTTTTTAAAAAAAAAAACAGCAATCATCTTCTACCTCTTTATTTCTTTGACAAGAAAATACACGATGAAAAATAGAAATCCTCAAACCAGCATTCATTTAAATTTTTTCAAATCTTTGGTCCAAGCATATTCCTCGCTAAATTAAAAGTTTGCACTTCTATCATTTTGGTCTCAATCTCTCCCCAAATAAGACAAGCCAAAAACTCCACACACTTCAAACCACCATCTTTAAACACTTCATTTGCCATTGTTTCATTCACTCCTGCCCCATTTACTTCACCGTAATAGAAATTCTATTATGATCATATTTTATATAAAATAGGGATTACAACGTTGACTTCATCAAGATCACATAATAAGCGTTTGGAGATGAATTACAATTACTAAAATTAGTGAATAGCTATTCCTATTGAAAAGCTTGGAATTCCAATTCGGTGGAGTCTCCCTTCTCTTTTTTCCCATTTTTCTTACACTGTAGTAATTAGATCTACAAGGAAAGAGGGAAAAGTTCTCAAGTGAAGGGAAAATTAGAGAGAGAAGGAAACAATTGATCATCATCATTGTGGGAGAAAGTTGAGATCTGTCCAACGTACCCAAAAATTCACAAGGGAATCCATCGATCATGTCATCGAATCTCCATCAGTTGTGATCGTTGCAACATCTCATCAGCCATTCGATGTCTCACTAGAGTTAGGCATCTCTCTATCCTCGTTTTCTTCCGCATCCACTTAGGTATGGCTTACACAAGTTCTCTTCCCTTTCTACAGTGCTATAGGCATGTCTTCCCATTAGGCATTTTTTTTTTTTTTTTGCAACATTCTTCCTTAAGTTCCCTTTTTTCCTTCCTCCAAACAATGGTTTCATCCAAATGACCCACAACCTCAAACAATTTCAATTCCCTTAGTGATAATGTTTCCTTTGACTTTCCTTAATTTAAGACCAATCAAAATTTTGGAGCCAATGATGATTATGCCAATGTCTTTGGTGGATCAAAGGGTAACACTAGGTAGATTAATTAAGCTTAAATCCATTTTTTTAAATAAAATTGCATGATGTTTAATCCACAATATCAAGTCTTGATGTGAACAAGAATTTATTACTAGCTATAAAGCCCATTTTTGCCCAATGCCACTAATAGCCAAGCATCTAATAAAAGCATGAAATAAATCCTCATAAATATTACCACAATGTGGACATGAAGCACTTTCCACTATCTTCCCTTTCCTCAAATTATTTGCAGTAGAAAGATTGTCACACATTACCTTCGATAAGAATAGTTGCATTTTTTTGGAGGAAAACTAGACTTCCAAACTTAACTAAAACTTACTTGAGCCAACTCACTCTTGCAATCCAAAATTTGATAAATATCACTTAATACTAGTAGTGATGGGGTTTCTTTTGGTTTTTATTTGGTATTTGAATTAGGTGTGGAAACATATAAGAGCAATAGTTATGATTCTACTAATCAAGATGATATCTTTGGTGGGTTGATTTGGTTTAATAGCTCAAATAGCAATAAGAAAAGTGATGATGTTTTCCCTTCTTTTGCTTCACCTTCAGCACAAAGTTCTCTAATTGATGATTTGTTAGGTGGGTGTAACATTAGTGGCTAGGAAACATAATTTTAGAGCTGTGCCTTTAGAGGAATGAATCCTTGGTTAGAGTTCTCCTTAGCTAACATTGAATCACTAGAATATGGAACAGTTACACTTTGTTAGATAATCTATTTCTATCATTTGCATGTTTGTGAATACATATGCTTGTTGGTGTTTTGTTGAGGCAAGTCTTCGATTCCACTATTATTAGTGAACAATAATGGAATAATTCCTTGATAGAAATAGGACACATAATTTACATGGATGATCTAATTCTTGCTTTGGCTACTTTAATGGTAGTTTTTACATGATAAGGGAATTTTGTTTCTGTTTTCTATTTTCTTATTGGGAAGAAAAATAAGTATAAATTTTTATCTTAACTGTTTGTGGAGTTTGATATGTTTTTACATAATATATGCCTTGTTTTGAGCATGAGTTCAATCAAAATTCTAGTGGATAGAGTGTTACATGTCTACATTGGATGTACATAAAAAGATTTTTGCTTACTTTCTCAAACTCACAACATATAATTGCAGCTATGGATGAGCTAATCTTATATCTCCTTATGATATACCAAATTATGATATGCTAATTCAATTATAATCAACACATATATAATTATGTAATAATTGGACAAACCCTAAATAGAAGGATCCCTTTCATGTGGAACCCTAATTCACCAAGAACAAGATAACAAATAAATTCCAAATTCTTACCAAACATTACACACTAGTAGAATAAGGAACCAACTTGTAATTGTTGATTTGACATATAACAATCCAAGCTCTTGACTCACCATAATCTCACAAGATTGATAAGAGTGTATGGAAAAGAGAGGAAACCCTCAATTCACGTGTATATGTCTTGACTAGAAAATGAAGTGCCTTTTTTGTCCCTTTTACAAGTATCTATAGTAATCCTTAATTATGGAAAAACAAGTATAAGAAAATAAAGAAAACAACACAATACATGGCCGACTCCCTATAGTTTATTTCGGTTCAACGAATGGACCGTGAACCCTTCTCTAAACCATGTGCTAATTAGTTTGGTCGTCATCCTGTAGTATTAATAATTGTACCTGATTAAATATAAAACAGTCATATAAAATAAATGAAGACACTATGTGAGTGTTTACGGGTTCTATTTGGTAAAAAAGGACTCTCAATACAAAACTCTACAGTCCTTTAGCTCTTGCTTGGGTAATGGGTCCTATTGTAGAAATGGTTTAATTCTCGTCATTTCCTCAAGCCTATGGAAGATTTGCCCTCAAATCTAATGGGTCTTCATGAACATCTTTTGATAAGTAAGGCAATAGATCTATAACATTGAATGTAGTAGAGACACTGTATTCTCCTGGTAACTCACCTTGTAAGCATTGTTGTTGGTTTTCCTATTTTTGTTGTCCTAAAGTTTCTATTGCTCCTGGGTTTTCTTGAGATGCTTAGAAGCCTTTTGATGAAGCTTCTGAATTTCCTTTGCACACTCTACTCTACTTAAACTTTCCTTCTTTATTGTTAGATTAGCTATTAAATCTAATAGATGGGTAGGATTATAGCTATACATGACTTCAAAGGGAGACTTACCAGTTAAACTATGAATTGACCTATTGTAAGCGAACACAACAATAGGAAGACACAAGTCCCAATCGGTAAGATTCTTGTCAACTGTTGCTCTATCTAAGGACCAAGAGTATGATTGACAACCTCTATCTGACCGTCTATTTGAGGATGACAAGATGTACTATACATGAGTTTAGTACCAAGTCATTTTCAAAGTATCTTCCAAAAGAAGCTGAGAAACTTAGTATCTCTATCAGACACTACACTGTAGGGAATACCATGTAATCGTACAATTTCTTACATAAAAAGGTTAGCAATAAAAAGTGTGTCATCTATTTTGTGGCAAGGTACGAAGTGTGACATTTTGCTAAAGCGGTCGATGACCACCATGATGGAGTCTTTGCCTCTCCGTGTCCTCAGAATACCCAAGAAAAAATCCATACTGATATCAATCTAAGGCTATGTAGGCAGAGGTAAAGGCATATATTCAACCCAAGCTCCCTTCTTTCCCTTCGCCCTTTTATAAACACTACATCTCTCCAAAACCTTGTAGGCATCCTTTAACATACCCCTCCAGTAAAAATGTTCTTTTAATAACTTTAATGTTCTCTTTTACTAAAATGCCCAGATAAACCTCTAGCATGAGCTTCCCTGATTAACAATTCCCTAATAGAACCACAAGCTATACATAATTTTCCTACTCTATATAGAAAACCATCTACCATATAATACCCATCTACTACGTTTCCTTTAGAACATTGCTCAACAATCAATTTTAGGTGCTCATCATGAACATACTGTTCCTTCATTAATTCAAATCCAAGCAACTTTGATTATAGATAAGTGATAAGTGTATACCTACGTGACAAGGCATCAACTACAATATATGTGCTCCCTTTTCTTGTACTTAATCACATAAGCGAAGCTCTTTAGGAATTCCACCTATTTAGCTTGGTGTTTTGACAAATGTTGTTAGCCTTTGAAGTGTTTTAGTGACTCATGATCTGTATAAATAACAAGCTCCTTAGGTAGAAGGTAGTGCTACCACATCATCAATGCCCTCACTAAAGAATAGAACTCTTTATCATATACGTTCAAAGGAGCACCACTCGGTTTCTCACTGAAATAGGCAATGGGCCTCCTTTTCTGCATAAACACAGCACCAATTCCTACCCTAGAGGCATCACACTTCAGTTCAAAAGTTTTTTCAAAATCTGGTAATGCTAATAGTGGAGCACTAGTTAGCCTCGCTTTTACTTCCACAAAACTCTTCTAAGCCCGATCTCCCCAAACAAAAGGAACATTCTTTTTTGTCAATTCAGTCAATGGATTGACAATGCCACTGAAGTTCCTAACAAATCTCCTATAAAAAGAAGTCAAACCATGAAAACTCCTCACCCCATTTGCTGATTGTGGTGTTGGCTACTCCATGATAGCCCTCACTTTTTCTTTATCCACCCTTACACTAGAACTAGTCATAACAAAGCCAAGAAATGTTACCTTATATTGATACAATGAACACTTCTTGAGATTTCCATACAACCACTGTTTCCTCAAAACCGAGAAGACTGCTTGCAAATGCTCAACATGGCTTTTCATGTTTCTACTAAAAATCAGAATGTCATCAAAATAGACTACAATAAATCTTCTCAGAAATTCTTTCATGACATGATTAATCAACCTCATAAAAGTATTAGGGGCATTGGTCAACCCAAATGGCAAGACCATCCACTTATACAAACCATGTCATGTTTTAAAAGTGGTCTTTCAGTCATCTCCACCCCTCATATGAATTTGGTGATATCCACTTTTAAGATCCACTTTAGAGAATATCTTGTGCACCATTTTATTCATCTAACATATTATTAAGTCTAGAAATGTGATACTTGTATTTGATGGTAATTTTGTTGATGGCTCTACTGTCAATGCACATCCTCCATGTGCCATCCTTCTTAGGAACAAGAAGTGCAAGAATAGCACAGTGACTAATACTCTCCTTGACAAAACCTCTTTCTACCATCTCATCTATCTGTCACTTCAATTCTTTAACTTTTTCAGGATTCATGCGATATGCAAGCCAATTTGGCAAGATCGACCCAAGCTGAAAATCAATGGCATGTTCAATGCCTCTCATAGGTGGTAATCCCTCAAGTAACTCTTTAGGGAATATATCCATATACTCATCTAGTACTTAGTTCACAACTGGGGGTAACTGTTCTAACCCATCCACTTCCAACACATCTCATCCATAATAGATACATTAGTCTCTCTTCTTGGATTGCCTCCTCCAATTCATGCTGTCCCACAAACAAGGTCTTCTTTTTAACAGTCTTATTAATTTGTCTTTATGCTTCTTGTACTTCAGTAGGTGACATGGGATTCAATACAATATGCTTACCCTCCTTTAGAACACATAGGTGATGGGAATCAAACCTCTGGATTCGGCATTGGGAAGCCTACTTGAACCAAATGGAACCCAGACATTCACATATTGTCTTTATTTATCTTATAATAATTGTTTTTACATTTTAGCAGGTACATTTTTGTCCGATTTTACAAGAAGATGACCAAGCACAATAGCAATTGGTTTAAGAATGGATCACAGTCCATAATGAACCAAATTGAACCAAAGGAGAATCGGTCTTGTGTTTCCTCTTTGTGATGTGATTGGAGCTTGAAGTGACCAGCCATGTGTGCTATTTTATATAGGTTATTTTTCCATAATTATAGTATGGTATAAATACTTGTTATGTAGGTTTTGCAAGGGACTTTTGAAACATAATTTTCAGATATTTGCTGTTGTGGAAAGCTAGCCCTTTCACACCCCTACTCTTATCAATTCTCCTAGAATTGTGGCGAGTAGATTTTGATTGTGTTGTACGTAATATCAATAACATCAAAATCAAACCTAATTCTATATAGTGTGTAACATCTGGTAAGGAATCGATTCTTCTCTTTTCTATCTCTTTTACGTAAATTTAGGGTCCATTATCAATTTAGGGTTCATGCCCCAATTGATTAGAAATTGGCTCCTTATTATGCCATCCTTGATTTGTAATACAAATCAACAATTGTCCTTCTTTTATCTTATTTAACATAAAAACTAGGGTTTATAAGGATTGGGAGTTTCACGCCATTTTTTATTCTTTTTTTGTTCAATTGAATCTTCAATTACAATGTGTACTTGTAATTGGTCTTGAACACATCATAATTTGGTATAAGAGCTTGGGTTTTAAGAAGGGAATTGCATATGGAAGTAGAGATCTTGATTTAGGAAATTAGGGTTTATGTGATGCTTTTGTTCAATTGTTGATTTCACGTAGGAATAGTGAATGTTAATTGAATTGTATCGTGTTTCCAATTGTGTTGTGAGTTGAATTTGAAGGAGGAATTGAATTAGGGTTCCTTTGCCATAGATGAACTAGAGGAATCATTGTAATTAGTTTCCAATAGAAGGTATTTGAGTTGATTTGTACCATGTTGTTCATTGTAATTTTGGAATTAGAGGTGGTGGTTCAAAATTTCATCCTTGAGTAATCATCTTACCATGAAGACTTGCCGTGGAGAATTAGGAAGTATTTTGAATTTGAATTCATCATTACTTGTGGAGTTATTGTGTATTAATTACTTTGAATGCACTTTGACTAAGCTTGGAATCATTTGCTTTGTTGCCGTGTATGTTACCTCCATTTGCTTTGTTGCCGTGATATTTGGAGTTGTTGTAGTGTGAAGTGAAGTGAACCATGGGAGTGTGTGTGGCGTAGTTGTGTATTGAAGTGTGGGAGTGTGTTTGTGTGAAGCCATTGAAGTTGTGTGTAGCATTAGTTGTTTGTTGCACTGTGAGTGTGTGTAAATGTGTTGTGGTGGTTGAACCGTGAAGGTGAGTTGTGTTGTTGTGGTGCTATAATTGTTTGTTGCACCATGGGTGTGTTGTAGTTAGCATGGAAGTGTATTATTATTGTGTTTTATTGCGGGTGTGTGTGTGTGAGTAGTACTGTGAGTTGGTGTTGAGTGATAAAAAAAAAATCAAAATCATGTCAAATGTTAATGTGAATGGTGGGAAGAGCAATGAGGCCAATAGTCAGGTTGGAGGAGTTCGGGGTCATTATGCTGTAGGGGGAAGAACACTAGAAGAACAATTACAAGATCTCACCACTATTGTTGCTACATTAGCAACACGAGTAGATCAAATGATGATGTTACAACCACTAGTGGCAAACTCTCAGGTACCCCCACCTTGGGTAGCCTATCACAATGCTCGCAGGGAAGGAGCTGTTGGAGGCAATAGGGGTAGGAGGATGGAAGGTGATTATCATGCTTTTAGGGAGGAAAGGGATGATAATTTTGAAAATGAGCCTTACCTTAATCGTGATTTCAGACTGCTTTAGGGTTTAGAATATGTAAAATTGCAAATGCCTTCATTTGATGGTAAGGGTTCTGTAGATGATTATATAGATTGGGAGGATAAGGTTGAGGGCCAATTTGAGTGCTATGAGATTGATGATCACACTTAAGTTTGTCTTGCAGTTGTAGAATTTACAAGCTATGTTGCCTTATGGTGGAAGAATCTTGTGATTAGCAGACGAAGAGATGGTGAGGCTGATATATATACCTGGCGAGAAATGAAATGGGTAATGAGAAAAAGGTTTATACTTGAGCACTACAGGCAGGAGTTGTTTATGCGTCTTCAAACACTGAGATAGGGAGGCAAAACAGTTGATGAGTATGTACAAGAGTTCGAGACATTGGTGATCAGATGTAGGTTAGTTGAACCTCCTAAACAAACCCTAGTACAATTTGTGTCAGGGTTAAAGTATGAAATTGCCTCCATCGTAGAACTCTAGAGGTATAACACACTTGATGGGGTTATCTAGCTAGCCCTAAAAGTAGAGAGACAGAGGTGATCCAACCCTTTTCGAGCTGTGAACAACGGATATGGAACTTCTAACAAACCTCATAGGTTAGATGGTCATCAAGGTGAACAAAAGGGAATAGGGGGGAAATGAAAACTATGTGATGCACAAAACCCTAGGTATGTTAAACCTAGAACCCAACGATCGATATTGGAATCAGAATTCCTACGAATTGTTTTGAACAAGTTGTAATTCGTAACTAGACCCCAACCACACTTATTGATTGAAACTTAAGCTATAAATGATTTCCCTAAGCATTTGTGTTGAAGAAAACTATGGAGTTCTTTCTTAAAGAACAAGAGAGAGCTTTTCCATAAAAAGTTGTATTTCGAAAATATCATAAAAGTGTTTTTTGCCTCTTCCCCTATTGCCGTGATATATTGTTATCACATGACAAAAGAATAACCTAAGTTTCCAAACATAGCATAACTAACCTTTCTTTCTAATGACCGAAAATCTTTTAACTAAATATACTAAAACAAAAAACCAAACAAATAAAATAAATCATAACAAAGAAAACTAAATGTCTCTCATCTTTTTGGTTCAATTTCCCTTTTTAAAATAAATTATTCTAAAGCTTCCATATCCTTGCATCCCTCTGTGGAAACGTGAATCAAGTTAACAAAGGTTGATTCTCCTTTAGTGTAACTTGGTTACTTCTCTTGTAGGTCCATGATTAGTCTTTGCAAAGCTTCACTCATCTGCTTAGCTCTAGCTTAGGCCATTGGGCCTCTAATACCATGTAATGGGTCTTAGGACTTTGGTTCATTCCTTTTTTTATGCTAGTTGATCCTCATCATTCCCTCCTTCCTCAAAAAGATTCGTCCTCGAATTACCTGCATCATAAAGAGTAAGATCAGAAACATTAAAAGTTGTGCTTGCTTTACCATAGTGACTTAGCAAGATCTTGTAAGCGTTGTCATTGATGCGCTCCATTACTTGGAAAGGTCCATCTCTCCTAGGATGCAATTTAGACTTCCGCTGCTTTGCAAATATTTCCTTTCTCAAATGCACCTAAACCTAGTCTCCTGGATGAAACATGGTCTTGACACGTCCCTTATTGGCTTGACGAGCATAATGCTCATTTTTCTTCTCAATATTGGTCTGAACCTAAGCATGCAATTCCCTAACAAACTCTGCCTTTGTTTTACCATCAAGATTAACAACTTCGTTAACAGGTAAAGACAAAATATCCAATGGAGTCAAAGGACCAAAACTATATATAACCTCAGATAGAGAATATGATGTAGTGGAATGTACCGTCTTATTATATGCAAATTCTACATGAGGCAAACATGTCTCCCATTGTTTTAAATTCTTGGGAATCACAACATGCAACAATGTTGAGAGTATCCTATTGACTACTTCCATCTGACCATTAGTTTAAGGATGTGCAACAGTGGAAAACAATAACTTGGTGCCTAGCCTATTCCACAAGGTTCGCTAAAAATGGCTCAAAACTTTTACATCCCTATCATTCACAATGGATTTAGGCAAACCATGCAACCGTACAATCTCTCTAAAGAACAAATCAATGATATTTTGTGCATCATTAGTTTTTAGAATAGGCAATGAAATGAGTCATCTTATTAAACCTATCAACAATAACAAATATGCTATCTTTGCCACTTTGAGATCGTGGTAACTCTAATATGAAATTCATAGAGATGTCAGTCCAAGGCTGACTAGGCACAGGCAAGGGCAAATATTCCCTATAGGGCATCACTCTGGATTTAGCCTTTCTACATGTAATGCACTTATCACACACATTTTGTACATCATATTTCATCTTAGGCAAAAAAAAAATGCTCATGTAAAATGTCCGAAGTTTTTCTAACACCGAAATGTCCCATTAAACCGCTACCATGTGTTTCCATCACTAGTAGTTCATGTATGGAACTTTTTGGCACACATAACCTATCTTTTTTAAATAAATACCCATCAAGCCTATAAAAGTCTACATATCTAGATTCAGAACAAACGGCCCAAATTTGACTAAAATCAGCATCATTCTCATATAATTCTTTCATGCATTCAAACCCTAGTAGTTTAGTATGTAAAGAAGTCAAAAGAGAGTATTTTCGAGATAGTGCATCGACACCATATTTTCCTTTCCTTGCTTGTATTTAATCACGTATGGAAAGGTTTTGATGAACTCCAACCACTTGGCATGCATCTTGTTCAACTTACCTTAAGTTTTCAAGTACTTTAAACTCTCATGATCGGAATGAATGATGAACTCCTTAGGCCATAAGTAGTGTTGCCACGTTTGCAAGGTCCTCACTAAAGCATACAACTCCTTATCATATACTAGGTAATTTAAAGCAGCACCATTGAGTTTCTCACTAAAGTATGTGATTGGCTTGGAATCCTGCATTAATATACCACCAATACCTTTCCTAGAAGCATCGCATTCAATCTCAAATACTTTCTCAAAATTAGGCAATACTAATAAAGGTGCATTAGTCAACTTACCTTTCAGAGTTTGGAACGCCTGCTCATGAACTCTAGTCCACTTGAAGTCGGCATTCTTCTTAACAAGGTCATTGAGAGGAGCAGTTATGGAACTGAAGTCCCTCACAAATCTCCTATAAAAACTTGCTAAGCCGTGGAAGCTCTTGACCTCACTTGCATTCCTTGGTGTTAGCCACTCTTGAATCGCTCTCACCTTTTCCTCATCCATAGCAATCTCCTCTACACCTACAACAAATCCAAGAAAAACCACAGTTTCCATATAAAATGTGCACTTCTTTAAATTAGCATATAATTAGTTTTCCCTCAAAACATCAAACACATATTGCAAATGCTAAACATGATCATCTAATGTCCTACTGTAAATTAGAATGTCATCAAAGTATAAAACAACAAATTTCTTAATAAAATTACGCAGAACATGATTTATTAACCTCATAAAAGTATTAGGTGCTTTTGTTAATCCAAAAGGCATTACCATCCATTCATATAACCCATGTTTAGTTTTAAAAGCAGTTTTCCATTCACTCCCCTCTTTCATACGAATTTGGTAATAGACATTCTTTAAATCAATTTTGGAAAATAAACAAGCACCATGCAATTCATCAAGCATATCACCTAATCTAGGAATAGGATGTCTGTACTTAATTGTTATCTTGTTGATTACTTGGCAGTTGATACACATTCGCCATGTCCTATCCTTCTTAAGAACCAAGGTGATAGGAAATGAACATGAATTGAGGCTTCCCTTACAAATCTTTTCTCCATCAAATCATCAACCTACCTTTGAATTTCCTTTGCCTCTTTAGGAGTAGTTTTGTAACCTGGTCGATTAGGAATAGATGCACCGGGCAAGAAATCAATTTGATGCTCTATACCTCGTAGTGGAGGTAGATCCTTCGGAACTTCTCCAAGAAATAAATCTTCATATTCTTGCAAAAGAGACACCACCATACTAGGTACTAAAGGGTTAAGGTCAGCATTAGTAAAATACACATCTTTGTACATAAGTACAAGTAGTTGTTTCCTTGCTAACATTGCACTCTTTACCTCACTTTTTCTTGCAATTTTCTCTTCTCTCAGTGTTTCAAAATCTTTTCCCTCATGACTCACCAGTGCTTATCTCTCACTCTTTTCTTTCTTCTCACCCTTTTCTCGCACAATTACGTGTTTCTCTCTAAACTCTTTTGCTATCCTAACCTGATCCTCACAAGCCTCCCATGGATTCTATAGAGTTAGAATTACCTTCCTTTTGTTTAGAACAAAAGAATATTGATTCTTGTACCCATCATACATCACCTTCCTATCAAACTGCCATGGTCGACCCAATAATAGATGGCTAGCCTGCATGGGAACTACATCACACATCACCTCATCACGATAATTCCCTATAGAAAAGGAAATAAGAACCTGCTTGGTCACCTTTACTTCCCCACACTCATTCAACTTGATGCGCAAACCCTAGGTATGTTAAACTTAGATACCAGTAATCACAATTGAAATCAAATCCCCAAGGAACATCTCGAACAAGTAGAATGGAACTAGACCCCAATCACACCTGTTGACTGAAACCTAAGTTATCAAAAGAATTTCCCCCAAGTAATTCGGTTGAAGAAAATCTAAGGAGTTCTTTCTCAAAGAATAAGAGAGGTTTTTTTCTTTTCAAAGAAAAGATGTAATTTTCAATTTGGAATAATGATAATGTTTTTTTTTTTTGCTGTCCTCCCCTTTCGGTGATGTAGGAGTATCATGCCACACAATAATAATAACCTAGTTTCCTAACATAACAATCGACCTTATCTTCCTTTAGACCGAAACTCCTTACTAAAAATACTAAAGTACAAACGAAACAAATAATAAGACATAACAATAACAAAACCGAGAATACTCTTTCCCTTTTCGGTTCAATAAAATGTATCTATTCTAAGACTTCCAAATCCTTGCATCCCTATATGAAAACGTGAATTAAATTGATAGGTGTTTGTTTTCCTTTCGTGTAATTTGATTCCTTAACTTGTAGGTCTATGACTAGTCCTTGTAAAGCGTCATTCATCCTCCTAGCTCTAGCTCGGGTCATTGGGCCTCTAATACCTTGTAATGGATCTTAGGATTTTGGTTCCGTCCTCTTAGATGCTAGTTGATCCTCATCATTCCCTCCTTATTAAAAAAGATTCGTCATCGAAACACATGCATCATATAGAGTAAGATCAGAAACATTAAAAGTTGCGCTTACACTACCATAGTGACTTGGCAAATCAATCTTGTAAGCGTTGTCATTGATGCGCTCCACGACTTGGAAAGGTCTATCTCCCCTTTGATGCAATTTGGACTTCCGCTGCTCTGTAAATCTTTCCTTTTGCAAGGTCAATCTCCTAGATGAAACATGGTTTTGACACGTCCCTTATTGGCTTGACAAGCATAGTGCTCATTTTTCTTCTCAATGTTAGCTCGAACCTGAGTATATAATTCCTTAACAAATTCTGCTTTTTTTGTTCCATCAAGATCAATAAATTCGTTAGTGGGTAAAGGCAATATATCCAATGGGGTCAGGGGATTAAAACCATATACAACCTCAAATGGAGAATATGATGTACTGGAATGTAATGTCCTATTGTATGCAAATTCTATACGAGGTAAACATGTTTTCCATTGTTTCAAGTGTTTATTAAGCATAACACACAATAATGTTGAAAGTTTCCTATTGACTACTTCCGTCTGGCCATCTGTTTGAGGATGTGCTACAATGGAAAACAATAATTTTGTGCCTAGCCTATTCTAGAGAGTATGCCAAAAGTGGCTCAAAAATTTCACATCTCTATCACTCTCAATGGATTTAGGCAAACCATGTAATCGTATAATCTCCCGAAAGAACAAGTCAGCGATGTGTTGTACATCATTAATTTTAGAACAGGCAATAAAATGAGCCGTCTTACTAAACCTATTGACAACAACGAATATGCTATCTTTGCCACTTTGAGACCACGGTAAACCTAATATGAAATCCATAGAGATGTTAGTCTAAGGCTGGTTAGGTACAGGCAATGAAAGATATTCCCCATGGGGCAGCACTCTAGACTTAGCCTTTCTACATGCAATGCACTTATCGCACACAGTTTGCACATCATGTTTCATCTTAAGCCAATAAAAATGTTCATGCAAAATGTCCAAAGTTTTCCTAACACTAAAGTGTCCCATTAAACCGCTCCTATGCGTCTCCTTCACCAATAATTCATGTATGGAACTTTTTGGCACACATAATCTATCCTTCTTAAATAAATACCTATCATGCTTATAAAAGTCCGCATACCCAGATTCAGAACAAGCAACCCAAATCTGACCGAAGTTAGCATCAAGTTCATACAAGTCTTTCATGCATTCAAAACCAAGCAGCTTAGTATGTAAAGAAGTCAAAAGAGAATACCTTCTAGATAGGGCATTGACCACCATGTTTTCCTTATCTTGCTTGTATTTGATGACGTATGGAAAGGTCTTGATGAACTCTAACCATTTGGCATGTCTTTTATTCAACTTCCCTTGTGTCTTCAGATACTTCAGACTCTCGTGATCGGAATGAATGATGAACTCCTTGGCCATAAGTAATGCTACCACGTTTGCAATGTTCTCACTAATGCATACAACTCCTTATCATACACTGGGTAGTTTAGTGCAACACCATTGAGCTTTTCGCTAAAATAAGTGATCGATTTGGAATCCTGCATTAGCACACTACCAATACCTTTCTCGGAAGCATCACATTCAATCTCTAATACTTTCTCAAAATTAGGCAATACTGATACGCTCAGAACATATATATAAAATGGGAGCGTAAATTGCAGCAAGTGCACTGGTCGTATCAAGTAATAAAGTGGTGAAAAGTAAGGTTGTCGATCCCTCGAGGAACCAATAGAGTACTAGATCTATGGCAATTCTTATCAATATCTAGGTGATTAAAAAGGGTTTTTGAAATGTCTAATCTAAAAATTTAACTTAAAGCAACAAGAAAAATTTTATGATGAATCTATCAATTATGAACAAGGGAAATTAGAATTCACCCTAGATTTGTTAATCAAATTGCTACCAAGTTATGTCAACTAGTGGTTATAAGGTTATTCAAGTGAGTTTAGAAAATCCTTTTTAGGGATGTTGACCTTAAATCAATTAGTCGGCTTCCGCGTCTCCAATTAACCAAGGAATCAAAATTATGTTCATACACCTCCCGATGCTACAAACAACTAATGCCCTAAATCAATTAACCCTAATCCCTTAGTGATTAATTAACAAGAAACATTGCATTGCGCCCTCCATAAACTCTAATTAAACCAATTATCGCAACTCCCGTATTGATAATCAATCTAATTAAGAATTCCTAACAAATCCTAATCAATTCCCGTATCAAAAGGATTTCTAACAATTATAATCAAAGACTGATTATAATTGAAATCAAAGGAATTGCAATCATGAATAATCCTAATAATTCCTAATTACATAACATGGCTACAATTATCCTTTTAACATTCTAGAGTTTCATCCAATTTCCCACAAGGATGATTTAGAACATTATAGTATGAGTTGCATAAAAACAATTGAAATAAAGAGGTGCAATGGAATTCATATTAAACAACTAATAAATGGCATAAAAGAAAATAAAGTAAATGAAACAATGGTTATAATCTTCAAGAGCTTCAATCTTAAAAAATGACTCCTTGAATTCTTCAATTGAAAGCAAACTTCAACAAAATGACATTCTTCCTTCAAACTAAACTTTGGAAAAATCTAAAGTACCTAAGGAAATTCTAATGATTCAAAAGAAAGACAAATGATGCTAAAACAAAGAAGAAGAACAAAAGGATTCTAAACAAAAGAAAGGATGCTTAACAAAAGAAAGGATGCCTCCAAGGTTCACACAAGGGGTCTATTTATAGATCCAAAGAGGAGGGGGATAAGGTTGATCTGATGAGGATTTGAGTCAGCAAATTAATTAGGATACGATTTTGGAGAGATTCTCGCAATGGATATCCGGGGAGTAATGAAGGCCGGCTCAAGGCCGGCGGCCTTGAATGTAGGCCGGCTTAAAGGCCGGCGGCTTTTCTTCTTTTTGAGGCAGGTTTAAAGGCCGGCTCAAGGCCGGCGGCCTTGAATGTAGGCCGGCCCAAGGACGGCGGCCTTCAGTGCAATCCTTCGCTCACTTCTTCAATTTTGTGAAAAACTCCTCCAATTAACTTGTAATTTACTTTTGGGTCCTCAAAACCTGTATTTTCACAATAAATACCATTAAGTATCATTTCTTTATATTTTCTTATAATATTAAAATAAATTTAATATAAGTCCAAAAGAAAATATAAGTATAATGTGATCTTATCAAATACTAATAAAGGTGCATTAATTAACTTACCTTTCAGAGTTTGAAATGCCTGCTCATGCACTTCGGTCCACTTGAAATCGGCATTCTTCTTAATAGGATCATTTAAAGGAGCAGCAATGGAACTGAAATCCCTCACAAACCTCCTGTAAAAGCTTGTTAAGCCATGGAAGCTCCTGACCTCGTTTGCATTCTTTGGTGTTGGCTATTCCCAGATTGCCTTCACCTTCTCCTCGTCCACAGCTATCTCATCTACACCTACAACAAAACCAAGAAAAACCACAGTTTCCATACAAAAAATGCACTTCTTTAAATTGACATATAATTAGTTTTCCCTTAAAACGTTAAACACACACTACAGATGCTGAACATGATCATCTAATGTCTTGTTATAAATTAAAATGTCATCAAAATAGACAACAACAAACTTTCTAATAAAATGACGCAAAACATGATTCATTAATTTCATGAAAGTGCTAGGTGCGTTTGTTAACCTGAAAGGCATTACCATCCATTCATATAATCCATGTTTAGTTTTAAATGCTGTTTTCCATTTATCCCCTTCTTTCATACAAATTTGATAATAGCCATTCTTTAGGTCAATTTAAGAAAATAAACATACACCATGTAATTCATCAAGCATGTTATCTAGCCTAGGGATAGGATGCCTATACTTAACTGTTATTTTGTTAATTGCCCTACAGTCGACACACATGTGCCACGTTCCATCCTTCTTTAGGACTAGAATAACATGAACTGAACATGGGTTGAGGCTTTCTCTAACAAATCCCTTCTCTATCAATCCATCAACCTGCCTCTGAATTTCCTTGGCCTCCTCAAGATTAGTTCGGTATGCTAGCCGATTAGGAATAGATGCGCCTGGTACGAAGTCAATTTGGTGCTCAATATCTCGTAGTGGAGGTAGACCCTGTGATACTTCTTCAGGAAAGAAGTCTTTATATTTCTGCAGTAAAGACACCACCATACTAGGTAATAAAGGGTTAAGGTCAGCATTAGTAAAATATAAATCCTTGTACATAAGTACAAGTAATTGTTGCTTTGTTAACATTACACTTTTGACCTCACTTTTTCTCGCCATGTTCTCTCCTCTTTGTGTTTCAGAATGTTTTCCCTCATTGCTCACTAGTGTTTGTTTCTCACTTTTCCCTTTCTTCTCACTCTTCTCTTGTACGCTCATGTGTTTCTCTTGGAATTCTTTCACAATCCTCACTTGATCCTCACAAGCTTCCCATGGCTTTTAGGGAGTTAGAACCACCTTTCTTTTGTTTAGAACAAAAGAATATTGGTTCTTGTACCGATCGTACATCACCTTCCTATCAAATTGCTATGGTTGCCCCAACAATAGGTAACTAGCTTGCATAGGAACCACATCACACATCACTTCATCTTTATAACTCCTTATAGAGAAGGCTATAAGAACCTGCTTGGTTACCTTCACTTCCCCACACTCATTCAACCACTGTAATTGATATGGCCTTAGATGTTTTACAGCTTTCAACTGCATCTTATCAACCAATAAAGTGCTAGCAACGTTAGTGTAGCTGCCACTATCGATGATTAAACTACATGCTTTATTTTGTACATGACACCGGGTATGAAATATATGTTCACGTTAGATCCCCTCATCTTCCTCCTGTGGTTGTACACTGAGTACTCACTTAGTGACATATAACTCTCCACTCATAGGTCCCTCCAAATCAACATCCTCATACTCCTCTGATGGTGACACATCCTCCTCCTCAGAGCTGATGCTCTCCACATCTCCATTGTCATGAATAATCATAGCCCTTTGATTTAGACACCGAGATGCAATATGTCCAAATCCCCGACACCTGAAACATTTAATATCTCTAGTTCTGAAAGATGGTTTAGTGTTAGTTTTACCATTAAACACAGTAACTAGACTCTTAGCCTTTACGTCATCTTTAGGCTTCGAATTCATGGAATTCTTCTTCCTATTGGACTTCCATGAAGAGCTGGAAGTCGCCCCAGACCTTGGATTGCTCTTATACTTCAATTGTCGCTCCACTTTGATTGCCTTATGCAATAATTCTTCCATATCTAAATAATGATGTAAGTCTACCACATCAGTAATCTCCCGGTTCAGCTCATTAATGAATCTAGCCATTGTCGCCTCATTATCCTCCTCCACTCTGGCTCTAATCATGGCTATCTCCATTTCCTTATAATAGTTGTCTATACTCTTGGACCCTTGTGTCAATCCCTGGAACTTCTTAAGTAAATCCCTATGGTAATGACTAGGGATAAACCATTTTTACATAATAGTTTTCATCTCGTCCCAAGTACTAATAGGTTGCTCTCCATATCTGTGCCTATTGTGCACTAACTGATCCCACCACACACTAGCATAGTCTATGAACTCAACTGCAGCCAATTTGATTTTCTTCTCCTTAGTATAGTTATGGCATTTAAAGACATGATCCATCTTTCTTTCCCACTCCAAATACAACTCTGGATCATTTTTGCCTTGAAACGAGGGTATCTTCATTTTAATACTTCCCAAGTTACTATCTTGCCTCTAGGTGTTCCCTCTTTCCCTTATGTAATGGTACTCACTAGAATCAGTTTCCTCACCTTCTTCTATCCTAATCCCTCCCCTCATTAGTCTACTCACACCTCGCCTGATAGTGGTACTACTAGACAGTTCTTTACTCCTTTCCATTTTATCCATCCTCTCATGGATGTGTTCAAGCTCACCACTCAAAATTCTCTTCATCTCCCCCATCAATGCCTCAAACATCACCCTATTCTCTCCTCCTCCATTCTTACCTCCAGTTGTGTTTTATCTCGATATATCTCTACAATCAAGAAAATGATTAGTAACATAATTTATAATATGTTTCTCACAACTCACTCATGTATTGCTCTCAACTACTAATGCTCTCACAATCCACTCGTGTTTATCTCTTAACAAGAATGTCCTCACACCCCGCCCTTACAATTCTTTAATATGAGCTTGGATTGGAAAACTCCTTAACTCAACCACTAAGGTAAAACCTATTGATTACTCGTTGGTTCCAAGTTACGGCAACAATAGAGAATAATTACAATTCTAGTTGATATGAACAAGTACTCACTACCAATTTGGAAAAACAAGTCAAAGCAATCCCTATCACAAAAATTGAAGGAATCAAAATTTGCACCGAATATGTCAATGAGCATCAATGCAATTCGAATACACAATTGGAAAGACGAAGATATGTGTTACGGAAGGAATTGGAAAGTATATTATAACAATTGATTTGTGACTTGCCAAAACAAGAATTTATCTTGTGATTTTTGGCAATTAGATCTTTTTTCCATATCCGAATATGAACTTATCTCTTTTTTTTTTTTTATACGAATTCTCAAAGATAGAAGAAGAATGAATCACAACTTGAATTTTCAATGAACTAAGATAACAATGGTTGTTATTGGTCACCAATGGATTTCTTATGATCGAATCGATTTTTTTTTTTATATGGAATTGAACAAACAAATAATTTAACAAAGATAGAGGTTACTAGATTCAGGAAGCTAAAGCTCTAATACTAAATGATGCACAAACCCTAAGTATGTTAAACCTAGAACCCGGCGATCGCAATTGAAATCAAATCCCCAAGGAATGTCTCGAATAAGTAGAATGAAACTAGACCCCAATCATACCTGTTGACTGAAACCTAAGTTATCAAAAGAATTTCTCCCAAGCAATTCAGTTGAAGAAAATCCAAGGAGTTCTTTCTCAAAGAACAAGAAAGGTTTTTTTCTTTTCAAAGAAAAGATGTAATTTTTAATTTAGAATAATGATAATGTTTTTTTTTGTGCCGTCCTCCCCTTTCGGTGATATAGGAGTATCATGCCACACAATAATAATAACCTAGTTTCCTAACATATTAACCTGCTTTATCTTCGTTTAGACCGAAATTACTTACTAAAAATACTAAAGTACAAACCAAACAAATAATAAGACATAGCAATAACAAAATTGAGAATACTCTTTCCCTTTTTGGTTCAATAAAATGTATCTATTCTAAGACTTCCAAATCCTTGCATTCCTCCATGAAAACGTGAATCAAATTGATAGGTGTTGGTTTTCCTTTTGTGTAATTTGATTTCTTAGCTTATAGGTCCAAAGCTAGTCCTTGTAAAGTGTCGTTCATCTTCCTGGTTCTAGCTCGGGTCATTGGGCCTCCAATACCTTGTAATGGATCTTGGGATTTTGGTTCTATCCTCTTAGATGCTAGTTGATCCTCATCACAATCACTACAATTGATATGGCTTCAGATGTTTTATCGCTTTCAACCCCATCTTATCAACCAACAAGATGTTAGCAACATTAGTGCAGCTACCACTATCAATGATCATGCTACATACCTTGTTCTACATGTGACATCGAGTATGAAAGATGTGCTCACATTGAACCCCTTCACCATCATCCTGAGGTTGAGTACTGATGACTCGTCTAGTAACATATAACTCTCCACTCGTGGGTCCTTTTAAGTCGACATCATCATATTCCTCTAAGGGTGATGTATCATCTTCCTCAGAACTAATACTCTCCACATCTCCATTGTCGTGAATGATCATAGCTCTTTGATTTGGACACTAAGATGCAATATGTCCATACCCTTGACACCTGAAACATTTAATATCATGAGTCCTCGAAGATGGTTTAGTGTCATTTTACCTTTAAAAGTAGCGATACGTCCTCTTAGTTTTCACGTCCTCTTTAGACTTCGCCCCAGACTTTGGATTACTCTTATACTTCAATTGTCTCTCTACTTTAATCGCCCTATGTAACAACTCTTCCATATCCAAATAATGATGCAAATCCATTACATCAACAATCTCCTTATTCAACCCATTAATGAACCTAGCCATTGTAGCCTCATCATCCTCCTCCACTCTGGCTCTAATAATAGCTATTTCCATTTCTTTATAATAGTCCTCCACACTCTTGGACCCCTGTTTCAACTCTTGAAACTTTCTGAGTAAATCCTCATAATAATGACTAGGGATAAATCGCTTCTGCATAATGGTCTTCATCTCATCCCAAGTACTAATAGGTCTCTCTCCATACCTATGTCTATTACGTATTAGCTGGTCCCACTAAACATTAGCATAATCTAAAAATTCAACTGCAGCCAATTTAACCTTTTTCTCCTCAGCATAATTGTGGCACTCAAATACATGATCTACCTTCCTCTCCCACTCCAAGTACAACTCTGGATCATTTTTCCCTTGAAACGAGGGTATTTTCATTTTAATACTTCCTAGATTACTGTCTTGACTTTAGGTGTTCCCTCTCTCCCTCATATAATTATACTCTCTTGAATCCGTTTCCTCACCCTCTTCTATCCTAACTCCTCCCCTCAAGGGTCTACTCACACCTCGCCTGATAGTAGTATTGCTAAACGGTTCCTTACTTTGTTCCATCTTATCTATCCTCTCATGGATTTGTTCAAGTTCACCACTCAATATTCGCTTCATCTCCCTCATCAACGAGTCAAACATCATCTTACTTTCCCTTCCTCCATTCTCACCTCCAATTGGACTTTGTCCTAACATATCTCTACAGTTAAGAAAAGAGATTAGTAACACAAATATAATATATTTCTCACAATTCACTCATGTTTAGCTCACAGTAACAATGTTCTCACAACCCGCTCTTACAATTCTTTGATATGAACTCAAAATGAAAAAAAACAATTTCCTCAACGCAAACCACTAAAGCAAATCTATTGAGTAACTATCGGTTCCAAGTCACGGCAAGCAAGGATACAATCACGAATTAATTGATATGAAAAGACTCACTAAAAAATTGGAAACACAAGCCAAGAGATATCCACAACTCGAAATAGGAAAGTAGAATATTGCATTGAGCATGTAATGGAATGTAATGTAATTTGGTTACAGTATGGAAAAGGCAAGATAATGTTGAAGGTAAAAATTGGAAAGTGTATTGTATCACTTGATTATGTTATTTCAAAGCAAGGATTTTTTTTTTTTTTGTCTTGTAACTCGGCAATTGAATGTTTCATAGCCAAATTCATATTTTCCTTTTTTTTTATACAACTTTCCAAGAATAAAGAACAAGAATTAAAGATTGGATTTCAATTTGTTAAGATAACAAATTGTTGTTGTTGGTCATCAATAGACTTTCTATGATTGAATTCGCAATTTTTTTTATATACGAATTTCTAGGGTATGAATAAGAACTATGGAATGAACGAACAAACAATTAACAAAGGATAGATGTTACTTGATTCAAGAAGCCGAAGCTTTGATACCAAATGATGTGCAAAACCTTAGGTATGTCAAACCTAGAACCCGACGATCGATATTGAAATCGGAATTCCTACGATTCATCTTGAATAAGTTGTAATTCATAACTAGAACCCAACCACACATGTTGATTGAAAACTAAGCTATCAATGATTTCCCCAAGTGTTTGTGTTGAAGAAAACAGTGGAGTTCTTTCTTAAAGAACAAGAGAGAGCTTTTCCATGAAAAGTTGTGTTTCAAAAATATCATAAAAGTGTTTTTTGCCTCTTCCCCTATTGCTATGATATGTTGTTATCACATGACAAAAGAATAACCTAAGTTTCCAAACATAGCACAATCGGCCTTCCTTCCTAATGACAAAAAATCTTCTAACTATATATACTAAAACACAAAACCAAACAAATAAAACAAATCATAACAAAGAAAACCAAATGTCTCTCCTCTTTTCGGTTCAATTTCCCTTTTTAAAATAAATTATTCTAAAGCTTCCATATCCTTACATCCCTCTGTGGAAATGTGAATCAAGTTGGCAAAGGTTGATTCTCCTTTAATGTAACTTAGTTTCTTCTCTTGTAGGTCCATGACTAGTCTTTACAAAGCTTCACTCATCTGCTTAGCTTTAGCTCAGGTCATTGGGCCTCCAATACCATGTATTGGGTTTTAGGACTTTCGTTCATTCCTTTTTTATGCTAGTTGATCCTCATCACTATAGAAAAAAATATGATTACTAATGATGGAAAGAGGGAAATTTTGAGAAAAGGAAAAGAGGTTGTTGTTGTTGATATCAGACAAACAGTGCCAGGGACAACTAGTGGAAAGATGCGTCAAATAAAATGTTTCAAATGCATGGGTCTTGGACACATGGTTGCTCAGTGTCCCTACAAAAGAGTGATGACTGTTATGGAGGGAAATAGTAAGGATGGCCAAGAAGTAGTTGAGCCTAGAGATTTGTCAATAGTACTACAGGAGTATTATGATGATCCTGATGCTGAGATACATGAAGACAAGGGAAAAGATAAATATCTATCTATTAATGTGTTGCGCAAGGTCATGACTATGTCTCGAAATGTTGGGAACGTATAGAGGGAAAACCTATTCCATACGCCTTGCTGGGTTCAAGGTAATTTATGTGTTCTTTTCGTTGATGGTGGAAGTTGCACAAATGTAATAGCTGTTGCAATAGTAAAAAGATTGCAACTAGTCACTAGTCTAAACCCTCATCCTTATAAATTACATTGGCTGAATGAAGGGGGTAGTCTGCATGTTACTCAGAGGGCTAAGGTGCCTTTCAGCATAGGAGATTGATACAATGATGAAATTGTTTGTGATGTTCTTCCTATGTGCACCTTTTATATACTACTGGGTAGGTTTTGGTTGTTTGATAGGAAGGTGCTACATGATGGGTTTAGAAACACTTATGTGTTTCAAAAGGATGGTGCACGAGTTGTCTTGACTCCTATGTCTCCAACTGAGGTACACAAATTCCAAGAGCAGCTCAACAAAAACTAATGGGCACTCAAGACTTCAGGGCGACAAGCACATGCAAAGAAGGGATTTTAGTCTAAGAAAAGACCTATTAGATTTGAGAACAAATCTTTCATAGGCCTGAGGAGATGATGGGAATCAAACCTCTAAATTTGGCATTAGGAAACCTACTTGAACCAAATGGAACCCAGACATTCACATTTTGTCTTTATTTATCTTATAATAATTGTTTTTATATTTTAGCAAGTACATTTTTGTTGGTTTTACAAGAAGACGACCAAGCACAATAGCAATTGGTTTGAGAATGGATCATGGTCCATAATGAACCAAATTGAACCAAAGGAGAACCGATCTTGTGTTTCCTCATTATGACGTGATTGGAGCTTGAAGTGACCGGCCATGTGTGCTATTTTATTTAGGTTATTTTTCCATAATTGTAATAGGGTATAAATACTTGTTATGTAAGTTTTGTAAGGGACTTTTGAAACATAATTTTTAGATATTTGTTGCCGTAGAAAGATAGCCCTTTCACACCCTTACTCTTATTAATTCTCCTAGAATTTTGGCAAGTGGATTTTGATTGTGTTGTGCGAAATATCAACAACATCAAAATCAAACCTAATTCCAACTAGTGTGTAACATCTGGTATGGAATTAGTTCTTCTATTTTCTATCTCTTTTATGTAAATTTAGGGTCCATTATCAATTTAGGGTTCATACCCCAGTTGATTAGAAATTGGCTCCTTATTATGCTATCCTTGATTTGTAATACAAATCAACAATTGTTCTTCTTCTATCTTATTTAACGTCAAAACTAGGGTTCATAAGGATTGGGGGTTTCACGCCATTTTTTTTTGTTTAATTAAATCCTCAATTGCATTGTATACTTGTAATTGGTTTTGAGCACATCAATAGGCGTTCTTAAACCTATCACGCAATACCCTCCTATCATATAAACAAGGTCTACCAAGCAGTATGTGTGATGCACACATAGGAAGAATATCACAAACAATCTCATCATGGCAGTTCTCTCTTATGTTGAATGGAACCTTAGCCCTTTAAGTAACATGCAAACTGCTTTGTTCACTCAACCAGTGCAATTTATAGGGCTTAGGATGTGGAGTGGTGACTAGTTTTAATTTATTAACTAGTGAAGCGACCACTACATTGGTGTAACTATCACCATCAATGATAAGAGCATAAAGGTTACCTTAGATCCTGCAAAAAATATGAAATAGGTTCTCTCTCTATTCTTCTTCATTAGTAGGAAAGGTAGTCATTACCTTATGCAGGAAGTTGATGACCAAATACTGATCATTCCCCTTTTCGTCATGTACCTTAGCATCTGCATCTCCATAATACTCATTTAATGCTGTTCTTCTTCATTAGTAGGAAAGTTAGTCATTACCTTACGCAGGACGTTGATGACCAAATACTAATTATTCCCCTTTTCCTCATGTACCTCAACATCTGCATCTCCATAATACTCATCTAATGCAATTGATAAATCTACGGGCTCGTGTATCTCTTCTTCTTCATCCTCACTCTCTACCTCCATGGTAGTCATCACCCTTCAGTTTGGACATTGAGCAGTCATATGTCCAAAACCTAAACATTTAAAGCATTTGACTTGGTGATTCTTTCCTCCTGATGAACCGATTACCACCTGTTTGTTCTCATTCATAGTAGTTGCTTTTCCTTTTCTAGCAAACTCCTTCTCCCCTCTAATGTCTGGAATAACTGTATTCTTTTCTACATTCCTACTATATCCCCCCTTATCAGCCTGTTTACTGTCTGACCCATACGGTTTATTGGAGGATCCATACTTGTTACTCGCTGCTTTGTAAGGGTTAGAATACCTCTGTCTCTCCACTTTTAAAGCTAACCGGATGGCTTCATCAAGGGTGTCATATCACTACAGCTCCACTATGCAAGCAATCTCATACTTTAAACCAGACACAAATCGTGCTATAGTCTGTTCAGGAGGTTTAACTACTTCACATCGAATCATAAGTGTTTCAAACTCTTGGACATACTCATCCATGGTTTTGCTTCCCTATCTCAATGTTTGGAGACGCATGAATAGCTCCTATCTGTTCTGGTATAAACCTCATCCTCATAACCCGTTTCATCTCCTACCAAGTTTGTATTTCAACATCCCCATCTCTCCTCCTATTGGCCACAATGTTCTTCCAGAATAAGGCGGCATACCCTATAAACTCAATTGTTGCCAAATGTACTTGAGTATGGTCATTGATCTCATAGTACTCGAAAAGTCCTTCCACCTTATCCTCTCAATCAAGATAATCCTTTATAGATCCCCTTCCAGCAAATGGAGGCATCTATAATTTCACTTATTCTAAACCCTTAGGTGGTCTGAACTTACAGTTAGGATAGAATTCATCCTCAAAATTATCATCTCTTCCTTTTAGTTGGGTAGGGTAATTTCCTCAAATTCGCCTTCCCCTATTACCTCCCAATGCTCCTTCCTTATGAGCATTATTAATAGCTACCTAAGGTGGGGGTACTGGTAGATTTGCCATTAGTTGTTGGGGAAGTGTTACTTGGTTAACCCTTGTAGCTAGATTAGCAACAATAGTGGTTAACTTTTGTAATTATTCTTTTAAGTCCCTTCTTCCACCTATAGCATGGCGTCTTTGACCCACTCCTCTAACCTAACTATTACCTTCATTCCCAACTCCTCCATTCACACTATCATTTGACATGATTGTTGAATTAAAATCTTTAACAAAATTACTCCAACTCACAATCACACCTCGATAACACACCTACTATCAAACTTGTTTAATTTCCAACTATAACCACATGGACTATAACACAACCCAACAAGCACTCCTTGTTCAAATTCCAATCCAAATTCACGTACATTATAACAAAACCCAATAATTACTCCTTACTTGATTCTCAATTCACATTCATGTGTGCTGCAACCACCGCGTCACACATACCTTAAGCTCAACCCTACTCAATTTCAATTCAATGGAACAATCATGACACTTAATTCACATTTACTCCTTAATCACACAATCATAGCATCAATTATAGCATACCCAATCATCTACGACATAACCCTAAATTAGCCCTTTCTTCAATTTCAATTCACAATGACTAATGAATCACGACACAAATCATGCAATAGATCTAGCTTTAATTCACAATCACACAATTAAAGAAGTTTCATGGCATAAAACCTAATTCCTCAATTCAAAATCAACACTTCCACGTTGCAATTCCCTTCTCTCAACCTAGCTCTGATACCGAAGTATGATATGCTAATTCAATTACAATCAACACATATATAATTATGAAATAATTGGGTAACCCCTAAATAGAAGGATCCCTTCACGTAGAACCCTAATTCACCAAGAACAAGATAATAAACAAATTCTGAATTCTTATTAGATATTACACACTAGTAGAATAAGGAACCAACTTGTAATTGTTGATTTGAAACACAACAATCCAAGCTCTTGACTCACCACAATCTCACAAGATTGATAAGAGTGTATGGAAAAGAAAGGAAACCCTCAATTCACGTGTATATGTCTTGACCGAAAAATGAAGTGCCTTTTTTGTCCCTTTTACAAGTATTTATAGAAGTCCCTAATTATGGAAAAACAAGCATAAGAAAATAAAGAAAACAACATAATACATAGCCAGCTCCCTATAGTTTATTTCGGTTTAACAACTGGATTGTGAACCCTTCTCTAAACCATGTGCTAATTGGTTTGGTTGCCATCTTGTAATATTGATAATTATACCTAATTAAATATAAAATAGTCATATAAAATGAATGAAGACACTATACGAGTGTCTTCAAGTTCCATTTGGTCAAAAAGGACTCTTAATGCAAGACTCTGCAGTCTTTTGGCTTTTGCTTGGGTAATGGGTCCTGTTGTAGAAATGGTTTGATTCCCATCACCTTATATCACAGAGGAAAAGGAAGATACTTTGTTTCCTTTTAGCTTTATCGATAGAGTACTATGACCTTGCACATCGCATTATGTTGTTGTTACATGCGTTGGCCTTACACACCCATCGGCCAATTGTTCAGTCTGACGAATTAAACTTTTATCAACATCATGAAAAAATTAAGAGACTTATTCATTGTGATGATGTAACCTGTGTTGAACAGTTTAGATTAGATAGATGTGCATTCGAAAAATTGTGTGAAATGTTAGAGTGTATAGGTGGATTAAGGGCAATTAGGAATCTCTACATGGATGAGCAAGTTGTAATGTTTTTGCATATACTAGCTTACCATGTGAAAAATAAAGTCATTAAGCATAACTTTGAGAGGTTTGGACAAACAATTAATCAGTATTTCCATAGAGTATTACATGCTACCTTGTGACTTAATAATCATTTGTTGAAGAAGCCTGAACCCATTCCAAATAACGCCAATGATGAGCGATGGGAATTTTTTAAGGTCAATTGCACATTATAGACATTTCTTAAGGTGTACATGGAGGTGGATTAACATTTGTGTGATTGTAAAACTATTTAGGCACTCTAGATAGGGTGCATATCCAAATCAAAGTGCTACTAAAAGGCAAAGAGAAATATAGAACTCTAAAGAATGAAATTGCCACTAATGTTCTCGGAGTGTGTACACCAAACATGCATTTCGTTTATGTACTACTTAAGTGGGAAAGATCTACTGCAGATAGTAGGATTCTTAGATATGTAATCACCAAGAGGAATGGCCTCAAAGTTCCATAAGGTACACTTTGTTTATTGTTTCATTTTTCAATACTTTTATTATGCAATAACCAATTTATTTGCTAACTAATAACGTACCTTTACGTAGCTTGCTATTATCCCATGGATGGAGGCTATCCCAATTGTGAGGGATTCCTTGTTCCATTTAGGAGACAAAGGTATCATCTAGACAATTAGAATTAGGGGAATCAACCAAGAACTGCGGAATAGTTGTTCAACACGCACCATACTTCGACTAGGAATGTGATTGAGTGGTGTTTTAACATGTTGAAGATCTAATGGCCCATTCTTAGGAGCTTGTCTTTTTATCATGTGCGGGTGCATAATTGAATCATTCTAGCATGTTGTTGGCTCCATAACATTATGAAAATGGAGATAACTTCTGATCTGCTAGACAGTTTAATGGATGGCATTGAGGAAAATTTTGTAGACAATGAGGATGATATGATTCTCACATTGGGGAACAACAATGCATGGTCGGATTGGAGACAAAGTCTAGCAAATAAGATGTTTAGTGATTGGACTACATGTAGACATAGTTAACATTGACTTCCATAGATTATTACTATAACACTACTTGCAAAATGAATATTTAGATTGTACTTCTATGTGCATTTGTTAATATTTGCTATGCCATTTTCACTAATGCTAGTTTACTCCTTAATTTTTCATGCTCTATTACATCTTTATTGTATTGATGTTTTCTTTTCTAACATTGAATTCCAATCTTGTTCATTTCTACGCTTGAAGGTGCTATTTATTTTTGTCATTAGGCATGGAGGAGGTGCAATATATAGAAGTTGATCTAAAGCCAATGAAGCAAATTAAGCGAAAGTGGATGATGTATTAGTGGCATACATGGTGGAGTTGCACAATGGAGGGACACACAACGTTGACATTGGTTTTACGAGTGGTTATCTATATGAGTTGGAGCAAATGCTAATGCAAAGGATATCGAACTGATAAGTTTTCTATCGGCAATTGAGGGTCTATTTGAGAGGGAATTGTATTAAGCGTTAATTAAGCTCCTACAAATGCCAGAAAATGTCGATGTCTTTTATAAGATGGATCCATCATGTCGTGCAATGTATGTGAAAATGCTTTTAGAGTACAAATGAAAATTTGATGTTGCTCCTGGTAGTTGATATTTACTTTTGTTGAGAGGACAAGGGAATATAAACCATATGAAAATGGGATCTATATGGTTCATGTAAATTATATTGTATGCCATTTCCACAGTTATGAAAATGTGACTTATGTATGATGCTCCCAATAGTAGGGAATGTGTGAATTGGTATTTCCATGACTAATGTGTGAATTGTACTTAACAATGCTTTGCACGACCAATTGGTATTTTGTATGGTTGAAAAAAAATTTACAATAGCAAGTTTATTCTAATATTGCTTGCAATAGGAGAAATTTACAATAGCACATTTCTCGGATACATATGGGTAGTTGCTCATCGATGTTGACTTAGGATTACGGTTTTTTGGAGATGTAATCCAATTTGGGGCTTCAATATTGTCTATTAACATTCAATGGTATTTTCGTCATTCTATTTGTTATTCCATCCTTATTCCTTCTTTTATTCCCTCAAGTAAACAATGTAGTTTCAATTCCATTACATCCAAGTAAATGTCATCATACTAATTCACTACCTATTCTATTCCCTAGTAATAGCTATTCCATTGTAGACTTATTCTATTTAGTGAAGTAAATGGGGCCTCCATCTTCAATGTTGACATCATTTTTGACCTTGTACTCCTTACCAACACCTCCATCAAAGGCATCATCTTATATTATAAAATAACCATCTTAACATTGACATCCACTCCTTCCATCTTCTCCCTCTCTTTGGGAACCCTCACTACCTATAACTACTCCTTTCACTACCATCTCTACATCTCTCCTCTCCTTGTTAGCACCTCCTCTATTGTCATAAATAACATAGATGTCAACTTTTAAGGATAAAGTCATTTAGAAGGTGAAGGAGGCTAAATTTATCATATTAATATATTAGGCTAAGCCTAATGCAGACTTAGTTTAACTCATTAAGCTAAGTAATAAGGCTTAGTGAGTTTAGTTAATACTTAGGATGACTTATAGAGATTTAGCTTGGTAGGCTCAGAATAGGGATCGTTGAACCTATTCGTCTATATCCAACTTTTTTTAGATAGGGTCATGCATTCATGAGATGGTTATTGGCCTTGATCCATTAGTAAACTCATTCAAGATAACATTGAATAAAATAAGCTTCATCTCATTCGTCAATCATAGAGGCAATTGAATGGATGTTATTAAACCCCAGAGTCTATGAATACTCAGCCACTCCTTTTCATTTCACACAATTTCAAAGATTAGAGAAAGATTAAATGAGCTTTTAGACAAAGAATGATCTCAATTGCTTAAGAACTACAAGTTTGATACCTGAGGTCCCTTTGACTCCCTTGTTTATCACTTGTGCATTCAAGACTCCTAATATTTCTTTTTCCTCCTACTTGCCACTCTCTCCCTAATTATCCCATCATGTGCCATCTTCACATCACTTCTTTAAAGTCACATGCAGTGTGGTACTCATGTGATACTTACTTCATTACTTTAGATAGAACCCTTCATCTACATTTTAGCAAATCCATTGGCGAATATAAGTATAGAGATAGCAGATTCGTGGCTCATCTAAGGAAGAGAACGATTGACACTATCTCTCAAAAGCAACACGCTTCCACCACTTGAGAACACTAGTTAGGATAATCCATAACCTCAAGCTCGCATAGACCTTGCACAAATGATGTGGGCAATGTGGAAAACGTGAGGGTTTTGAATAAGTTTATGACTATGTTTTCTCAATTCATGCTAGGATTGGCTACTATGGCTATAGTGTAACAAGGTATGGCTTAGTCGAGTCCTACCATTGTTGCACAGTAAGATGCCAACCTTTCAACTTAACCAAGCGATATCCCATCTCCTTTTTAGGATACATGCTTTAAAGAGAAAGAGGGTAAACCCTCCATCGGAAGCTCCACAAGCTAGCTCTTAAAGTAGAGAATATAAGAGTCTAGCCTAGTGGCTCTTTATCCTTACACACTCCTCTTTTCACCACACTTGGTGAGCTTGCTTACTACCCTGACCCTACCTTTATCCTACCAACTATATCTATAGTATTTGCTTTGAGGTCCTCCTTTATAATAAAGGAAGACTTGGATGCATAAATGAAGGAAATATAAGCAAAGTCAACTGAAGGAATACTAGAGTTGAAGCTCCCCTATCATCAACATATCGCTTCAAAGCCTAACCTTAAGGATTATGTTAATCCTAAGTTCATACTGTTCAATAGTAAGAAGGGAAGTGCTAAAGAATAATTACTTAAATTTATCGAAACTTTGGAGGTATATAGGTTGAATGATGATTTGAAGCTTAAAGAGTTTTCCAAGTTGTTGATCAAGAAAGCATACACCTAGTATGTCAATCTCTTAGTAGGGTTAGTTGATTTATGGGGGACCATGTGTAAGCTTTTCTTGAAGAAAAATTTCTCCACTTAGGAGCGGGTCATAATTATTGATATGGGAAGGATAAAGTAGAACTCGAAGGAAGATTTAATAGATTACATAAAGTGCTTTAGAGAGTTCACATTAGATATCTAGGATATATGTGATGAGAAAGAACTTGTCAAGATTTGTACTCAAGGTATGTTCATTGAATATGCCGTTCACCTATAAAACCTAAATTTAAGTTATTTCTCTGCACTTGTTGAGATTGTAAGGAGAATTAACAACTCTGTTGCAAGGCAATGAGCAAAAAGTAGGAGATTTGGAAAGTGAGCAAAATTTTAGCTCCACCTAAGGTGAAATCTTGCTAAGGAATGACAAGCTGAGTAGCTCCACTTTAGCTCTCTCATCTCCATGCCTAATGGGAATAGTTTATGCATTACTTGATCAATGGTTGTGGGATGGGAACATTAAGCTCCTTAGAGTATTCGATCGAAAAAAAAAAACCCTCTTAAGAGCAAAATCTTTCCCTATTGCAAATGAGAAGAATAACCCTAAGTTCTGTAGATATCATAAGATAGTGGCTTATTTTACTAAGGAGTGCTAGACCCTAAAGAAGATATTTAATGATAGGGTCTATAATGGGGAACTTCTTAGAGAGAATAATGTTGTCTATAGCAATCCACTCTTGACACATAATAAGTAGAGGGATACTGTAAATGCTAGTAGTCATGATCTAAGGAGAGATGAGGAAGATTTGCTAAGATTGAGGCACATGCAGAGAAGGAAACACTAGTAGAGACTGACTAAGGCACACACTCATCAGTGGCTATCACCTTAATGAAGACTTCCAACTTTAAGAAGTTCTTTGACTTAGGTTCAACGAAGATGTATAGCTTGTAATGGCAACTGCACTTACCCAAATCTCTCAAAGACAATATAATGAGTGCAATACAACGTAGCCTATATGAAGAATGGCTAATGCATATAAGAATGCAATACTTTTTACATATGTAAACATGTGTGCTAAGAATCCTAATCATAATTGTCTTTTTTATATGGAAAGTATGATTAATGGGCACCCCAATAAGAGGACATTCATAAATAATGGCTCCTCTATAAAGATCATGCCAACGTTCACATTCAAGGTTGCAAAGATAGATAATTGGCGCCTAGTGAGGTAACCTATTATGGTAAACAATTTTATTGATTCATCCACAGATACAGTAGGGTATGCTAATGTGCACTTTAAAGTTGGCCCTATATAGGGCTTTACATGATTCCATGTGATTGACATACCTATATCTTACTACCTTATTGTTAGAAGGAAGTGGTTGCATGATCATAATCTCATACCCTCGACATGGTACCAATTTATTAAGGGCCATTAGAAGGGAAAAGAAATCTTTATTCCTGCTATGAAGAATCTGTTTGAGTATAACGAGTCATATACTATTGAAGCTATTTTTTATTTTATTTTATTTTTTTATGAGTATGTCGAAGAGGGAGAGACTATTTTTGCAAAACCCTTTAGACACCACTATCCACATGAGAGGAGACTCAGGAGAAGCAAAACAAGAAGAAGAGAATGTAAGGCCCTTGTGGAGGGTAAGAAAAAGTAAAAAAGAAATGAGGAAGTAGAAAGTTTCATTAAAGAAGATAGGTAATGGGTATACTACTTGTGATGATTTTCAGAATTTAGGGAAGTGTTCCTATCTTCTTTAGATCCTATGCCAATGCAAGAAACCAAACCAACCCCCCACCTTAAAATGTGGGACCAACTTAAGTTATAGGTTGAAGAAGTTAAGGAATTGGACTTAGTGGGACTAGGGGAGTCTCTACGACCTATCTTCATCAGCAAGAGTCTCTTGTGGGCGATTAAGGTCTACTTAATAAGGTTATTGAAAGAGTATAAAGATGTGTTTGCTTGGAAATATGATGAAATGCCAAGATTAGACCCTACCTTAGTGATGCATAGATTGAATATTGCACTTGGGGTTAAGCTAACAAAGAAGACATAAAGCATTTTCCATCCTAAAATTGAAGTGAAAATAAAGAAGATATTGAAAAATTGCTTTAAGTAGGATTCATTATGCCAATTGTGCACTTAACTTGTTTAGCTAATATAGTGCCAATAAGAAAGAAAAATGGTTAGATGCATATATGGTAGACTTTCATGCTCTTAATAAAGCTTACCTAAAGAATGATTTCTCATTACCAAATATTGATATATTGATAGATGCTACAGCAGGGCACAAGTTATCCTCACTCATGGATGGCTTTAGTGTTTATAGCTAAATTAAGATGGCCCTTAAACTTGTCGAATGTACTTCTTTAAGAACACTCGTGGGAAACTTCCATTGTATAGTTATGCCCTTTGAGCTAAAAAATGTGAGCACCACTTATCAAAAGGTAATGACTACAATGTTCCATAATATGATGCCCGATTTCATGGAGGACTATGTTGATGACGTAGTCATTAAATTAAGGTAAGTACTTGACTGTTTGATTCATTTGCAGAAGGTCTTTGAAAGATTCCAATTATATAAGTTATGCACGAACCCTTTAAAGTTCGTCTTTAGGGTAGCTTTTAGAAAGTTCCTCGCATTCATCATCCACAAGAAAGGGATTGATGTTGATCTAAAAAAAGTGTAGGCTATACAGTTTGTACCCTCATCCACTAACTCGGAGGAATTGAAAACCTTCATGGGAAAGGTCTCTTACATTAGGTGATTTATCCTTGCATTAGTAGAAATCTCATATCGTTAGCAGTAGCTCATGAAGAGGGGTACACCGTTTGTGTAGGGGCAATTACAAGAGGAGGCCATTCCAAAAATAAAAGAGATACTTACCTCTCTATAGACAATGGCAATGCCACTTGAAGGGTTGCCAATGATTCTCTACTTAACATCTACCGACAAGTTTATTGGGGTTTTACTAGCCCAAGAATCAAATGGTATAGAGCAATCAATTTACTACCTAAGCTAATCCCTCCAAGGAAGTGAAGTCAATTACTTAGCTTGTGAGAAGCATTGTCTCACACTGGTATTCACCATATAGAAATTGCAACACTACTTCTTGGCACACATGGTTAATCTTGTCACTCACTTTGATCTAATCAAGTACATGTTGTTATGACCAGCTTTATTAGGACAAATTGCAAAATTGTTGCTCCTCTTATCAGAGTTTGACATTATGGTTGTACTACCTAAGGCTATTAAGTCTCAAGCACTAGCAAAACTCCTAGTCGATTTTCTTGTGACACATGGGATCTATGCTACAAATACAATACCAGTAGAGTTCCATGAGGGCTGAATCCAATGGAGAGTGGTAGGTGCAGTTTGATGGCTCCTTTGCTAACATTAGATGAGGAGTTGGGGTAGTATTGACATCTCATAAAGGCCAAGAGATACCTTTAGCATTTAAGTTGGACTTCCATTATACTAATAATGAGGTCAAGCATGAGAATCTTTTGCTTGGACTCATTTTTGTGTAAAATGTTGGAGCATCTCTGATGTGCCTAAAACCAATATTAAGCACATGCAAAACCAATTTAAAAGACAATTTGACAATGTCAATCAAACTAGTTTCCAATCACATGAACAATGGCGTCAAAACTCAATATCTATAACCAATTCCTCAAATGTTGACGTAATCAATGATGAATACCCAATTGTGATTAGCTCAGATACCAAAATGATGATGTGCTTAAATGGGAATTAAGCACAAGCAAAACAATTGAAATAATAACCCTAAAAGACAAGACCAATTTGGTTCACTTTTAGAGCAAAATTGGACCGTAAACCCTAAATGCAATCTTTGATCCGAATGATGTATTTCATACAATGATTAACACGGTGAAGTATTCCTCAATGGAGATCACAAATTATACTTGAAAAAGCCACGTGATTACTAATAAAAAACAACAAGAACCACTTTCGTGATCCACCTTCCAAATGGATTGATTTCACGGTTCAAGAATTGTGCACAACGGATGAATCGAAAAACAACTATGATAGTAACTCAAATGAAGCACAATATTTCAAATAATACTAATTCAAATATGACCAAGAAATGTTTCAATCCAACCTTAGATATGACATACTAGAGGAGAAAAGAAAAGAAAACAAATAGAAATTGATACAACTCACAATTTCAAGTTGTTGCACTCGCTACAATTTCAACTCTTGGGATTGAAATTGATAAGAGGGGATTGAACTAGGATGAACCCTAAGCTCTCTCACGTAAAAGTGATGTGTTTAATCTGAAAAAAATTCTCCCAAAAAACCCTATTTAAGCAAGTATTTATACTTGCTCCCTTTAAGGTTAAGAAGTCCACAAAATTACAACTATGCCACTTTTAGGGTGGCCGGTCCTAAAAGATAATTACAAACAAATGAAAGTGTCCTAAAAGAAAGATTACGACATAAATAGTCCAAAGAAAATAAATTACAAGTAAAAATAGTGTTCAACTTGCTAATTCTTCAATAGGATTCGTCGGCCCAACTCATCGTCGGTTTAGGTCGGTCCATGGATAACTCACAAGCTGAGTTTGAGTGAGTTTGTCCATCACCCTGTAAAACATGATAAGTGTTCCTGTTAGAATATACAATACATGAATAAGAGAAAAGAGGTTAGTAAACAAATAATTCCAGGGTCGATATGCTCAAAATGGGCCCTCATCGCCAAGATTTGAAATCCTTTGGCTCTTGCCTTAATGATAGGTCTTGACGAATTTTGATTCCTATCACTCAGTTACTACTATATCTCATCGAGAGAAGGGAGAAACTCCAAAGATCTATGTTGCATTAAAGGAGAGTACATTCTTTCAAGGGTTTATTGCACCTTCTTGGCTAATAGAGTCATTAGAGGCTCTTAATGCTATAGATAGAGACTTTTGGGCTAAGTCCCCTATGTTGGAGAAGAAGCTAGCTTGCACTATGGTGAAGACATTGGGGAAAGTTATTCTGTTACTAGATAAGCCTTGGAATTCCATATTAGAGGTTGAACTTAAGTATTTGATTAAATGTGTTGAGTGAGCTTGCCTTCTAACATTATAGATTAACCACTTAAAGCACGTTATTGTTAAAGCCAAGAGACTATTGGGTTATTATACTGTTACGAGACAGCATGGTGAGCTAATGGTGAAGATGTGGGATTTACAAGAAGCAGTTGAAGCAACAGATCTTGAGATGAAGACAATTGTAGAAGATACGATGCCCCTATCAATAGGATTTTGTAGGCTAAATATATCATTGCACATTTGGCAGCATGTGCTCTAGCTAAGTAACAATAATGTACAAGGTGCTAGTTAATCATGCATATGTACTAAGGAGATAAATTTCTAACTTTATAGCAACAAGATAAGTAAAAAAAGGGAAATTAAGAGAGAGAAACCATTGAAATGGCTTTGATAATATAAGCCACATAATTTATATTAAATTGCAAGTACATTGGTTTCACATATGAAATTTTTTAATGTACTAAAAATTGATAAATGTAGTAACTTTATTGGTTGTTAGGTTCCAAAAGCTTGTAGTAGCCACTATCATGAACTTCATGAACTATAAAGGGGCCTTCCCACTTTAGTGTAAACTTTGGCATAGGAATAAGTCACATTACATGCTTTACTGCGTGAAGTACAACGTCGCCTTGTTAAAAGGACCACTTCTTAACCAAACAATCATAAGCCATACTTAACCGTTATTGATAATTAGCAAGGTTACGCTTGGTAATGTCTCACCTCTCTTCTATAACTTCAAGATCCAACATGCATAGAGTTTCTAGTTCTAACTCGACATTAATGGCCAATCATATAAATGGAACTAAGACCTCTATAAACATCACTGCCTCGAACGCATATACTAAAGAAAGAGGAGTAGCCTGTGTCAGACCTTGCTTAAATGTCCTATAAGCCCATAATGCCAATGGCAATTTATCATGCCATTCCTTGTGATTTTCATGAACTATTCGTTTGAGCACCTTTAAGAGAATCTTCTTTGTTGCCTCTGCTTGTCCATTTCCCTTGGGGTAGTAAGGTGTAGATTTTACATGATCAATGTTGTAAGAGGCAAGTAAATATCGTACATGTGAGTTGATGAAGAGCATGCTATTATCTAAAAGAATGTGCTTTAGGATTCTAAAGTAATAGATAATATGTTCTTTCATAAGGCTTACCACTACTGGTCCTATAGCTTTCTTTTATGGGATTACTTGTACTCGCTTGGTGAAATATTTTGTGCCTACTAACATCCAAGTGCATCCCTAGATGGTGGATGTATTGGACCAATCAAGTCAAATGCACAAGTATAGAAAGGCTATGGAGTACTCAGGCTATGTAGTGTAATGGTGGTGCATAGATTACATCACCAAGTTGTTAGCATACAACACACTTCCTAGCAAAGTTGAATGCATCATTTTCCATAGTAGGTCAATAGTACCCTAAGTCCAATAGGTGGTAATATAACCTCCTTCCTCCTTGATGTTCCCCACCATCTCCTAAGTAGGCTTTAGCTAATATAGTCTCTATTTTGAGAGGTGCTATACACTTAAGGGGTTTTCCCATAAATGATGCCCTATATAATTGGTCCTCATGCATAATGTACTTTCTTGCCTTATGGTTTACTAGGTTTGCATCAATGTTATTCATAAGAAAAACGTTATTCTTTAAATAGTTTATGTACAAGTGCCTCCAATTGTTAACGCTTGCCATAAAGTCACATTCTCTTTAATCAGGAAACTCGAAGCATTTTAGGCAACCTATTTGTACTTGAGAGGCATCTTTGGCTATAGTTGGCCAATAATATCCTATGTATTATATGCAGTGACATAAGGGTGGTCCTTCCTCTCTACACCAGATTTTGTGGTATTTATCCAACTTTAAGCATGTTTGCTTTACACAAATACATCTTGATAAGATGCCTTCTAGACCCTTAAAGTATAAGATTCCATTGATGTGAGTGAAATTTTTCAAAAGTTGCTATAGAAGCTACATTAAGATGCACTAGCTATTCCTTGATGGGAGTACGCCAATCATTTTACACTTCCTCTTCTTTATCTAGTAGCTACAAGTATGTACATGGGATAAACTTTTGATGACTTAAATATTCAAACTATTTTTCTTCAATTTGAATAGGAACTCTAAAGGCCAATGCTAATAATGCATCTACATAACGATTGGTAGATCGTTTGGTGTACTTGTATCTCACTGAATTGAACTTGTTAACCAAAGATTGCATTGCAATCCTATAAGGCACTAGTGCTGGTTCTTTGAGTGCAAATTCACCATTAGCTTGCTTGATAATCAGATTTGAATCACCTCAAATGTACAAGTGAGATTGATAGGAATCAAAATCCGTCAAGACCTATCATTAGGGCAAGAGCCAAAGGGTTTCAAATCTTGGCAATGAGGGCCCATTTTGAGCACATTGACCCTAGAATTATTTGTTTACTAACCTCTTTTCTCTTATTCATGTATTGTATATTCCAACAGGAACACTTATCATACTTTATAGGGCGATGGACAAACTCACTTAAACTTAGCTTGTAAGTTATCTATGGACCGACCTAAACCGGCGATGAGTTGGGCTGACGAATCCTATTGAAGAATTAGCATGTTGAAGACTATTTTTGCTTGTAATTTATTTTCTTTAGACTATTTATGTTGTAATCTTTCTTTTAGGACGCTTTCATTTGTTTGTAATTATCTTTTAGGATTGGCTACCTTAAAAGTGGCATAGTAGTAATTTTGTGGACTTCTTAACCCTAAAGGGAGCAAGTATAAATACTTGCTTAAGTAGGGTTTTTTAGGAGATTTTTTTTTGATTAAACACATCACTTTTACGTGAGAGAGCTTAGGGTTCATCCTAGTTCAATCCCCTCTTATGAAATTCAATCCCAAGAGTTGAAATTGTGGCAAGTGCAACAACTTGAAATTATGAGTTGTATCAATTTCTATTTGTTGTGTTTTCTTTTCTCCTCTAGTTCATCATATCTAGGGTTGGATTGAAACATGTCTTGGTTAGATTTGAATTAGTATTATTCAAAATATTGTGCTTCATTTGAGTTACTATCATACTTGTTTTTCGATTCATCCATTGTGCACAATTCTTGAACCGTGAAATCAATCCATTTGGAAGGTGGATCACAGAAGTGGTTCTGGTTGTTTTTTATTAGTAATCACATAGCTTTTTCAAGTATAATTTGTGATCTTCATTGAGGAATACTTCACCATGTTAATCATTGTATGAAATACATCATTCGGATCAAAGATTACATTTAGGGTTTACGGTCCAATTTTTCTCTAAAAGTGAACCGAATTGGTCTTGTCTTTTGGGGTTGTTATTTGGATTGTTTTGCTTGTGCTTAATTCCCATTTAGGCACATCACTGAAGGAGGAAGGATATTAGCAGCTACATATAACTCATCTTTATATGTGCTTAAGCGAAATAGTGCATCAATATGGTTACCATCATTAGCGTTATCATCACCCCTTCTTGCCTCTATGATTGATTACTGGTAGTAACTGCTTTAACTTTAAGAGATTCATGGAACTCTTTAATGTCATCATTAACGTCACGTTCAACAAGTGACTCATAATCCACCAAATCTCGATCATCATCAACTTAGGCTGAGCTTATCACCGAACCACCAAAAGCACTTAAGCGAACTTCAGAGCTTGTCTCAGCCTGCATGCATACATTAAAAAAAAAAGAGAGTTAGTGAAAAGAAATACTTACACATACATAATAACAAGAAACATGCAAGGATGCTACCTCTTGAATAAAGGCATGCTTAACTTATCTATGATCTATTAATGGAAGGGATAGACATTTATTCTCAAATGATCTCCTTAATTCTTCATTAGAGGGAAGCTTTAATTACTTATAGCTCCTTTGACATTGCTAGCAGACTTTGGCTTGGTCTTAGGGAGCAATTTAAGGTAAAACTCTTAGTGGTATATAATAGGTGCACAAAGTGTATCACCTATTGAGGTGAAGGCATATGCTCAAAAATCTTGCAAACAATTTGACCAATTTGTTAGTTAATTAGGAGAAGCAACCCTAAAGCGACTTACAAAAGGAAAGAGCAGTTGACACACCTCTAGGTGAGTATTTTTTAAATCACTTGGTGAGAGTGATCAGCAGCATGACTCAAAATTCTCAGTATTGTTAATGACACGAGGTACTCCTTGGTTAAAGCCAAGTTAGCGTACGACCCTATGAGGATAATATGTCACAACTCTTTGCTCTAAATAGCACCTAGAGAAGTCTTTGTTGTCAAGAAAGGAGGGTAAACCTCCTGGAGTACACCACAAAACAAGTCTTGCCCCAAAGTCATGGAGACTCTTGTATTTGTCTACTAGGGTCACCTCATCCTTTAAGCTTAGAGGATATAATTCACTTATGTCCTTACACCTAGTGAACTGCTTTACATAAACGTAAAATGTAAATTTGCTCTCAATTTTAATGAGCTATAAGAGTGCTTGCTCAATAGTACCTCTGACCTAAGCCTATGCTCTAGGAAAATTAAGATTGGGTCTACTACTATTAAGTGGAGGAGTAAAGTGCTTCCAAAACTTCTAACAAAAGAAAAACTAGATGAATACCAGGTCTACATGTGAAATGTTCACATAGTGGCCCTTTAAATGAATAAGTCTTATGATATAGATCCAAGCGTTAGTATAAAGAACTCAAGTAAAAGGGACTTAATGCAAAGTACTCACCCTAGGCAATTTGTATGGTTAAGGAAAAGAGCTAAGGGCTCACACCTTCTTTTGGTCCTCCAAGGAACATAAACAAAGATAGCTAATGTGTTGCAAAAGCTACAAGTTCATACTTATAGAAATGACAAGATAAAAAAAATGCATAAGAATTGTAGAGGGTTGAATTTGTCATATTAATATATTAGGCTAAGCCCAATGAAGGCTTAGCTTGATTCATTAGGCTAGGTGACAAAGCCTAGTGAGTTCGGTTAATACTTCAAATGATTTAGGGAAATTTGGCTTGGTGGGCTTGAAATAGGGATCATTGGATAGGTTTATCCACATTCAACTATTCTCAGGTAGGCTCATGCACTCATGAGGATGGTTATTGGCTTTGATCCATCAATAAATTCATTTAGGATAACAAAAAATTTAACAAGCTTTATTTCGTCTTTTGATCATAGAGACGTTCAAATGGATGTTGTCGAACCCAAGACACTATAAATACTTAGCAGCTCATCCTCATTTCATATAATTTTAGAGATTAGAGAAACAGTGTTCCATTGTAGATTCTTTGCTCTTAAAGATCAAACGAACTCCAGATGAAGAACGATCTTAATTGCTCAAAAATTGCAAGGTTAATGCTCAAGGTCCCCTTGGTTCCCTTGTTTGTCACTTGTGCATTCAAGACTTTTAAGATTACTTGTTCCTTCTCCTTGCCACTCTCTTCCTAATCATCCCATCACGTACCATCTACACATCACTTCTCTAAAGTCACGTGTAGTGTGATTTATATGTGACTATTATAAGAATCCCTTTTGTCTTCTATAACTCAACCTTGTTCACTTCCTTCCCATGGAAACCCATAAAATTGCTTGGTTTAGCAAAGGTTACTTTGGGTAGTCCAATTGAACATCAATTATGCCTACTAAGGCTATCCTTTTGAAATTTGGATGTTTGGTATCTTATCAATTCATTTATATAAACTTTTAAACTTTTTATTTTTGGCAGATTGCCTAAGTTTTCTTTTACTTTTTCTTATATTTTACATTTAATTATTTTAAATTAGTAATTATATTTTAATAAGATTTTTTTTCCCATTTGGATGATAGTTGGACTAAATAATGTTAAAATATGTATAAACGGCAACAATTACCATGTGTCAGATTGTAAATGGTTGTAAGATCTAGGTCATTTAATAGTATCAAATAAGGTAGTAATGCTAGTATCAAAAAGTTTAATTAGGTATTAAATTAAGCATTCAAAGAGTTTAGGTGGTTAATTATAAATTGATTCAAAATTTAGGTACCAAACATGACATTAACCTATAACTTTATAGCGAGGAAATATGAAAAGAGAGATCTATGGAGGATAATTTAGTCCAATTATTATTTTGTTTCTCCTCTTTTCATGAAACATTTTAATCCATTTCCTTTCATGTCCACTTTTCACATCCAAACAAGATAAAAATTATACTTCATTTGATTTTTTTTCATTTTCTTTTCATAGCTTTCCTTTCATCTCCTCCTTTCTTTAAAGTTGCCAAACATCTATAAATCAAACTATCATAGGGACTTATGATGCATGTAGAAGTATTATATTGATATTGAAAAAAAGAAAAATTGCAATGGAAATTGAAATAGGGCACAAAGCACACACATACACACACTCATATATATATATATATATATATATATGATACCCCACTTTTCTTCAACATTGAATTTAAAGTTTTTAATATATACTTTTTGTTTTAGATTGAATCTTTCCTTAAGGCCATAAAAGTTAAATAAAGTAAACATATAATTATTTTCTCAAATTAAAGATTATAAAATTTTCATGTAGTTATAAACGCATTTTTACAAATTTAATATGTTAATAGTTGAAAACTCAAGAATTTGAGCATTGAAAATGAACGAGGTGGTGGAGCTAGGTTAAAAGAATTGTCTAGCCTATTATTTAAAGCATAAAATATGTTAAAGAGCACAAAAATGGTTTTTATATGGAAACATGGCCTTTTTTTTTAAAAAAAAAAAAAATCCTTATGAAGGGCCTTTGCAAAAGTTATCATGGGGGTGGGGTAGCAAAGGTGCATATACTATATGTGCCTTTAGACTACCAAAAGAAATCAACACATATTAGGAATACGCCTTTAGTTAAACAACATTTGCTTGAACCGAAGGAAGCATAAAACAAGATATAGTAAGGCTAAAATTATAATATATGACCAAAATACGTTAAAACTCCCTTAAAACCAACATTAGAAACTAAATTATTGAAATTCTACACCTGAACTCAATATTGAATGGAACTCAAGCTCCATGAAACTTCTAAACTTAAAACCTAAACTCCAAACTCCAATCAAAAGCATGAATTCTAGTCCGAAACTTGCAATTCAAAGACAAATTATATACAAAACATAAAAGTGAAATATAAACCAAGTATTTAATGTGCAAGAAAAAACTTAAACACATGGATTTTTTTTCATTAGAATATACATGAATGCAAATGCTGATTAGAATTTACATATCAAATGTTGTACAATTTTTTCATCTCCTCACATTATCCACAACAACACAAAGGTATGCCATCTAGATCTTATATCACCACTAGCAGTAATAGCCTTTGACTCATGGGTTAGATAGTACTATAGGGGATCGTTGAAGTAGTGTAAAGGCACTAAACTTTACTATGTTCTAGGTTGTAAGCTCCAATGCATTTCCATCATTAGCTGATTGTGGTGTCTCTTTTGTAAAGCTAGTGTGGTAAGGAAGGGACCATTAATCGAATGACAACTGGGAGTTACAAATGTGTTAGGTATGAAAGCTGAGCTCCTTATCATTTCCTTAGCCATGAGTTGATTACCATGTGATGCATCATTCTAATGTCGACCTCAGTTACCTCCTTGCCTGAGAGGCTGTTGTTGCTTTTGCTAATGGGGTGCCTGCTCCTCTTATGCCTCTCCCTCAAGGGCTTACTCTTAGTAAGCTTGCGGTTATAGCCTCACCTTACCATAATTTTGTAAAAACTATAGGCCCTCATTAGCCAAAGATACAACTGCCGGGAGATTCGAAGATAAGTGAATATTTTGGAAGGTATTAGCTTATGCAAGTAAAGTACATTAAAATGAGTTAGGTTGAGTTATGTAATGCTTTTATAAGTCACTATAGATGCTTGGCTTGCTAAATACCCAAGAAAAGCCTCGGTACAACCCACATATTGATACTTAATGAGTTTGAACCATCTCATGTAACCCTACTCAACCCTAAGAGGACCTTATATTAAAACCAAACAATCTAACCACTCATCTTATAAGGTAGTGTAAGGCATGTGCTTTGTAGGCCAATCGATATCGACCCTCTTGTATAGGTTGATTTGGTGGAGCTCAGGCTGTGTGTTAATATATCGTAGGATCTGTTGGAAACCATTAAACTATCAAATGTTAGGGTTTAGGAAGTGCTACTCTATTATGTAGAAACATATGGGTGGTACTTAAGTAGTCTAAACGTGCCTTCTAGCTTTATAGAAGGGGAGTAAGATGTCAATCAGCTCCTCTGAGTAAGGTTCCAACTTGACCTAAAAGTACTTAAGAAAAAGTTAGTTGTAAGATATGTGAAATCATAAGGAAAACTAAAAACAAAAACACTTATGCAATACTCGGTTGGCAATATGTTTGTCCAGTGCATCTTGACAAGTTGAGATAACATGGGTCGAGTGATGATTAGTATCCCACTCTATCTTCCATCAACTGGTGGGAATTTATTCTACGCATAGACTTGAAGAAGGATAATTATGCCCTAACATTGCTCACCCCTCTCCCCCCCACCCTGCGCACAAAAAAAAATAAAAAATTATGTAAGGCATAGTTGTTGATGGGTGTCGAGTCCAACAAAAATAAAACCTACTCCTAGACAATTATATGATTTGCATATAGTGGTGAGTAGGGTCGAATCCACAGGGATTGGTAAAGATATTTCTATTCAAAGAGAACAATAAGGAAAAGGAAAATGGGGGTTTGGTTTGTGAATTGAATAAAGTTAAAACAAAATAAGAAAATTGTATATTGATAAAAAGCCTAGCCAAAGGAATCAAGATGGTTTAATTCTAGGAATTGATCATCGATGCAAATGTTCTCTATTCTTGTTCTAGATAAATTGGTTATGGTTATTAACAAGCTCTAACAACCTATCTCTCCTTACTTCCTCGATAACCTCGGACAAGCGCTTTGAATTATTTCTCTTATTGATTAAACAACCCTTAGACAAGCGCTTAGGATTTAATCTATCAATAGCATTAAGATCTAGAGAGGCTACCAATTCATGCCAGTAGATTATAAGATAACCTATTTAAACATGATCACACACCTCCATAACATGAATTCGATCATCTCTTTTATAACCAAACATGTTATTGCGTCACTAAGACTAGAACAATCAAGCAATTACGGATTTGACGTGCTAGTTGACAATATATTAACTTGCTAATTAAGTAGAAGAGCTCTATTCATACCAATCAACAAAGATAATAATGACAAAACGATCAGAAGATATATGAATACCCGAAAGCAAAGAATAGAATAAATACAAGTCAATTAGACCTCACAATTCGTGGAGAATTAAACATCTATGACCCTTTGGCTAGAAAAGTAGCTTAGCTACACATGTTCATCAATAAAACGAAAATAAAAGATAGAAACATAATGAACCCGGTTGCTTGCTCTGCCTCCGCGTTTTCTTCTTCAAGATCCAAGATTCCCAAGATCAAAAAGTTGTCCTAACCCTCTAGGGTTGGCTCTATTTATACTATTAGATGGATAGCATGTGATCTTTTGCTAGCAAGATACGAAAATATCTTTCCTTTTCCAAGTAGATTTCGAGAAGTGAAGATTCGTCTGCCCGGCACGCCTCAACACACGGCCGTGGGTTAAGCCGTGCCATCCTCTGTGCATATTCTTCAAGTCTTCAACCGCGCCCAGTGTGAACCACGGTTAAACACACGGCCAGATTTCAAGCCGTGCCTTCGTCTGTGCATAATCTTCAAGTCTTCATCCGTGTCCAGTGTGTAGCACGGTTACACCCACGGCTAGATTTCAAGCCGTGTCTTCATCTGGTTGATGTTCCACACTTTCTTCTCCTTGGCATATCTATCTTCCACCACGGCTTCAAGCACGGTTTATCCCACGGGTTCCACCACGGCCGTTCCTTAAGCCGTGTCTCTCTCTGTTCAAAGTCCTCATTTTCGCCTTCTTGTCCAGTGTGTAACACGGTTTGAACCTTGGCCGTGCCTCAAACCGTGCTTCCTCCGGTGGTGTAATTCCTTGTCTTGATCCAAGTTGTAGATGACTTCTCTAAAATACTTGAATTAGCATCCTTGACTCCATTTAACCTGATCTATCACGATGATAGAATTAAAGTACCATTTCCTTATGATTTCTATAAAATCAATAATAATTTAACACAATTTATACTATAAAGATTGAGTATAAAATGGCTCTATCAAATTCCCCCACACTTAAACTCTTGCTTGTCCTCAAGCAATTGCATCAAATCAATTGAGAAATCTATCATAGATTATACAAACTTTCTTTTCATCATTCCAAGCATCTATTCATTTGTAATTCATGACTTGTAATTTAATGTCTACTACTTCAACCAAATTGGTTTCCTGTGATCAAATTACTATGGGCAAAATTCAATAGCTAATCTAAACAAAACAAACTTTAATCCTCATGTTTAGCAAAAGAATTTTTATTCCAAAAGTAAATACTTAATCCACTAAGGAAAAACACCCAATTAAACTTCATTGGACATTAGCAAACATATAATCCTTGCAACATAAAGTAAAAGCATATAGTATCAACTCTTTCCATAGATTTTCTCCCTTTTCTAGTCTTGTTTTATTCAATGAATGTTTACATTCATGTTCTTTTGATTTATTCAAGCATCTATTTTGACGGGTTTTTGCCCGCTTCTTTTCATGAACTTTCGCCTTTTTTCGCCCTTATCGTTATAGTGAGTTCATTGAGTAGGCACATCCCGAGCTCATCACTCAAGTGACCGGGTTTTGAGATACCCCTACGGACTCTTCCTCACGCTAACGTTCAAGTTTGAATACTCTTAACTCAATTACTTGAATCATTGGAGTAATGGCTATGCTTGATTCTTTTTTTTTTTTTTTAGTGTTATGATTGCTTTACAAACAACTTCAAAGAGTATACAGTAGCTAATATAACCTAGAAGTAAACTTGTTTATTTTTCACTTAGGGACTCGACTTACTCTTAGACTTCCAATTCTAAAGCTAAATACAAGGTAAATTTGTTTCTTAAAGATTTCACTACTTAATTTTAACCATGTATTCTACTCACAGCAGTGGGTGAGTAAAGCATTTGAACAAGTCAATTTCACATTTTATAGATGCTTATTACAACATTTAGTACAATCTTTAGATTTCATGATAATTTTGAAAAAAATTTGGCTTAAAATTGCTTAAGGACAAACATTCAAAGTATAAGTTAGTTCTCTATTCTCTATATTTTATTATCCTCTCCCCCACACTTAGCTTGAACAGTGTCCTCACTGTTCCTAATTTAGCACAATTGAAAAGGAATTAACAACTCAAGGAACATTAGAGAATGAGAGAAAGGAAATACTGGTACTTCCCTGGTATTGGAGTTTTCCCCTTAAGCTCTGGAAAGTGTCATCTAATGATATGTATCCTTACTGCAGCCGATCCAAAGAGTTCAAAACTACACTAAAATCAAAACAAGCTAAACTAAAACAAAACAAAACTAAAACAAACCAAAACTAATGTAAAACAAAACTTTTTTTTTTTTTACATGGGTTGCCTCCCATGAAGCGCCGTTCTTTAACGTCTTTGGCTAGACGTTCCTGGCTAAATATTCGGATAAGGATTTTGATTCCAGCCTTGGTGCCTGTGGTAATGGGTTAATAGCATCCGTAACAAAAACAGAGGAGATATCGTTAGGGTGTTTCATGGCATCATAAATATGAAATTTAATCACTTCACCATCAAACTCCATAGTGAGGGTGCCATCATTTACATCGATTTTCGTTTTAGAAGTCTTAAGGAATGGTCGCCCTAATAATATCAGTGATGAAGTACGAGAATCACTATCGTCCATGTCAAGCACATAAAAATCAGCAGGAAAGACCAACCAATTGACTTGAACTAAAACATCCTCTAGAACTCCCTCAGGATAAACATTGGACCTATCAGCAAGTTGAACAATAATACCCGTTTCCTTTAAAGGACCAACGTTTAAACGTTGATAAACAGACAAAGGCATGACATTGATAGAAGCTCCTAGATCACACATGGCTTTAGCGATTCCAAGACTACCTATTTTGCAAGGAATGGCGAACATACCTGGGTCCTTACATTTAGGAGGAAGCTTCTTCTGAATAATAGCTGAAACATTTTCACTCACACTAATCTTTTCATTGCCTTTCAGCTTCCTTTTGTTAGTGCACAAGTCTTTGAGAAATCTAGCATAACGCGGTATTTGCTTAATTGCATCAAGTAAAGGAATATTTACCTTGACTTTACGAAACGTTTCCAGAATCTCTTTTTCTTCCGCTTCCTTCTTGGATTTCGCTAATCTGGAGGGGAAAGGAGGTGGTATCAATGTGAACTTCGATGGCTCATCTAGAGACTTGCTAATCTGGTCGCCCTACTGGCTCGGAGTCAAAGTCTCTTCCTTGGTCTCTTCCTCAAGATTAGACGGATGTCCTTTCTTATTTGGTCCCTGCAATTTTGTTCCACTTCTCAAGGTAATTGCATTAACGCTTTGCTTCGGGTTTGTAATAGTTTGAGAAGGTAACTTACCTTGAGTTTCTAACCTGTTTACGACTGAAGCAAGTTGGCTTACCTGATTCTCCAAGTTTTGAATGCTTTGCTTTGTTTCCTCCTGAAATTGTTTGGTATTCACAGCTAGAGACTTAACAATATCCTCAAGAGACATGCCTGAAGTGGAAGGAGCTTGGGGTACGTGGTATGATGGCTTAGGCTGGAATTGTTGGACATGTTGAGGGTTATTGCCATATCGGAAGTTAGGATGATCCCTCCATCCGGGATTGTAAGTATTTGAATAGGGAGCATACTTCCTCTGCGGTTGTCCTGGAAATCCGCCTACAGCATTGGCGTGTTCATGGTTGTCATCTTGCAATGTGGGGCACATGTCGGTCGGATGACTAGGAGCAGCGCAAATTCCACAAGCCTTCACCTGCTGCGTTTTTCCAAGAGCTAGTTGCTGCACAAGGGAGGTAAGATTAGAAATTTGATGTTCAAGGTTAGACGCACTTACCTCATTTACCTTCCTTGAAGACGTATCGTGCCTATACCCAAATTGTTGTGAATTGGCAGCCATAATGGAGATCAATTCCCTAGCTTGACCAGGGGTTTTGTTTACTATGGCGCCTCCACTTGCAGCATCCATCATCTTCCTCTCCATTGAGAGTAGGCCCTCGTAGAAGTATTGGATAAGGAGTTGTTCAGATATCCCATGTTGTGGGCAACTTGCACACAATTGCTTGAACCTCTCCCAATACTCATGAAGTGTCTCGGTGTCCCTCTGTTTTATACCACAAATTTCTCTTCTTATACCAGCGGCTCTGGAGGCGGGGAAGAATTTGTCCAAGAAGAGTCTAACCATATCAGTCCATGTGGTTATAGAACCTGGAGGCAAATAAAACAACCAATCTTTAGCTTTAGTACTTAAAGAAAATGGAAAAGCACGTAGCTTGATTTGATCGTCGGTTATTCCTTGTGGCCTCATACTAGAACACACTATATGGAACTCTTTCAAATGCTTATGAGGATCTTCATTCTCAAGACCATGAAATGTAGGTAGCAGATGTATCAACCCAGATTTCAATTCGAATTCCACGGCTAGTTCGGGATAGTGAATATAAAGTGGTTGTTGATTCACATCCGGTGCAGCCAACTCCCTTAAGGTTCTCTCGAGATTTGCCATGTCGTCCTCTTTTCCAGAATCAGATAAGTCCGATACTAAGTTCGGTCTAGTGGATGATCTAGCTTCTTATCACAGCCTCTTTAGAGTCTTCTCAATCTCCGGATTATAAGTTAGTTCACCTATCTGAGAAGAACGAGTCATACAAGAATAGAAATAAATTTGACACCAATCCCCGGCAGCGGCGCCAAAATTTGATGGGTGTCGAGTCCAACAAAAATAAAACCTACTCCTAGACAATTATATGATTTGCATATAGTGGTAAGTAGGGTCGAATCTACAGGGATTGGTAAAGATATTTCTATTCAAAGAGAACAATAAGGAAAAGGAAAATGGGGGGTTTGGTTTGTGAATTGAATAAAGTTAAAACAAAATAAGAAAATTGTATATTGATAAAAAGCCTAGCCAAAGGAATCAAGATGGTTTAATTCTAGGAATTGATCATCGATGCAAATGTTCTCTATTCTTGTTCTAGATAAATTGGTTATGGTTATTAACAAGCTCTAACAACCTATCTCTCCTTACTTCCTCGATAACCTCGGACAAGCGCTTTGAATTATTTCTCTTATTGATTAAACAACCCTTAGACAAGCGCTTAGGATTTAATCTATCAATAGCATTAAGATCTAGAGAGACTACCAATTCATGCCAGTAGATTATAAGATAACCTATTTAAACATGATACACCACCTCCATAACATGAATTCGATCATCTCTTTTATAACCAAACATGTTATTGCGTCACTAAGACTAGAACAATCAAGCAATTACGGATTTGACGTGCTAGTTGACAATATATTAACTTGCTAATTAAGTAGAAGAGCTCTATTCATACCAATCAACAAAGATAATAATGACAAAACGATCAGAAGATATATGAATACCCGAAAGCAAAGAATAGAATAAATACAAGTCAATTAGACCTCACAATTCGTGGAGAATTAAACATCTATGACCCTTTGGCTAGAAAAGTAGCTTAGCTACACATGTTCATCAATAAAACGAAAATAAAAGATAGAAACATAATGAACCCGGTTGCTTGCTCTGCCTCCGCGTTTTCTTCTTCAAGATCCAAGATTCCCAAGATCAAAAAGTTGTCCTAACCCTCTAGGGTTGGCTCTATTTATACTATTAGATGGATAGCATGTGATCTTTTGCTAGCAAGATACGAAAATATCTTTCCTTTTCCAAGTAGATTTCGAGAAGTGAAGATTCGTCTGCCTGGCACGCCTCAACACACGGCCGTGGGTTAAGCCGTGCCATCCTCTGTGCATATTCTTCAAGTCTTCAACCGCGCCCAGTGTGAACCACGGTTAAACACACGGCCAGATTTCAAGCCGTGCCTTCGTCTATGCATAATCTTCAAGTCTTCATCCGTGTCCAGTGTGTAGCACGGTTACACCCACGGCTAGATTTCAAGCCGTGTCTTCATCTGGTTGATGTTCCACACTTTCTTCTCCTTGGCATATCTATCTTCCACCACGGCTTCAAGCACGGTTTATCCCACGGGTTCCACCACGGCCGTTCCTTAAGCCGTGTCTCTCTCTGTTCAAAGTCCTCATTTTCGCCTTCTTGTCCAGTGTGTAACACGGTTTGAACCTTGGCCTTGCCTCAAACCGTGCTTCCTCCGGTGGTGTAATTCCTTGTCTTGATCCAAGTTGTAGATGACTTCTCTAAAATACTTGAATTAGCATCCTTGACTCCATTTAACCTGATTTATCACGATGATAGAATTAAAGTACCATTTCCTTATGATTTCTATAAAATCAATAATAATTTAACACAATTTATACTATAAAGATTGAGTATAAAATGGCTCTATCAGTTGTCAATAGAGCCAAGCTAAATAAGCAGACCCTCAGATGTATTGGCTTGTAATAATGAGGTCCTACAACAAAGGCAAAAACATGTTGTGGATAAAGAGAGCTAGATTTATCAATAAAGATAAATCTTCCCATCAACTTTAGAATGTATGTGTGTATATGGAATTAGACTTGCTCATCATTTGCACTTGCTAACAAGAACCTAAATCTACTCCACATCCATAAAAGGCTCACATGCCCCCTATCACGCCCTAAAGGGTACCTTAGTTGCAATAGCCTACCATGTACTATATTAAAGTTTATCATTAGCTATATTCTAACACACATAAACTTCAACATGATACATAAGGCGTCATTACTCTAGAAACCTCTACAATGATAACAATTTATAAATAGTATGATAATTGCATGTAAGTGCTAATTTATAAATATGGCTAAATATAAAGTTTACAAACATAATAAGTGGAAAGATAAGTGTAGATATTAAATATTACATTCATCTATGTCTGAAAAAGTCTATTCAAAATTATAAATATATATTCTAATAGTCTTCATACTCATTCACCTACCCATAATTATCTTAAAGAATCTCATAAATGGCAAGGCTCTATATGGGTAAAACCGGTATGGTGCTTACAAAAATGGAAAACTATAGGGATGTAAGCTACATTTAGCTAAGTGAGGTTCTAGCTCAAAACCATTGTTCACACAAAAACAAGCAAGTGATTACTTTAATACATGAAAGTATGAGCAATCATATGCTAATAATCTCATGTAGTCGATTGGAAACTATATGAAGTCTAAGGATATTTCTGACTATTTTACCCTTTCTTTGACCTTGGGCTGAAAATGCCAATTTTGATACACTTGCACACATCCTTAGCTACACAAAACTCAAAGCCATGCTATATATATATATGTTAAAGTAGTGTTAGAAGAAGGATCTTCTAAGCAAGGACCTAGATAAACAAAAGAAAATAATGTCTTCCCTACCTACATACCCCTAAATGTATGTGCCCAAAATAGAATAATGAATACAAATTCATACCAATATACAATGATCTGCAAATCATTTTTGTATTACTAGAATAGGACACGACATCCTTTCATTACTTGTTTAACCGTGATGGAACATAGCAAGAATATGTAAGAGATGCTATGCATGATCTATTTTAAGTCAAGATTTCGATATGCTTAGTTTACATTGATAAGTGACCAACCAATTCACAAACACTCATTTAATTTGAAGGATAATCATGAATATGAGCAATTTTCCCTCTTTTACTTTATTTCCCATCAAACAATCAAATCAAGCACACATATGGGCTTATTAACTTTCCAACTTTAAGTGCAACTAATGTTACAAGTACAAAACAAGTGGCAATCATTGTTGGTACTCACCTTGTCATTATTTTCAAGGATCATAATAATCCTCAAGTAAAGATTAGGATTTAAAAAAAAAGAAAACTAAATAGTTAAACATAGAAAGATAAGAATAACTATTTCTAAAATAAACTATTCTAATGTCCCATTTCTAACCTAAAATCTTATTAAAGTCTTTTAGAATTAAGTTTTTATGAAGGATTGGTTCACCGTCAAGGTCCATGCTTAGGTCCTTGTTAGGCAAAGTCCTGTTCTCAAATCATGTCAAAATAAGACAAATATATGTTTAAGAATATGTCCAGTAAAGTCCAATAGGTTAAAATAGTCATAAATAAGCATAAGTCCTTAAGGTTTGGAAAATAGCCTTAACATCCTTTCTTCAAACTTTTGTAATTACTAAAGATTTGAAAATATATCTAATAACCTCAAAGATATTCTAAAGGAAAGAAAAGTGGAATAATCTTACGAAAGTAGTATTTCTTGAAGTGAAGAGATTGATGGAGCCTATATCTTCTAAAAATAGGAAATGTTAATATATTATTTAAAGATTGTACTATGAAGATAACTAAGGCAAATTGAGATTACCTAGCTTTGATGAAAATCCATTGAAAACCTAGGATAAAGGTCCTAAAATAAAGAAAATAGGTAAAATTAGTAACTTCCTCAAGAAAGTTAGAAATTATTCAAACTTCTTGGAAGTTGCTCACCTTAAAAGAGTGGTCCTAAAACTTTTATCAATTTTGGAGATAAGTGAGGGGCTAACTAAGGGGATGGTTTTCTTTTATTTTAGTGGAATGTTAGGTGAGAAAAGTCAAATGGAAAAAAGGTTAAGAGTGGAGTGGGAATGGAGTGGAAATTTACTTAGGTTATTTAGGTTTTTTACCCCCTCCCCCCGCCCCCTTTTTTATAATGGTTTTGTTTTGTTATTTGCACATGGTTAGAATCTTATTTTCCATGCTTAAGGAGAGGGTTTTAATGATAGATTTAGAGTAGCAATGATGCTTAAGAATAGGAAAAAATAAATTAGGAATGATAGATGAGGTAGGATAAGATAAGGTAATAATGTGTAGAAGATAAGATCACATGGGTAATTTCTCCATGCTTAGTTGGCCATGTGATTTAAATTTTTCCATGATATTTGCAAGTCTTTCTTCTAGTTTAATCAAGATAAATTAAGGTAAATTAGGTTAGATTAGGCTAAGATAAGGTGGGGTAAATTAAATGAAGACATGCTGGGTGAAAAATGGAGGTTGTATACATGAAGTTTAGGGTTGTTTACAACCGGTTCGAGCTTGTCCCTTTTCTGTCATTTTCAAGGAAATTTTAGGTCATCTTATTAGGTTGAATAGGATAAGATTAGATGTGATGGGGATGAGATAAGGTAAGATGATGTAATGAAATTGGAAAAAAAAATCACATGCCTATTCTTTTTCTTAGACCGGTCGCTCTATGTCCCTTTATATGTCATTTTGTTAGGTTAATCATGAAGAATTTTAGATAAGATAAGATAAGATTTGATGAAGATAGGATAGGGTTTGGTAGGATAAGACAGGGTTTGAAAAATCAAAGGTTTTGTAGAAAATTACACTTATAGTTGGCATCATCTAAAGGGAGTGCAATTGATTTGATTTTGAGTGAATTTCCTCATATTTTGTATGTTATTAGGTAATTAAAGATGTAACAATGGATTATGGAAAGAATTAGTTAAAATAGATTAGGATTTGGGGGTGGTTTCAAACTTAATTGATTGGGTTTTTCTAGGTCGATGTTTAGGAACTTTTGATTTCGAGTTGTTTATGATTGGGTTTGTTATTAATTTGGACTTATTCTTGCTAGTCTAGGTTTTATGATGTTAATCCTTATGATTAAGGTAAGATTGAATGGATTAAAAAGGGAATTGATGCAAGTCAAAGTATGTTTTCATGAATTGTCTAATCATCTATTGAAAGTTGACTTTAGTCAAATTGAGTAGACTTTAATCAATTGTGTTCAAATTTTTAAATCCAATACTCAAGGATTACTTGGGTTGAGTATTGGTCCTATAGATAATATTTGACTAAATCTGAGTTCAGGCTATTAGATAGAATTTTGAGATTAAGACTGAACCCTCAAGTAAGAAATTCGGTGGAAATTAATGCAACTAATGATTTCCAATTGCAATTTCATTGAGCCAAATCCATTAGTTTCGTCAAGAAAGGATATCATATAAATCTATAATGTCTTATCTTCCTAGTCTATCCTTAGTCATATCAAGTCTTAACTCAAATACCTTAAGTTTACTCAAGTCTTCTTAGGGATGTTGAATGGAAGGCTTAAGTTACTAAGTCGAGTTGAGTCAGTTGACTCTCATCGACTTTTAATCTAGCTAAGTTGGCTTAGGTCAAATTATAGTATATTGAGTTATCTCTAGCTCCTAGACCAATCTCGGGTGTATTTAGAACTATATCCTAAACGTATCTTCCTATCTGAGGTCTTTTCGATAAGTTTTGTCCTCAAAACTAAGGAGTTACATTCTCGTCCTTTTAAGAAAAGTTTTGTCCTCAAAACTTGAATTCATACTTGTTTCTTCAAATGAATGAGAGTGCTTGAGCTTTATTTAATCTTCTAGTTCCCATGTAACTTCTCTTTAATCATGATGTCTCGATTGCACCTTCATGTAATAAATCTCTTTGGTCCTTAGCTTTTGAATTTTCTAATCTGGAATCTTTATAATTTTGATTTTCTTTAAGATCAAGTGGCTTCAGCTTTGTGATTTGATTTGGATTGGAGACATATTTTCATAATGTGAAAACATGAAATACATTATGTATTCTAGATAAACTCGGGGTTAACATTAATCGATAAGCTAGATTTTCAATTCTCTCGAGTATTTCAAAAGGTCTAATATATTTAGGACTTAGTTTTTCTTGTGTTTTAACTTGATGAATGCTTTTGATCAGACTTATCTTTAAGTAGACATGATCACCTACAGCGAATTCCAAAGGTCTTCTTTTTTCATTAGCCTAGCTTTTTTGTTTATTCTAGGATTCTCTTATCTTTTGTTTAATTATAGCTACCTTTGATGTGGTCTCTTGCACAAGTTCTCACTCCATAACAATCTTCTCAACATCATCACAATATAAAGGGGATCGACATCTTTTACCATAAAATGCTTCACATGGGGGCATTTATATGGTTGAATGACAACTATTATTATAACCAAATTCTTCTAATGGGAGATGCAAATTTCAATTTCCTTTGAATTCCATGACACAAGCTTAGAGCATATTTTCCATTGTTTATATGGTTCACTTAGACTGTTTGTCTATCTATGGGTGATACACTGTATTGAAGTGTAATTTCGTCCCCATAGCTTGTTGTAATCTCGTCTAAAATTTGGACACAATAAGTATCTCTATTAGAAACAATACTTGTAAGTACACCCTGAAGTCTAACAATCTCATGAACATACATTCGAGCCAATTTGTCCAACAAATAAGTTTTATTAATTGAAAGGAAGCAAGTAGATTTAGTAAGTCGATCTAAAATTGCCCAAATGGTATCATATCCACTTGAAGTCCTTAGTAATCCGCTTACAAAATCCATATTAATTTGATCCCATTTCCATTTAGGAAGGTTGTAGTAATTCTTTAGGTCTTTGATGCTTAACCTTAATTTATTGATAGGTTTCACACTGGACTACATACTTAGCTATATCTCGAGTATTTTAAATGGTCCAATACATCTAGGACTCAGTTTTCCTTATGTTTTAACTCAATGAATGCTTTTGATCGGACTTACTTTAAGTAGATGTGATCACTTATAACAAATTCCAAAGGTCTTCATTTTTCATTAGCCCAACCTTTTGGTCTATCTTAGGATTCTCTCATCTTTTGTTTAATAATAACTACTTTTTTTGTGGTCCCTTGCACAAGTTCTAGCCTTGTAAGAGTCTGCTCAACGCCATCCTAATATAAAGGGGATTAACATCTTTGGCCATATAATGCTTTATATGGGGGCATTTATATAGTTGAATGATAACTATTATCATAAGTGAATTCCTTTAACGGGAGATGTAAATTTCAATTCCCTTTGAATTCCATGACATAAAATTAGAGCATATTTTCTATTATTTATATGGTTTGCTTAAATTGTTCATTTGTCTATGGGTGATATACTATATTAAAGTGTAATTTCGTCCCTACAGCTTGTTGTAAGCTTGTCCAAGATTTGGACACAAAATAAGGACCTCTATCAGAAACAAAACTTGTAAGTACACCATGAAGTCTAACAATCTCACGAACATACAATTGAAGCTTTTTTTTTTTTTTGATGAATAAGTTTATTAATAGGAAGGAAGTGAGTAGACTTTGTAATCCTCTAGGTCTTTGATGCTTAACCTTAATTCATTGATAGGTTTCACTCTAGACTACATACTTGGCTATATCTCTTTTCATTCCTTTCCACTAAAAGTTTCTTTTCATATCTTGGTACATCTTGGTTCCTCCTCTAAGATGTATAGTGTAATTGGATTAATGTGCTTTTTGCATGATTTCCTTTCTTAACCCTATATCATTAAACATGCATAGTCTCCTTTTTTATTGTATAGATCCATCAATATGAATCTCAAAATCATCATATTTCCCTTCTTATCTTTCTTGTTTGATCATTTGTATCACTGGATCCTTCTCTTAAGCTTCTTTAATTTAGTTGATCAAAGCAGGTTTAGCAATTAAGTTTGCTAATTCAGTAGTTGCATCATGCCAGATTAATTTCAAATCCATACACTCAAATTTCTTGATCAATTCTTATTATTTTGTGAGTATTGATGCAATTTCGATATAATTTTTGCTACTTAATGCATCAACAACTGCTTTTACCTTTCCTAAGTAGCAATTGATCTCCAAATCATAATCCTTGATTAATTCTAACCATTGTCTTTGCCTCACATTTAATTCCTTTTGGGTGAACAAATATTTGAGGCTCTTATGGTTAATATAAATTTCACACCTCTAACCATATAAGTAGTGTCACCATATTTTAAGAGCAAACACCACATCAGCTAATTCTAGGTCATGTGTGGGGGTAATTTTCTTCATGAGGTCTCAATTGTCATGAGGAATATGTAATTATTTTGCGATTTTGTATTAATACACATCATAACCCATTTTGAGATGCATCACTATAGATAGTAAAAGATTCAATATTGTTAGGTAAAGTTAGTATAAGAATAGTAACCAAACACTATTTCAACTCTTCGAAAACTTCTTTCTCTCTAGTCAATCTAAACAAACTTTTCATTTTTATGGTTAACTGAGTAAGAGGTATAGCGATCCTTGAAAAATCCTTAATAAATTTCTAGTAATGACTAGCTAAACCTATGAAACTTCTTACTTCAGTTACTATTTCAAGCATTTTCCATTTAACTATGGCCTTAATCTTCTCTAGATCTACAAAAATTCCTTCTCTTGACACCTTGTGGCCTAGAAAAGAAATTTCTCTTAACCAAAACTTACATTTTGATAACATAGCATATAGCTTATGTTCCTTCAAGATTTGCAATACTAGTCTCGGATGTTCCTTATGTTGTTTTGGTGTTAGGGAAGAGAATAAGGTATCATCAATAAAAAAAATAACACACTTTCTAATAATGAGTGAAACACTTGATTCATCGAATCTATAAAGGCAACAGGTGCATTAGTCAATCCAAAGGGCATCATTAAGAACTCATAATGACTATACCTAGTGTGAAAAGTAGTTTGGGTATGTCTTCTAGTTTAATTCTTAGTTGATGATACTTTGATCTTAAGTTTAATCAAGAGAATACATTTACTCCTTGTAATTGATCAAATAAGTCATCAATGCAAAGAAGAGGATACTTATTTTTAACCATAACCTTATAAAAATCACAATAATCAATGCAAAGCCTTAAAGAACCATCTTTCTTCTCAGCAAACAAAACAGGGGCTCTCTAAGGTGAAACATTAGGTCTTATGAATCCTTGATGTAATAGTTCTTGTAATTGAGTTTTCAATTCTCTTAACTCAATAGGCGCCATCCTATATGGTGCCTTAGAAATAGGTTTAGTTCTTGGAGTCAAGTCAATAGTAAAATTTATCTCCCTTTCAAGTGGTAATCTAGGTAATTTTTTAGGAAATACATCTAGGAATTCATTAACCACTTTTATATTTTCAAGCTTAGGATCGTCTTTCCTCTCTTCAAATGCATAGACTAAACATCCAATTATTTGCTGGTGTTTATCTTTAGTAATTATTTCCACATGGTTCAATTGTTAACTTGAATGAGCTAGTTCCCCTTTAAAATGATGTGCTTAAATGTTCAAATTCAAGCACATGAAACCAATTGAAGAACCACTTCAACAAATCCCAAAAATGGCGTGAAGAACAATTTCCAAATGAACCCTAATTGTATGAACAACTTGCTCTGATACCAAATTATGATGTGCTTAATTAGCTAAAGCACATTCAAATAACAAATGGAAGCAATTCCAGAATGGCGTGATCAACAACAATTTATTTGAACCCCAATTTACATGGATTCAAATGGAAATGATACTAAATTGTGATATGGATCAATGTAATGGTATAATAAGAAATGGATAACAATATGGATGAATTAAAATTTCACTCAAATTGACTTAAATCAAATCTAAAAATTATGAACCCTAATTCACATGAAAGTTAATAAGTAACCAACTAAATTGTATTTAAATATGACTCACTAGAAAACAATTTGAAATAACTAGAGCATGATTGATATTACTCATAATCTCCTCAAGCTAATCTCGCCACAATTTCAATGGTGAAATTGATAAGAGAATTTTTTGATGTAAGAACTCTTCCTCACGGCAAAAAAAAATATTTTCTTAAGTGTTAAAAGAAAAAATCCCACAAACCCTACTTTAGCAAGTATCTATACTTGCTCCAATTAGGGTTAAAATGTCCAAAAATTTACATCTATGCCACTAATGTGGCCGATCCTAATTCAACAAATACAACCAAATAAAATGTCTCAAAATAATTACAAGATAACCAGTTTAAAGAAAAATAATAAATACAAAGATAGTCTTCAAGTCAATTGAATTCGTTGGTCCAGCTCACCTTCGGTTTAGGTCAGTCCATAAATAACCCACAAGCTGAGTCTTAGTGAGTTTGTCCATTGCCCTGTAAGACCCGACAAGTATGCATGCTGGAATACATAACACATAAGTAATAGAAAAGAGGTTAGTATACAAATAATTCTGGGGTCGGTTTGTTCAAAGAGGACCCTCATTGCTAAGATTCGAAATCCTTTAGCTCTTGCCCTAATGATAGGTCTTGTAGGATTTTGATTCTTATCATCTCCTCAGGCCTAAAAAAGATTTGTCCTCAAATATGACAGATCAAATGCAGTAGAGACTCTGTATCCTCTTAGCAAGTTATTTGAAGAAGTATCACTATAGAATCCTAATATCTAAAATACCATAGGGGGTGATTGCTTTCTCTCCTCTATTTCTAGGATATTCCTCATTTGCAACACATATAATGGTCCATTATCCACTAAGACCCCTCGTGTCTCAACCTGTTCCACTGATATTGTTACCTCCTTTCTTGATTCACTTGTATGTCTTTGGCCCTCTTGGCCCTCTAATGGTTTTCTCAATTGCTCATGAACCTCAAGAACCTTTGAAGGTGGACATAACTGCCTCTGAACAGTTTGGTCTTCTGGTGGTTACCTCATCTGACTATGACCCTCAGGAACCTCTGAAGGTTAGCACATTTGTGTCTGATAAGTTTTGACCTCTGTAGGTTGGCTTATGTAACTAGCAACCTCAGGAACCTCTGAAGGTTAGTATATCTACTTCTACATAGTTTTGTCCTCTAAAGGTTAGTTCATGTGGCTATAATCCTTAGGAATCTCTTATGGCTTATTGATTTGTTGCTGAACCTTTTGGACCTCTAAAGGTGACATCGGATTCAGAATGATGCAGTTACCCTCTTTTTGGAATACATATGGATTCTTGAAGCCATCATGTAAGACCCTCCTGTCATATAACCATGGCCTGCCAAGTAATATATGGGACATACACATAGGAAGAATATCACATTCAATCTCATCATAGTATTTATCCCTTATACTGAAAGGTACCCTATCCCTTTGGGTCACATGTAAACTTCCCTAATCACTTAGCCAATGTAATTTATGGGGCTTAGGGTTTGGGGTAGTAGCAAGTTTCAGTTTCGATACTAATGATGCTGCTACCACATTTGTACAACTGCCACCATCAACAATAATGGCACATAGGTTACCTTGTATCCTACAAGAAGTATGGAACAAATTTTCCCTTTGCTCATCATCCTTAGTAGTAAAAGAAGTCATTGTCCAGCGTAGTACATTAGTTGAAAGAAATATTTCACTTGACATGATTGTGTTTAATTCCAAAAAAAAAAAAAATACATCCCTATACTCCATGATTCAAGCAAGTAACCAAGTCAATAAATGAATCTTGCCACTTCAAGTAAAGTCAAGTAAATGAAGCAAAAATAATCACTTTCAAGTAGTTAAGTTATTAAATTCAACTAATAAGTGTTTAAGTAATGAGTTTCAATTACTTTCACACTTTAATGTTTGTTTTTGAATTTAAACTTCACTACTTCAACCTTCTTTTCTTGCCACGGTTTCACACCCATAATTAACCACAATGTGCAACACCTTTGACTACACACAAATTCATAATTCACACCGCCACTTACACCTCTCACTTACGGTGCAATCAACTCACCACCACTACATACACCACATTGCAATTTCTTCACTCAACACACACACATAATGCCCCCCACACACACCCTTCACTTACGGTGCAGCACACACACACACTTCTACACGTTGCACTTCTCCACTTTAAAGCACAATTGCACATCGCAACTCACACACAAAAGGAAACAAACAATCAAATTCAAATTGCTTCACTTATTGTAACCTTTCTACAATTGGTAAGAAGTAATTTTCAAATTCAAATGACCACACAATAACTTCTTCAACTTAACGTTATTTTGAAAATCAAATAATTTCCAAATACTCCATGCAATTCAGTTCTGGAAATGATCAATTGTACTCCCTATGTCTAAAATAAATAAGCAAGGATTACACTTCCCCTTTCTTAAAAAATTGAGGTACTTCCCAATTCTGAATTTTGAATCAAGAAATACATTTCTTACTCCTTTCCCTTCACGGAAATTTCAACAACAAAGGAGCTACAACAAGACCTCTAATTCCAGTTCAACAAACAGTAATTTCAACTTCTTAATAATACAGTTAGGCAACTCAATCTTCAAACACACAATTTTGGATCAAAAGTGAGAACCCTAATTGACAAATGAAGATCACGAAATCGACCAACACTAAATCCCTTCTCTTAACTTGAGCTCTGATACCAAATTATGATGTGCCTAAATGATCAAATTCAAGCACATAAAACCAATTGAAGAACCACTTCAACAAATCCCGAAAATGCCGTGAAGAACAATTTCCAAATGAACTCTAATTATATGAGCAACTTGCTCTGATACCAAATTATGATGTGCTTAATTGGCTAAAGCACATTCAAATAACAAATGGAAGCAATTCCAGAATGGTGTGATCAACAACAATTTATTTGAAGCCTAATTCATGTAGATCCAAATGGAAATGATACTAAATTGTGATATGGATCAATGTAATGGTATAACAAGCAATGGATAACAATATGGATGAATTAAAATTCCACTCAAATTGACTTGAATCAAATCTGAAAATTATGAACCCTAATTTACGTGAAAGTCAACAGGTAACCAACCAAATTGTATCTAGATATGACTCACTAGAAAACAATTTGAAATAACTAGAGAAGGATTGATATTACTTACAATCTCCTTAAGCTAATCTCACCTCAATTTCAATGATGAAGTTGATAAGAGAATTTTTTGATGCAAGGACTCTTCCTCACAGCAAAAAAAAAAAAAAAAAAGTATTTTCTTGTGTGTTCAAAAAAAAATAAAATTCCACAAACCCTACTTTAGCAAGTATTTATACTTGCTTCAATTAGGGTTAAAATGTCAAAAAATTTACGTCTATGCCACTAATGTGGCCGGTCCTAATTCAATAAATACAACCAAATAAAATGTCCCAAAATGATTACAAGATGATTGATTCAAAGAAAAATAACAAATACAAAGATAGTCTTTAAAGAGTCGGTTCTTCAAGTTAATTGAATTCGTTGGTCTAACTCATCTTCGATTTAGGTCAATTCATGAATAACCCACAAGCTGGGTCTTAGTGAGTTTGTCTATCGCCCTATAAGAATTGACAAGTATGCTTGATGGAATACACAACACATAAGTAATAGAAAAGAGGTTAGTATACAAATAATTCCGGGTCAGTTTGTTCAAAGAGGACCTTCATCGCCAAGATTCGAAATCCTTCAGCTCTTGCCCTAATGATAGGTCTTGTAGGATTTTGATTCCTATCACAAAAGTTGCTTAGTTTCTATCTATGGTATTGAAGGCTACTTCCTTTTTCAAGCAATTTACCATAGCATGGAATCTAAACATCTAATTCATTCTTAAAATTATTCCATATTTGAGCATGGGTATCATAATCATGTCTATGTTTATTGGTTATTGAATTGTGGTTATATATGATATGATTATCTGTTTGGTTGCCATTATATTTCCAGTAGGAGTCCTAATCCCAAAGGTAGTTGTAACTATTGTTACTGGTATCCTTAAATTTCCTACTTTCATTTTAGATATAAATGAATGTGTTACTCTAGTGTCGAATAGAGTATACATAGGAGTATCATATATTAGAACATACCCTATACAATTTATTTAAACAATATAAATTTCTATCCCAACTCATTATAAATAAAATAAATGTGATTAGTTACTTACCTGCAACCAAATCAGTTTAAATAAGGTACACCTCACCATAAGATAAGATGAGATTGACACATTAGCTAGGAAAAAAGGCAACAACATACACCTTCAATATACCTTACCGTCAAATGAAAAGGAATGTGTGGAATCGAAAAAGCATAACATATGTGAAATCACCTAATGAAAGCAAGCCTAGAAGGAAAGTAAAAGAGATGGAGATGGGACCACTTGGCTCTTCTATTTGGATTTCCATTGTGGGCCTAGGCTTCAAATATATATATATGTAGAGAGAGAGAGCAACTATTAGATGATGAAAGAAACTATTCAAGACATGTTTGAGACCGGACCAAACATATGTTTAGATAAGAGATTGCATGTAATTCAAATCAAAGAGTTGAACATGGTAAAGATTAATGTATGGTACCCAAAATTGAGATTATCACACCCTCAACCTAGGGCTTGGGAGTTTCCACTAAAAGCTATCGTGGCACATGTGCACCCGTTACATGATAACCATCTTACGAGTGAAAGATCGTAAGACTCTAAATAGTTAATTACATTTATGACTAATCATATTACATATAATTATATAATAAAATATAACTATGGATTTCGTATCTCACGATCAACCAAGATCACAGAGAGTTGGTATCCCCTACCGACCAAAAAAATGGAATAAAAACAAACCTTACATCAAGGCCCTAAAATAACATTTTATCAAGAAAATCAATCAATTAATTTCTTACTTTATCGTTCTAAGCTTCCAAGAACACTCGACATTTCACATCTCATCCCATCCCATGCTTTTATGACTTTTACTTACAAAATAGTTTGTAGAGAGGTGAGCACACTATTGCTTAGTGAATAGGAGTGCAATACTCTCAATGCTACACACACAGAAGCAATTTCAATCAAGTTATCAAATCATATCCTATGCATGAACAACCATATGAATGCAACATCTCACGTGGTCTTCTGGTAACCAATGTGAAGTCCAGGGTTTACGCCTCCCTTGACCTTAGGTTAGGGATTCCGAAGCCACCATTAGTGCCTAGGTCTCATTACCCGATTTAATTATCTTATCACTTTGATATTTATAATATCTTTACTTTAACATTGAATGCTCCCGTGCCTTAGCATCAATCAGAGCAACACCCTCAAGGAATATATCGAAAAAGGAATCGGCAAGGCATTGACAATCCCCAAATCTCTTAGTTTGCATAGGACGGTTTAGTAATATCACAATTACTTTCGGATGCCCCTATAGCAGTGATGGCTTTCAAATTTATGCAATGTCTTGTGTAATGCATATCCCGTTTATATTAAGTCCCAGCCTTTAATTACTCAATTTAGGGTGATCAATCAGTATTCAATAACAAGCCAATACACATAAAGAAAACAAAGCAGTCTACTAACAATTTAAGAAATACCATTCCACAACAAGTATCAACAATCAAATTCAAATTTCATAATCAACCCATTACGTTTCACACCCTTAAACCTTTTCCATTGCGTATACACGCATCTTATATATAAATCCAATACCTATGTCTTCACATATTCTAACACCTACTCCTTTCCATCAATACATATATGCATACCTCATACACATACATACGCATATACACTCATACATGAATGCATACGTATATATACATCGTATACTCCCATACATAAACATATGTGTAACCACGCATATACATATATCCACATCCATACCTTCAATATACAAATACACATATATAAACATATCCAGATCGGACACAACATATCAAAATCAATCACAACATTGTAGCACATCATGGAGTTTCCCACTCACCTGTTTATGGTCATCTTAGTTCTAACTGTCGTCAAGTGATTCCGGCATGTAATCCCTTTACCTAATGATAAGATAAAATAAAATAAGATAAATGTCTAGAATCTAAGTCAAGCCTTAATTTAATTAAAGGTACTAAGTAAGGTTCGTGTATATTTTACTTATACCTAATTTAGTATTTTAGTATAATTTCTTCGTTTTGTATTAGTACTTCATAATTTTATAATTATATATCCTCTCCACACTCACTCGTACACATAACCATTTCATTGACGACATGCATGCATTCCAAAACTTCCTTTTATAATTTGATCACTTGGTCAAGCTACTTGAGCCACTGTTTCTATTTAGATAATATCTCTTCTTTTCCATTCAATTCCACATGCATACACACTTGCTTCCTTCATTTCCTAGACTTCTTCACCAATAGAGCTTCCCATTCTCTCTACTGATCTCCATCCCCACTCATGCTTCCATCAATCAATACATACCGGCCATTCTTTACACATACACATGCCCACCTCCATCGTAGTAACGTCACACACACACATACACACAAGTTTCACCTACACATCTACACACATCTCCACATTCACTTACATTAACACACACTTTACATCCCCTTTACTCACCAACACATGTACACATATGCGTACACACACTTACACTAACACATATACACACACACATTCTCTTCTCACACATACTCTAGCATACACACACGTTGGTACCTACACACATGATTTAGCACACACACACACTGACACATACCTATACATACACATTTTACACACGCACACACACATATACTCATGTACACATGCACACATACACAAACACATACTCACGCACATACACACATACACACCTACACACACACACCTCATGCACACACACACGTACACACCATGCATATACACACATATACATACACTTCACCTCCACGCCACACATTGACACACCCTCATACAATTTCTCACATTGAATCACCTCCTCATCCCCACACACACCGTAAGATCTCCACCGCTAAGCGGACAAATCTACTATATATTTTTAAATAATTTTTTCTCGCTTAAAACATAAGTAAAAATATGCTATTATATACTATTCGAACTCAGAATACTCATATCTATAGTATTTCTAATTAATATGGCTAATTTCTAGACTAAATACTAAATTTTTTATATATTTGACATTAGTACCTATACTAAAAAAAGTAATTTTGTTTCACATAAACTTAGTCTTGTTGAGTTGTACTTACCTCAAGGAACACATTGGTGGTCTCAGATCGTCAATCGGAGATCGTATGCATGAGATATGGATTTTTTTGTTCATTTTTTCTTTTTTCCTTTCCTTTCTTTTCTTTTCTTTTCTCACATTCTCTCCTCTCCCCTGCTCTCTCCCTCGTTGTCTCCTTTGTTCTCTCTTGTGCTTTTCAGAGTCTTCTTTCCTCCCTTTATAGCGTCTTTTTTTTTACTGTTTACACCGTCATATATATATATATATATATATATATATATTATATTTTATATTATAATTATTTATAGTTTAATATTCCACATACATACGACGTTATTTTTAATTTTTGTATTTTTAGTATTTTATTACGAAACTTTAAGTCTAAGCTAATTGGATTATTCTAGACATAAATATTTACTTGAATTTTTCATTTGAAATTTCTAAATCGACAATTTCAATTAATTTCATTATTTAACTCAATATTGTTCGTGATTTATGTTTCGATAAATTTATTCTTTTAATTTAAATTGCACAAGCTACAATTAGGACTTATAATTATTTTTATTCATTTTTCTATATGCCTATATGCATATATTCTTCAATTACTTTGTTTTCTAAATTTATTTAGTAATATATTTCATATAATTTGAAATTCTATGTTCGTTATCCTTTTCCTTTGCATACGATTATTCTTTCTAATTGTTTTAAATTACTATTTCTTATTGTTTGTTATATTTATTAAACGGATTTCATGTCTTCTTCAATTTTCTATTTCAAGCCTATTATTATTTCTCATAAGTTTTTGGTTATTCATAAATTATTAAAATAATATTAATGTATCACGATATTTTAAATTTTTTGTCATAAATTTCTCAAAATTTTTAATATTGCAAAATTATCATTCTCACTACCCCAGTCTAGAAGTATTTATTATTTCGCTTATTTTCTTTAATTTTTATATAGTTTTTCAAAATTTTCTAGACATTACAGAGATCTTGTTAGTGCTGTTAAGAGATGCTTCGAGGATGACATCCTGATATCACTACTGGTTCATCTGTTATTAAGCTGGCTAATTGTGGTGAAGGAGAAAAATCTATTCTATAATTATTTAAAAAAAAATAATGAAGTCTCACTTATGGAGATTTCATAATGATGAAACAACTCAAACTTGTGAAGGAACTATCAACACTACAATGATGACACCAATTGAGGACTTTAAAAAAAAGAAAAAAAGAAAAGAAGAAGTTCAAATATATATATATAGCAGCTGTTTGAAGGTGTATGTGATCTAGTCATGTTCATGGAGTTGTTGAGAATATTCAAGCAGAACACTCACAAATCTAGTTGAACGAGCAAATAAAATAATTGGGATGGAAATAAAGAGGTTCAAGAATGAAAATGCAAATATTTCAATATGTTGGCCAACATAAGTTCTATTCCTTACATGACCTCATGTTTCCCAAAGATGGTTGGAGAGGGCTAAAAATATTATGTAAATATATTGGGTTTAGCCTATTGATTATTTGGCTTGACTCATTAGGCTAGGTGATAGGACTTAATGAGTCTGGTCCAATTATTGGGATGACTCAAGGAAAATTAGCTTAGTGGGCTCGGAATAGGGATTGTTGGACTGGTCCATCTGCATCCAATCTTTCTCAAGCAAACTCATGTACTTATGAGGAAGGCTACTAATCTTGGACCTATGGCAAGCTCAATAGGATAACCTTAAATTGAGCAAACTCCATCTTACTTGTTGATTGCTAAAGTGATCTAATGGATGTCATCAAGCCCAAGAGTCTATAAATACTCAGTTATTCCTCCTCATTAAGGGATCATTTTCCTGAATTCTAGAGATCAGAGAAATGGTGTTCCATAAAGAGTTCTCTACTTTCAAAGATCAAACAAGAAATTAGGCAAAGAACGATCTCCATTATTCAAGAACCGTAAGGTTAACGCTTGAGGTTCCTTTAGCTCCTTTGTCTATCGCTTGTGCATTCGAGACGCTTGAGGTTGCCTATTCTTCTTCCCTGCCACTCTCTCCCTAGTCATCCCATCACGTGCCATCTTTAAATTACTTTTCTCTAAACTCACATACAGTGTGATACCTGCGTGATATGAATGTAACTGCTCCTATCAGGACCCCTCATCTACATTTTGGTGACTCCATTGGTGAGTGAGCTAAGTGATCGAAGATTAACGGCACCCCCTAGGAAGAGAAGACCATCAGGCAATATCTATAAAGAATAAGATCCTAACATTGAACTGATGGAGCAGAACTTGCTTTAAATGCCATAGAATACTAGTTAAGGCAATTCACAACTTGAGGCTCCTATAGATCCTGCACAAATGATGCAGACTATAAAAGAGAACACAAGGGCTCTAAATCAACTTATGACCATGCTTGCTCTGCTCATCATAGGGTTAGTTGCCAACATTGCTGTGTAGTAAGGTGTGGCTCCACTAATCACCAACATTGCTACGCAGTAAGGTGCTACCTATGCAACTCCATCACATGCAATTCATCCTCGTTAACCCTCCCATGGATAAGGAGAACATTCCTCAAGAGAAAACCACTTAACTAGATGTCCTACCTACTAATGCTCTCAGTAGATTTAGCCATCAACCTACTCCTATGCCTGCTTCCACGGTATCTACCCTAAGGACTTCCTTTGTAATGAAGGAAAACATAGATTGATGTGCCTAATCCCAATGTAGAATCAAGCAATTGCAAACCAAGCTAACGATTCTCAACAAACAATTTAGAAATCAAACAAATAACAATGACAAGATAAAAACCCTAAACCCTTACCAAATATAACGCACTAGCAAGAGAATAACCCTAACACAATCTTGTTGATATGACGCACAATAATCTTGATACCATCATTTGCTATAATCTAAAGATTGATAAGAGTATAAGAAGAATGAAAGAAAACTCAAACTTTTGTATTTCTGAAATATCCAAATTATGTCCCTTTCTATTCCCCCAAATGTATATAAGAAGGCAAAGTTCTATTGTAAAGAAATTAGTTCAAAACAACATAAAATTAACCGACCTAAATTTTAAGCCACCGACTTTAGGGAAGGTTAGGCCACTAGCCTAAAATGGCTACATCATCGGCCTTTATGGCCAGCCTTGAAAGTATACTACTGGCTTTCAACTTTACATAGTCATATGTTCAAAAGAAAGCTGCCAGCTTTTAAGTTCCATGCTTGATTGAGTCATCAGTTATTGTCTTGAAACAATGATAGATGCATTTATAATTGAGATGACTTGATTCCCATCATCTCCTAAAGCTTGTGGAAGATTTGTCCTCAAATCTAATAGTTCTTCATGAAGGTCTTCCGATAGGTAAGGTGATATATCTACAACATTGAATGTAGCAGAAACGCCATATTCTGCTGGTAGTTCTACCCTGTAAGCATTGTTGTTGATGCACTTCAGAATCTTGAATGGTCTATCTGTTTTAGGTGAAACTTTCTATGATTTCTTGTAGGGAAACTGATCTTTGCAGTAATGAATCCAAACTAAGTCACTTGGATTGAAAATCTTGGTCTGCTTATGTTTGTTGCCCTGAAGTTGTGGTTGCTCTTGAGTCTTCTTAAGATGTTCAGAAGCCTTTGATGAAGCTTCTAAATCTCTTAGGACTGCTTCACTCCACTCAAGTTTTTTTTCTAGTTCCTTTCGCCCCACAAATAAGGACTTATTTTCAGTGGTTTTATTGATCTATCTCTATGCTTCTTGCAACTCAGCTAGTGACATAAGATTTAAAACATTTTGCTCATCATCCTTTTGAAACACATAGGTATTCTTAAAGCCATCATGCAATACTCTCTTATTGAATAACCATGGTTTACCAAGTAGCATATGTGATGCACACATAGGAAGAATATCATGGACAATCTCATTATGGTACTTCTCCCCTATACTGAATAGAACCTTAGCCCTTTGAGTAACATCTAGACTGCCTTGTTTACTCAACCAAGAGAAGTAACCATTACATTGGTGTAACTACCACCATCAATAATAAGAGCACAAAGGTTACCTTGGACCCTATAGGAAATATGGAATAGGTTTTACCTCTGTTCTTTCTCATTAGCAAGAAAAGTAGCCATCACCCAGCGTAACACATTGATAGCTAAATACTGATCATTCCCTTTGTCTTCATGTGCCTCAGCATTTGCATCCCAATAATACTCATCTAGCACTGTTGATAAATCTATTGGCTCATGTATCTCTTCCTCGTCATCCTTATTCTCCACCTCCATAGTAATCATCACCATTTTGTTTGGACATTGAGTAACCATATGCCCAAAACCTAAACATTTGAAGCATTGGATTTGACGAGTCTTTCCACCTGATGACCTAGCCACTATCTACTTAATTTTAACCCTAGCAACTGCTTTCCCCTTTCTAGAGAATTCTTTCTCCCCTCTAACATCAGTAATAGTTACATTCTCTTCTGCATTCTTATCATATCCCCCTTTATCAACATGCTTACTATCTGACCCATATAGTTTGTTAGAGGATCCATACCTGTTACTCACCACTCTATAAGGATTAAATTGCCTCTATCTCTCAACTTTCAAAGCCAATTGGATTGCTTCATCAAGTGTGCCATATCGCTGTAGCTCCATAATACAAGCAATCTCATACTTCAGATCGGACACAAATCGTGCCATCATTTGTTCATGAGTCTCAATGGTTCTGCATTGAATCATCAGTGCTTCACATTCTTGGACATACTTATCCACAGTCTGGCCTCCCTACCTCAAGGTCTGAAGGTGCATGAATAACTCATGCTTATAATGTTTTGGAACAAATCTCTTCCTCATGACCCGCTTCATCTCTTGCCAATCACAGATCTCATCATCACCATCTCTCCTCCTACTAGCCACAATGTTCTTCCACCATAAGGCGACATACCCTGTAAACTCAACTGCTACCAAATGCACTCAAGTATGGTTGTTGATCTCATTACACTAAAAAAGTCCTTCCACCTTATCTTCCTAATCGAGATAATCTTTTGTAGATCCCTTTCCAACAAATGAAGGCATCTGTAATCTCACATATTCCAAACCCCTAGGTGGCCTGAACTCACCATTAGGATAGAATTCATCCTCAAAGTTATCATCCCTTTCTTCCCAATAAGCGTGATAATCTCCTCTAATTTGCTTGCCCCTATTTCCTCCTAATGCTCCTTCCCTATATACATCATTAATGGCTACCTAAGGTGGGGGTGCCTGTAGATTTGCCACTGGCTATTAGGGTAATGTCATCCAATCCACCCGCGTTGCTAGATTAGCAACAATAGTTGTTAGATCCTGCAACTATTCTTTCAAATTTCTCCTACCACCTACAACATTACATCCTTGACCTCATCCTCTAACTTGACTATTGGCTTCATTCCCAATTCCTCCATTCACACTATCATTTGACATGCTTCACTGAATTACAATCTCAACACAAGAGTTCCTAAATCACAATGGCATATATACACATACACCGCAACTACCCTAATGTCACAATCCCTAATTTTCAACCTTCGCTCAATCCCCAATTCAATTCCAATCAACCCACAACATAATTGATAGTATAAACCCTAATTTCAATTCACTATTGAGTAACCACGTCATAAGCTTTAATTACAATCACATAAACCACAACACAAACCCTAATTCTCAACTTTTGCTTTAATACCAAATTATGATGTACCTAATCCCAATACAAAATCAAGTAATCGCAAACCAAGTCGATGATTCACAACAAATAATTTCAAAATCAAACAAATAACAATAATAAGATAAAAACCCTAAACCCTTACTAGATATGATAAACTAGCAAGAGAATAGTCCTAGTACGGTCTTGTTGATATGACGCACAACAATCCTAATACCGTCACTCGCCATAATCCAATGATTAATAAGAGTATAAGAAGAATGAGAGAAAACTCAAACTTTTGTATTTCTGAAATATCCAAATTATGTACCTTTCTATTCCCCCAAATGTATATAAGAAGGTAAAGTTTTGTTACAAAGAAATTGGTTTAAAACAACATAAAATTAACCAGCCTAAATTGTAAGCCACCAACCTTAGGGAAAGCTAAACCACCAGCCTAAAATGGCTATACCAGTAGCCTTTTGAAAGTACACCGCTAGCTTTTATGTCTAACCTTGAAAGTACAACATTGGCCTTTATGGCTAGCCTTCTACTTTGCATAGTCATATCTTCAAAGAAAGCCACCCGGTTTTAAGTTCCATGCTTGCTTGAGTCATCAGTTGTTGTCCTAAAACAATGATAGATGCATTTGTAATTGAGATGACTTGATTCCCATCATGGACATATACCCAAAAGAAATATAAGTAAAGTTAATTGTGGGAGTACTAGAGTTAAGACTCCCTTACCATCAGCACATTGCTAAAAAGTCATATCCTAAGGACTATGTTAGTCCTAAGTTCATCTTGTTCAATGGAAAGAAAGGGAGCGTCCAAAAACATTTACTTAAGTTTATTGAGACTCTAGAAGTATACAGGCAGGATGATAACTTGAAACTTAAAGAATTTTCCAAATCATTAACCAAAAAGACATAACCCTAGTATGTCAACCTCCTTACAAGGTCAATTGTTTCATGGGGGTCTTTGTATAAGCTATTCTTAGAGAAATTCTTCTCTACTCAAGAACGGGTCATGATCACAAACATGGGAAGAATACGACAATACCCTAAGGAAGACTTGATATATTATATAGAATGCTTTAGGGAGTGCACATTGGACATTCAAGACGTATGTGATGAGAGGGAGTTAGTGAAGATTTGCATCTTAGGAATGTTCATTGAGTATGTAGTCTACTTAGAAAATCTCAATCTAAGTTCCTTTTCTGCACTAATCGAGACTATAAGAAGAACTAATAATTCTATTGCAAGATAACGAGGAGAAAATGGGAGGTTTGGGGGAAATAAGCAACATTTGCTAGCTCGGCCCAAGTTGAGACCCCTAGAGACAATAAGAAGCCAAGGAATAATACATCTCGAGGAGATACATCAATCCCTCCTTTCCCATGCCTAATGGGAAAGGTACATGCTTTGTTTGACCAATGGTTATGAGATAGGAATATCAAGCTCCCAATAGTAGATCATTTACCAACACAAAAGGAGAAGCATGATCCTAAGTTTTGCAAGTGTCACAAATTCGTAGGTCACCTTACGAAAGAGTGTTGGACTTTGAAGAAGATTTTCAATAATAGGGAGCTTATCATAGAAAATAACAACGTCTGTAATAATTCACTTCCTATACACAATAATCACAATCCTAGTACTGAAGAAAGAACTATGTCACATGCCGAGGTATGTAATGTATAAGAAGCTATGGTTAGGAATAATGAGGATGCATATACACCTAAAGTAACCGCCCTAATGAAGGCGAGTAACTTCAGAAATTTTTTTAACTTACTAGAGTTTAACGAGGATGCACGTCTTATAGCAGGAACTGTCTTTACCAAAATCACAGAGAGACAATACAGGGAGTGCAGTCTAGCATAACCTATACAAAGAATGGCAAAGGCACATGAGAATGCAATTCTCTTTACTGTTGCGGACATGTGCGCTAAGAACCCCAATCATAGCCATCCTCTTTATGTGGAAAGCATGCTAAATGGGCATCCCATTAAGAGGACATTCATAGACAATTGCTCTTCTATAAACATAATGTCATTGTCTACATTGAAGACTGTAGGAATAAACAACTAGTGCCTGGTGAGACAATCTATTACTGTCAATAGTTTCATTAAAACATCTACAAACAAAGTAGGGTATGTTAATGTGAGTTTTAAAGTGGGCCCTATACAGAGCTCTACACGGTTCCATGTGATTGAGGTGCCTGTATCCTACCAGCTACTAATTGGAAGAAAGTGGTTGCATGATCACAATCTCATACCCTCAACATGGCATCAGTGCATTAAGGGCTATTAGAAGGGAAATGGTGTATTCATTCTCGCTATGAACAATCCATTTAAGCATAATGAGGCATACTTTACCGAAGCTACATTTTTTTATGAATATGTTGAAGAGGGAGAAACTGCTATCACAACACCCTCTAGCACACCACTACTTACTTAGGAGGAGATTAAGAGAGGCCTACGAGAAAGAAGAGAAAGCGAGGCTCTCGTAGGGGTCAAAAGAAGCAAAAGGAGAAATGAAGTGATAGAAAGTTTCATTAGAGAAGATGGGCGGGGGGTATATTATTTATGATGGTCCACGAGATTTGAAGGAGATGGACTTGAAGAAGCTTGTTTATCTTCTTTAGATCTCATACCAATACAAGATACCCAACTCGCCCTTCTAGAGATGTAAGATCAACTTAAGCCACAAGTTGATGAAATTGAAGAGTTAAATCTAGCGAAACTAGGGGAGTCTCCCAAACCTATCTTCATTAGTAAGAGTCTCTTGCAAGAGCTTAAGGTCCACCTAGTGGATTTTCTATGGAAGTATTGAGACATATTTGCATGGACTTACGATGAAATGCCAGGACTAGACCCCACTCTAGTGGTACATAGATTGAACATTGCATCTAAGGTTAAGCTAGTAAAACAAAGACAACAAATTTTTCGCTTAGAAGTTGAGGTCCAAATTAAAGAAGAGATTGAGAAGTTGCTTAAAGTTAGCTTCATCAAGCCAATTAAGCACCTATCGTGGTTGGCCAATATCATGTCGGTGAGGAAGAAAAATGGTCAAACACGAGTTTGTATAGATTTTTTTGATCTCAACAAGGCTTACCCAAAAGATGACTTCCCATTGCCAAATATTGATATGTTAGTAGATGCCACAGCTAGACATGAGTTGTTCTTGTTTATGGATGGTTTTAGCGTCTACAATCAAATCAAAATAGCCATTAGAGACGCTGAGTGTACTACTTTCAGGATGTTAGTCGGGAATTTCTACTATATAGCCATGCCCTTGGGGCTTAAGAATGCAGGAGCTACTTACCAAAGAGCAATGACTACCATTTTCCATGATATGATGCACAACTTCACGGAAGACTATGTGGATGACATTGTTATCAAGTTAAGGTGGGCGCCAGATCACTTGATACACCTGTAGAAGGTTTTTCAGTGGTGCCAATTGTATAAGTTGCACATGAACCCACCAAAGTGCATCTTTGGTGTAGCATATAGCAAATTCCTTAGATTTTTAGTTCATAGTAAAGGGATCGATGTTGATCCAGCAAAGGTGCAGGCTATATGATCCATGCCTTCACCTACTAACCCGAAGGAATTAAAAATGTTCATGGGGAAAGTCTCTTATATTAGGCAATTCATCCTAGCACTAGCCGAGATCTCTTATCCCCTACAGCAGCTCATGAAGAAAGGAGCATTGTTTAAGTGGGGGCAATTACAAGAGGAGGCCATTCAGAAGATAAAGAATACATTCACGTCTCCACAGATGATGATAATGCCTCTCAAGAGATTGCTAATGATTCTCTACTTTTAACATCCACTGATAAGTCCATTGGTGCTTTACTTGCACAAGGACTCAAGGAAAGGGAGCGACCAATATATTACCTAAGTCAATCCCTCAAAGGGAGTGAAATCAATTATTCAACCTGTGAGAAGCATTATCTTGTGATGATATTTACTACATAGAAGTTATGTCATTACTTCTTGGCGCATAAAGTCAATCTTGTCACTTACTTCGACCTGATAAAACACTTGCTATGACGGCCAACCCTATTTAGACAGATCGCAAAATGGTTACTTCTCCTATTAGAGTTTGACATTACGATTATGTAACCTAAGGCTATTAAGTCTCAAGCTCTAGTAGATCTCCTGACTCATTTTCCTATGGCACATGAGACCTACACAACATATATGATCTCGGTAGAGTTTCATGAGGATTCCATGAGGATAGAATTAGGCAAAGAATAGCAATTACAGTTTAACGGCTCATCTGCTAGTACCAGTAAAGGAGCTGGGGTAGTATTGATAACCCCTAAAGGCCAAGAGATACCACTGGCATTTAAGCTAGATTTCCATTGCACCAATAATGAGGTTGAGTACAAGGCTCTACTACTTTGACTCATTTTAGTGCAAAGTTTTTGGGCATCTCACTTGTGTATTTGTAGTGATTCAAACCGGATTATCAAACAGGCTAATGATAAATTTGCTCTCAAAGAATCAACACTAGCGCCTTACAGGGCTGTAGTATAATCTTTGGTTAACAAATTCAATTTAGTAAGATATGAACATACCAAACGATTGGCCAACCGTTATGTAGATGCACTTGCAACTTTGGCATCCAAAGTTCCTATTCAAGCTAAAGAAGATGGTTTAAGTATTTAAGTTATTAAAAAATTGGTTCTATGCATAACTTTGCAGTTGCTAAATGAGGAAGAAGAAATGCTAGATGACTGGTGCACTTCCATCAAAGGTCAGCTAGCGCATCCTAGTGTAGCTTCTCTAGCAACCTTAAAAACTTTTCTCCTTATTAATGGCATTGTGTACTTTAAAGGTCTAGGGGGCATCCTATCGTGATGTATTTGTGCAATGCAAGTATGTCTGATGTTGGACAAGTATCACAAAATCCGGTGTGGAGAGGAAGGCCCATCCCTATATCACCGTATACAACGCGCTGACTATTACTGGTTAAGTATGGCCAAAGATGCTTCTCAAATGCAAATGAGTTGCCGAAAATGCTCCGAGATTCCTGATCAAGGAGAATGTCACTTCGTGGCAAGTGCCAGCGATTGGAGACGCCCTTACACAAACTATTTGCAGAACAGCACCTTACCTACAAATGTCACTGATGCTTGCATAGTAAAACGCAAGACAGGGAGGTATATCATGCATGAAGATCAGCTATACAAGCTACAATTCATAAGACAACCCCTTAAGTGTGTCGCACCACCCGAAATAGAGACTATACTAGTTGAAGCCCACTCTAAAGATGGTGGAGAATATCAAGGAGGAAGGAAGTTGTACTACCACTTATTGAGCTTGGCGTATTATTGGCTTACGATGAAAAATGACACATTGAACTTTTCCAGGAAGTGTGTTACATGCCAGCAACACGGGAATGCCATCCATGCTCCCGCTGTTACATTGCATAGCTTGACTACTCTATGGCCTTTCCATACGTGGGCATTTGACTTGATTAGCCTAATACATCCACCATCTAGGTGTTGCATTTGGATCTTGGTAGGTACCAAATGCATCACCAAGTAGGTAGAGGCAATCCCGTTAAAGAAAGCTATAGGATAAGCAATAGCAAACTTCATGAAAGAACATGTCATCTGTCGCTTTAGAATCCTAAAGCGCATGCTTTCAAACAATGTTACACCCTTTATCAACTTGCATGTACAACAACTGTTGGCCTCTTATGGTATTGATCATGTAAAGTCCACACCTTACTACCTAAAAGGAAACGGCCAAGCGAAAGCAATGAATAAGAATCTTGTAAAAGTACTTAGTCGTATGGTGCATGAAAATCACAAAGAATGCATGACATGCTGCCATTGGCACTATGGGCATACATGACATCTAAACGAAGCCTCACTCAGGCAACCCCTTTTTCTTTAGTATATGGATGCAAGGCAATGATGCTCATAGAAGTTTTGGTGCCATCTACAAGATTGGGCATTAATGCTGAACTTGAACCAGATGCTTTACATATACTCAATCTCGAAGCTCTAGAAGAGAGATGAGCCACCACTAAGCATCACCTTGCCAACTATCGACAATGGTTAAGTGTGACTTATGATCGTTTGGTCAAGAAACAATCCTTTCAGTAAGGTGACATTGTACTTCGCACAATAAAGCATATGTGGTGAGGTATTCTAACACCAAAGTGGGAAGACCCCTTTATCTTTCATGAGGTCTATGATAGTGGTTACTGTAAGCTTCTAAACCCAATAACTGATAAAGTCATTGCACGTATCAATTTTCAATACATTAAAAAATTTCATATGTGAAATGAATGATGTATTTGCAAATTATCATGAATCATATGTATGGCTCACATTGTTAGAGCCTTTTCAATGCTTTTCCTTTTTAATACTCACTTATCTTGCTACTGCAAAGTTAGAGAGTTATCTCCTTAGTGCACAAACATGATTAACTATCACCTCTTTTGTTGCTATCACATGGTTAGAGCACGTGCTACCAAGTGCACAATGAAATACTTAGCTCACAAAAACATAACTACAAATTCAGAAATAAAGAATAAATGATTATGTATTAGGCAATACACTCTTAACCATCAATGCTAGTATGTTGAACTACAGAATAAGCACCACTATCACTACTTAAGTGCGATTGATCGTTTCAACCATTTAATGTATTGTTGCTAGCAAGTGAAAGCTTTACTTCGATGTGTGACATAATAACTTAACTAAATAATGTGATTATGACTAGCATTACTCATAGCAAGCACATGCAAACAAGTCATGATCACACATAAATAAAAACAAAATAAAGACAAATAACTTTATTAATTTCAATGTAATGCTTTAGAATGAAAACAAAAGCATAGTCATGCCGAATTATGAAAGACAATCTAAACCTACTGAGAACTTAGGATCTGAGTCTCCTAAAAGTGCCTTCATCTCAAGATCAGATGCTTTAATTGCTTCTTGTAACTCTTGCACTTTACTCATCAGTTCATCATGTTGCCTCTTGATAGTGTAGTAATTCAACAGCCTCTTGGCTTTAGTAGCAATAGACTCTAAGCTGTTAATTTTGAACCTTAGAAGGCTAGCCCCCTTAATGCATTTAATCACTTGCTCAAGTTTTTCCTTTGACAAGGAATTCCAAGGCCTATTCAACAATAATGCGGTCTCCCCCAACATCTTTACCATAGTGCAAGCTAGCTCAGTCTCTAACATAGGAGACTCAGCCCAAAAGTCTCTGTCTATAGCATCAAGGGTCTCCGATGAGTCCAATAGCCGAGAAGGCACAGTGAATCCTCGAAAGGATGTAGTCTCCTCTACCCCAGGATAAGCCTTTAGAGTTGCTTCCTTGTCTCAGGGAGACATCGTAGTGACTGGAGGAGGAAGGATATTTGTAGGAGCTACATATAACTCATCTTCATATGTGCCCGAACAAAGGAATGCATTGGCATGGTAACCAACATCATTATCCTCGTTTATCTCTATGACTGCCTCATCAGTACTAGTAGTAAGTGCTCTAACTCTAATAGAGTCATGCAGCTCTTCAAAATCATCATCATAGCTTTTGCCATCTTCAATTGGTGATTCTGCATAATTTACTAAGTCTTGATCATCGTTAACTCAAATTGAAATGGTTGTTGAATCAGTAGAAGTGCTAGAGCGAACTTTAAAGCCCCTCTCAACTTGCACATATACAATAGACAAGGGCGGTTAGTAAAAAGAATACATGTACATATATAATGACAAGAAATATACAAGTATGCTACCTCATGAATAAAGGTACGCTTGGCCTGTCTACCTTGTATTGATGGAAGAAATAGGCGTTTATTCGTAGAGGATCTCCCTAATACCACATCAATAGGAGATGCTGATTACTGATTTACCCATTCAATAGTCTCTTGGGCATCACCAATAGGCTTAGGCTTGGGCTTATGCAGTAATTTAAGGTAGAAATCCCAATGTTACACAGTAGGCACACAAAATGTATCATCCACTGAAGCAAAATCAAATGCTCGGAAGTCTTGTAAGCAATTCGGCCAATATGTTAGCCAGCCAGGAGAAGTAACCCAGAGCGACTTGTAGAAGGAAAGTATAACTACCGCACTTTTGGATTAATATTTCTACAATTACCTAGCAAGAGTGATCGATAACACAACTCGAAGTTGTTAGAAATATTAGTCACACAGGGTACCCCTTAGTCAAACCCAAGTTGGCGTGCAACCCTATGAGGAGAATATACTATAACCCTTTGCTCCGAATAGCACTCAAAGGAATCTTTGTTATTTAGGTGGGAGGGTAGACTCCTTAGAGTACACCACAAAATAAATCTTACCTTAGAATTGTGGAGGCCTTTACGCCTATTTACCAAAGTTATCTCATCCTTTGAGCTTAGAGGATATAATTCAATTTTTTCTTCATAACTAGCAAGCCATTTCACATAAGGGCGAAATGTAAATTCTGACTCAATATCGATAAGCTGCAAAAGTGCTTGCTCAATAGTTTCTTCAACCCAAGTCCATGCTCTAGGAAGAGCAAGGTTGGATTTAACACTATTGAGAGGAGGTGTAAAGTGTTTTTGGAACCATTCCCAAAAGAAAATACCAGGTCTACATGCGACATGTTCACATAGCGGCCTTTTGAATGAACGAAAGCTTTGTGGTACAAATCTAAACGCCGATACAAAGAGCCCAAGTAAAAGGGACCTAGTGCGAAGCACTCACCCTAAGCAATTCATATGGCTAACGGAAACAGCCAAAGGCTCATAACTTCTTCTAGTCTACTAGGGAACACAAACAAAGAGCCAATACACTATAAAAGCTGCAAGCTTATACCTAAAAAAATGACCAAAAAAAAGTGAGAAAGGTATAAGTACACAATTATAAAAGTATACTTGAAAATAAATATCTTGTCCACGACCTAGGCTAAAAACCCGAGGTTTGTCCTTCCTTTGCTCTTTAAAGAAGTATGCGAGCCAAGAAGAGAAACAAGACTTCCTCTTGCTGTTGCGAGTAGCTTTCAAGGCATCCAGTAAAGACATTTGAAAACTATGCTCCTTATAAGACATTTTAGTAGAGGTAATGTTGGTTTGCCCAAAACTAGTCAAGTTTAGGAGAAAGGCCACATTCCCAAGTGTTGGAGTAATTTTCCCCCAAGAAGTGATGAATGTATGAGTTTGAGTACTCTAGCGATAGATGATTGCCCACCACACTTCTGATCTGATCGTATGTGGGAACCACAAGTGAGTGGAAGTAGTAATGGCACAGAAGATGCCAACCTTCTCCAAAAGAGTCATATACTCTAACTTTGAGATTATATGTTCTATCCAAAATTTCCACTCAAAGGTTGGCTACCTAAGGAATGCAAACTGGGTGGTTGAGAAGGGAAGTTCCTTCCTTTCATTCCTAAAGCGCAAAATTGAACTTATCTTGATGGCGTCTCTCAAGCTAGCATGGGGCTTGCATCGGATAAAGCGAAGCATACCATTGGTGTGAGCCATCACATAGAGCTCTCAAAGTTTGATTTTGTCCCAAAAAGTATTTTCAGAGATAGTTTCATCCAATCACGCATCCCAAGGACTCGAGATCAGCGGTGGATGCCCATTTGAGTGCACCAATAAGTCTTTTTGCTTGATTATTTTCATGCCTTTCCCCATCGATGCACAGTATTACTAATGACAGAAATAAACCTGAAATTATAAAAAGAAGGGGTGAAGAAGATTACATATATATATATATATATATATATATATACAAATAGAGAACACAACCAGAAAACTAGATCTAGGAGAAGAGTCTCAAGTAGTTGATGAGTTTCAGAAACTCGTCTGAACTATTCCTAAGGAGAGAGGCTAGATAGACGATTATCTCTACAAGTACCGGAACTTTTGGTGCCCAACCATTGCTTTGAAAGCAGTGGTTTCATCATAGAGACATTTTTCAAGCACAGGACACGGACATAATCCTAGCAAGCCCAATGAAGATAGGTACAACATGGTTAAAGGGTAAGTGCTGGATTGCCAGTATAAAGGAGCTTGGAATTATAGGACTTGATGGGCATAGGGTTAAAAAGCCTGAGTGTTGGATTGTCAGAGTAGAAATACACAAGAAAGGAACATGAGACATGTTGGAATAGCGAATCCTATAGCCCAGCTCACTTCGGATTGCACATAAACAATCAACGTAGAAGAGACCATCACCGAAAATATCATGGTGAAGTAGTACCAATTAAAGAAGCTGTTGATGCCCCTCTTACCTGACTCAGTTTTTGGATTGAATTGATCTGCTCCAAATGCTAGGTAGCAAGGACGAATTCCACTAGCACTGATGACCATGAAACTGAAGGCAATAAAAAGAAGTGCTAACTGCCCTGTAGATGGACCTACGTAGCTACCAAATTTATTGGCTGAGCATGGAGGAGGATGTAATTTAGAGGATGCTGCTAGTAGTGTTATCAGTAGCAAGCCCTGAAAAACATAATGGAGTAAAAATTGAGCTAAGATCCATCTCACCTTCTATTATAATTTGTTTGTTTGGCAAAAGTATGTGCAAACTAAAATTATTTTATGTAGTCTCAGAAAGCTAGAGTGAAGAATGTGTATTTAGCAGGGATTTCTCCATGCAGAGAAACACCCAGAATCACTGACCAAATATTTGGCATTCTTTATTGAGAGATATAAATTTGTTAGGGTAAAGAGTTCAATATTGCTCATCCAACAAGCCATGAGGAATTGGATTAATCAAAAAGATCTGCTTAGAAGGGCATCATCATCTTCTAGTTTACAAAGAATGTATGTAGTCAATGCTATTATTAATCTATGCCCTTTAGATTGCCCAAAAGATTCTACTGATGTCAACGGAGGTGTACATGATGATAAAGCAGCTTTGTATGTATGTGAAACAGCAAGTGTCATTGATCTCCAAATCAATGCTGTAAAGAAAATTCAGCTAGCTTGGAAAAAAATTATTAGTTTTAGAAGGATTTTCAAACAAGGGATTCCTCTGCCACAAAAATACAATCTCATTTACGTACATGGCTTTTGAGAAGGAAGTATGTCGTTTATAAGGAAGCAGCAATTAAAATTCAAAGGGGTTTTTTGGTTGCATAGGAACTACATTTTGGTCCGAGAAGCCAAACTTGTAACTCATGCAGCCATAACTATCCAGTCTCTTGTACGAAGGTGGATAATCTACAAGCGGGCATTGAGACACAAATACCATGTTGTCAAATTGTAGAGCCATTGGCGAGGTTTTCTGAGAAGAAAATATTATTTATCGCTAAAGGAGACTGTAATAACCATCCAAACTATGATTCAAAGTCTCTCCTTATCTAGGGCATTTCAAATTCGTAAAAGTGCTGCTATTAAAATCCAAAGCCATTGGATGCCTCAAATACGGTGACAAGAATCAGGGATGACTGCAGGAGCTTCCTTGTGCCGTGAAGTTACTTCTAGCAGTGTAATTGATTCTGCAAGTAGTTTTGAAAATATTGTGTTACTTTCCTCTGTTGTGAGAGTTCAAAGGTGGTGGAGAAGCCTTTTGTTATGTAGATTAAGAGCAAAATCAGCTATTACTATTCAGTCCTATGCTCGTGGTTGGATTGATAGCTGAACAATTGAGAGACAACGAAAGGTGCTATTTTAGTCCAGTTATACTGGAAAGGCTACCTTACACGAAGTGACTTGCGGGGCCAGCTCGCTAATTTGCGATGGAGAGTGCAGAAGACAGCTGTAAATGTAGATGACGATATGCGCATTATAAACAGGCTTACTGCCGCACTCTCGGATTTGCTAAATTTGAAAAGTGTCAGCAGCATACTTTATATTTATGCTACCTTAGACATGACAACACAACATTCCCAGAAGTGTTGCGAGAAACTAGTGGAGGTAGGTGCCATTGACAAATTGTTGAAGGTCATTCGGTCACTCACCTAAAGCATTCCTGATCAGAAGGTCCTCAAACACGCTCTCTCTACACTAAAAAATCTGGCTCGCTACCCAGATTTACTAGAGGTGTTGATAGACCACCGTGATTTAGTGGAAACATTCTTTTAGGTGATGATAAGGAACAAAGAGGAAAACTATTTTATTGCTTCAAGGCTATTGAAAAAGATATGTGCAAATCGTAAAGGTGTGCAAGTTGTGCCTAAGATGCCTGCTATGCTAAAGAGACTCCGCACTCTAGTTGATGAACCTACAAAGAGGGTCCACCTAGGAAATAGACATACACGGGGTGTTACTGTAAAAGATAACACAGAGAGGAGGTCGAGAGAAGCCATGGAGCTCTTGAAATTGGTGGTGGGTGTTTTATAGCTTAGATCAACAAAGTATTTTAGGTAGAGTAGGGTGAGTAGTTTGTAAAATTGAGCCACACTCCATTGTGGACTGTTGTGACCATTGGCATGTATGTATACAACTAGCATAATTGGCTAACTATGAACAAAACCCGTCAATACATTTAGAAGGATTCTAGATTGAGTTTGGAGCCAAAGGAAAATAGCTGCTGTGTTACCGTTGAATATAAAGCAGAAGGCTGGCTTAGGCATGATTCTTCCAATGACGTGGTGCGTGATTCTTCTGATAATGTGGTGCGTGATCTCTTCCGATTACTCTACCTCCAAACAAGACCCGATTGTGTCCCTTTATGCTCTAAGTGGTTGGTAGATTGAATTATTGTATGACTTGCAAAGAAGTCAGCAATTGAGATGAAAGTTCAAAAAAAAAATATATATATATATATGAAGAAAGACATGAAGGAAACCTGATGTCACTTTTGACTTAAAACAGGTAAAAGCTAAGGATTGTAATATATATATATATATATATATATATATCGCTGATTGCATGGATGAAAGAAAATGAATATCAAGGATTTAAATTTGGAATCAATGAATTCAATAGATCTTGTTGTAATTAAGGATTGAATTTGATGTTTATTGGGACATAATAATAAAGCTCAAGGATTTAAATTTGACAACTAAAGAATTTTAAGGATCTTATTAATATGTAAAGTTGGACTTGATATTTATTAAGATATATATATTATATATATATATATATCAGAATAGGAAAGTAATTTCTCATTGGGATTCATTCAGTTAAGTAAAGATATTTTACTAGATATTTGCTTTGAAGCATATTTAGTATGATATTGAAGATAGGTATGGGATGATAATTTGAAGGGCCTATTAGTGATATGTTAAGGATATATGACATGCTAAGGTGGCGTCAATCATGAAGCTATTGCTATTAACTAGGACTTTTACTCCTGTTAAAAATTAATGTGTGCATAATATATGGATTTACTGTTGTATTTTCATGGATTAGAATCAGCAAGTCAATTGAAGTTATTAACAAAGAATGGAGACATTGAAGAGAACTTAACGAGGCAAATACTCTACAAAAATGGCAGGCAACTTGACAAGTCAAATACTCTAAGATAAGAAAAAAAAGAAATATATATATATATATATATAGATTGTCTATTAAAGAAAATTTATGCATATGTTGTTTTATGAGCAAAGTCATTTTTATGAGCTTTAAGGAGACACACGCAATTAAATGGTTCTGCAAGCTTACATACTCAAAAAAAGAAAAAGAAAAACTAAATTATATGCAACGTTGGCTCCAAACTCTTGTAATATGAATCACGCAAGGTGTGTATGTGGCAGCGGTGTAGCTATTCAATAAGCGCATATGCACAAAACAATTTCATAACCATTAAAAAGGGTTTATCTAATGCCCAAACCCCTTTAGTCTCATTCAAAAGATTTTGGTCAGGAGGCAAAATATAAAGGGTTAAAAATATTATATAAATATATTGAGTTAAGCCCATTGATTATTTGACTTGATTCATAGTGCTAAGTGATAGGGCCTAGTGAGTCTAGTCCAATTATTGGGATGACTCAAGGAGAATTGGCTTAGTAGGCTCGAAACAGGGATCATTGGACTGGTCTATCTACATCCAACCTTTCTCAGATAGGCTCATGTATTTATGAGGAAAGTTACTGGTCTTGGGCCTATGGCAAGTTCATTAGAATAATCTTAAATTGAGTAGACTTTATCTTGCCTATTGATCGCTAAAGCGATCTAATAGATGCCATCAAGCCCAAGAGTTCATAAATACTCAATCATTCCTCCTCATTAAGAGATCCTTTTCCCAAATTCTAGAGATCAGAGAAATAGTATTCTACCAAGAGTTCTCTACTCTCAAAGATCAAATAAGAGATTAGGCAAAAAATGATGTCCATTGTTCAAGAACTACAAGGTTGACTCTTAAGGTCCCTTTAGCTCCCTTGTTTATCACTTATGCACTCGAGACGCTTGACATTACCTATTCCTCCTTCCTGCCACTCTCTCCTTAGTCATCTTATCACGTGCCATCTTTAAATTACTTTTTCTCTAAACTCATGTGCAGTGTAGTACCCACGTGATACGCATGTGAGCACTCCTATCAGGAGCCCCCATCTACAATGGTAATGCATCATTCTTTATGATTATCTCAAGTTTATCCAAGAAAAGAAAAAAGAAAAAAAGAGAGAACCATGCATAGAAGCGCATGGATTTGTGAAGAAATGTTAGCTGCGGACCAAAGAGTAAAACACGTACAAGGGAACCAGGACAAGTAGCATAATTAGGACCAATAGCAGGATCGGCAATTGGTTATTTCACGCGACTAGGATCTTTTTTTTTTCCTTTTTAAGAGACATACATTCACACACATGTGAATAACCATAAGGAAAATGGGAAGCTACACGTCTGAAACTCAACCCAACTATGCTACAAAGGAGATATTGAAATCACAAAAGGAAAATAAAAAGTGGTGAATTCCAAGCAAACCACCTGTCCAAGTATATGGAGTTATGTGCTTAAAAGATTTCATAAACGCGGAAGGCAGAAATCGAGCACAGGTATAAAGCAAAGGGAGGCAACCTAAAGCCGTGACCTGAAAAATAGCAAGAAGAAAGAATAATCACAACTAAAGTCCAAAAAAAAAAAAAAAAAAAAAATCGAAGAAAGGAAGGAAGGGAAGACAAAGCACGATACCAATATATGTTTATCTACTGATTATCAGATATACATTACGAGCAAGCTAAAAGCAGCAAATGGCAAGGATATACCACTGTCGAGCGCGATTAAGACGGTGGTCTATAAGTGACAAGTAGCAGGGATACTACCTTCAAGCTCAATTATAGCGATGAAAAGAAGTGACGATAGCTAGGAAACCATCGTCTCCCGACACGATAGCTAGGAAACTATCGACTAACAACGAGTAGAAGTGACGATAGCTAGGAATTTGGAGCGGCCAATGGTATGAAGATAAACTAGGAAGTTATGAATTTAATTGATTTATGAAGCTGCCGTAACCAGGAAGAGTGATTTGATTGCTATATTTGATGAAGCAAGAAAAACCAAACGAGGAATTACAAGGGAAAGGCAAAAGGGAAGGTGCGGCTGCTGTCATTCACGAAGAAGGAAAGTAAATATACTTTCATATAAATCAAACATTCCTTGGGAGTGTCAAAGAAGGCAAGTAAACATACCTTACTATACATCAAAACTGAAGCACGCTGAGGAGGATAAGAGACAACCAAGATTCAAACTCAGAGCTTTACGAGAACTACCAAGTGCCAGTAATGCAGTTCCATATTACTGCTGTCTAAGAAGTCATCTAAGTGTTATATACTAAATATAATAAATATTACAGCAAGTCTTTTTGTTGTTGTTGTTGTGCAATGAGGGTTGATGGTTCAAGAAGAATATATATATATATATAATCTAACCCAACAGAAGTGCACAGGTCATGATTGGGTGGGGGGAGGGGGGTTGTGGGCAAATATATGTGTATATATATTTTGCCATGGGGGTAATGTGTGTTCGATTAGTCTAAGGCAATGCAAGTGGTGTTGCAACTTGTGTGCTAATAAAAAAGAAAATTAATTATTATTTTCATAGCACTGATACTTGGCTCCTACTACTTGACTTATTGATAAATGAAATGCTTAGTTATTTGATCGCACTTGGCAGCCATGCGGCTATTTCTTGAGCACATACATGCTAAGCATGACCTAACTATTTGAAAGATATATTCATGCCTGAGCCCCTTCAACCATGTCTAAAGGGCTTTTGTCAGGAGGGCAAAATGTAGAGGGTTAAAATAGATTTTAGGCTTTAATTATAGAAATAACCTGGATTTGACTCTTTAAGCTAAGTGATAGGGTTTAAGGAGTTAAGTTTATGAATTTGGGGTCACTAAGGGAGATTTGGCATCATAAGCTTGAAGTAGACCCATTAGATTGGCTCATCCACATACAACCTTTATTAGGGAAGCTCATGCACTCAGAGAGGCTTTTTATGGGCTTGGACTCATTAGAAGCCCTTTAGAGGATTCATTAACAAGAGGACTCATCCTAGTTGTCGACGATTAGTTACAATCCAATTGACAATGTTGATAGCCAAACTCTATAAATAACTAAAGTTCCTCCTTAATGGGAATCAAACCAATGCAACAATAGGACCCATTACTCGAGTAAGAGCTAAAGGACTACAGAGCCTAACATTCTTGTTAGTATTACAGGAAGGAGATCAAACCAAGTAACGCATGGGTTGGAGGATGGTTCATAGTCCATGATTTGAACCAAAATGGATATAGAAGAACCGACCATGTGTTATGTATTTTCATTATGTTGTTTTTCCATATTTAGGGATTAGTATAAATACTTGTAAAGGGGAACAACAAAAGACACTTGACATATTTTTTACAGCATATTCACGTGAAAGGGGGCTTTCTCTCTTTTTCATATACACTCTTATCAATTTCAATTAGGGTTGTAGCAAGTGGAGGCTTGGATTGTTATGTGTTGAATCAACAATTGCAAGTAGTTTCCTCGTTCTACTAGTGTGTAATATTTGGTAAGAATTTGGAATTTTCATTTTTGTCTTGTTCCATGGAAAATTAGGGTTCTACGTCCAAGAAGGGATGCTTGATATTTTGAAAACAAATATTCAATTGTTTCATCAATTAGGATTATTTGATTGCAATTGAAGTGGCATATCATCTGTTGGTATCAAAGCCATGATTGAGAGAGGGAATTACACATGGAAGTCTTGATTTTGATTTGGGGGTTTAGGGTTTATGCCGTGCACTTGTGCAATTATTTGATTATGTGAATTGAAATTAGAAATATTGCATGAATTATGCTGTGTTCCCTTAGTCATTGTGGGTTGAAATTGAAGAAAGGATTACTTTAGGGTTCTTGTTGTGGATGAATTGGGGGTTTACTATAATTGATTTCATAAGTGTGTAATTGAGTAGTAATTATGCATTAAAGTGTTATGAATGCTCCATTTGACTTAAGTTGAATGAATTTGTGCCGTGGAGTGTGTGTTTGAGTGTTAGAGGATTTGTGCCGTGGAGTGTGTGTTTAAGTGTTGGAGAATTTATGCTGCGGAGTGTGTGTTTGAGTGTTGGAGAAATTTGTGCCGTGGTGTGTGTGTTTGAGTGTTAGAGAATTTGTGCCATGGAGTGTGTTTGTGAGTTAAAGGAATTGTGCCGTGAGTGTGTGATTTAGAATTAGAGAACTTGTGCCGTGAAGGTGTGTTGTGAGTTGGAGGAAAATTGGTATTGTGAAGGTGTGATTGTGAGGTAAAAAAAAAAAAATTGTCAAAGCTTTAATTCAATAACTATGTCAAATGATAACGTGAATGGAGGAATTGGGAATGAGGTCAATAGTCAGGTTGGAGGAGGAGGTTAGGGACGTCATGTTATAGGTGGAAGAAGAACTTTAGAAGAACAATTACAAGATCTGACTACTATTGTTGCTAATCAAGCAACACAAGTTGATCAGATGATATTGCCACAACCACCAATGGCAAATCCACAAGCATCCCTACCTCAAGTAGCCCTTAATGGCACACGTAAGAAAGGATCAATAGGAGGAAATAGGGGCTGGCAAATGGGAGGAGATTATTATGCTTATCGGGAAGAAAGGGATTATAACTTTAGGGATGAGTTTTATCCAAATCATGAGTTCAGGTCGCCTAGAGGTCTAGAATATGTGAAATTGCAGATGCTTTCATTTGCTGGAAGGGGATATGTAGAAGAATATCTTGATTGGGAAGATAAGGTGGAAGGACTCTTTGAATGTTATGAGATTAATGACCATACTTGAGTTCATCTAGCAGTAGTCGAGTTTACGGGGTATGCCGCCTTGTGGTGGAAGAAGCTTATGGCCAGTAGGAGGAGAGATGGTGATGTTGAGATTCATATTTGGTAAGAAATGAAAAGAGTTATGAGGAAGAGGCTTATTCTAGAACATTATAGATATGAACTATTCATGTGTCTCTAAACATTGAGACAGAGAGGCAAAATAGTAGAAGAGTATGTTCAGGAGTCCAAGAGTATGTTCATGCAACCCCTCTATTAGGAAGGACTAAGTGTGGACAATCATATATAGAAATTTAAGATGCTCATGATCACGGTGAGGTCATAGAGTCCAAAGGGCAATAATGGGATGAAAAGTGAAAATTCTAAGTTGGGTTGTGATGATTACATAAACTAAAATATATGGTAATAAAATAAAAGGAAAAATTAAAAGATAAGTTGAATGAATAACAATAGTAGAAACGTTGGGCAGAAAAAAGGAAGATGCAGTGGCAATTTAACTTTGACAAATTTTGCCACCACATGTTGCATGTTTATTAGACGAGATAGCTTTGGTACAACTAAAAAAATCCAAATTTTCAAAGTTAATTAAATTAATTAATAATAGCAAGTGAATTCTCAAGAGGGAAATTGTAGGCATGTTATTAAAATTCAAAGGTTGATTTAGGAGTAATTCTCAAAATTTAAGAGTAGAAATTTCAAATTGACCATTTTGTGCTTAAGCACTACTTTACCAAGACTAATCCAAAAAAAGGATAAAAAACCTCAAATCATTGATTAAAGTCATTTAAGTTAAAAGGGGAGTTTCCAAGTCAAGTCAAAGGCTAACTTTGAGGGTTAGAACCAAGTTTTTCAAAATGACCTTTTTACCCTTTACCTAATTACATTAAACTCTATGTTAAGAAAAGTCTTTAAAGCTCAATGAGGAGTACTAAATTGTTGAAAATTCAATTTGAGAAAAAAAAAATTCGAAATTCAATTAAAGAGGAAATTTCAAGTTTTAGAGCAAATTGCTTTAAAATGACCAAAATGGCTCTATAGAAAAATTCATTAAGGAATATCAATATTTGAATTTAGATAATTACCTGAGAATATTAGAATGCTAACAAACCTAATTAGAGTTAATTTGGTTGTTAATAGAATTAGAAAACCTTAATTTCACTAAAGGAGTGACACTTATTAAGAAATAGTAATTTGGCATCAAGACAAACCAAGTGGGGGTAACCTAGGGCTTAGTTCACATTCCCTTCCCCTCTCCTTTTATGTTTCCACCCCACTAAAATTCTAGAGCCTTTTCTTTTCTTTTTTTTTTCTTGCATCCAAAACCCTAAGGTACTCTTGAAACCCTAACTTAATAATAGCCTAAACCCTACATTTACCTAAGATTAACTACTAATCATGTGAGCCTCGAAAATCTAATAAGTCAATTTAGGAAAAACTTTTGATATTAAAATCATTTTAGTAATATCACGAAAGCTAAATGCACATGAAAAACTTTACTAAGATTTCAGTCAAAATTAGGCATAAATGCCATAAAAAAAAGAAGAAGAAGTCAAACTTAAAATGAAAATTTATTCTTAAGGAATGTAAAATGCAACATTTCAAAAATTTGTAAAGTAAGCAAAAGGATAAGTGAATTTTGGACTATAAGCAAAATATCTCCTTGATTATAGTTTCACAAAGATTCAAACGTAATTGACAATGGGATCCTGAATATTCCAAAACACTAATCTTAAAAAAAAAATGGTAATCTAAAGCATGTAAGTATAATTTGAGATTCCATATTTGATAACAAGAAATTTTTTATATAAACAATTATAGATAAGTATCAATATTTAAGAAGTATTTCCAAAAGATTTTTTTTTTAATAATATGTATATTAATTTGTTCCTATAGAATTTATAAACCTATAATGACCTAGAATTTTGTAATACAGGTATATTTATTTATAAATAGACTATATACACTTATATGTTTTTAAAAGACTATGTATTACAATTTATCATTTATACATTTCCCAAAAGCATATACTATTACAAAAAAAAAAAAAATACAAATAATACATTTTCCTCAAAATATGCATATAGAGTATCTAAAAATGACAATGTCCTTGTGGATAAGAGCATATATGTTTTTTTTTTTTTTTAAGTCTTACTAAATTTAAAATCCAATTTGGACCTTTAGATAAAAGACTTAATAAATAATCATGGCAACAAATATATGGAAAGCAAATAATAATAATAATAACTCTATTGAGTTCCTTATAAAATAAACAACAATACAAGCACACTAGTAATTTAACAATATATGAATTAAAATGAAATATAAGTTAAATCATATAATTAATGATTCATGTAATCTAAAATATGTCCATAATTACTTAAATGAGATTATAACATACATGTTAAAACAATGTTGCCACCCGATATAAAAAAGAGCAAATAAAAGAATTCTCACCCCAATAAAATTTACTACATGAAGATGGGCTTACCGTAAAATATCATTACATGTATATATTGTTTTATAATAAGAATGAAATGCTTTAACTCAATGTAAAATCCATCTTTTGGTAAGAACTTAAGTATAAATCTCTATATTAGAATTTATAAATGGGCTTCCTTGAAAGCATAAAGTGCATCCCCGTGAATAAGATTATATTAATAAGATTTCTTAATTAATACGAACATGATTTTTTAAATATAGTTTAAGGCATATACCTCTATAATTGAAGCTTGAATTCCTAGTAAGGACGACAATAACAACACTAATATTAGCAATGTCAATAAGAACAATAAACAGCAATAGTCATAGTAGTCCATATTTATAATTATAAAAGATTTGAGACCCATCTTAATAATATCTGATGATGTATAAATGCAAATTATAAAATGCTCCTTATAACTTTTGCAAATGGTAATAGGATATGTGAAATTCTCTATAAAAGGAACTATAAACCAAGAAAATAAAATCACGATTATTCATAGATCGAAAAAGAAAAGTTGCTATATCACAAACTCAAGGTGTGTCAACATAAATGATATAATTATAAGATACAATAATCAAAGTCAATAAAAATATAGCACCAAACTTTTATAGTTATGATCATAATATATACATAAGAATAATCCCATGATTGTAACTGTGTAAGCATAATATACACGTAGATACAGTAATAACTTTGATGTGACATATGAGAAACTTTATTTATGTCAATACCTAACAAAATTTGATTTTAAGGAATATCAAATCCTGTGAACAAAATGCAGGAAGTAAATCATTATATCCTTGATGCTATCGATACAATAAATGTAAATAATAAGTATAATTCAAAACTAACAGAAAATATAAATATGCTTACTATATATGTGCACAAATATTGTTTCATGTACAATCTACGGCCTTGTTTTCTTTTTATGTTCAACGTTAAAATATTTCGGAAACTTAACCTAACTACATGTAAATAACCATAGACATATATAGAATGCATATATATGAGTATAAGTTATCACTTTGTATATATTTAAAGGGATCATATGTGGCGTAATATTTGAAATTCCTTTGAAATTAAGATTTGATCACTAAATAAAAATTTTGGAATTTGTTTTTTCTTTTATTCAGAACCTGATAAAAACTTAAATTAAAGCACTATCTTTATCAACCTGAAATTATAATCTTAAAGCCCTAAAATTTTGATTCCAAATCCCAAAATAATTCAAACCTTAAAATATTAAAACCTTAAGACTATTATAAAATATTTAATCCAATTATCTTACTCCAACAACCAACTATCAAATAATAAATCAATTCAAAATTTGCAAGATATTAGGATGTTTAGGAAGCCCAATTACACCCAAAAAGGGCTTAAGAGCTCCTTTTCACTTCTTCCATAAATTCATCCCTTATCCCATCACCTTTTCTCTCCAACTAACCATTACTCTAACCAATTAACTAACTAAAATTTCCCTTCCTCGCTATGTGGGTAGCTAACCCACTTCCCCATTCTCTTCATGACATGAGATCACAATCATATCTAAGTATATCCCCGAAATCACAAAGAAAGTGCAACACAAATCCACTTAAGATCTTTTCTTCTTGTACAAAAACACAAAAGCAATCAAACAACTTGTCTTCCTTCCATTGGTTATTATCCAGTTACTCCCCTCAATCTCACATTACTTTAGCTAACTTGGACATCTTATAGCGTACACTCAAAATCATTGAGTACAAGACAATCTTCTCTTCATGAAAGGAAAAATATTTTCAAATGAAGCCACTAAGAAAGGAAACCTCAAGTTAACCTCTTCATCTCCTCCCCATTCCATCGTATACCACATCATTATTACAATCCTTCCACCTCTTCTTCCTATCCAATCTTCAACGTCATCCTTAAGCTTTGAAGAAAAATGATAAAAGCTAACTTAGCCTAAGGGCTAACCCTAGTTGAACTCTAAGTCTTAAAGTCTTCTTCTTCCTAAGCTTAATAACCACTTGCAACTAAACCTTGATTTTAGCAAGAAGAGCTAGTAAAACTAAACATGGAATGATTTAGGAGGAAGCTAGAAGAAAGAAGGGAAGTGGGACCTATAGCTTAGAGGAAGGAGGGAAGTAGGAGTAAGGATTATGTAACGCCTTAGAACTTAGGATGTCATAACCTACTATGTGTCCTTACTACATAAAGACACATCAAGGCTTCTCATGTTACTAATTCCACATGATACCTGTAGTAAAGGTTAATCACTATAATATAATCCAACAATCAGCATAAATGACTAGCTTAACTAAGTTTCACTCTATACTCCACAAATTAAACTATTAAGATTATCTTAACAAATTAGTACCTATGAGAAACTAGTGATATCTGTGCTAATATTAAAATACTTAATATGACTAACAAAAGTCTCATCTTCTCAAATCAATAACGTCTTCTAACCTATTCATAGCACTGTAAGTAGCTTCTCTCATATATTGATCATCATAATAATAAAAGCACTCTATGTTGTCCCCATCTTGTGCATAAGTCACATGTTCTAATCATACTTTGCATACTTGTCTATACCTATAGCCAAAAAAGAAAGTCCCCAAAGGGTAAGCTATTGCCTAGTATGTCTAAATTAAAACATATGTGTATGAACAAGTATATCATAGTTCACATACATCAATGTAAAAAAGTAATCAAGCAATTATTTATTATCTCATTTGAGTTCTTTATACAATAAAAGGGTACTCATGACCCCACCATAGTTGATGTGCTCAAAATCAAGTTCAAGCACAATCAAATGACTCAAGAAAAAATTCACAAATCAATCACAAAAACCGATCCAATGTGGATGACAAATTGCATGAAACCTTTTGAGATTTGTTGGAAAACCAAAGATCAAATGATGTAATTGCAATCCCTATTTGTAATTTTCACCAAGTGAAAACAAATGGAATGAGATCCACATGAAAATCAAACTAAAAAGGAAATAACAAAACCATGATTTCCACTCTTGCTCCAGTTCCAATTCACGCCAACACTAAATTGAGATATAGTTCAAGTACTAAAGGAACAATCAATCTTAACAAGACAATTGTTCATGAATTACACTCACAAATAATTCCAAGAAAGCTCTAAATCCACCCTAGATATGACTCACTAGGGAAGAAATGAAAAACAACAAAGATGAAATCGATATAACTCACAATTCCCCTTTGTCGCACTCGCCACAATTCCAATTCTTGGGTTGAAATTGATAAGAGATTTTTGCACTAGGATTAACCCTAATTCTACACGTGAAGTGCTATGTTTAATATGCAAAAATGCCCCCCTCAAACCCTACTATAAGCAAGTATTTATACTTGCTACTCCTAGGGTTAGAAAATGGTTAAAATTACAAGTTTGCCACTTTTAAGGTAGCTAGTCCTAAATGAAAATTACAATCAAAATAAAAGTGTTCCAAAATGATTACAACATAAATAGTCTATGCAAATGAAAAATATATAAAAGAAATTGGTCTTCAAGATGCCGGTCTTCTATAGGATTCATCGGCCTAGCTCATCGCCGGTTCAGGTCGGTCCATGGATAACCCACAAGCTGAGTCTGAGGGAGTTTGTCCAGTGCCCTATAAAATATGATAAGTGTGCCTATTGAAAAACACAATACAAGAATAATAGAAAAGAGGTTAATTTATAAATAATTCTGGGGTCGGTCTGCTCAAAATTGGCCCTCATCACCAAAATTCAAATTCCTTTAGTTCTTGCCCTAATGATAGGTCTTGTCGGATTTTGATTCCTATCATCTCCTCGGGCCTCAAAAAGATTTGTCTTCAAATCTGGTAGATCAAATACAGTAGAGACTTTGTTTCCTCCTAGCAAGCCACTTGAAGAAATATCACTGCAGAATCCCAAAATCTGAAATACTTCAAGTGGTGATTGTTTTCTCTCCTCCATTTCTAGGTTGTATCTCATCTGCAATACAAATAATGCTCCATTATCCAATAAAGTCGCCCTTGTGTCAACTTGTTCCACTGAAACTGTTTCCTCTTTTTCTAACTCATCTGTATGTTGCTGATCCTCATGGTCTTCTAATGGTTGGCCTAACTACTCATTACCCTCTGAAACCTCTGAAGGTGAACATAACTGTCTCTGAACAATCTGGCTCTCTGGTGGTCTACTCATCTTACTACGATCATCAAGATCCTTTGAAGGTTGGCACATCGGTGTCTGACAAATTTTATGCTCTAAGGGTTGGCTCGAGTCACTAGAGCCCTCAAGAACCTTTAAAGGTTGGCATACCTGCATCTATATAGTTTGGTCCTCTGAAGGTTTGATCATGTGGCTATGATCCTTAAGATTCTGTGATGGTTGTTTTATCTATCTTTGCATCTCCTAGACCTCTGATGGCGACATAGGATTCAATACTATATGTTTACCATCTTTTTTGAACATATAAGTATTTCTATACCCCTCATGTAATACCATCCTGTCATACAACCATGGTCTACCAAGTAATATATGGGATGTACAAATAGGAAGAATATCACATTTAAGCTCATCATAGTACTTGTCCCCTATACTGAAGGGTACCTTAGCCCTTTAGGTCACACAAAGACGATCCTGATCATTCAACCAATGTAATGTATAGGGTTTGGGATGTGAGATAGTTTCAAGTTTCAACTTCGATGCTAATGATGCAGCTACAACATTAGTACAACTAACACCATCAATAATAATTACGCACAAGTTTCCTTGTACCCTACAAGAAGTATGGAACAAGTTTTCTCTTTGTCCCTCATTAATGGTTTGAAAGGAATTCAAGTCCCAATGCAATATGTTAGTAGACAAATACAACTCACTTGACATTGTTGCTTACTAATTTCAACAACCTCAATACACTTCACCACACTACGGCAACATACCCTTACACGCCCCTACACACCCACGGTGCTCACAATCAACCAATATAAGAAATGCTTATTGTTACTTCAAGTAAAGTCAAGTGAAATAATTGAAGCACAATGAAATAATTCTTGGTACTTCAAGTAAAGTTAAATAAATGAAGTACACATACAACTATTTTTAAGTAGATAGAATTAAATTCAACTACTAGTGTTTAAGTAATTAGTTCAATTACTTTCACACTTTAATGACTTGTTTGAATTTTAAATTCTACTACTCAACTTTCCTTATCCTTGCTTTAGTTTCACACCAATTACTTCACAATGGGCAGCACCTCAACACATGTAAAAATACACAACTTTACCACCACACTTCTCCCCTTTTACTTACGGTTCCACACCAATCACGCCTCTAACAACAATGGTCTATACTACACACACCAAAGCCCACACCAAATGCACCCACTCTTCACTTAATTAAAAAATACAACCAAAACCACAACTCCTACATAAGATAAGGCAACCTACTTTCAAATTAAAAAAGGAGTTCAATAAGTACACAATTCCATAAATGGTAAGAAGCTATTTCAAATTCAAATGACACACAATTAAACAATGACTTTAATGTGTGTTTTGAAATTTCAAATTGGCTTCTTAATTCACACTTCAAATCTGAATTCAAATATGGAAATAGTGTTACTCCTCTACTTTTCCGAAAACAAAAGTACACAATACAAATCCACTTCACTAATTGAACACTACTCTCAATCCTTTATGGTTTGCTTCAAAATTTACTATACAATCACGATCAATAATCAAAGGAAGCCAAGAGTGTTCAAGCCTCTAAGTGTACAACAACTAAACAACAAGATAATACGTCCACAACAAAATTGGAATAGGTCAATCTTCATGCCAACAAATTGGATCAACTCCCACGGCAACAACACAAAATTACACTCCACTTCCACGGCAACAATAACAAATGGCAACAACAACAAATACACTTCCACTTCCACGGCAAGGATAACAAGATATACTTCCACTTTCCACAATTTAATCCGCAACTTAATAAAATAGGCAGCAACTCAAATTTGAATTTCAAGCTCTTCACTAATTGCAAACCTTCCTCAATTGGTAAGAAATGAATTTCAAATTCAAATAACACTCATTAACTCCCACAACTTAATTGATGTGTTTGAATTCAAATAGATTCCTTACTACTCAACACAATGCAAATCTGTAAAATACACTTCCCTAATTCAGAATTTGCACAATGGAATTACAACAACAAACTTCACAAGCTCCTTCACGCAACAAGCTAGTCATGGCATGGATAGGCAAGTTTTCAAGTTCAAAAAATTGTTGAATTAACAACACTTCTACTCTCCTTCCCTTCTACGAAAATGATCAATCATAAGAAGCTACAACAATCCCTCCAATCCAACTTCAACAAGCAGCAAATAAGATTTTCAATCAAGGCAATTTTCATAACTCAAAACTATAACAAACAATTTCGGTTCAAAAATGAATAACCCTAATTGAAGATGATAATCACGAAATTAACCAACACTTAATCCCTTCTCCTAAATTGTGCTCTGACACCAAAAGATGATGTGCTCAAAATCAAGTTCAAGCACAATCAAATGACTTAAGAAACAATTCACAAATCAATCACAAAAACCGATCCAACGTGGATGATAAATTGCGTGAAACCCTTTGAGATTTGATAGAAAACCAAAGATCAAATGATGTAATTGCAATCCCTATTTGTAATTTTCACCAAGTGAAAACAAATGGAATGAGATCCACATGAAAATCAAATAAAAAAGGAAGCAACAAAATCGTGATTTCCACTCTTCCTCCAATTCCAATTCACGCCAACACTAAATTGAGATATAGTTCAAGTACTAAAGGAACAATCAATCTTAACAAGACAATTTTTCATGAATTACACTCACAAATAACTCCAAGAAAGCTTCAAATCCACCCTAGATATGACTCACTAGAGAAGAAATGAAAAACAACAAAGATGAAATCGATATGAATCACAATTCCCCTTTGTCACACTCGCCACAATTCCAATTCTTGGGCTGAAATTGATAAGAGATTTTTGAACTAGGATGAACCCTAATTCCACACGTGAAGTGATATGTTTAATATGCAAAAATGGCCCCCTCAAACCTTACTATAAGCAAGTATTTATACTTGCTACTCCTAGGGTTAGAAAATGGTCAAAATTACAAGTTTGCCACTTTTAAGGTGGCTAGTCCTAAATGAAAATTAAAATCAAAATAAAAGTGTTCCAAAATGATTACAACATAAATAGACCATGCAAATGAAAAATATATAAAAGAAATTGGTCTTCAAGATGTCGGTCTTCTATAAGATTCATCGGCCTAGCTCATTGCTGGTTTAGGTCGGTCCATAGATAACCCACAAGCTGAGTCTGAGGGAGTTTGTCCATTGCCCTATAAAATATGATAAGTGTGCCTGTTAGAAAACACAATACAAGAATAATAGAAAAGAGGTTAATTTATGAATAATTCCGGAGTCGATCTGCTCAAAATGGGCCCTCATCGCCAAAATTTGAATTTCTTTAGTTCTTGCCCTAATGATAGGTCTTGTCGAATTTTGATTCCTATCAATAGTTGATATAATATAATATACATATATAGTAAGATTTTGTAAATTGTCACTATAGGCCCTAATACCCATGAGTTACCTAGATCTACTAAATCATTTTAGTATCCAACTCTACTGAGAACATTGCTACTTATCGATCAATGAGTGCCCCCTAAGGTTCTATCACTATGGGTCCACAGATGAAGCTAAGCAAAAACATGAATTAACTTATTGGTTCGGTATACTTTTTACGTTCATTCTTATCCCTAACTTAACAAGCACACTCAAAACATAAGGATGACACATACTTAGAAGAACGGGTACAACTTGCTTGTAACTAGAATTCCTATCTGAACTTGTCAATATATAGAATAACAAATCTTAGTATTATCCTAGGGTATTATCTAAAGTTATCCTAGAGTATTAAATCATTTTCCCCACTTAGGTTGTGTGATTATATTTTTTAAAGTAGTTAGAATGGATTAATGATAAGAAAAATGAGATTAAGAGCATTAAAAGGAGATTTCATCAAAACACGGCCATATACACGACCATGTAGAAGATCATTGGTGAGAACACAGTGTACTTGGTCTTATACAAAAGTGTTTCACAACACACTCATGTACTTAGTTGTGTACTTTAACACAAGTCGGTACATAGGTGTATATATGGCCGTTTAACCCTCATCTCACATTTCTTGTTCCCAACTTAGCACAGGCAAGTACATGGGTATGTACCTAGCCGTGTTCCCTTCGGTTCCCCTATGAATCTTCTTCCTAAATCACAATTTAATCTCCCTTGAACCTTAATTATGATCTAACACTTTTATGCCTACAATCGTATTATTTACAACATCAAGACTATAATTTGTAACCAATTTTACTACTTACTTATCTAGATTGTTCTAATGATCAAAGTCTCACTCAAAACCCTTAAGTGCCTAAAGTCGTTCTACATCACAACTGGTAAAACAAAACTCTATCATTTCACATGCAAGACACTATGAGAAGAGAGATATTCACTTAAACACTTACTATGTGGAAAACTCGAGGACGTATGGGGTCTAGCAGTTGTCTCCTTACTAAACCAATATTATTTTATTTGCCATAACCCCCTTTTTATTTGTTTTTGCTTTACTTTTCTTAGGTTTTATAGATTACTTGAAGGCCACCATTTCAAGGTGGTAGGAGTTATAGAAAGGTGAAATCTTTTCACTTTTGGTATAGGATATTTAGATTGTTAAATTAAAAATTTAGAACTTATGATGGCTTCAAGCATTCTTAAGTAGAAGATGATATAACTAAACATGACAAGTGAAGGTTTGAGAAAACTAAGCTCAACTAAAAAGGGAAATGCAAATAAAACTCATCCCCGTATTAGACTAAAACTAGAAATGGAATTGCCTTCATATGATTAATTTGGCTTTGATAGAAGAAAACAAAAAGTGTGGAAATACGAAAGAAAGGCGTAGGAAGTATGCCTTGCATGTCTTTCCAAGAGGAATGCCTAGAGATGAGGTGGGGGTCTCTTGTCTTTAGGAAAGATAATAATAATAATAATAATACAATTAATAGTAAATAAAATATAAATAATGAAAGAAAAAAAATCAATTTGTGCATGATGCCTAGTGGCGTGAGTAAAGATTAGCTAATGGAAGTTGCAATAATTTGATGTATATTGCTTTGGAAAAGTATACTATATTGTGACCATGACCAATTGACTTTTTTAAGAGATGATGAGCACTTTAATGAAAAATAATATATATTAATTGTTAATCAATTGTAATACTAATATATATATATATATATATATATATATATATATATATATATATATTGTTGTAGGTGCCTATTTCAAAGTGACCTCTTTAATTTGAAGAATGGATTGTAAGAAATATCGTGGGCATGATTGACTACGTTTTTGTAAGGTATATGGAAATTTTGATGTAATTTGTGTAAAAAGTCCAAACACAAAATACTATGATGAACAAATAAGAAAATGGAAGTTTTCTTATTTTAGAATTATAAGAGATATGGAAAACATGATGGGTTATCATGCAAGATTTTATTGGGTAACTTAAAAATTTCACAAAAATGACACATGATTTGCCTAAATTGATCATCTTCAATTTGATGACCATTTGTCTTTTATGACTAATGTAGAGAATCTTAAATATAATATTGGTAATTTAGAATGATGACTCGATAAATGAATTGAAGATTCGGATGGATTATTTTATTATGGAATAAGGGATCTTAAACCGTGAGTTCCAATAATGGTTCTCTACAAATTTACATGAAACTCTATTCCATCTAACGTTTAAGGGTAGCTTAGTGAAAAGAACAAAATAATTTAGGGTTTAGACATTAAAGAGAAGTTTGTTTAGAATGAATTGCTTGAGAAGTACTTAATTAAACATATCCAAAACGCGACCTACAAAATATTTTAATCCATGAAAAACTTAATTCAATGTCAAATGAAAATCTGCAAAGCCCAAAAAAGAAAGAAAATATAGATATAATAAAATAAATAATAATATATATGCCCGATCAATTTGAATCAAAGAATTAACGGAAACTCCCAAGCCCTATGACACCCTTAGATGACCAAAAGTAATCCATTAAAGCATCTCAACTAAAAGTAAACTTGAAAACTTTTAAAACAACTATAAGAACGTGAAAATCAGACCTAAATCATTATGGATAATATACAAAGTTAGTCAAAACTGAAAAATATAGCGAATTAAATTTAAATCCTTTAGATAGTTTACTCAATAGTTATATTAATATTATTATTTTCCTTATAAGGTGATCTTGATCTTGACACCAAGTTATTTGACAAGCTCTATGATTAACAGGCTTTATGGTCCAATAAGTATTTCTAAGATCATTACATTTGCTTGTGCTTAAATAATAGTTGCATTAACATTGACTATGCAAATAAATGGATGTATGGGGATTGGGAATCACATGTGATTGATCATTGCTTGGTACTTGATAAATCATGATAATATATGGAAATAAACTTGGATGCTGCATTATGAAGTAGAATGTTAACGTTTTTTTTTTTTGTGAAAATGTTGATGGTCACCTAATCAATTAGACTCTAATGATATTAAGCTTAAATGATAAATTGGATCATGCATATCATAACTTGCATTTTTTTAAGGCTATCAGCATCATGCAGTTGTATAAAGAGGTCATATAAAGGTGATTCTTCATACATGATTCTTTTTTTAATTTAATGATATTTGGCCAATAACCTTGCTTTGACCTTTAGAAACTATTGTGTACTAAGAAATGTTGCCCTTTGATTCGGGCTAAGTTTGGGAATTCATTACTTAAGGATGAGTAAGATTGTGTGTGCTGCTCACATATACACCCCTTTAGGCATAGTAATTATTTTTATCAAACATTTTTGTGCACTACTAAACTATGCGTTTTTGAAATGCTAAGATGCGTAATTGAGCCTGGGGTGACTAGAACCTAGAGCCGATGTGTTGGTTGTTATTTTTCAATCTAAGCAATGGAAAGCATTAAATATATGCTACATATAGTTTCTAAATGACTATATACATTGTTGCGTTCATATTCTCGACCATACATTCATTGTTTGTTAATTAACATGCTTGACAATTGCTTCAAAGGTGTAATATGAGGAATATCTCACTAAGTTAGATGTAGCATATACCCTAACAATTTTCCTTCGTAGGTTATGTCAAAGTTAGGAATGGGCTAAGATCTAAAAAATGAGTTTTAGATTCAAATATCAACTAATAGGTGTAGGGTAGAGCAATAGCTAGTCTAAGTTTAGATTGAGTGATGGAAAATCTAAAACTTGTACATTCCTCCATTTTAAAATTTGTTTTCCTTTAAACCTTGTTTGAACCTAGATTTCTTCAGAGTTATGATTGCTCGATTCCATAATTTAGTAAGTTTTGGTATCGAAGATTCTCCTATGTGGAAAACACCTACAATAAAGAGAAAGTGAGGCTCAAAGGGATGTTAGGGGTAGTTTTAGCTTAGCCACTTCAATACCTAAGTCGACATATATATATATATATGAAACTAATAAACTTAAGAGAGTAAAAAGGCTTAAGATTTTGAATCCTGATCTAAGTAGTGTCAACCCCTATATATAGGTATAGGGGTTAAGAAAACTCAGTAGGTGGAATTAAGGCGTGATAGGTAGATTTGTCACATGTCTTGCATCTACGCTATTTCCCCATGAAAATTACACCTTCCTCAGATCTTCTTGTTTGTTAGGTGAATGCGGTAAAGCTGAGCTCACATCTAGTTCGAGCTATACATTCAAGCCTAGACTAATCTTTAGTTCTTAGATTAGGACCTAGGAGTTCGGAAAATACACTATCAATACTCCCCTTAACTCTCACTAGTGATTGGTTAACAAAGGGAGTTCGAGATGAGTTAGGCTTCTAAAGCTTTCAAGACGAGCTGGTAATTAAGACATGCTTTTGGTTAAGGTCATTGACTTGACTTCCAACTTAGGCATTGTTGTTTAGATATGCATGGAGTGGTTAAGCAAGTAGGCAATCTAGCTTAACTTCACTCGTACTAGCAAAATTGGTGAACTAGGCCTTGTCTTGGGTTGCCATTTCAAAGGGTTAGGGGGAGTAAGAGATTCATCGAACTCTCATGTCTTACCCCCTAGGCTAAGCTAAACTAATGATGGCCCTTGTAGAATGTTTGAGTAGGGGAGTGGTTGAGTTAAGCTTCATCTATGCTGATAACTTTAGGAGAAAATCTTCATAGGTTGGCATTTAGAGGGCCAAGGTCGAGTAGATAGCATGTCGAGTTATATCATACTTTTTCCTCCATCGAGATGAGTTAAGCTAGGTGAGGCTCTTCATTAGACTAAGCACTCAAAAATTCCTCTAATAGTGTTTTATTCAAGGTTTGGGTAGCTTCTCAAGGAAGTCTTAATTGAATTTTTTTTGAGCATGTAAATTTTAGTGCATTTAATGTGAAGGATAGCTATCGTGCTTAATCCACTGTAAATATAAATTTTTTTACAAGTGAATTATACCAACAGGTGCACTAGGTCAGATCAAGTAATATATATTGAAGAGTTGAGTATCGATTCCGCAAAGATTAAATAAGTACTAAACCAATATCAAATTCTATTATTATTTAGGTAATCAAATTGAGAGAATCAATAACTCAAATACCAACTAAACTATTAAACCTAGATTTTTAATATGAACATGGAGGAAATTGTTATGAAAATGTATCAATAGAAAATAGGAAAACCGAATTCACCCTAATTTCACTAATCAGATTATCATTATATTATAATAATTCTTAGCTATGTGGATATTCATATGAAATTATGAAAATCTTTGTTTCTTTTCTAAATAATTAAAACTCAAAACCCCAAAATGAATTTATTAACTTCCACTAAACAAATTAATATGAGATTCTATATTTAACTACAAATCTCCCAATTATATAGTTGACTAATATTCTATCCTAATTTCTCCTAAATCTTTAGTAAGAAACTAATTAGGAATGTTGCATTATGCTCTTAAACAATTTCTAATTAGATTAAAATAATCCTAGTTCCACTGTTCTTATTTAACCTAACTTAAGAATTCTTATTGAACCCTAATTCCCCTTTCGAGTTATTAAAATTCCTAAAATTCTAATTTAGACATGAAATCATAATTTATAGTATAGGAACTACAATATGAATCTTCCACATAACTAACAATCTTATAATATAACTATAATCATCATCTTAATAATTCTAAGGTTTCATATATTTCCCACAATTGAACTTAGAACATCATGGAATTGAAAACACAAACATAAATCAAAGAAATTACTATAATAGAATACATAATTGAAAGGAACAATTCGGTCTATGAATTGAATAGAAGAGTATTAGTTCAGAGATCACCAATTCAATAGACAATCGCAATACAATAATCCTCTAATTCCTTGATAAAGAAGTCCTTCCTTGATGATTCTAATCTCCTTAATTGATAAAAAAAAATAATTTTTAAGTACAACAAAAACAATTTTCCTCCTCCTCTCTCTAGGGTTTTTGCAGTCAAAAGAAAAATATCAGATGCCTCTTTTTTCTTCCCCTTCAGTCTCTTAATCCACACCCTAGGAATAACTTTTGGTTTCCTCTCAAAGCTGGCAACTTCCACTTCACGGCCGACAGCTTAGACTGGTAGCTTAGGTTCTCAAGGCCGGCGACTTAGGTTGTTGAAAGTCAATCTTCAAAACCGATTTACTCATGTTTTCACTCTAAGGTTTAACAAACCTGAAATGGCACAGTAAATCTAATTAAGTACCATTTCCTTAAAATTCACATAAAATCAATTAGAATTTAGCATGAATGGTACAATAAAATTTGAGTAGAATATACCCTAATCAACTTCCCCACACTTGAACTTTTGCTTATCCTCAAGCAAAATACTTAAAATCAATGAAGTAATTTATCATTGAGAATATCAAATTCTCTATTAACAAAAAAACTTGAAATTCTAGTGTCTAAAACTCTAACCATACCAAGATTTGTAACTGAATTACTATGGTTGAAATTTTTATAGCTAATCTAAACAAGCCAAACTTTAATCCTAGTGTTTGACATAAGAATTCTAATTCAAAAGTAATTACTTAGTCCTACAAGAGAAAAGAAATCATTTAAACTTCCATAGTTATTAACAACATATAATCCCCTAAATCACTTCTCTATAAATGGTCACATTAGTGAAAGCATATGGTATCCACTCTTTCCCTAATTTTTTTTCTATTTTTTTTTAGTTCAAATATTGAACTTTTGCTTTTTTGCCTTTCGTGTTATGGTGAGTTTATTGAGTCGGCACATCTCAAGCTCATCACCCAAGTGACCAGGTTTTAAAGGGACCCTTACGAACTCTTTCATACACTAACATTCAAGATTGGAATCTTTTTTTTTTTTTAAAAAAAAAAAAAGAGGATCACTAAGTAAAAAGTTTCTTCTACCTCTTTCACCGGATGTTAAAAATATTTTCAAAGAAACTTAGGAGAGGATATATAAGCTAAATTTACAAGGAAGTAGACTTGCTTGCTTTTCTACTTAAGGACTCAACTTACCTTCAAACTTTTCAAATTAAAAAGTTAAACATAAGGTAAATTTTGTTCCTTAAAGATCTCACTATATAATTTCAACCAAGTAATTCAATCACAAAAGTAGGTGAGTAAGACAACATAAGGATAAATTTGACTTCAAAGCAAAGATAATAATAAGGGCAAAGATATCTTCAATATAAACAAATATTCACTAATTTAGGCATCAGTAATCAATACTCAACTATTCTATCATTCTTTCCCCACACTTAAAATGAACAATGTTCACACTGTTTCTAATTCAATAAAATGACACGGGAATACATGATAATGAAATTAAGGAAAAAGAAAACTAGTACTTCCCCGATATTTTGATGAGGTAAGAGATTGTATCAAAGTTTTCAATCTTAGCTTGAGCTGTTATGATCATCAGCTTCATATTTTGATTGCTCCTCTAGAGAAGTCTCATAGTGCAAGTTCTGTGTTGTTGCTGCATTCTTGTAAGATATAGCATATTTAAACATATTAAACAATGTAGTCCTAAATTTCTTATTCTTCTTCCTCTCATGCCTAAACTCTCTTTTTTACTTCCTTAAGCTCATGCTTAACACCCTTAATGTCCTTCCTCAACCTCTCATAAGTGTTGTTAGGAGGAGTAAATTAGGATGTGGAGGCTCTCATGGTGAGGGGAATGTCTAGAGTCTCCTCAATATCTTCTAAAATAACTCAATTGGCTATCTTAGATATCCCTTAAGCCTTGAATGGTCCTAAAGAGATTTTCTTGCATTCTATGATCACATCCCCTTCATGGTGTTCAAATATACCCATGCCTTTTAACAATGTAGTGATATACCCTCCACAAAGAATAACTCTAGTTCTTGTATCCTCCACTTGTCTAGTAATAAAATTTGCTACTTCTATCCCAATATCAATTTTGTAGCTTGAAATCATACTATACTAGCAGAACATATCAAAGCTTGTTACCTTACTATGACCGGTCTTCTTATAGCAAATGGTATGAGATAGAATGTGGTGGAGCAACTTGTGCTCCACTAAGGCAAAGGTGGTAGCAAGAGATTTGGATGGTATAAAATCATCCCTCTTGGGTCTAACTAGCTAAAACCAGAATGTTTCTACATCCATGTCTGAAGGCTAGACATTAGGGAGGTCTTCTTCAACTTCTTCATCCTCATAAACCCCCAAGAAATATCCAAACTATTTAAGATCAATTACATGGACTTGCTTATGTGCCTAGAATGTCATGATGGGATAGTGCTCGTTGTGCTCTATTTTCATTATAGATAAAAACTCAATTGTAACATTCTTATAGGCCAGTTCTCTTATCTCAAATAGTTTAAACCATGTCTTGTCTGCTACAATTTACTTAATCTTCTCCTCCATGTTATAATCCCTCAAAATCTCTTAATTAAGATACTGTTGGTTCGTGAAGTCCTTCATCAATTGTGTCTTTCTTTCCTTGGCATAGTCCTATTTAAAGAGGAGCTCTATATGTTGTCTGTTAGAAGAAGCCTCACTTATAGCTTTTTGTTTCTGTTTCCTAAGCTAAAGTTTTCTAGGTGGCATACCTGCATAATAATTCATATGAATTTCTAAGAGAGATGCATGATCCAGTAAATCCTAATTTCAACCTTAGGATTGTGTTCTTAATTCAACAAATGCCTCAACATTCATGTGTTTAACATGATTTATAGTAGATATGTCTGATTTAGAACAATAGGCATCAAAGTAATAAGAACCAAGTAGAATTTTTTTTTCTTGTTGCCTACACTTGCACTAGGAAGAATCAAAGCTGGCAGCCTAAATTAGGCGGCCTAAATTTTAAATAGCATGGGAAAATTTTGTTCAAAAACACATAATAATAAAAAAAATTTCTGGTTAAGGTAGTTGATATCTTTCAAACAACACAAAATTCCATCACTATCAAAGACATCATTAACTTCCCAAGAAAACACATGCTAAGTAAAATTGAACAATATTTTTCAATTCATGAACCTTATTCACAAAATTGAGACCCCATAATGAATTAGCTGCATATAATTGAACATATAAGAAATAAATATGGCAAAAGCCCTAATTTTTCTTAATTCAATTCGGTTCAAGCCCTAGTTCTTACGTGTTGGAATTTTTTTTTTTTCAAAATTCGGCACAAAACTAGGTGTAAATTCACATGTATGTACGTGTAAGCAAAATTCCACTTGGAACAAGAAACAAAATAGCAACCCAACACATTCCAATAATCTAAGACTTCCTTGATGCAAAAATTGTAGGTTTTTAGAGGAAAAAAATTTAAATAAATATGAACTTACAAGAATAATGAATAGAAGGAATGGAGACTTACTTGATCTTGATTGTAATGAAGAGAAGAAATTTGGCTCCTTGAGTGTGAGTGGGTGCGTGAGAGTTTTTAGAGAGAGAGAAGAGATGTGTGAGAGTGAGAGAAGTGAAATGAGGAAGAAGATGCGCATTTGTTGAAATAAGTCAACAAGACGTACGTTGGAAGCTTAGAATTTTACACCGCAGACATACATTACCAGCTTATAAACTTAGCTTTTTTATTTATATATATATAATTTTTTATAAAACCAAACTAATTTACCTTAATTCTATACATGGGCTGCTTCCCATTAAGCGCTTAGTTTATAGTCACTAACTTGACTTCTCTGGTGTTTTAGAAAGGATTTGTCAGATCTATGATAGTGGCAACACTATCAATGTTTTCTCCTTCATAGTAATGTTTGAGGAGATGCCGTTTACTTTTAAAGTATGGTTATCTTCGGCTTTCAATTCAACTACACAATAAGGAAAAACCTTATAAAAAACAAATGGACCTAACCATCGAGATCTCAACTTACCTAGAAATAACTTCAATCGAGAGTTGTATAATAGAACTTTTTTACTAAGGAAAAACTCTTGGCTTAAAATGTTCTTATCATGCCATTGCTTAGCTTGTTCCTTGTGCTTAATTCAACCATTTGATTCAACTGAAGTAACCACTTTTCACCTATAGCTTAAGAATCAAAGTTAAGGTGTTTTATGGCCTAGTATGCCTTATACTCAAGCTCCACAGGTAGATGACATGATTTACCATAAACAATTTTGTATGGGGACATTCTTATAGGGGTTTTGAAAGCGGTTCTATATGCCCACAATACATCATCAAGTTTTAAAGACCAATCTTTCTTAGATGCATTGATAGTTTTTTATAAAATACGCTTTATCTCCCTATTGGATACCTCTACCTATCTACAGGTTTGTAGATGATAAGGGGTAGCAATTTTGTGAGTAACTTCATATTTTGATAATAATTTTTCAAATTGCCTATTGCAAAAATGTGATCCCCCATCACTAATGATAGCTCTAAGTACCCCAAATCTTGAAAATATGTTCTTTTTCAAAAATCTGATTATAACTTTGTTGTCATTAGTTTGTAAAGCAACTGGTTTTACAAATTTTGACACATAATCGACAGTTATGAGTATAAATTTGTTTGAAAAAGATGAGGGAAAAGGACCTATAAAGTCTATTCCCCACACATCAAAAAGCTTAATTACAAGAATGTTGTTTTGTGGTAATTCATGTCTTCTAGAAATATTTCCAATCCTTTGGCATTGAGCACAAGACAAAATGAAATTCCTACAATCATTAAACAGTTTAAGCCAATAAAATCCACAAGATAAAATTTTAGCTACAGTTCTTTCCACACCAAAATGGCCTCCAACTTCTCTAGAATGACAATGTTGTATTATGCTAAGCTATTCAGTTTCAGGTACACAACGTCTAATTACTTGATTAGCACAACATTTAAATAAATATGGTTCATCCTAAAAATAGTATTTTGCATCATGTAAGAATTTCTTTTTCTATTGATATGATAAACCAAATGATGTTATTTTGTTAACTAGGTAATTGACTATATTAACATACCAAGGTAATCCTTAGATATCTACTACATGCAATTGTTCATCTTTTCATTAATGAGTGGATCTAAACAACCAGATTCCAATCGGGATAAATGATTACCACTACATTTTCAATTCCCTTTTTATCTTTAATTTCTAGCTTAAGTTCTTGCAGTAGTAAAATCCAACGAATTAACCTAGGTTTAGCATCAACTTTAGTAAACAAATACTTAAAAGTAGCATAGTCTGTATAACTATGATCTTAGAACCTATCAGATAAGGCCAAAACTTATCACATGCAAATATGATTGCTAAAAGCTCTTTTTAAATTGTGGCATAATTTCTTTGTGCCTCATTCAAAGTTCTACTAGCATAGTATATGACATGAAATATTTTACCTTTCCTTTGCCGAAGTACTGCTCTTACATCATAGTCGCTAACATCTCACATAAGCTCGAATGGAGGCTCCTAATTAAGTGCAATGATCACTGGTGCAGAAGTGAGCTTCTCCTTCAACAAGTTGAATGCCTACAAACAATTACCATTAAAAACAAAAGTAGAATCATTTTCAAGTAAATTACAAAGAGGTCTAGATATTTTAGAGAAGTCCCTAATAAGTCTCCTATAGAAGCCAGCATGTCTTAGGAAGCTCCTGACTCCTTTTATTGATGCGGGAGGTGGCAACTTCTCTATTATCTCCACTTTTGCCCTATCAACCTCAATCCCCTTCCTTGAAACTTTATGACCTAAGACAATTCCCTCTCTTACCATAAAATGACATTTCTCTTAATTCAAAAGTAAGTTAGTCTCTTTACATCTTTTAAGTACACAACCTAAATTTATCAAACATGATTCAAATGACCTCCCAAAAATAGAAAAGTCATCCATAAATATTTCCTTAAAATTCTCTAACATGTTAGAAAATATTAACATCATACACCTTTGAAAAGTAGTAAGTGCGTTATAGAGACTAAAGAGCATTTGCCTAAAGGTAAAAGTGTCATAGGGATAGGTAAAAGTGGTTTTCTCTTGGTCCTTGGGTGCTCTATGAATTTGATTATAACCAGAATAACCATCTAGAAAACAATAATAGTCATGCCCTATAAGTTTCTCTAGCATTTGATCAATGAAAGGGAGAGGGAAATGGTCTTTACAGGTAGCATCATTTAATTTTCTATAAACTCGCTACCCAATCATAATGTGAGTAGGGATTAATTCATTAGCTTCATTTTTAACTATAGTCAAACCACCCTTTTTAGGTGTTACCTAAACAAGACTAACCCATTTACTATCAGAGATAAGATAGATAATACCCACATCTAGTAGTTTAAACACTTCCTTCTTTACTACCTCCTTAAGAGTTGAGTTGAGTCGTCTTTGTGGTTGCATTGTAGGTTTGCACTCAACTTCCAAAAGTATCTTGTAAATTAGAGGGCTAATTCCTATGATATCTATAATAGTCTACCCTATTGCCTCCTTATTCTCTCTTAGCATGCTTAGGAGCTGTTGCTCCTGATCACCTATCAACAAAGAGGAAATGATTATTGGTAAAGTCTTATCTATTCCAAGATAAGCATATTTTAAATAGCTAAGCAAAGGTTTAAGTACTAGCACCGGTGGTTGTTCCAAAGATGGCATTGGTTTTATCTCACTAGTACCCAACTCCTTATAGTACTAAGCCTTGATTTGTGATACTTGTACCACACATCCTTCTTTACTATCATTCTCATCACTCTAATCATCTAAATCTCTAAGAACTGATTCCATAGTGTCTACAACTATTATCTCCTCAGTAGACTTAAAGGCAAGTCATCAATAATATCAATGGTATAACAAGATTTATAATCATCACATTTCCTTATAGCTTCATAAACATTAAAAGTTATCTCATCATCCATAACTCTTAAAGTAAGCTTACTTTATTCCACATCAATTAATGCTTTACTCGTTTGAAAGAATGGTCTGCCTAGAATCATGGGCACTTCTCTATCCTCCTCCATTTCTAGGATAGTGAAATCAACTGGGAATATGAATTTGTCTACCTTTATAAGCACATTCTCAATAATGCCTTTAGGGTATTTGATGCTCCTGTCAGCAAGTTACAAAGTAACATGAGCTTCCTTGCACTCTCTAATTCCAAGTTTCTTGAAAGTAGATAGAGGCATTAAATTAATACTTGCACCATAATCAATAAGAACTTTATTAAAGTGAAAATTTCCTATAGTGCAAGGAATAGTGAAACTCCCCTGCTCTCTTTGTTTCCTAGGTAGATTAGACAAGTCCTTCTGTAAGATCATAGAACACTCTCCTGTAAGCATCATAAACTCATTTCCATCAATCTTTCTTTTTTTGGTTAGCAAATCCTTCTTGAATCCAACATATGATGGCATTTGTTAGAGTGCTTCTATAAATGGAATGTTAATTTACAACTTCTTGAAAACTTCCAGGAACTTACTGAATTGAGCATCTAGCTGTTGTTGCTTCAATCTTCCTAGGAAAGGAATAAGAGGGACATATGGTTTCACCACTGGTGACTTATGCTTTGGTTCCTCCATCCTTTGATTTCCTATTTCTTTCTCTAAATTTTCCTTATTTGGTGTGAACTTCCTCATCAACAACTTCCAATTCCTCTTCGCTTCTCAACATTATGGCATTGACACCCTTGAGATTCTCCTTAGTGTTGCTAGGTAAAGACCCTGATGGTTTATTGCTCAACTATTGAGAAATCTAACTAATCTGATTCTCCAAATTTTGAATGGTGGCTTGTTGATTCTATAGCATTGTGTCAGTCTTTTGCATATAATTCAACATAAGCTCTTCCATTCTAGGTTGATTTTGCTGAGGTAGAGCATTTTGAGCAAGTCCTTGCTTTGGGAATCCAAGAGGCAGTTTAAGTACATTATTATCATTCCTCCATAAAAATTTTGGATGATTACGCCACCCTAGATTGTAATTATTCGAATAAGGTCCTCGATTACCCCTATTGAAAATTGTTGACGTAATTCACTTGCTCTCCATTAGATGAATTTGAGGGATTTCCAGTTAAGCACTCAAAAGTATAATGTGGTCTTGACATATCTCACAACAAGCTATTAACAAATTTTGCTGAGACGAGTTTACTTACCTGAGTTATGAGAGCTGCAATTTAAGCAAACATTAAGTCTATGTCACTGGTTGATGCCACTCTTGATTTACCTCTCGTTCTGCCAATTGTGTGCACTGGAGGTCATTTCTTTTATCAAAGCACCGGCTTTTTCATAGCTCTTACCCATTAATGCACCTTTAGATGTAGCATCTACCAAAGATCTCATCGTTTCATCTAAGCTAAGATAAAAAATCTCAATAAGGAGATTGTTTGGTAATCCATGATGTGGACATTTCCTTATGCACCCCTTGAATCTCTCCCATGCCTCAAATAATGATTCACCATTAAACTTAGTGAAGTTGTTGACATCATTCCTTAATTTTGCAATCCTAGATGGTAGGGAAAATCTCTTTAGAAACTTAGATGAGAGATCAGCCTAGGTGGTGATCGACTCTTGTGGTAGGGAAAATCTCTTTAGAAACTTAGATGAGAGGTCAGCCTAGGTGGTGATCGACTCTCGTGGTAGTGAATTGAACCAAGCTCTAGCTTTATCCCTTAGTGAAAAAGGAAAAAGTTTTAATCTAATGACATTAGTTGACTCGTTATTCATCTTCACTCTGTTACAATATTGGAGAAATGTTGCAATATGCTCATCAGGACTCTCATTTGGATACCCTTTAAATTGATTTGTGTAAACTATTTGAATAAGTGCCAGTTTTAGTTCAAAATTATTGGCTTGTATAGGAGGTATCTAATTGCAGAACCTGCAATAGTAGGTATTGTATAGTCCCAAAGTGCTCTAGCAGCACCCTAAATCAGATTGTTGTTGTTGTCGTTTGCCATCTCAACTGACTGCACTTCTTTTCTTCTTCCGTTCTCACTTCTCAATTGACACAAAGTGCGTTCTATATCAGGATTTAGTGGTAGAAGTTCTACACTTCTACTCTTACGCATAAAAAAAAAACTTGAAAGAGAACAAAAAATAATTATATGCTATGAAGTGCATCTAAATTAACAACAGAACTAAAGGTGGTTTAATATTAAGTTAATCCCCGGCAATGGAGCCAAAAAACTTGATCCACTGTAAATATAAAAATTTTTACAAGAAAATTCTACCAACAAGTGTACTAGGTCAAATTAAGTAATATAGTGAAGAGTTAAGTGTTGATTCCATGAGGATTAAATAAGTACTAAATCGATATCAAATTCTATTATTATTTAGGTAATCAAATTGAGAGAATCAATAACTTAAATACCAACTAAACTATTAGACCTAGATTTTTTCTATGAACATGGCGGAAATTGTTATGAAAATGTATCAATTGAAAATAAGAAAACCAAATCCACCATAATTTCACTAATCAGATTATTATTATATTATAATAATTCTTAGCTATGTGGATATTAATATGAAATTATGAAAATCTTTGTTTAGTTTTCCAAATAATTAAAACTTAAACCCCTAAAATTAATTTATTAGCTTCCACTAAACAAATTAATAGGGGATTCTATATTCAACTACAAATCTCCCAATTATATAGTTGACTAATATTCTATCCTAATTTCTCCTAATTCCTTAGTAAGAAACTAATCAGGAATATTGCATTAAGCTCTTAAACAATTTTTAATTAGATTAAAATAATCCTATTTCCACAATTCTTATTTAACCTAACTTAGGAATTCCTATTGAACCCTAATTCCCTTTCCGAGTTATTAAAATTCCCAAAATTCTAATTTAGACATGAAATAAGAATTTATAGTGTAGGAATTACAATATGAATCTTCCACATAATTAACAATCTTGTAATATAGCTATAATCATAAACTTAATTATTCTAGGGTCTCATCAATTTCCCACTATTAAACTTAGAACATCATGGAATTGAAAACACAAACATAAATCAAAGAAATTACTGTAATAGAATTCATAATTGAAAGGAACAATTCAGTCTATGAATTGAATAGAAGAGTGTTAGTTCAAAGATCACCAATTCAATAGACAATCGCAATACAATAATCCTCTAATTCCATGATGAAGAATGATGTGCCTAAAACCAAGGTCTAAGCACATGAAAATGAACTAGAGGAACAACTTCAACTCTTAAAATCAAAACCGGTTCGAAAGGGTAAAAATTGCGTAAACCCTAGTGAAGATGCAATAAGATCCGAATATTCAATGATGCAATTACAATTCGACAAGGATAATATCTTCCAACATAAACTTAATCACATGTAAATCCACGTGAATAATGTACAAGATCAACAAATTTTCAACTCGAAGAACCCCTTTTCCACCAAATGCAAATCACGGTTCAAATTAAGTACAATTGATAGTAAACAACAAATGCTCAATACCAATTAACTAGGAAATAACAACTTGATTACAAGTGTAATCAAATGATACCAAGAAGCTTTCAATCTAACCTTAGATATGACTCACTAGAGATGAAATGAAACACAACAACAAAAGATTGATATTACTCACAATTTCAAGTGTTGCACTCGCCATAATTTCAACTCTTGGGATTGAAATTGATAAGAGTCTAATGACAATTAGGAGAACCCTAATCCTCACGAAAAAGTGCATACTCAAATATGAAAAATGGCCTCCTCAAACCCTACTTTAAGCAAGTATTTATACTTGCTCCCTTTAGGGTTAGAAAATGCACCAAATTACAACTATGCCACTTTTAGGGTGGTCAGTCCTAAATGAAAATTACAATCAAAATGAAAGTTTCCCAAAAGAAAATACAACGTAAAATAGTCCAAGTAAATAAAATATATATATATAAATTAGTCTTCAAGATGTTAGCTCTTCCATAGGATTCATCGGTCTAGCTCATCACCAGTTTAGGTCGGTCCATGGATAACCCAAAAGCTGAGTTTTTGTGAGTTTGCCCATCACCCTATAAAGCCTGATAAGTGTGCCTGTTGGAATATATAATACATGAATAACATAAAAGAGGTTAGTAAACGAATAATTCCAGGGTCGATTTGCTCAAAATGGGCCCTCATCGCTAAGATTCGAAATCCTTTAGTTCTTACCCTAATGATAAGTCTTGTCGGATTTTGATTCCTATCATCTCCTCGGGCCTCAAAAAGATTTGTCCTCAAATCTGACAGATCAAATGTAGTAGAGACTTTATTTTATCCTAGCAATCCATCTGAAGAAGTATCTCTGCAGAATCCCAATATTTGAAATACTACATGGGGTGATTGTTTTCTCTCCTCCATTTCCAAGATGTATCTTATCTACAACACAAATAATGACCCATTATCCACTGAGGTATCCCCTATCTCAACCCATTCCACTGATATTGTTTCCTCCTTTTCTAACTTATCTGTATGGCGCTGATCCTCATAGCCCTCTAATGGTTGGCCCAACTACACACTGCCCTTTGAAACCTCTGAAGGTGAACACAACTGTCTCTAAATAGTCTAGCTCTTTGATGATAGACTCATCTGACTCTGACCTTCAGAATCCTCTAATGGCTTACTCAACTGCTCATGAGCCTCTAGTATCTCTAAAGATGAACATAACTGTCCCTGAGTAGTTTGGTCCTCTAGTAGTCGGCTTATCTGACTATGATCATCAGGATCCTCTAAAGGCTGGCACATTTATATCTGACAAATTTTGTGCTCTAAGGGTTGGTTCAACTGCTCATGGCCCACTAATGGTCTATTGATTTGTTGTTGAACCCTTTAAACCTCTGAAGGCGACATCAGATTCAGAATAATTCGTTTTCCCTCCTTCTGGAATACATAAGTATTCTTGAAGCCATCATGTAAGACCCTCCTGTCATATAATCAAGGCCTACCAAGCAATATATGGGATGTACACATAGGTAGAATATCACAATCGATTTCATCACAGTATTTATCCCCTACACTGAAAGGTATCCTAGCTCTTTGGGTCACATGCAAACTCCCTTGATCACTAATTCAATGCAATTTATATGGTTCAGGATGTGGAGTAGTGATAAGTTTTAGCTTTGATACTAATGATGCAGCTATTACATTAGTACAACTACCACCATCAACTATAAGGACACATAAATTTCCTTGTATCTTATAAGAGGTATGGAACAAGTTTTCCCTTTGTTCTTCATCCTTAGTAGCAAATTTAGTCAATGTTCGGCGCAACACATTAGCATAATGAAACATCTCACTAGACATTGTTGTGTTTTAAATCCAACAATACAATAATAATCCTTACACCTCCACGGCTCAAGTATACAACTAAACCACAAATGAAGTACACTCAACTACTTTTAAGTAGATAGAATTAAATTCAACTACAAGTGTTTAAGTAACTAGTTCAATTACTTTCACACTTTAATGACTTGTTTGAATTTTAAATTCTACTACTCACGTTCCTTATTCTTGCCTTGACTTCTCACCACTTAAATACACAATGGGCAGCAAGGAAAATACTCACACAACACACCATCCATTGCCACAAAAGCCCCCTTATGCTCACGGTTCAAGATGCTTCACATCACTACTAACAATGTCCTTGACAACACATACAATAACCAATATCAAATGTACACAACCTCTATTAAATTAACAAGAATATAACTCCAAATACACTCCTCAAGCCATGGCATAATTCACTTCCACAAAATACAACCAAAACCGCAACTTCAACACAAGATAAGGCAGCTCACTTTCAAATTCAAAAAGAAGTTCAATAAGTGCATAACTCCACAAATGGTAAGAGGCTTTTTCAAATTCAAATGATACACAATTAACTATGACTTAATGTGTATTTGAGATTTCAAATTGACCTCTTAATGTACACTTTCAATTTTGATTTCAAATATGAAAATAATAATTATGATTCCTCCAATTTCTGAAAATGCACACACTATACAATTCTACTTCACAATTGAAACACCACTCTTCCCCTTCATGGTTTGCTATCTATGCACTACGCTCTTACACTTTAGCCTCAACCTGAAGCACTTTACTCCACACAACTTCCACAAATTCACACCACTTTACAAAACCTTAAGACAACACACTCACACCGCCACTTACACAATACACACACGATGTACTAAATTCAAACAATAACAACAACAATACTTACGGTGCACACCTTCTTCTCACCACACGCAACACAAAATTCATCAATTCACTACTCCTCCTCAAGGAAAATTCAAGGACAACATGTTGCAAATTCTTCACTTTAAACATAATTCTAAACCGCAACTTACACAAAAGGTAGCAATTTAAATTTGAAAATCAAACCACTTTACTAATTGCAACCCTTCCACATTTGGTAAGAAGTAATTTTCAAATTCAAACAAACACACATTAACTCCTTCACTCTTAATGCTTTTTTGAAAATCAAATAACTTCCATTCTTCCACACTACTCAAATCTAGAAATTTCAAATTGCTCTCCCCAATTCCAAATTCACAAATGTCACACACAACACTACAACATACGGCAAGGATTTCAAAACAACACTTTCCTAGCCTTTAAATTTCACTTCCCATGAATGATGATAATGATGATTTCCCTTAAACCAATCACGGTCAACTTAAGGAGACAAATAATATGGTGAGTACTCTACGTCCACAACAATTAACAACAAGGAAATCACTTCAACAACACAATTGAAATAATTCAATTCTGCAATGCACAATTTTCGGATCAAGGTAATAAGAACCCTAAATTTCCGAATTCCAAATTGCAAATCCCTCCTCTTAAACCTCAAGCTTTGATACCAAATTATGATGTGCCTAAAACCAAGGTCTAGGCACATGCAAATGAACCAAAGGAACAACTTCAACTCTCAAAATCAAAACCAATTCAAAAGGATAAAAATTGCGTGAACCCTAGTAAAGATGCAATGAGATCCAAATATTCAATGATGCAATTACAATTCCACAAGGATAATTTCTTCCAACATAACCCTAATCACTTGTAAATCTACGTGAATAATATATAAGATCAACAAATTTTCAACTCGAAGAACCCCTTTTCCACCAAATGCAAATCACGGTTCAAATTGAGTACAATTGATAGTAAACAACAAATGCTCAATACCAATTAACTAGGAAATAACAACTTGATTACAAGTGTAATCAAATGATACCAAGAAGCTTTCAATCTAACCCTAGATATGACTCACTAGAGATGAAATGAAACACAACAACAAGAGATTGATATTATTCATAATTTCAACTCTTAGGATTGAAATTGATAAGAGTCTAATGACAATTAGGAGAAACCTAATCCTCACAAAAAAGTGTATACTCAAATATGAAAAATAGCCTCCTCAAACCTTACTTTAAGCAAGTATTTATATTTGCTCCCTTTAGGGTTAGAAAATGTACAGAATTACAACTATGCCACTTTTAGGGTGGCCGGTCCTAAATGAAAATTACAATCAAAATGAAAGTGTCCCAAAAGAAAATACAACATAAAATAGTCCAAGTAAATAACAAATATATATATAAATTAGTCCTCAAGATGCTAGCTCTTCCATAGGATTCATCGGCCCAGCTCATCACTGATTTAGGTCGGTCCATGGATAACCCACAAGCTGAGTTTTAGTGAGTTTGTCCATTGCCCTGTAAAGCCTGATAAGTGTGCCTATTGGAATATATAATACATGAATAAGATAAAAGAGGTTAGTAAACGAATAATTCCAAGGTCAATTTGCTCAAAATGGGTCCCCATCGCCAAGATTTGAAATCCTTTAGTTCTTGCCCTAATGATAAGTCTTGTCGAATTTTGATTCCTATCAAAGAAGTTCTTCCTTGATGATTATAATCTCCTCAATTAATAAAAATAATAATTTTAAGTACAACAAAAATAATTTTCCTCCTCCTCTCTCTAGGGTTTTTGCAGTCAAAAGAAAAATATCAAATGCATCTTTTTTCTTCCCCTTAGGTCTCTTAATCTACTGATAGGAATCAAAATTCGTCAAGACCTATCATTAGGGAAAAGCCAAAGGATTTCAAATCTTGGCGATGAGGGCCCATTTTGAGCACATCGACCCCGGAATTATTTATTTACTAACCTCTTTTCTCTTGTTCATGTATTGTATATTCCAACAAGCACACTTATCATGCTTTATAAGGCAATGGACAAACTCACTAAGACTCAGCTTGTGGGTTATCCATGGATCGACCTAAACCGGTGATGAGTTGGGCCGATGGATCCTATGGAAGAGCTAACATGATGAAGACTATTTTTATTTGTAATTATTATTACTTGGACTATTTATGTTGTAATCTTTTTGGGACACTTTCATTTGCTTATAATTGTCTTTTAGGACTGGCTACCCTAAAAGGGCATAGTTGTAATTTTGTGAAATTTTTAACCCTAAAGGAAGCAAGTATTTAGGGTTTTGAGGGGTAGCCAAAATTTTCAGAAATAGAACACATTTCACGTGTGAGGTTAGGGTTTTTCCTAAAATCCAAATTGCTCTTATGAATTTCAATACCAAGAATTGAAATTGTGGCAAGTTACAATAAAGAGAAATTGTGAGTAATATCTATTCTTTTTTGTTATGTTTCCTTTTCATCGCTAGTGAGTTATATCTAGGGTTGATTAGGATTGTTCTTGGTCAGATTTTGATTTCATTTGAAATCATTCTATCATGTTATAAAATTGATTGGTTTTAGCAGTTGTTTTAACCATCAATTTTGCTATATGTTGTGGCATGGATTACCTTGTTAGGAAGGAGGATCACGACCTTGTTTTTTATTGCTGATGATTATTAATCACGTGGGATTTCAAGTGTGTTTAGTGTTGCAATTGAGGATTTCATCATTGTAGTATTGTTTCCTTGAAAACTATAACATTCAAATCATCTTACATCATTAGGGTTTACACAATTCTTGTAACTTTTGAACCGAAATTGGATTAGTCATTTAAAGATTGCAATTGATCCAATTACATGTGCTTAAACCACTTTTTAATCAAATCATAATTTGGTATCAGAGCATCATCATACGTGGAATTAAGATTGATCATGCCATTGTTTAAGAATTGGTTCATAAATATTGAGAATTGTGCAATTGTTGAACTAGTTTGATTGACATTGTTTGATTGTCATTCGAATTGGTTTTGTATGTGCTTAATCTTGGTTTTAGGCACATCATCTTTTGGCATCAGAGCTTGTGGTTGTGAGAAGGGGTTATTTGAATTTTGATTTCGGAAATTTAGGGTTCTTGAGCTTACACCTTGATTTTGAAATTGAAAGTGAAATTTTGAATTGTTTAATGTTGTTGATTGAAGTAGCGTAATTATCTTGCTTGAGGAGTTGAACTTGCTGCTTTTTGAAGAGATTTTTGAGGTCTTGTTGAAGATCCATTTGATTGATAATTTTGTGTAAAAATAAAAAAGAGTAGTAGCATATCTTGTGATTCAAAAGTTATAACTTAAAGTTACCTCAATTGTGAAGAAGTGGAGGTGTATTTTTGCTTGGAGTGATTTGGACATAAGGGGGGCTTAGTGTACATTTTCAGAAGTGAGTGTGTTGGTTAAGGAAGTTATTTGAATTTCAAAACACACATTAAGTGATAGAAGTAATTGTGTGTTCATTTGAATTTGAAAGTGGCTCCTTATCATTTGTGGAATATTGCAATTAGTTAACTTATTTTGAATTTGAATTTGAGCTGCCTTTTATTGTGAGTTGCGGTTTGAAACTTGTATAGAAGTGGAGAAATTCAAGTGTGGAAGAGTGTGTATGTGTGTGTTGCAACGTGTATAAAAGGTGTGTGTGTGTGGTGTTGTGTTTTGTAAATTTAGTAAAGGATTTATGTATTTTTAGCTTGGTGTTTTATGTGTTATATAGAGAGGTGTTGATTGGTGGCATGAATTGTGTGGAACCAAGAGCAAGGGAGTAGTGTGGTAGTGAAGTTGTGTATTTTTGTATGTTTTGAGGTGCTACCCATTGTGAAGTAATTGGTGTGAAACCAAAGCAAGAAAAGGAAAGTTGAGTAGTGGAATTTGAATTCAAACAAAACAATTAAAGTGTGAAAGTAATTAAACTCATTACTTAACACTTGTGTTTGAATTTAATTCTTAACTACTTAGAAATAATTGTGTGTTCTTCATTTATTTAACCTTACTTGAAGTATTAAGAATTATTTATTTGTGCTTCAATTATTTCACTTGACTTTAATTTGAAGTAACAATAAACATTTCTTGTATTGGTTGAGTGTGAGCACCGTGGGTGTGTAAGGGTATGTTGTTGTGGTGCTTGTAGTGAAGTGTGTTGTTAACTTGTTGAAATTAGTTAATAACCATGTCACATGATGTGCATACTTCTACTACTTTGGTACATCAAGTATTGACTTCTTCTCCAATCACTGATGATGGATAAAGAGAAAATTTGTTCCATACTTCTTGTAGGGTATAAGGAAACTTGTGCATAATTATTGTTGACGGTGGTAATTGTACTTATGTTGTAGCTGCATCATTAGTATCAAAGTTGAAACTTGTAACTACCCTGTATCTTAAACCCTATACATTACATTGGTTGAATGATCAAGATGGTCTTTGTGTGACCTAAAGGGTTAGGGTAGTCTTTAGCGTAAGGGATAAATACCATGATGAAATCGAGTGTGATATTCTACCTATGTGTGCATCCCATTTATTGCTTGGCAGGCCTTGGTTATATGATAGAAGGGTCTTACATGATGGCTTCAGGAATACTTATGTATTCCAAAAGGAGGGAAAAATATTATTCTAAATCTAATGTCGCCTTCAGAGGTCTAAAAGGTTCAGCAACAGATTCATAAACCATTAGAGATTCTTGAAAATCACAACCAAATGAACCAACCTTCAGAGGGCCACATTGTGTAGAAGCAGACATGCCAACCTTCAGAGGTACTAGAGGCTTATGAGACCATTGGAGAATTCTGAGGGTCAGAATCAGATGAGCCTGTCATCAGAGAGCCAGACTGTTTAGAGACAATTGTGTTCACCTTTAGAGGTTTCAGAGGGCCGTGAGCAGTCAAACCAACCATTAGAGGGCCATGAGGGTCAATGCCATACAGATGAGCTAGAGAAGGAGAAAACAATTTTAGCAGAACGGGTTGAGACAGGGGAGACCTCAGTGGATAATAGGTCATTATATATGTTGCAGATGAGATACATCCTAAAAATGGAGAAGAGAAAAAAATCACCCCCTATGGCATTTTAGATATTGGGATTCTGTAGTGATACTTCTTTAGGTGGCTTGCTAGGAGGAAACGGAGTCTCTACTACATTTGATCTGTCAGATTTGAGGACAAATCTTTTTGAGGTCCGAGGAGATGATAGGGATCAAAATCCATCAATACCTATCATTAGGGTAAGAGCCAAAGGATTTCAAATCTTGGCGATGAGGGCCCATTTTGAGCACATTGACCCTGAAATTATTTGTTTACTAACCTCTTTTCTCTTATTCATGTATTATATATTCCAACAGGCACACTTATCATACTTTACAAGGCAATGGACAAACTCACTAAGACTCAGCTTGTAGGTTATCCATGGATCGACCTAAACCGGCGATGAGCTGGGTCGACGAATCCTATAGAAGAGCTAGTATGATGAAGACTATTTTTATTTGTAATTATTATTTACTTAGACTATTTATGTTGTAATCTTTTTGGGACACTTTCATTTGCTTTTAGTTGTCTTTTAGGACTGCTCCCCCCTAAAAGTGGCATAGTTGTAATTTTGTGAACTTTTTAACCTTAAAGGGAGCAAATATAAATACTTGCTTAAGTAGGGTTTTGAGGGGTAGCCAAAAATTTAAAAAATAGAACACATTTCACGTATGAGGTTAGGGTTTTTCCTAAAATCCAAATTGCTCTTATGAATTTCAATACCAAGAATTGAAATTGTAGCGAGTTGCAACAAAGAGAAATTGTGAGTAATATCAATTCATTTTTGTTGTTTCCTTTTCATCACTAGTGAGTTATATTTAGGGTTGATTAGGATTGTTCTTGGTTAGATTTTGATTTCATTTGAAATCATTCTATCATGTTATAAAATTGATTGGTTTTAACATTTGTTTTAACCATGAATTTTGCTATATGTTGTGGCGTGGATTACTTTATTAGGAAGGAGGATCACGACCTTGTTTTTTATTGTTGATGATTGTTAATCACGTGGGATTTCAAGTGTGTTTGGTGTTGCAATTGAGGATTTCATCATTGTAGTATTGTTTCCTTGAAAATTATAACATTTGGATCATCTTACATCATTAGGTTTTACGCAATTCTTGTAACTTTTGAATCGAAATTGGATTAGTCATTCGAAGATTGCAATTGATCCAATTACATGTGCTTAAGCCCCCTTTTAGGCACATCGTAATTTGGTATCAGAGCATTATCATACTCTAAATTAAGATTGATCACGCCATTGTTTAAGAATTGGTTCATAAATATTGAGAATGGTGCAATTGTTGAACTAGTTTGATTGACATTGTTTGATTGTCTTTCAAATTGGTTTTATGTGTACTTAATCTTGGTTTTAGGCACATCATCTACACCCTAGGAATGACTTGTGGTTTCCTCTTAAAGCCGGCAGCTTTCACTTCATGGCCAGTAGCATAAGTTTCAAGGCTGGCGGCTTATGTTGTTGAAAGCCGATCTTCAAAATCGATTTACTCATGTTTGCACTCTTAGCTTTAATGGACATTAAGGAGTTCCTTCACATTCATCCTCAAGCAAATGATAAGGTTGCTCTTACTTTAGGGCACCACTTTTTCTTATACATGAAGCATCTGGAGTTTAAATTGTGACCTCCATTCTTTGAGCTCTAAGAGGCTTTCTTCACGTATTACCATGTTTCACTAACACAACTCACACCTAATGATGCAAGTTACTGATTATGTTTAAGGCATTGTGCGAGCACTTCATGTTGTTTTCTACCCCTCAACTACTTAGGTACTTTTACAAGCTAAAGCGATCAATAGATGGGTGGTACTACTTGATAAGTCATCTAGGTCAAAAGCTATTTGTTAGGCTAGACCCCTCGATACATAGTTAAAAGAGAAAATTTTTAGTGGTTATAGCTAAGGAGGAGTCAAGTTTTTTGATATAGTGGGTAGATTTGACCAAGATAACAACGATCTGGTACTTAAGTCCTAGTAATTAGTCTACTATTGATCAGATCTTTGTAGAGTTGAAAAGAAGGTTGGCCAAGGAACACCTTAAAGGTTGTGGATGAGTACCTCTACAATGGGAAGCTAATTGACAACTTGCCCATCAAGGGTGAAGAAGGTACACTTGCTGTGATTGCCACTGAGGTGAACTTGCTATAGAGAAGTCATTTGTCCGGTCTGCTAGGGAATGGTGTCTCCTTGAAAGCTTGTGCTTAACATAGTAACTACTGCTTTGGTCTTTTGTTTACCTATTCTTTGCTCTATGAAGATATGTAATTGAATGAGAGCTTTGCTACTGATATGCTGGCCAAGCACAAGGTTGTTGTCACTGTAAAGAAAGGTGGGAAGGTTGTTTCTCAAGTCATGTAGAAGAAGGTACCTCCTCTAAACTCCCAAAATGCACCTTTGAGCATAAAGGATGGGGAGGTTCTTACTCTTACTAACCAACCAGCCCTATATCCCTAGGTGGATGCTCTAACCTAGTTGAGGTTGAAGAATAAGGTTGGTAAGGGGGCTAGTAAGAAGAGAACTCAAGAGGAGGTGGTCTAGCTAGACATGCTTGATTATCTCGAGTGCTATACCTAAAGGTGGGAGGTTAGTTAGGCTCTCAATTTTGAGAGGAAGGGTAAGGAGACTATTGCATTGGCTTTTAAATTAGTTAAAGCTTCTAAGGTTAGGGACAACACCTTTCGAAATGGATAAATTTAAATGGGCCGAAATTGAAGAAATGGATGATAAATTTAAATTCTATGGACAAAAATCCTTTTTGAAACATGCTTGGTTAAAATCATGTGAAAAACATTTTTTTTTTTATGAATTTGAGGGGTGCAAATGCATTAGAAGGGGGTTTTAGCTAAGAACATCTTGGATGTTCATATGAACTAAAGTATAATGGACCTAATTTGATTAATTTAATACGATTAAGTGAGTAAATGATTAATTAAATGGATTACTTTAACTAATAAGGATAATTAACTTAATTTAGTTAAGTAGGCCCAATCCTAAGTCATTTGGACCCCCTTTCCTTTAGGGCCTAAGCCTATGTAAAACACAAATAGTGGACTTAGAAATTAAATAAGAGACTTACAACTAAACTAGGCCAAGGCCTAGTAGGCTTGACCTTAAAGAATCTAGATAAGTAAGACCTAAATTGAATTAAGGACTAATAGAAACTAGATAATTAATTTGATAATTAACAAATATAATAATATGAATTAATTAAATAAATAAACCTTAAATAATGAATGAGCCTAATTTTAGTCAAAGACTAATTAAGCTCATATACCAAAGTGTAGCTATACTAAAGTGTGCCCCAGGTTTAGCACAACCCGTACTGGTGTTAGTAACGAGAATTCTTCTCAGCCTTACCTCGAGCACGACCGTATTAGAGGCTGTGCTAAATTGGGGAGTGAAGATAACGTGTTTCAAAGTCAATACGGCCTCGAGCATGGCCATGCTGATGCCTGTGCTAAATCCCGTTTTCGTAAAACTATAAATGGACACCTTGTTTTATTTTAGAGGAACTTTTTTTCTCCTGGCTTCATTCTAAAAACCCTAAGGGAGCATTATTACGAACTTCAAGAGGAGAATTATCCGAACATCATTGGAGATCACAAAACAATACAAGGGATTACTCTTTCTATCATGCATCAATTTTACTTCTCCATATTCTCTATTTGTATTGAAAACTTCATGGAGGAGTAATTCTTTATATCTTTCATCTTGTGAAACCCTAACTCATGTGCTGAAACATTGATTGATTAATGAATTGTTTATGTCTTTACATCTATTAATATATTTCCATTGTTCTTGTGATTGATTTATGCGCACGAATTGATTGCATGTTTGAATTTTATTAGATTGAAAGAGGTTTTATCTAGTAAATTAGATCTTCATGAATAGAGAGATTACATGTTTTGCTTAGAGGTAGGAAAATATTGATTTTTTTGCAATTAATTGAAATTTGTGAACTTAATGAGGTCTTGCATCATGGTAGTAAGGGGGAGCTCTCCATTATCTTGTGCGTGATTAGGAATTGATTAACTCGAGGGAGTAATTGATTTTACTTGAGAATTGCTGCGGTGTAAAGTGTAAATCGATTCGTTAATTGATATCTTATTTTTAGAATTTAAGGGCTAGGGTAGAACAAGATGAGGGGTATATTTTGTGATTGAATATATATATTTTTAATAATATCATTTACTTCTAGTGTTGTTAGGATTTGTTAATTGTTAATTTAATTCATAATTTCCACATTATAAATTAGATTAGATAGTAGAGAAAGGTAATACTAGTACGTGTTTTCTAGATCCTAGAGGACGACGCCTGTTAAATCTATACTATAATCGATAGGTACACTACCTAACTCTAGTAGATTTTTTTGGTTATAAATTTAAAACTTAAAACGATCAGTTAAATTTGAGTGCATCAAGAACCTAAACCTATAATAATACTATTAAAAATTAATCATTAAGTATAATTTATTGACTTATAATTTCTTCTTTTTAATTAGATAATAATTAAACAATTGTGTTCATTGGGGACACCTTCAACTTTGGGAGACCTTTGACCTTCCAAGTATGATGTAACATGCTATGCTTGGGTAGAATTTAATTAACTAGATTAATAATTAAATTCAGCTAAACTAATTATGTGTTGTGTATGTTTGGTTACTTAAGTCATCAAACAATGCCCTTGGTTTAGAACTATGGCTACAATCATAGTTTTAGTTAACCATGGTAGATTAGGTGCTTAGGGTATTAAGGATGGCTCGGTGAGTAGCTAATAAGCAGAATCACATTAGATAATGGTCATTGAAAATAGAGAGAAGATATATTGGGAATCGCTTATGGTTTATGGGACTTGGCGGGTGATACGATATAGTTAGATTGTGATCGATGTTAGCTACATGATGGCGGTGAAATCTATACAAGGCTATTTTTCAAGTATTGAGGTTTGACATGAAGTTTGAGTGCTCCTATCATCCCTCAATGATTATTGTAGTGGTATTGAACCCTAAGTCCCCCATCATGTTTCCAAAGTCATGAGCACTATTATGCTAATTGTTTACTTAATTAAATGTTTATGTTAATTAAATTATTACATGTTACATTAGAATTAGGCCTAGTGAGACATCTGTTCTTGTATTAGGCTCCTATAGTTCACTCTTTTCTTTTCAAATGAGGACAACTCTTCTATAGACCCTTTGTATGACTTTGTAGGATACGGCTTAGAGGAGGAGCTTCAAGCTTGCATAAGTGATGTAGCAGATGAGTATAATTATTATTAGTTTAGACTATGGTTACTAGAATTTTATGAACTATTTGTTTTAAAAGCCACTTGTGCTCTATGGATTGTCCGAGTCTCTTTGTAAACTTTTATTATGGGTCTAACTAGGAATTATGTTATATCAAGACTTAGTTTTAAGACTTAGCATCAACCCAAAACAATTTAAGTCAAGCAAACTAACCAACATTTTTGTACAAATTAACTAAAGGATTTCAAGTTCCTAAAATTGGATTAGAAACCCACTTAGTTAATTTTAAGGGTACATGGTTTATTTAAGTAGAACATATGGTAAACTATCATTATCTTTTAGGTTTTGGGACGTGACAACAGTGAAGCTAGGACAACAAAATTTCATCCTACATATAAGTTATCGCACCTAAGATATTTGCTTGTAGTTATTTTAGATTTATTTTTTTTCCTTATTTCATGTACTTTCCTTATTGATGTTTTATCTATATTTAAATTTAAAGTCTTAGTGAACCCTAATAGGAAATCAAGAACCTTGAATGAACTTTCTACACTATATTTATGGAGCTTCTTCTGTTTCAGTCTCTTGCTCTTATAAATCTTCCTTGATTATGGCAAGTGAACCATCTAACTTTTTCGTGAGTCATATTAATCTAATTAAGCAAAGGTGATCTTCCTCAAATTCATATAATTCTAATAATATAAATCTCATAAAGTCTAAAAAAAGATTATTTTGTTTGTTGCTTCTGTATTAAGTGAAAAGTCTCAAAGTAGTAAATAAGGTTAATGGAATTAAAGAGGAAACATTTGAAGTCAATTAAAAAGGAATTTACAAAGTTTAAGGTTGAATTTTTCTAAAATGACCTTTTTGCCCCTACATTCTATTTTATTGAATTTAATCTTGAATTAGCATAGAAACCCTAAATGTAGTCCTAAGATCCCAATTAGGTGAATAAAATGATTAATACATTATTTGGAGTCAATTAAAAAAGGAAATTTGATGTTTAAAGGTCAATTGTGTTAAATGACCAAAATACCTATAGGCCGGCATCAATTAGGGATGATTAAATTTTTGAATTAGAGGGCCAATTTAGAGATTTGGGATGAATTATTTTTCAGCTAAAATGAATTGGAAATAAAATTGGGAAAAAGGATACTTTATATCCTTAAAATAGGAGACACATGGCAACTTTATAAATTTTCGCATTAACTCTAAGTGGTCCCTCCTTCTTTCCCTTAAACCCTAGTGTTTTAGCCCTAAGGAATATGTGACCTTCCACTACCTCCTTCTTCATTTTCTTTATCTTCTAAAAGGGTAAGAAACCAAACCCCCCCGTAAATCATAAACCTAAACTAAAAACCCTAGTGATTTATTAAGAAAGCTTACTAACATGGGTTACTTTCTATGTTTTAACTAGGATTAGAAGCTCAAGAAGACACATAATTGGGGGGTGGGGGGGAGGGGGCACTTTACGTTGCCACCACCTTCATCTTCACAAGGGTAAGTATATATATACATATTCAAAGTTAATTTTATGAGATCTATCTATAATAGGAGTTGATGCACGTTTCCATGTTGAGTTTTAATTGGAAAACTCATCCTTGGAGTTGCAACCAACTTGGGGATTTAAGAGTATTTTAAAATTCTTCAAAGGTGAGTCCATAAGCTAGACTTGATTTTGTGAATAATGATATTTTAGAATACTAGGATTTGTTATAATGAATGTATGATGAGTTGAGCTTGAATGATTGATGATTTACCATGACCAGTGTGATGTTAGATGCAAGTTTAGGTATTGAAAATGGAGTATGATGCATAGAGTTATCATATGAAGTTGAATGTGTGCTTGCTACCACTAACATATTGCAATTGGGAGTGTCTTTATGAACTTAAATCTAATTTGATTGTTAAATTATGATAAAAGGATGATTAGTGTGATTATTTGTGGATTAGGAAGTAACTTAGGTAATGGGTGCCAAGTATATAATGAATTCATGTTGAGATTGATTAACATTTGATGAATTGATATGTAGGCAAAGTAATTTGGTGATATTATCTAATTTTTCCAGCATAATATGTAAATATATGAAGTATAATTTGGGTTGAAATTGAAGCTCGATTTATAACTTGAAGTTTAGATAAAGTTTAGTAAGCTAAAGATTGAATTAGAAAGAGAAAAACGATGACTTAGATGCATAATATGTAACACCTATTTGTTGATGAAATGAAGCCTAGAAATCAAGTTGTAATGGAATTAGGCTAGTTAAGGGTGTTTTGTTGAAGGCTGGACGTTTCTATAAATTTTGGGCTGTTTTGGATTCTTGTTAGTCTTGAATCTAAGATTTAAATGATGTTTTAGAAACTAGAAGTGAATAGGAGTACGTGGGTTTTGGTTTGAAGTAAGTTGGACTTGAATTGAGTGAGATATTGACCTTTAAAGTGTAAATTTGTAACTTAAACTATAATGAAATTTGCAGCCTAAAATTAGTAAAATGAGCTCTTTCTTGATAAAATATTTAAAGAAAGAGATAAGGGTTAAAATGGCTTTAATTTCATGCAAACTAGGCTTTGAATGAATGAGTTATAACTCTTTAAAATTATAGGTTTCTAAAATAACGAATTTAAAATTTGAAGTTAAATGACTTAAATAATTTAGGCTAAAGTCAACCTAATCCCAAACCGACCCATCCATATAGGCCCGTGAATCAACCCTATACCCTTCCCCATGGGTGGTCTGTATGGTAATGTATAGTTTAATTAATAAGGCTTAAATAATATATAAAAACCAAGTTAGACTAACTTAGAAATTAACTTAATGAATGAATCTTAGTTAGGTTTAAATGAACCTAAGTGAACCCAATGGACCTAAAATCAAAATATATTTTAGACCCATTTCATCTTTTAGGCCCATACCCCATATCCAATCTTTCTTAATCAAGCTCATGCACTCCTAAGAAAGGCTATTGGCCTTAGGCCCTTAGCAAGCTCATTAGAATAATTTTGAAATGAGTATACTCTATCTTATACAAGAGTATATAAATACTCAGTTATTTCTCCTTATTTCACACAATTTCGAATATCTAAAAAGCGGTGTTCCACTGAAATCTTTGTTCTCAAGGATCAATACAAGAGTTCAAGAAAAAACGATCTTAATTGCTCAAGAATTGCAAAGTTTATACTTGCGGTCTCCTTGGCTTCCTTGTCTGTCACTAGTGCATTTGAGACTCTAGAGATCACTTGTTCCTCCCCCCTATTATTCTCTTTCTAGTCATCCTATCACATACTATCTCTACATCACTTCTTTGATGTTATGTGTAGTGCAATATTCACATGATACTTATATGACTGCTCTAATTGAAATCCCCCATATATGTAAGTCAAGATAATCTAAACGGGCCTTATACCTAATAAAGTCTGAAATTAGCTAAAGTCCTAAATTGGAATTAAAATTAAGTAAAATAAACAAATTGAGCACAAGACATAATAAATAAGGCCAAGTAGGCACAATGGGCTTATGTTGATTATGATATCACATAATAGATTAAAATAACTTAATTTGACCTAAAATAGGCATGAGAATAATAATTAGGCCTAAATAATGTAATTGGACTTAAATGGATTTAAATGGGAATAGACACCTAAATTAGACCTAAATGGGAAAATTAAAGGGATTATGTTCCAATTAAATAAATTACTTTAGATAGTTGGATTAGTCAAATCAATTAGGGTTAGAGGGCCTAATTCCAAATATAATTAGATCTACTATTTTTTAAGGATCCAAACACCTAATTAGGCCTTAATGACATCTGGAATTAAACCTAAATAATATAATAGGCTTAAGTGAATAAATACTAAATGATTTAGGCCAAATTAACTAAAAGGCCAATTGGGCCTTCTTAAACCCTAATGAGCCCATAACTAATATGAGCTTTAAATAGTCTAAACTCAATCTTAGAATAGTATTCAAACAATTAGAATAATTATTTGTTTTATGTTTTCTCTTTTAATGTGTATAATTGGTTTAACTAATTAACGGGAAATTGGATTTCAGCGTGGAAACCTTCGACCTTTCTAAGTATGTAGTAACATGTGTGTTGCTTACTAGATTAGGAGCTTAAATTGGACTAAAATCAAACTTAGTTAAGTTTCTAGTTGTTGCTTAGGCATGGTTGACTTCAGCTAAAGAGCAATGCCCTACGTCTAGATTAAGGCTACAGTTTTAGTTTACTAAACCTAGTAGTTTAGGTGCTTATGCTATTGAGGAACGACTTAACGAGTAATTGATAAGTGAAATCGTGTTTGATATGAGCACGGTAAGTAAAAAGAAGGTATATTAGGAGTTGTTTAGAAATTATGGGTCCTGGTAGACGATACGATATAGTTGAAGTGTGATGAATGAGGATCGCATAACAATGAGATCAATTAGATAAGGCTACTAGGTTTTTAGTTTTGCGACATGGAGTCTAGTTGATTGTTTACTTTAGATAAAATAAAATAAACTATATGATTGTTTGTTGGATTAGAACATCGCTGTTTTTGACATCTATGTTTGTGTTTGCATTATTATTGTGTGCAATTTTTTGGCTCACTTTTCTTTTTTAGTTGAGGACTATCTAATGGATCCTCTTTAGATTCGTTGGATTTTGGCTTCATGGAGAAGTACAAGGATGAGTATGAGGACTTAGATTACAAGGATTACTGTTGACGTACTATTTTTAATGTAGACTTAGATATTTATGTTTTGATACTATATTAGACTTATTATAGGAATCACCTATAACTCAATGACTTGTTTATTCTATATCTATACTTTGTGAATCCCTTAAGATTTAGGACTTAGTTTTCTATCTTGTACTTTTTATTGTGTTTTTTAAAGTTGATGAAGTTTTAAATAATCCATTAAATTCTTCAAAATCAAATTATCCATCAAATTCTTAAAAATCAAATGATCTATCAAACGATTTGAACAGCTAGAATCCATGCCAAACGATCTATCAAGTGTTCCTAAAGGACATTATATCGATAGAACATGGTGCTTTGTTATTGCTTTAAAATGAAATTTGATAAAATAATTGTTGACATGAATTTCTTGCAGGGTGTTTCTATGTTGCAAGAACAAAACAATGTTAAAATAGATCGTAGCCCAACATACGAACGTAGGCAAAAATGATAGCTGATTTTTTTTTTCTTTGCTCAAAATAGATTTAATTTCATTAAAATTACTCATGATCAAATTAGGTATCCTCGGTACATACATCAAAACAAGAAATAGTATCACTAAAGATTAACTTTTGGAGAAGGGATGGAGGGTCCAACCACCAATCACTAGGACACATCCCCTTCTATGATTAGAAGCAACTTAATCTGGCATAGTATTAGCTTTCCTACAGACACACTTAAAGCTAAACCACTCTATTTTTGCCCATGTTTATTATACGATTCACCTATGGGACAGAGGCCCCATGAATATTTTTTCTAGCCCATTAACAGCTTGAATAATGGACTCTGAATCTAATTCAAAAACCACTCTAGTCTAGTCCTTTTCACATGCTAGCGCGACACCGTGTTTCAAAGCTCAAGCCTCAACTTCTTTAGCTGACACACGTTGCACAAGCTTAGAAAATCCTACAGTCACATAACTTAAGTGGTCTCTCACAACACTCGCCGTAGCTGCATGCTTCCTAGGCGACATCTATGAAGCATCCACATTACATTTGTAAATCTGCTTAGGGGGACACGGCCAAGACTCCATCTTTTCTCCATCTCCTTTCTTTCAAACCTCAACCATTGATTATTTCGTGTAATACAAAAGAACCAAATCGGGAAACGGCCTATCCTCTCTTGTTCTATTCGTAACCCCAAACCTCCAAACCACACAACCTCCACCTAATGGCAAGTTAGCAGGAGATGTTCAAGTGTTTCCTCCTCTCCCCAGAAGAAACAAGGCAAGGATATAGCTTTACAATGATAAAGGTGCCTCATCGCTGCAAGAGAGCTTGTGACAACCCTCCAGATGAAATGTTAGATCTTGGGAAAGACATCTATTTGCCAAATCTACTTCCATTCTTCGTTTAAAATAACTATAGATGATGACAACTAATTATTTGTGGTGCGTTTCTCACTAGATTTAATATACTGGTAACTGGTAAGTAGATTTGGCCATGCAATTTTCACATTCGGTGAAAGGCCATACCAACACGTCATCCATAAGGGATGATACAACAGGTATACTTCTGATACTCTTGATCTCTTGCTTTGTGAATAAGCTTTTGTATAATATGGATGCTCCACCTATAGGTATCGGAGTCTATCAATTCCGAAACACACATGTTCTTTAAACCATTTCTAGGTATTGAAGAGGGCTTTTGTGAGGCTGAATTCGGAATCCACCTATCAAACCAACTGTTAATCTTCTCACTCGACCCAACTCTCCAAAAAACTCCTTCAAATAACACATTCTTTCCCTGTATACTATTACTCCATGCCCATGAGGCTGTCCCCCCTTTACTCACAGTTTTCAAATCCTGGCCAAGATAATAGAGGCTTTTGAAAACTCTAGCCCATAGAGTATGAGGTTTTGTGGCAAGTCTCTAAGGTAGCTTTGTCAAGAGAGTTAGATTAGAAGCATGAAGGTATATAAAGTCCATACCCCCATCTTCTTATGCGTGAGTCAGCCTTTCCCAACTAACCTAATGTATCTTTTCCTCCTCCTCTTTTTGACCCCACCAAAACTTGGAAATGGTAGCATTAATCTCATTACACCACTTTTTAGGTAAAGAAAAGCACATTATCGAGCATGTAGGAATAGCCATTGCAATAGATTCAATTAAGGTTATTCACTCAACTTCACTTAAGAGACATTACTTCTATCCCTTGAGTTAATTCAAAATTCTATCATTTACAAAATCAAGAGCCTCATACTTAGATTTCTCCTAGAGAGTGGGAAGTCCCAAGTAGAATCTAGGATCATTAGTAACCTTCACTCCCAAAAGTTGCCCAATTTGCTGCTTAACTTCATAAGAAGTATTCCCACTTAAAAGCACTGATGTCGTACTAAGATTCATCTCTTGGCTAGAAGCTAAACAATACTCATTGAGCATAGCTACTATTCTCCCCAACTCCTCTATGTTAAATTCCAAAAAGAACAATGATTCATCTATAAATAAATAAATAAATGTGAGAGAATAGGGTAAGGATTTTAAGCAACAAACCCTTAAGCTCCCTCGATTGAATCTTCTTTACAATGCCACTAGAAAGAACTTCAGCTATTAAAATGAAAAGATAGGGAGAAAGGAGGTCCCCCTGTCTTACTCCTCACCTAGGTTTCACTCTACTCACTTGTTTTTCCCATTAACACAACATTAAGTTTCACTGTGGAGACACACTTCATAATTCGATTTGTTTACTGTTCAACAAATCTAAATTTAAGTAAAATTTCCTTAAGAAAATGTCATTCCACTCTATCATACACCTTACTCACATCAATATTTAAAGCATAAGATGGTGTTTTCCCTCTTTTCATATTTCTTAAGAAATGAAAGACTTCATGTGCAATTAGAACATTATCATGTATCATTCTACCAGATGTGAATGCACTTTAGTTCTCAGACATAATCTTGAATAACAAAGGTTTTAAATGGTTCACTAGCACTTTAGAAAAGACTTTATAAATGAAATTACATAGACTAATTAGGCAAAAGTGAGAGACATTTTGGGGCTTAGGGATCTTTGGAATAAGAATGAGATTAGTGCCATTAATAGAGGAAGGAAAAGTACCTACATGGAAGAATAACTTCATTGCTTCAAAAACTGATTTTCTAACCATATCTTAAAATGTTTGGAAGAAAATGCTTGGAAAATCATTAGTCTATTTGAAAAAAAAAAAAAAAACCTCTTTCATTTTGTTTTCATCTACTCCTCTACATAGCTTTGATAAGAATCCAACTACTAGTCCTATTCCCTAAGCTAAGTCACGAGGACTTTAAAACCTGTTATAGAGGTTGCTCACTAACCAACTAGCCAAGAATGAAGCCATCTTCCTTCATAAGTTTAACTTCCACTATCCATCGAGCTATTGTTAATCCCTCACCATTGTTCAAGACAAGGAGATGATACACTATTTAGAGAACTCAAACCAATCCATCCCATTGTCCTTCGACTTATCTAGAGCCTTAATGTACTACTCTTTGACTAGTTCATCTTAGACTCTTCCCTTATCAACTTGATGAGAGTCTTAATTTTCCCTAGTATGATTTTGTCTCCTTTTACTAAGGTCATAGCCAGTGTCCAAATGACACATGTCCTTAATAACTTGTAGATGTACGCATTTCTTGAATATTCCTTTTTATTTCTTTACATTTTGACCCTTATTGTAATAGTTTAAGGAGAATATTTTGTACGTACTATTATGAATTTTCCTTATGTAGTAATGTAACCCCAAGGACTTACTATAAATAGTCTCACTTATGTAAGCCTTAGGAGCATTTGAGTATTACTAAACCTTTTTTTCATGTTTGCGAGTTCTTGAGTTCTCAAATTACCCACTCTTGTCAATCCCTTTAGCAAGGATTATGGTGAGTAACCCTAGAAACATTGCTTATGCATCATATCAAGTGGTTAATCCTAGTTGTGCTATGCTTGTTGGTGAGTCATATTTAGTGAGTAGCTCACAAAAGCCAGCTAAAAACTCTTCTAAAACCCACATTCCCTATCATCTTATAGTACCCTAGTGACCACTTAGCTCCTAGGCGTATCATATCTCTTCATTCATCTCCTCATTAACTAGCTTATCCATCCATTCTAAACATTCCTAGTTTGAATCAATCCCATTTGACTCAAATAAATTCTCGAAATAGCCCTTAGACTCTCCCATAATTTCCTCTTTATTGTCTAATTAAAGACCATTCTTATCTTGAATTTTTATGATTTTATTATGGCTTCTTCTTCCAATTGTAGTATGATGAAAGGAGGTTGTGTTTCTATCACCATACATATGCTAATTAGTTCTTGCATGTTGATGCCAATATTTTTCTTCATTTTCCAAGAGAGTTCAAGTGCTCAAAATGTCTCTCCTCCTCCTTGTCTTCCAAGTCTAAACCAATTCGATTGGATTGCACCCAAGATAGCTCATTTAGCACTTTATCAATTTCCTTTTTACTCCATCACAAAGCTTAAATTGGCAAGCCTCCAACCTATTCAAAATCACATCCCACAAATGGCTCAAATCTTCCTCATCCCAGTATTCTCTAACAACTTCCTTACATTTGGTTGATGATAGCCATAGATTTTCAAACCGAAATTATTTAGCACCCTTTATATCTTTATTAAACAAGTTTACAACAAAAATTGCATGATCCAATGCAAAAGTAAGGATATGGCTAATACGGCAATCTAGATAATATTCAATCCTTTTGATTGAGCCAAAACATCCATTGATCGTTTCCCTTATAAAAGCTTTATCTTCTCTTTTGTTAGTTAATGTAAATTTTGTACCATCAAATCTAAGGTCTTGAAGTTGAGTATCTGCTACCATAGCCATAAACCCTTATATCATCTTATTCTCTACCTACCTACCTCCTTCTTTCTCATGATCATACATAATGGCATTAAAATCCCCCATACATAACGGCGTTAAAATCCCCCATACACAACCAAGGATTGTGCACCTCATTAGCAAGCTGCATCAATTTATTCCAAATTACCATTTTAAGAGAGAAATTTGTTGAAGAGTGGACCTACGACATTTTCCCAACATAGTTCCATCCTACTAAAGAACTTCAACATCTATCAAATAGTCATCAACATACAATACTCACACATTTACACTATTATTTCACCATAATGCAATTTGTATCTCAACATCTCCATCTTACTTTCTTTATTCTTGGTCTCCGTTAAGAAAACTGTGCTAGGATTAAAGTTATTAACCAAGCCTCGTAGTTTTCAAATTATCTTGAGGGGTGAAATCTCTTAATAGTTCTAACATAGGAAGAATATGGTTGCCTTATGGTTGTTAAAAGCCAACCACCACCCCCATATCATAAGAAGAAGTAATAGGAACTTTCAATCATTCATTTGTAGCACACATCTCTTCTACTCTTATATAAGTAATTGTAATAGCTTTTTTTTACTCTTCTTCCATTCTTTTTGGTTTTTTTAGCTATTTTCAATTTTTTTTTTTTGCACTTTCCCATTTTTTTCCTTTTTTTTTTCTTGTTTACATTTTTTCCAAATTTTCTAAATACATTATTCTTTCCTACCTCTACTAATGCTCCTTGACTTTCCTCTAAAGCTAAATCTAACTTCTAAAATGAATTTTCACTACTCTCCATCAGCACACCTCATTCATAATCACTACTCATCATCACATCCACTCTCTATTTCTTCTTAACCTCCACTAAGTCCTTTCCTCCCTATTTCTTTTAATATATAAGCCACTTAAAGCCTTAGATAAAGACTTAGGTGATTTCACTGAATTATTAATTAGAAGTTTGGACTTCCAAGCATTTGATGCAATATCAACTTCTAAATCAAGAGGAATTCAAAGGTTTCAAAACTATTTCTAGGCATGAAGTAGAATACTTAACAAAGTCTTTTAAACAAATTTTCAAGAATAATAAATTCATCTCTAGTAAACTAGGTATTTTGGATTGGTAGATGTAAAGGGGACTTGCTGCATTGGGTAGCTAGTGGCACAAGTGTAGCACTTAGGGTAAGATAAAGGTCTTGAGTGCTTAAGGTCGTTGAAGAAAGGTCTTTAATGACACCTTCTTGATTTAAGATTAGAGAAGGGGATGATGAATATGCATTAGGAGGATTGGGTAAGTCAGTGTTAAGACGTGGTGGAACTAGATTAGGGGAATAGGAAGGTGATTTGATAACAACCTAATTTAGATTTACATGCAAATTTGGATGTAAGTTTTTCTTTATCATTCAAGTCTAATTTTACTTCCTCACTACTCCAGTTTGTAATTGCATTAGCTCTAAGCTTTAACCCTACCTCACCATTCACCAGTTTAAATTCACAATGCTTGCTTAAATTTCCCAATCTACCACACTTAAAACACCAATTATTGAGATGTTCATATTCAAAGAACACTTGGTATCTATCCCTTGTGCAAGTAAAGATCCATACATTTGGCTTAAAGGGGTCCGTAATTAGTATCTTTGCTTTAGCCCTAAGAAAAGCCCTCCTCTCACCCTTTGCCATACTACAGGCTTCACTTCCACCACTTCTCCAATTCTCCCACTCACTAATATCCTAGTCTTAATTGCCATGTTCTTTAACCTTAACCCATGAATAATGGAATGTGATAAATAGGAGAGAGAATTGAGAGGAATTTTCTATCTATAAAAGTTAGAGAGAGCACAATCGAATTAAGTAAGAAGACTTATTCAATATTCACCAAGAGAAACCAACAATGCAGCTGATTATTATGGCTAACTTCCCAAACACACTCTAACCATTTTGTATTTCGATAGTAATTTGTTTTGTGTTACATGGGAGTGAGATACCCCATAGTATTTAAACTTTTTAAACTTTTAGTTTGTATCTGCACTTTGAATTGCTCTCTAGTTTTAGTATTAATTCCTATTTTTTTTCAAAAAAAAAAAAAAGGGAACAAAAAAAAAGATATATGTTCGTTTCTTGTTGAAGGAAGGGGAAAAAAATAAAAAAGAAAAAGAAAAAAGAAAAAAGAAAAAAAAAGTACGACAAATCTAGTAAAACAAACAAGAAGAAATTTCCACTTTATTGATCAATTATTATCACAGCCATACAAGATAGGATGAAACTATTACGGCTATAAAATTTAGCAACAATCACTCTTTTGGTTTCATGAGAGCCAAAATTCAGTGACAACAGCAGTTGAAATATATAACCTATACATACTATATATGTAAGTAAATGCCATCTGCTTTCGAGCTCGCATCTTCTTCTATGAAATAGAGACTTGACTACCTTGACGCCACACAAAAAACGGAAAGGCAAAACCTGATCGAAGCATTGGCTTTTGTTGGTTGTTTCTGGCATCATCAATCACCCACTGAAATGAACGAATAACAAATGCAACCCATCCATCACTTCAAGTCCAGATTCCCTCTAGCATTCCTCCAGAGGTTCTCCTCCGAATTCTGTCGCATTACGGATGGTTAATAAATTTCTGCTAATCTACATATGTATATGTTCATAACTTCTCATGAAATGTTCAGCATATTCGTTACTATAAAGCTCATTCCTTGGCACTCGCCTTTTAAATCCGAAACACTGCTTGATCTGTTGGTAGGTGGAGGTTGTCCATGCTGTTCGCATTCCCTTGGTCTGGCAACGTAAGTCCAACATAAGTATTCAGTACTACGATGGGTTTATTTTTGCGTAATAAACTAGCTTCATAAATTGTGTGGATGTTCAAATGAAGAGAAATTTTGAACTCCTTACTCAAAGGTGATTCAAGCACAAAAAAGCATGCTCCAATGACAACGTAGCACAGTAGGAGAACCAGCCCTTTCATGTAGTGAGAAGTTCCATCCTGCAAATAAGCAAGTCATTAATGTATACGCGATCAGAACACACAACAAATTCACGATATTCGACAGTATTCCAAACCATTATGTACAGTCATTCAAGAACACAATCCATTAATTCTATTACCGTCGAAAGGACTAGATTATAGGGACATTAGTGGCTACCTGCAGAGTGAAGGCTGTTGTAATTATTGCAAGAGCAAGAGAGCCGGTCTCAAGAAGGTTGAAGTTGAGATCCATCTTGATGCCCAGTGTCCAAGCAACAATCACACAAAGTGGAACCTGAGGCATAAGTGTCCTTAGTAATAATTAATTACGCCGTTCATATTCAAATTAAAGATCTATAGATGTCAATTTAGAGTCTAGCAGGTTCACACAATATTTGAGATTAGGATCGAATTCTCACCACAAACATAGCAATTTGAGTTGCAGACCCCAATGCAACACCTAAAGATATATCCTGCAATACATTGGAACCAATTTATCCTTATTCACATGTTTCTTTTAGATTTAAACTTAGTATGCATATCGAAAAATTAATCTTTAGTAAAATAATCGGTAAAACTCACCAATTTGTTCTTAAAAGCAAAAATAATTGCTCCAGCATGTTCAGCTGCATTTCCAACAATTGGAAGGAGGATTATGCTCAGGAAGCTCACTGATAAACCCCATGAATCTGAAGCAGCCTGTTTTACATATATATATATATATACATATATAAGTGTGACTAGTTGTTAGTGATTTCTCATCAACGATAGTTATGGAGTGACAAATCAATTGAGATAGGAAGTGCTCTTAATTCACCTCAATTGTGTCGACTACATATTCTGATAATAGGGCAATGACGAGGGTCATTCCAATCAACCAAACCATTCCGCTCCAAAATCCAATTACCGCGGCTTCTTCCTGTTCATCCTCGGAATCCTGACAGAGCGACCCAACAGCACCCTCTCAGATTAATTAAGTACCTATATTGTGTCGGCGTGCTATTCTAATTGACAACTTCTAATGGGAATAGTCGATCAAGATTATATTTTAGTTCGAATGACATATATGACTTAGTTAATTTGAAAAACAATAATTGATTCTCCATGCTCATTACTCTTAAATACTACGCAATGCGTTTTGTAGATATTGGAGATCAGAATACACATAGAATAATGCACATTTGTGCAAGTGAAGGACATATTAGCATCGTAATAGTATACAGTGAACAAATAATGGCCTTGAAAATTTACAAGAATCTTCCGTTAATTTGCAAAATCATTGTGAACTTTTTTTTTTTTTTTTTTGTTTTTTAGCTTCTGTAAAATATCTGAAAGGGCCAGGGGTGAAGGTGAAGCTATCTCATGCACCACATTAATTTTTTCGTAGAGTTTTGGAAGTTTCTCCTTTATTGAGCAATAATGCGAAAGTAACAGTACTAGAGGCCAAACTCTAGTTAGTACTTGTGCACTCCTATCACAGCTGTAATATACTGCTTCTCATTTTTTCGTTGTTATGCTCGCACACGGATTTTTTTTTTTACATACTAGTTACGGACATCATGTTGTTGCTACACGACAGAATTAATTATCAGATCTTTCTTTCCCCCCCCCCCCTTTTTTCAGGATATCATGGTGTATTCATTAATGAATGAATGTAAATAGTATAAATAATTTATTAATAATCTAAATAAGTTTGAGTGGCATTTCAACCTGCCTAATGTGGAAAAAGTTTTTCCTGATTCAAATAGCATATCCCATCAATCCATCCGTTCCTATTAATTATATACTGCTGTATATGAATAATACATTATGCATTGTGGGTAGAAAATACGCATAATATTTCTTAAAATTGATATATATATATACAATCAAGGCCATATCCGTTTCATGCTATTACTGCAAATATATACACAGTAAGAAATTGGAAGCCCGGCATTTACCTCTTGTGCTTCAAACAGTTGCCTGTGTGTGACCAATTGAAAGATGATGTAGACTACATAAGCGATGAGCATAACGATGCTGGCTGCTCTAGACAATGCAAGAGTTGGAACCGCGGTGGCTGTGGCGGAGACACCGGCGTACCGGAACAACATAGGCAGCATGTTGCATAGCAATCCAAGGAGAAGCAGGAGAGAGTTAACATCTGCCTGTTTCTGAAGAAACCCACCAAAAGACACAAATAAAGGAGTTAGGACCAACATATAGCAGTCATTAACCCTAGTAATTATAGAGGTGAAAATAATATATATACTACGTACTCTGTCGTATTTTTGCTCTTTCCTTAGATTGGCAATGCCACCGCATAGGAGCGAGGTGCCAAGGACTAGGAGAAGGTTTGAAAGTACGGATCCTAAAAGCGAGTACTTCACCACTGCTATCTTGTGTTGGCTTAGGGCAAATATGGCTATTATTAATTCTGTGGCATTCCCACATGTTGCGTTTAGTAGACCTCCCACTGCATGATCCACAAGAACATGTTAATATCTTCTTCATTATTGTTTTTTAAATAGAAAAATAAACAGAAAACTTATGCACAGATTGAAATTTACGCAGCTAAGACCAACTATCCTTCCATAAATACATAGGATGGTACAGATCCAATCTCCTTCCCCATTATAAATAAAAGGAAAAAAAAAAAAAAGTTTCTACATGCAACTCTTCACACAAAACGAGATATATTGGATTTCACAAATGACAATATCGAATGTTAATCTGGCAGATTTTCCTTTAAAACAACAAATATAGAAAACAAAGTTTGCTTTTGATACTACCGATATTTTAATGTCTATATATCTTATTGATTCCCTGTTATTCTATGCTTATAAATATATTCATTCCCGTCAATTTTGTACCAAAGATAATGAAGTAAAAATATTTTGATGAACTAATTACGTGAGTTCTTCAAAATATTACCGTAGTGAGTATTTGAAATATATTAAGGAAAACGAAAAGGTAAAAAGCGAAAGCTAAATACTAGTGCATTTGTAGAAATGAAAACAAAGTCTCAGCTTATATCCCAAATTGCGTACCATTAGCATCAAAATATTGGCAAATCTCATCTATTTTTTTCCCAAAATACATTGCATTCCCCCTCAAAGTTGAAGCCTCTTTAGATGGGTACTATGTAAATATTTAATTGTAACTCTATTATTATTTAAGCTAGAATCATCACATTTAACTCTATCATGTTACTTGTCAATTTGCATAGCTGTCAGTTTCTAATGTTTATTATTATTCGAGTAATCATGTCACTTGTCATTTATGCAACAAAAGTCTAGTGATTCAAATTCATGATTTGATTAAGTCTTTACACTGGACAATTTTACAATATATTCAGATGACATTTGCTGTGCCATACAATATTATAGTAACTTTGATTTGATAATGTTTTTCATTATCGGTGCATAGAAGAATACAACATTATATTTCAAATCAAATTTCATCATGAGTTACACACAATTACTTTTTAATATGATTCCCCATCTCAACTGAGAAACTGTGCATTCTTAACATAAATTAGGAAGTTATATTCATAATTTTATCAATTTTCAATAGTGTCAATCGGAATGATTAAGGCACGTTTGACATAGTTAATCCTAAATAGGGTCCAAGTTTCATATTCTTTGATTGTCTATTCTCTTTTTGCTTTCAGAAACTTCTAGTGTCAGATTTTTAATAAATGTGCAATGAATGCTCCTCTCTAGATTAGCAATTGATAATACAGATATATATTATTTTTCCTCCAGAATATATATTCTGTGAAGTTCAGAAGTTAGCTGGATAATGTTGAATAAGGAATTGGAAAGTAATCTTTTAAAATGCATTTATGATTTAATAAATATATTCCTGTATGTCGTGTTTGTTCTCTTGTCCAAAGAAGAAAACAGATTAGGTAGTTGTCAATTAGCTTGTAAGTGGTTGATCCCCTTAGCTAAATCAGTGCAAACATCGTCATTAACTATAATTATTTTATTTTCAGATGAGGGCAATTTTAGGCATAAAACCAATTTGTGTTGAAATCACAAAATTTCAAAAGGGTTGAAAACTCGATCTAAGGCTTAAGACACAATTGAATAAATTTTGTCACCAGAATCGCGTCTTGTCCTTGAGCATCTTAGAGAAATAATACCGACACAACATGATATTCATAAACAACGTTAGTGGTTCTAGATAATAATAAAGAAAAAAACAGAAGAAAGCATGCATGTATTGAAGGAACACGAACAAATTTCAGTTCCATTGATATGATCTGCATCTAATTAAAAGCCTTTATTCTCACGAAACAAAACAAATAATTGATGAAGGAGGAGAAATGATTGTACCTGTTGGACCAGTGTAGAACGCGATTTGTCTGCAAGAGGTCCATTGGAAAAGGAAAGAATGTTAGGTTCAATGAAAACAGATTCTCACTCTCTGACATGTGAATATACATTATAATATACGAAAACATAATCATTCAGCAATTTAGTAATAATCACAAGATTTTGGCCTTACTCGGTCAGGAAGCTAACTCTCTCGGCAAGCGGGGTAAGTCCAAGCAGGCTCAAGGCAAAGATCCACGGCTGCCATTCATAAAAGTATTACACGAACAATTAATAAACCCCAAAAGTAATTTCACCTAGATAATATGTTGAAAACCAAACTTCACTCCATGTAAGCAAAAAGAGGTGCCTTGGATATACTATCCAAATAATTAAATCTGCCCATAAACCTTTTGTATCCGATTCAAATGATTCATTCGGTTGGTATGAATTTGTGATAAATGTAATTGTAAATGGCATGAATTTTAGAATAATAAATAGAATAATGGGTATAACAGTAGTACATACTCTTCCAAAGTTTTGATACTCTGCTAATATCGCCAAAGGAATGGCAAGGAAGAGCAAGGAGAGCTTAGTCCCTAAAAGAACCTCCTGAAGATTAGCTAAAATCTTCCTCAGGAGTGCACATGGCACCTTGGACACCAGAACGAGATCGGATTTCTTTCGCAACGAAGAGGATGACATGTTGTGTGCTGTCCGGCCATGCCTAATCTCCTTGCTCAAACCCTTCAGGTTGCCATTTTCAACTAGCCATGGTTGTTGCTCATTGGAAGCCATGTGAATAAGATGTTGGTTTTCCAAATTGGTCACTCACAGAGAGGGAATGTGTATTGTTCGCACGGCAATGTAATAGTAGCCTAAGCCTTGCAGAATGGTTGCTTTGCAGAGCGATGGTGTACCATACCGTTATAAATAGTAGTAGGATGCTCTTGTTATAATATGGATTGCAGATTCCAGGAAGTTTCCTTCAAATTATAACGCTCATAGTGCCACGTGGCTACAACCCGAGACAGCAAATTCAAGACAACTGATATCCATCCTCTTATGGAAAGGGAATCGTTTAAGGTTATAACGTCTCCATAATCTAAAAATGTAATAAAATGCGATATTATTAAAATAAATAGTTTTCTAAATACGATTTATTATATTTTATATGCTTTTAAGAGGCTATATATTCATTGAGCTTACTATGTAAAGTAAATTATATAGTATCTATCATTTGGAAAGATATATTTTATGGATTACTTTTGTTTCTTTCTATATAAAAGGGTTACATTTCTTTGAGTACTTATTATAAGGATTAGGCATGGCAGGCTAGAGCCATGGATCCATGGGTGCACGATTAACTTGAGCCTTGCAACATGGAAGCAGTAAGTGATTGAGGCCGCGCTCTTGAAATCTAAACAACTGATGGGAATAATATGTTATGTTATTGCTGCATGAAGAATTATCTATACTATGGCGAACTTTGTAGTGTTCATGAATTGTAGCATCTATGGAATCATGTGAAGATGAAGAGGTGGTATAAGTACTTGCAAATGACATAAAGCATATTTATGGAAGAATTGTTATTATTTTTATCAATTTAATTTTATTAGGAAACTTTATTTTGAGTCATGTTTTATTTTATTATTATGAGATATGATCAGGTAATTTCATTTAGTTCTTATGATACTTGGTTATGAGACTAATCTCCTTGATTGTCATGACGATTTGCCTATAGGGTTAGTGGGGGTTTCAAATAAATTCTTGGTTATAAGACTTATTATTACTTAGTTTAGTTATCAATTATTTAGAAACCCTAAAGCATTGTTTTGCTCTCTTTCCTACAACAATTTTCTTGTTTTGTGTAATTGTGAGTCATATTAATTAAACAACATGAATCCCGTTTAATTCTTGATTGTGAGTAACATCATTTAAGAATTAAAAAAAAAAAACCCCATTAGGTTTCATTTATGAGTAAATATCAAATAAACCCTAAAGCCTCAATTCAATCTAATCTTAGTGCGTTATTTCAATGATCAAATTGTTCATATCCTTTTTATTATTCAATTGCATAAACTTAAACATAAAAACCATAAAAAATCAAATAAGCACTAAAACTAAAAATATCATATTTCTTATTGTTTGTACGAAACCCTAATGCCCAAAAAAAGATATTGTAAATACCTAGAAATTATATAGTTATATAATATTTATTAAAATCTAATGCCAAGGACAAACATGTAACTTTTACAAAGACATGGGGTAATTTGGACTTTTTACGAACATTGTATATATACCTAAGCTTGACATAAATATCTCTTTTCACCATTTGCGCAATAGCAAACAAAGAGATACTTTCTAAAACTCTAAGGTGGCCTAGCAAAAAATCATAAAATTCGATCCAATTTCATTAGGTAAGGGATTCTAATATTCCAATTATTGTTTCTAATGATTGAGTTGTAGATTAAAGAAAATGTTATTACATGATTGATATAATTCAAATCAAGGAACAAGATGGAATGAGCATGAAATCAAGCAACTAAGGGATTCAAATCATAGATTTAGACAAGCATATTAATCTACATAATATATTAGGATAGTTGTGCTTAAGATTACCTTTCCAAGTACATGTAACTTTTGTTGTTTCTTGTGAT